>CAMZMU010000037.1:82326360-82926360 GCA_947311845.1 Poa pratensis | reverse complement strand
AGTACGGTACCGGTAAAAGCAAGAAATAAAAACAGAAAAGAAGGGTGATCCACAAAATGGCTAGAGTTCATATCCTCTCTGTCAGTGATGCTGTCGTTACCGCTCGCCTCAAATGGCTCTCGGGGCTTAGCGGTGTGACTTATCTCGGCCTCTCATTGACGGATGGGTTCCTGTTTTTCATTTAGTTATTTGTGCATCGGGGTGTCCGGTGAGGCGGTGGCGACATCAGGTGACAAAATAAGGTATCCCCGTCGGCCCTAGCCCTGCACCAGTGGTACGCCTTGTATCAACGGAGAGCCCTGGAGTTGTGCGCTGGGTATCTGTGGAATACGGTCGATTTTCGTATTTGGTTGTGTGGTTGCAGGTCTGAATTTTCCGATGTACGATTTTTATCTTTTGCGATGTGTGCTGCTCTAGTGCATTGGTCGTTTCAAGTCTTAACACATTGACTTTTAATCTTTCTATTACAATCCCTAGCTCTAAGACGGGATGGTTGTGAGGATGACGGTGCGTTTTTGGCTCGCCTCAGAATTTGCGTTCTTGCAAGCTGGCTGGTTTAGTGACCTATTTGTCAGTTTTATTATTCGTAGCGATTTTTATGCTCATGTTGATTTTTATTTATAGATTGGTGAAACTTTTCACGAATACAAAACAAAACTTGTTTGCCACCGCGGGACAAAAAGAAATAGCAATAATTACTTTATGCCTGAAAACAAATCTAACTGCCCATATATCTTATTCTTATGCGGATGTTTCCTCTAAACAGTTTCAGCATGAAAATCCAGCAGCACGGATCAAGTCATCGTCGCCGCCGCCGTGGTGTTCCTTGCCGTGTGCGGCGAACGCCTGTTCCATCGGCTCGGTGTTGGCCTGCGAGCACTCGTGCAGCGCGGCGCTCGCCTTGTCGCACGCCTCGGGGTCGTCGGAGCCACGTAGCACATCCTGTATCTGCTCCTTGCATCCTCTGATTAGAAAGTTGTCGATTAGCTTAGCAGCGGTTTCCGCGTCCATAGCCATCTCGGCGATGTTCGGTTTGCCGACGGCCGATCACGAGCCGAAGCAAGATCGAGGAGGCAACAAGAAGAGGCACGTAATTGTTAATCGGCTTAGTGCCCTCGAGGCGCATATATAAGCTGCAAAAGGTTCCAGAAATTAATTTGAGTTCGTGCCGGGTCTGACCTGAAGTTCTAATTAGTTTCGCTGTGGTGTTATTCTGGTCCGGAATTTGTTTGTGAGGATCGAGATTCAAACCAGAAAACGTATTGCCTCGGGTACGCGTGCGATCCAGGGCTGGGCGCCAAGAAGTATTCAAGAAGTAGTATGTACTCCTATCCTATTCAACACCGTCATTGGTGACTTTTTTGTTTTTTCAGGATTCAGATAAACCCGCTCATGGATCACGGCTGCCCGTTAGTTTGTGCGACTTTCAGTGGAGATCGTGCGTATGTGAAATTAATATATACTACAGTTATTTTTTATTGTGAAACCGATGAAACTAACTGACTATTACAAAACCATTAAACTCTAATGCACTGACTTCCCGAGATATATACAAATGCATCTTATCGATGGACCACTTGGGCGTATTCATCTTCAACATGAGGACGTACACCCGCAGGTTACTATATATAGTCATACGCTTTTCCTAACGCTCGGCTAACCGAGATCGCTGTTAACGCTCGGTCGACGACAACGACCGTGCGATGCTTTCCGCGCTTCCCGTTCTGGCGTTCCATGCGGTTGCGAGTACGGGCCCGACGAGAGCGCCTGCTAACACTTTTGTTTATTTTGATGGGCTTTTTGTCGGGCTTTTTCCTGGGTATCATCGTGCCTTTTTTTTTTCTTTGATTTTTGTCTGTCCAGAAGTTTTTTTTTCCTGGGTATCATTGATTTTTGGTATTTTTTTGTTGTGGTTTACTAACTCGTCTAATGTTTTTTGCACCTTATTTTTCTAGTAAGCGCGTAATCGCGGATCTATTCTCCCTTTTTTATTCAAATTTTGTTTTTATCGCTATTTTTTTTTCATGTTAGTGTGCAATTGCACACAAGTTTCACTCTCGTGTAATCGCACATGATTTGGACTTGTGTGCAATTGCACACGAGTAGTGTTACCGTGCAATCGCATACGATTCACGTTACCGTGCAATCACACACATTTTCGTAATTGTGTGCAATTGCACATTAGCATCATCCCCGTGCAATTGCACACGTTCTTGCCTTACTGAGAGTATCATATCAAATCGTACACGTTTTTTTTTTTGTTTCTATTTTTGTGTTGTGAGCCTTCTGTTAGTTCTTCTTTTTTTTCTTTTTCTGGCACCGTAAGTTTTTGAACGGATTTTGATCCCACAGAAGGCTCGAAGTATCAAGGAGGGGGGGGGGATTTTTTTTGTAGTTTTGAGATTGCTTTTTTATTTTTCTAGTAACCGCGTAATCGTGGATCTATTCTCCTTTTTTTATTCAAATTTTGTTTTTATCACTCAATTTTTTTTATGTTAGTGTGCAATTGCACACAAGTTTCACTCTCGTGTAATCGCACATGATTTGGATTTGTGTGCAATCGCATATGATTCACGTTACCGTGCAATCACACACATTTTCGTAATTGCATGCAATTGCACATGATTCAATTTTCTAGTGTGTAATTGCACTTGTCTGTAATACCTTTGTGTAATTACCCATGTTTTTTGTTTTGCGTGTAATTACACATGATTAGTGTTTAGCGTGCAATTGCACATTTTATCTTATATTTTAGCGTGCAATAGCACATGATTCATTTTTCTAGTGTGTAATTGCACTTGTGTGTAATACCTTGTGTAATTACACATGTTTTTTGTTTTGCGTGTAATTGCACATGATTAGTGTTTAGCGTGCAATTACACATTATCTTATTTTTTAGCATGCAATTGCACATGATTCAATTTCTAGTGTAATTGCACTTTGTCCGTAATACCTTGTGTAATTACACATATTTTTTTTATATTGTGCAATTGCATATTTTTTCCTGCATTTGTAATTGCACATGAATCAGCACGCAATTGCACATGTATTTTCTCCTTCGGTCAGGTAGTTTTGTCAGAGGTGGAGGTGCGTTTATTGGCGAGACAGACTTATCACGGTCGGCTCCATGCGAGAAGCATCGTGCTTGACTTGTTTACGAGCCGATGTGTACATGGCCTTTTTTTTCTTTGACTTGTTTACGGTAGCCTTTTTTCTTTGACTTTGTTTTAGGGGATTTTTTTACTTTAACTTGTGTACGTGAGGAGAGTGAAACGAGGAGCCTTTGCCACGTGAGCGATTCGTCGAAGCAATAGCACGGTACAAAAGCCCACAGATAACAAAGAGCAGGACAAAAGGGCTAATTTTTTTTTAATAATACAATTTTTTAATTGAATTCAAAAAATATTACGCAAAATAACGAAATTGCAAAAATAATACGGCCTCGGCCCAGATTGGGCCGATAAGGGCCCGTCGGCCAGGCTTGGGCCGATTTGGCCTTATCGGATTTGTTAAGGACGACCAGATCGCATGGTGGGCCAGGCCTGCGCCCGACAGGCCGTGGGGGGGCACTAATCGGCCAGAACTCGGCCGACCGGCCTGTCGGCCAGGGCTGGGCCGACAGGACGCTGGATAAGGCCAGCCCTGCCCACATCTTCCTCCTCGCGTCCTCTCTCTCCTTTTCTTCTTCCTCTCGAAACCAGCAGCTCCTTACTGCGTTTCAGCGGCGATCTGTCTATCCAGCCACCAAATCTTCCTTCTACAAGTGTTAGAGAGTTAAGGCAGCTCAGATCTACAGATGTGTTGGATTATTGTGTGATTTCGTGTTGTTTGGTTGGAGCAATGGTGGAGTTTAGGTGGTGGTGACGTTGCTGGTCCATTGAATCGGCACGCTTCAAGGGTATGCGTTTATTTTGCTAACAATATTAAGTATATAGTTGTTCCCGGTTGTAACAGTAAATTGGTGTCACATTTTTAGGTTGTTGAGATGAGTAATTTAGTGAAATGTTTGTTTTTCTACGGTCCTGGCGAAGTTGTAGTAAATGAGCATGGAGCTGATTTGGGTGAGTTTCGATGGTCAGAGTTGGAACTGAGTGACCCACAAACATGGTCTATAAGTCAGCTGAAAGATTGGTTGGCAGCGTGTTTAGGGCTTCCTGAAACAGACACCGTCGGTGTGCATGCACTGTGGACGAAGACAAGGTCCCCGGTGTTTTTTTATTTGAGGCCGATAGAACGGACCTCTCAGATGGTGCGATGGTTGCAAGGCTGCGCAAGCAGGGGATGTACCCCTCATGCCTTACTGATACCTGTCGCGAAGGAGGTGATTGCGCCTGAAGGCGAGGGAGGGCACGATCCTGGCCAGAGTAGTCAGGAGATGCAATTTTCTGGACATGATTATAATCAGGGAGATGTTGGAGGTGGTGGTTATGACTATGGCCAAAATAGTCAGACAGAGCAGATGGAAGAGGAAGATGTTGGAGGTGGTAGTTATGAATCTGGCCAAAATAGTCAGACAGAGCATATGGAAGAGGGAGATGAAGATGCTGCTGAGGCAGCAGCAGACGATGTATTCCAAGAAATGATGGAAGAGGAAGACGAAGATGGTGGTAGTGCTTATGGGTATGATTCCGACGAGTCGGATGACGAACATGTGGTGCCAAATCCTGCGTCATGGAGTCATGATTTCTCATCGTCAATGACAGTGAACGATGGTCATGATTCTGCCTGGGAATACCATCAGAACCAGGTTTCTGCGGGTGCTCTATATACCGACAAGCAACATTTGCAAGATGCAATCATTAAGTGGGCAATGTCGACTTGCAAGACATTCAAAACCAAGGTGTCGAGTAAAAAATATCTGACAATGGAATGTGAGGTAGCAGGGTGTCCTGGAAGGGTGCACGGCTATCGTCCTCACTTCGGCATAAACTGGAAAGTGAGCGACGTAGTACATCACACATGTAGAATTGAGAGTATTCCTCAAGATCACCGTAACATTTCGTCGACGCTTATAGCTCGGTTGCTGTACTCAGAAATAGTACAGGGCAAAGCTATGGAAGCGAAGGCTATTATACATAAGGTGTTCACCAGGTTCAAGTACAAAATATCTTATGGCAAAGCTTGGAGGGCTAAGCAGATGGCACTTGAGAAAAGATTCGGATCGTTCCTAGACTCATATGACTCAGTTGTTCGGCTCCTCTACACATTGCAGGCCCGTAATCCAGGCACATATGTTGACGTCAAACACTTTTGGATGGCAGAGTTTCCAAAAGTAAAGGTGCTGCATCGTGTGTTCTTCTCTTTCGGTGTATGCATAGAAGCTTTCACTCACTGTCGACCAGTTATCTGTGTTGATGGTACATTTCTTACTGGCAAGTATAGGGGACAAATCTTGACTGCCATTGGTCAGGATGGCAACAATCAGATCGTGCCACTTGCATTTGCTTTTGTGGAGAGCGAGAACACTGAAAGTTGGACTTGGTTCTTCAGGCAGCTTAAAATAGCAGTAGTAAAAGATAAGCCGAACGTGTGCATCCTTCATGACCGCCATGCTGGTATACTGAACGCCGTCAAGGCACTCACAAACCCTGTGGCCGCGGAAGAAACGCCATGGCTAGACCTGCAGAGTCGTTGGTGCATGCGCCATTTGGGGGCCAATTTTTTCTCACAGTTCCGAGATAAGGCTTTGATGAATCTATTCAAAAAACTGTGCAAGCAGAACCAATTCTGGAAATACACATTCGTACGTGGTAAGCTTGATGACTTCACTAACCAGCATGTTAGGCAGAGGAGAGCTGCACGAAATGTTGCAGTAGCAGCACATGTGCAACTTGTGGCGCAACAGCTAGCAACCGGACCTCCACCAGCTGAGGATGTACCTGTTGGGCTTTGTGACTTGCCAGGATTTGATCCGCCTGGTGTTAGGAGAAAGACTGGGAGGTTGATTAAAAACTTTCAGCAGTGGATAGAGCACGAGCCTCTTGAGAGGTGGTCTTTGCTGCACGACACTTATGGAGCCAGGTACGGTGTTATGACTACCAACCTGGCTGAAACATACAACTTTGTTCTTAGAGGAAATAGGGCATTGCCACTTACAGCCATTGTGGAGGGTATTTTTGAGGGCACAGTCAAGTACTTCAGAGAAAGACGCCAGAAAGCTCACATGCATATCGTTAACAACCCAAACACACCTTTTTGTGAGAAGATTACGGAGTACATGGATAGGAAGATGGCAAAAGCTCGTACTCATGCTGTGCAGGCCATAGGAAATCAAGAAAGGAGGTTCGAGGTACGCTTACCTTCTGACAAGTTTGGTTGCGGAAATCAGCTCAGAACGCATGAGGTGAGAATTGGAAATGAAGCCCGACCAACATGTGACTGCACATGCAATAAACCAAAATTGCTTCACCTGCCCTGCTCCCATGTATTGGCTGCGTGTGGGCAACTCGGACTGTCAGCCATCTCGTTCGTTTCACCATATTATTTGAACGAGTCTGTTCTTAATACCTGGACCGGTGAAATGGTGGGATTTCGAGCTGTGGGTAATTTTAACACGGTTGACCCTAATGAAAGGCAGTACATCCCCGACCCAAGGCTACTGCGTCCTGGTAGAGGTAGACGACCGTGCAAGCGTATCAGAAATGGTATGGATGAATCTGAAGCCGGAGGCCCGACAGTGCAATGTTTCTTGTGCAATGATTTTGGTCACAGGGACACTGCTTGTACAAAATTCCCACCTACGAATGCTGCTCCGGCAACTAGAGCAGCTGCTCCACGTGGACGAGGCAGCCGAGGACCAAGAGGAAGGGGAAGAAACTAGGATGTTTTAAATTTGGACTGTGCTTTTATTTGTAATATGTGTGGATCAGTGTTTGTAGACTATGTTTTATATGTGTGCATCAGTGATTTAAATTTGGAGTTTGATTTCATCTGTAATTTGTCTGCATTTGTGTGGCTAAAAAAGAGAAGGGAGAGGTGAAAAAAAAAATCAACAGCCAGTCGGCCCAGCTTGGGCCGATAAGGGCCCGTCGGCCAGGCTTGGGACGATAAGGCCTATTCGGCCCGGCTCTGGCCGACAGATTTCGCTGACAGGCGCAGGGCGGCCGACAGGCCAAATCGGCCCAAGCCTGGCCGACGGGCCCTTATCGGCCCAAGCTGGGCCGAGGCCGTATTATTTTTGCAATTTCGTTATTTTGCGTAATTTTTTTGAATTTAATTAAAAAAATGTATTATTAAAAAAAATTAGCGACAAAAGGCCCATAGGCTGACGTCGCTCTCGACCGAGCGCAAATCAAACACTCAGGCAATCGAGCGCTAGGCACTCCCATAGTCATAAGTTTGCCCTCCATCGCGAGTCCACTCGCACTGCCGCGAGCGCCTTGATCGCGTCGACGTTGGCCTGGAGGCACCGGCGGAGCTCCTCGGCCGCCCTGTCGCATGCTGCCTGACTCCAAGGCTTGCTATTCCAAGGCGTCGTCGCCACGCCGTGGCACGCGTGGAAAGCGTAGTCTGATTTCTTCTCGCACGCAAAGAAAATCTCGGACATGGAGATGGATTCGGCCCCTATGATCTCAACCACCGGACCAAACGGGCTGGCGGATGCTTTCTCGTCCATGCTCGGCGTCCGATCGATGTGATGGATTGGGTTCTCGATCAAGAGCCGACGATCGATCGAGGGTGAAAACCAAGGCGGCTTTTATGTAAGTTCTGATCTAAAAGTTGTGATCAGTTTTGGTGTGCCCTAAACTACATAATCGTATGCAGAGGCGCCGTACGTTAACTGTAATCTGAAAATACCAAGATTAATTAGTTACTCTCCCGTCTGGCCGGCCTCTTAGTTTCCGTTTAGATTGGTGCAGATCAATCTCTTCTAGCTTTGTTTTTGTCGATCCAAATTACCTTTTCCAGTCTTCCCATGAATCCTACCAGAAAGTTAATATGCTTCTTCAACGTGACTTCAAACGATCGGACCTAACCGTCGCCGCGGGAGTTCAACAGCTGCCGCGAACAATACCTATGTTGAATATGGCGGTGATGACCTAGCTCTAGCTGCACTCTATTTCTAGGCCAACTCAGCTCTCTGCCTCGCTCACATGATCTTACGAGAAGGAAAATCAAGGAACCTATAAGTACATGGCGACTGCCCTCGCCGAGAGACACCCCTCTCTTTCTTAATTCTCTACTCAATCTAAGCAAACATTCAATGTAGCTAATGTCACCCCATTATACATTCTATATGATAAATATCTTAATAAACTAAGGAGTATACGTATTACATTTCCTTCCTATTTAACAAGCTCTATTTTTCATGTCGAATCTCCTTTGCCTGAAAGCCTTTTGTGACAAGATGGTCGCGGCGTGGAACAGGTGCATGCTTTGCCCTACATCCGCGAGATGGCCCCTCCCGTACCCAACAGATCACACCGTCAATACTACAACGCCCATGTCAAAGCACCACCTAACACCGGCACCATCGAAATTAGGCGTCCCGACATCTCGCCAGGCGGCCTCGCCGAGCGTGAACACATGCACTGTGTTGAACTTGTAGACACACGGTCAATGCAACACCGGTTGTAGACCTCCCGGTTGTCTGGTGGTGTGCAAAGCTATATGTCGCGTTTCATGGTACGATGATGTCGGCGTATGGCAGTGGTGGGAGGACAAGCCTTCTCAAGTGGCCGGGTTGGCTAGGACGATGACGTTGGGGTGCTTGCTGGAGTCGCAGAGGCAAATCAGGCCGTTGCATGATCGGTTAGGGACATTCACCTGCCCTCGGCGTTGGCCAGCACCCTCCTTGGTTTCTCGCCAAGGTTTTCGCCGACGACAAACGTGGTGCCTCTCGTGGCCACGAGGATGGTCTTGGCACGGCTCCGTGGAGGTCCGCGTAGGATCTCGACAAGGATGTCCGTAGCGAATGGATCCATTGCCGCAGCCACATGGGTATGTCGCCTTGCTCGAGCTGTGCTTATACTATTTCGGTTGTGACTTCAGGTCGTACGGACGTGTACATTTCCTTGCATCTACTCCCTCTGTTCTGAATTAATTGATCCAGATTTAGTACAAATCTGGATCAATTAATTCAGAACGGAGGGAGTAGATCGGATTGGGGTCGTGCTTGAGTAGTTGAGTATGCTATTTCTTGTTCCCATTCACATCAAACTATTGAAAATGCTACTCCGTTCATTAACTAATGTGAAACCTTTCATCTATTTCAGTATTAAGTACATGCATACTTGAGCGGCTGAACATAAATATTAATTAAGATGCGCCGAGATACATCATATCCATTCATATATCATGACTCATACATCTGTACCACTTGGTGCCGTTAATACTATGAACCATCAAGGTACCCTGGTTCCTCTCGTTGACCAACACTGTACCACTTGGTGCCTTCGTGTTGTCGTTGCTTGCCATGTGTCGGTACAAGGCACATTCTCCAGTGGGTAACCACTTCCACGTTAGGACGTGATTACTACCATGAGCAAAGTGCGGCCACGTGAGATGCTGGTGGTCGTGCCATTGTGGTTGATTCCGCAGCATGCGCTGGATCTGCACGCTGTACCGGCGGCTCCATTTGGCGTGGTTAGCCCCTATCGGAGCACCTCGCTCCATGACCCACACCTCCATCTTATCCACCTTCCCCGAGAAGCAATACGGGACGATATGATGATCTCCCGCCAGGACGCCTCCCCAAGCGTGAACACCACGAACCCATCGAAGGAATACGGGAGGTGCACCACCATGTACCGCCTTGTTGCCTGGTCGTGCGTGAAGCTGTACCGGTGCCAGATATTTAGGGCGCCGGTCCGGAACCATGACGGCAGGCTCGGGATGGCCAGCTTCTCGCCGGTTACCGGTTGCATAGAAGGATTTCGCCGAAGTAGCTGCACATGCAGATGATGCCGTTGCAGGTCCCTACAACATTGCTGCGGAATGTGTAGCGGTCGGGCCACGAGGGCATCTCCCAGCTGAGCAGGCCAATGGACTGCTCGTCGAAGACGTACGCGCCATCCACGGTGACCAGGAGCATATTGTCTTTGCTGCGAAGGCTAGTCGTCGTGCGCGTGTCCACGATCTTGCGCCAGACCCGGCAGACGAGGCGTAGCCGGCGCCGGTCGTCGGGCGGGAGCCGCTGGAGGATGTACACGAGGACATCCGTGGGTAAGTTCGTGCCGTCGCCGTCCATGGTGGATTCTCTGCTCGATCTTTGCGGTCTGTTTGGAGCCGGCCGGTATCGTGGTTTCGTTGCGCTTTAACTAGCTAGACGGATCTCACCCAATGGCATAGTCGTCCTTGATCGACTAGGTTACGTAATTGTCAAGCACCTGGTGAGGGTTGATCCAAATACAACGATGATCGTGATCGATCGATTTTCTGTGTCGCAAAATATAGTCACTCCGTTTAGAAATACGTGCGTCCGTGTGAGATGCCCCCCCCCCAATAAGATGGATGGTATAAGAAATTTACGGATGTTCCGATCGACGTCCATAGATTATTTCTGTCCGTTTCCTGCCCGAGTACCCAGAATCCAAGCGCGCCCTAATCTGTGAGGCGGGAATTTGTATGCACATTTAGTGATCTCCTAAGCTGCAAAAAAAGTGAAATTATATCAGGGTTTTAGACAGGACAGAATTTATATTGCACAAAAGACGGAAAACAATTTATCGAATAATATTTGACAGACTAGGTTACCTAGTTACCCACTTGTGAGAAGGCAGAAGCACAGACGCGTACACCGCCCGGTGGTGCTCCGTCCAACCATGGTCATTCTAATGGAACGTACGTTTGTGTATTCTTGATCGACTTCGTGTGCCGTCAAATATAATTCTTTGTTGGCATGCGTAGCGCTCAGGCGACCGGGATTTAACTAAATCTTAGTCGGTTGATGTCATCGCATAATCTTAATTTCAACTCATTTGCAACTTATTGGTCACACGAATCGCAATGCAAATCTAATAGTTAGAGCGAGTTAACCCGGACACTTGCCCTGGCTTTGGTCCCGAAACATCACTTAATCACTTAATCGCTGCCCATAATGAATAGGTTTTTTTATTTCTATGGCCTGCTTCTCTTAGGTTTCCTCGTTTGTGCCTTACTCTCTTAATTTTCCTCGGTTTTACCCTACTTCGCTCTTTCGAGGCTCGCACATGGCCAAACGGGAGTTTCCGTCGGGTCAACCTCCTTTGACCGTTACTGAAGCCTTTGACGTGTGGGCCCAGCGCGTCCAAACCCATGCTGCTCGCCGTCCCCACTTAAAAGCTTACAAGTGGGACCAGCGGAGGATGACTACTGTATGCAGCCATACGTGCGCGTCTATGCTGCTCGCCGCCCCGAATTTGCGCGCTTTTAATGGCGTTCCCCCTGGCCGGCAAAAGCTGCCTCGCCGCCTATGCTGCCAGCCTAGCCGCGCATCTGCTCCGCCGTCTCTCTTGCCTAGTCTGTCTTGCCGCAAGCTACGTCCGGCCAGCCGAATCAATGCCCCGGTCACCATTACTGCGGGGGCAGACACAGTTCAGACGCAGATGGCTAGAAAGGGAGCCATTTTCCTCTCCCATTGCACCGACGCCGCACACTGATTTCCTCTTCCTCCTCTTCCTCTCCTTGCAGTCCACTGATCTCCTCTTCCTCTTTCCATGGATCGTGGTGGTGCCCGCTCCACTCCCAGATCGAACCGCCGCCGCCAAATCTTTCCTTCGTTTGTTCTGTCGAGCGAGGGTGGCGAAAGCTGGAGGAGCACTCATAGGCGCTCTCCGAGGGTCAGGGGCAGGGGAAGGGCTCCCGATCCCATTCCCTTCATCGATCTTCAGTCCGATGAGGAGGAGGAGGTGGTGGACCCGGGTATGGCCTGGGCCAGAGCCATCGATGTTCAGCAACGGCTCATGGATGCTCTGGTCGCACCTGTGGTCGACGCAGAAGCCGCGGAGAAGGTGGAAGCCGCGGAGAAGGCCAACTCGGTGGAGGGCAAGGGCAAGGACCCAATGGAGGTGGAGGGGAAGGGCAAGGACCCAATGGAGGTGGAGTGGAAGGGCAAGGGCACGGCCCCGGTGGAAGTTTCTGATGACGAGTACTAGTGGTAGTTCAGTTTAGTTGTTGGTCTAGGGTATTATTATGTATTAGGCCCCAATTAATATTTGTTGTTGATGTATAATTATGTTCCCTGGTTATAAGTTGTTTCAATTATGAATTATGAATTTATGGATTATGAATTATGACAAACTGAATATTCACAATTACTTTTTGCCTTGCCCCAAAATTCTACCATTATTCTTAGCAATAGCAAAGAAAAAAGTCCGAAAAAATCACCCCTTAGCTCTGAATTGTCACACCGACAATTTTGGCCTTCTTTTGAAAGCAACAGCATAAATCGTGAAAAAAACAATATGGTAGCTTGATTCATGGTTTTCATGCGAAGCTTTGCCCGATGATGAACCAAAATCATGAACTTGCAATACAGTAACATTTGACAACTATGCCTTGTATGTAGATTGATTCATGGTTTTCATGCGAAAAATCAAGATCATGGCCATATCCATGGATATCTTCTTGTAATGATGACACAACTCAGCACAAACATGTGTATTGGCATTGTAAACAACATTGCCAAAGCACGATTCCAAGATTTTTCGATTTTTTTTATTATTTTGTTTAGTGCCAAAATCCCCATTTTGTTTGAAGTAGATAACATAAATAAGATAGCAAATTGATCTCTTACAATTTTGACACAAATTGTATCATATGAGAAGCAAAATCCCTAAATTTCATGATTTTCTGACCTTCTTAGCTATATTCCACTCATTAAATGATTTACTAGCGTTTATAGACGAAAAAGAAAATTTGAACTACAAGTGTGTGATAGTTTAGCCCAAAAATATAGAATAATTATACAAACGTAGTACATCATGATTATATGCAATTGCACGAAAAAAAGTCGAAAAATTCTCCCTTAGTTATGAATGGTCACACTGACGATTTTGGCCCTGTTTTACAAAAACTCACATAAATGGAGAAAACATCAAAAAAAAATGGAAAACCTAGGGGAATCTTCCGTTTTAGTGTACTAGTATCAGGCAAAAATCATAAACTTGCAATACCACATTCTAATAAAACAAGTGTTCACAAAAAGGACTACCTTGTCTGGAGTTTCATGGCTTTCAAGCCAAAAACCAAGATCATGGTCATATCCATGACTATCTTATTGCAATGATGACACAACTCAGCATAAACATGTGTATTGACATTATAAACAACATTGCCAAAGAAACATTCCAAGATTTTCGATTTTTAATTTTTTAATTTTCTTTAGTGCCAAAATCCCCATGTTGTTTGAATTAGATACCATAAATAAGGTAGAAAATTGACCTCTTACATTTATGACACAAATTATGTCATATGGGAGGCCGAATCCCTGAATATCATGAATTTTGGAGCTTTTAAACTATATTCCACTCATTAAATGAGTTTAATAGCATTTACCTAAGAAAAAATTACATAAATCGAGAAAACAAAAAACGGAAACTTACATTGGGGATTCTTACTTTTTAGTGTTATAGTATCAGGAAAAACAGAAACTTGCAATTCAACATTTTTCAACTTTTTGTGTCCCAAAGCGCGCACTGTGGGTGCCAGTTCGCGTACAGAACGCGCTTGGTGGCATGACACTGATGCACCTACGCAGATATGCACGTAAATAAATTTTATTCGCGTCAGTTCTCGCACAAAATGCTTGCGATATGTCTAGATGGATCACAACGTTTCCAATTGCAGTCAATTTGACCAGAACGTCAATGCACATCAACTGTTCGACAGTTGTACAACACGCATCAAGGTGCACCAGATGACGTGGTGAACATTTATAGGCATGTCATTTCAACTGATCATCAAGTGCAGTCACAGGATGTCATCATTGCGAATATAATCTGTAAATGTACTGTCTTTTCATACTGGTTTTGGCAAAATACGAAGCGATCGTCTGTTCCATTCCGCAGGCGGTTATCGATCTACGCGCCGTCGCACTAAATTCCTCTCTATCCCTCTCAAAGATAAAAACCCCAATGCGTATGCGGTTCCAAAGCAGTTCTTCTCTCTTCTCTCCCAAAAAAGCTCCATTCTCTTCTTCCTCTTCTTCTCTCACAAAAACCCCAATCCATTCCATTCCGATCGCTACCATGTCGGACGACGAGTGGTGGCGCAGCGACCTCATTCCTAGCGAGGAGGACAGCGAGGGCACCATCAACGAGTCGTGGGAGGAGGGCCACGAGCAAAGTAGGACAAAACCGAGAAAAGTTAAGCGAGTAGGGAACAAACGAGAGAAGTTAAGCGAAACAGGGCACAGAAATAATTGACCCTAATGAATATATGGCCAGCAGCCCATCAGCCACGGTCCTCCGGAAGGGGCACTAGGCAGCAACTCAGCGATAGATCTCCGATATGGTCCATGTGATGCTTTATCTGTGTGAGAAAATTTTATCTGCCTTGAGGTTTCGACAAATTCCTGGATCCGCCACTGCCCGTGGAACCGCTTCTTGACGAGATAACAACGTGCAACGAATTTTTCAAAAGATCGACCATTTCTAGTGATTAACTGATCCAAACAACCACATGTGTTTTTTTCTTAGTAGTAAATAATGGTTCATGCATGAGTGCTCGATCGACAGAGCAATGCGGCGGCCTAATTTTAGTGTGGCGACCCATCGGAATAGTTTTCTCCACATGCATCCACAAAGCGTTGATCCGTAAGGTACAGCGTTGGTGCCTTGATCGCCACCGATGTAGACACCGACCGAGTCCATTTCCAGCACCAGCTAGCTCGGTCCACGCACTGATCTTAAGTTCACATAAAATTGGTTATTTAACAGACGATAGCCGGCTGAGTTGATTACTCGTAGACAAGTCAAGAGAGAGGACATACTCGCCGGCTGAGTTTCTTGACATGCATCCATAAAACGTTGACCAGTAACGTGCTGTGTTAGTTCTTTATCGCCACCGATGTAGACACGACCCCGTCCTTACAACATGGCCATTTCCTGCACTAGCTAGCTCGGTCCGCGCACTGATCTTAAAGTTCACTTAACAATGGTTATATTTCAGACGCCTCTGGGTTTACCACATGCCGAAGATAACTTAGTTGTCTTGGATCAAGGAGGTTGCAATATGACCTAGCTAAGCTAAAGGCCCAAATGTTGAATTTATCTTTCTAGAAGTAGGTTCAGTCATTCGCTTGCAGTTCCAGACATGACATAGCTGAAAGCGAATTTTCTACAACACATATGGCGCATAACCCGTATCTCGACAATTCATTCCCGCGACTAAAGTGTCAAGATTTTTCATTGAATGGGTTGAATGTTCATTCAACGAGAAATCTCAGTTGTTTAATCGCGGACACGGACGTCATAGATAGGGGTTGCGCCATATGAGTTGCAGATACTTATAACCGGACATAGCTAGCTTTTTTTTTAACCTAAAAACCGTTGGGGAAACCCCTACGGTATTAGACATAGCTAGCTTAGTTGATGAATACGTGGATCACTCGTACTCGTAGACAAGTCAACAAAGAGGAGATATTGGGGTACATGCGTGACTACGTGGCAGCATAATTTGTTGCCCACCAGCACCACCCAAACAATAACTCGTGGACTAGTCTGTCTGCAGGATCTAGAAGTTGACAAGAGACTTACATGTATCTCGTCAACTTTGGCTGCGCATGTTGCCAAGCTAGCCATGGACCAAGCATGCACCCATCACTCGGCAGTACGTCGGCACACACACTCTCTATAAGAATCTAGCACGCACCTACGAATCCATTCCATGCATGCACAAGCACCCAAGTCACACATCAAGCATCAGAGCCCACAATGGCGTCGTCTCCACCTTTCCCGACGCTCCTCCTCCTCCTGCTTCTGCTCCTGCTCGCCATGGCGGCGCGGCCGTGCGCCGGCGTGGACCCGATCTCCACGGACTGCCCCAAGAAAGGCGCCAGCGCGCAGACGCAGGCCAGCATCGACGCGGTCCTGGCCGCGCTCGTCCCGCGCGCCTCCGCGGCCTACTACGCCACGGCCACCGCGGGCCGCTCCCCGTCGACCATCTACGGCCTCGCGCAGTGCCGGGGCGACGTGCCAAAGCAAGACTGCGCGCTCTGCATCGCCGCCGCGGCGAAGGAGGTCGCGTCCTCCTGCCGCGGCAGCGCCGACGCGCGGGTCTTCTACGACTACTGCCTCCTCCGCTACTCCGACGCCAACTTCCTCGGCCTCCCGGACACGGGCTACACGCTCATCCTGCCCAACACCCAGAACGCCACCGGCGTCGACCTCACCGCGTTCGACCGGGCGCAGACCAAGCTCATGTCCCGCGTCGCCGCCGAGGCCGGCCAGGCCGCGAGCAAGGGGCTGGCCAGGGACACGGCGCGGCTCGGCGGCGGCGGGGGCGCTGCCAAGACGACCATCTACGGGCTCGGGTGGTGCACCCTCGATATCACGGCGGCGGACTGCGGGCTGTGCGTGGCGCAGGCGGTGGCGGAGTTCCCCAACTACTGCCGGTACCGGCGCGGGTGCCGCGTCATCTACAGCAGCTGCATGGCGCGCTACGAGGTGTACCCGTTCTTCTTCCCGCTCGACGGCGGCGCCAGCGAGTCAGCCGACCCGGCCGGCCAGCTCGAGAAGGTCGTCCTCAATCCGTGATGGGTGGAGGAGTGTATCGATGTAGCTTGCTGTTGTACGTATGTGGCGTGGTGATGAATCCATTTGTTGGTGTGTGGCTAGCTTGTAGCTAGCTGAGAATTCCATGCGGGGTCCAAATAATTTCAGCAGCCACGTTCTTGCATGCATGTGCGGATAAGTGTGCAATAATAAACACAAAACCAGCATTGTTTCTTTCAACCTGTTTGCTTATGGAAATATAGTTTTTCCTCAGCCCAGTATAAAGCTAGCATGCGCGAGTTCAACTTTACAAGCAGGTATCCGTGTATTGTGGTACGAGGCGTAGCTATGTACCTAATAATAAAAGCAGTAAAACAGTAAGGATTCCGCGGTTTAGTTTGGTGCGTCATTGAAACTGCCCCTCGTACAAACATGTCAATGAATCAATGGACCTCCCCTATGTTCGCCCAGCTCCACCGACTTCGTTGGCCTTGTTGTCGGCGTGGCTGCTGCACGCGCACGGCAAGACAACCGCAGCGCAGCATGAGGTGGCGACACCTAGATTACACCTTCGACCAGACCTGCCCTTAGCAGGCGCCTATTTCCAGTGAAAATCTATACCACAACTAATTGTTGATAGAAAATCAACAGGGTAGTCAGACCTCATTGTTTCCTGCAACCCCACAAAATCAAATTTATGTGATTGGATGCTATTGTAGATATAAGTTCTCTTAATAACGTCCCCACAGTCCCTCTACCATTCCAAATGAAACCACTAATAATTTAATCTGTCTTTTATTCACCCCCTTTCCCCTACTAATTCTTACAGGAGATTTAATCTGCACCTTGTTTGTGTCAGATAAAACCCTTCTAGACAAGACCCCATTTCGATACTGATCCATGAATCTGTCCTCCACTTCTTCACAATCATGATGTGGCAGATTCAGCAATTACAGAAGAAAGGCATCAACATCATCATGATGTATGATTTCTTTCTCTGCTTCTTCCTGTACTATACCACTTTTATTATTAAGAAAAATATTCACCCTCGCCTGTTCCTGCCCTCTCACAAGAGTTAAGTTATGTTCCACCAACTCTATTGAAGCACCTAAATCTATACCTAGGTATAAGGAGTTTGTGACTTTGTGTACGCGTAGTTTAGGTGGTTCAGGGTCGGTCGTTGGTGCATATATATATGCACACCTGTAACCAGATTTGTACCGGCAAGTTTTGAGAGAAATAAAGAGAAAAAGAACGAGTGCGACACGCGCCCTTAGCAAAAGTTTTTTGAGCGTGTGTTTTTTTCTGATTTCGTATGTGATCGATCTTGTGGGCGAAATCCCAACACGACCTAGTGTCCATCTGAATCACCACGTAACGTGCTGCCGCCGCCGTGAGCTCGATGCAGCCTCGGTGGCAAATGCGAGTCAAGCTAACACACGAGCAGACACCGACGACCCAGTGTCTGGCCAAATCGCCGCAGCCTCGGTGGCAAGAGCGAGTAAACGAGGTCTGCGAGCCGGCTGGCGAAGGAGAGCCGCCGCCGCCGCCGCTATGGAGCGGAGTGGGATCCCTCGATGGATGTTACAGCGATTGCTCTGGGCTTTGGAGTGGCCCAACACTGTAGAACAACCAAGCGGAGTTCCCCAGCAGTTCCAAAACTGTTCACTGAAGGACCCTGCTCTCTTGCGAACTATTTAAGCTGTATTAACTAATACAACGAAAATGCGCATGCGATCACCGTGACGGCTAGTCTCAAAATCTTGGAGGCAAACTCAATCTTTTCACTTTCTAGATATAAGAAAGAACATAGTTGTACGATCTTGAAAATATTCACCAAATAAGTCTTAACTTGAAATTTACCCATGCAAATATTACTCAAATAACACACTAGCTGCCCAAGAAAATGAGAGTCAACAAAAACTTTCCGTCTGACTTACACTCTTGTTGGTTCAGTTTGGATGCTTCCTTACAAATTCTCTATAAGTAACCAGTATGTGCAAGGCCATATAGACGTGTAACCAAACAACATCAGATATTGAAGTAGAAATAGCCGTTGGTACATATCCAAGCCAGTGCCACGAAACAAGGTTAGACCCATGTACAACGAATGTATTATGAGTGTGATACTCCTTGACTTAAGTTAAGCCATTATTTATAAGCTGCTGGTGGGTGGGCATAAAAACCGAAGACTGAAAACCGAAACCGAAAAGACCGAGACCGAAACCGAAAAGACCGTTAGAAATTTGGGTATCAAATTAGAAAAGACCGAAATTAGATCTGAAATTCGGTCCTCACTTATACATAACCCGAATAGACCGAAAGACCGATTTTATTTTATTTTGAGAGAATTACGTACGAAAGCGGCCAAATTTGTGTGTCAGCCTAGTTTATGTACATCTAGTCCATAGACCCAACTACTGAATCAAGCGTACCATCTAGTATCTATGCCCAACAACTGAGTATCCCAGCCCAATGTAATGTAGATTCTCCCGTGCGCGAGAGACTAGTCGATCGCTTCCCACTTTTCCAGTACCGGGCGCCGATTCCCCTTCTTGCGCACTAGATTTTTGTCTATTTGGTCATGACCGAAGACCGAACCAAATAGACCGAAGACCGAATAACGAAAAACCGGAAAGACCGAATTTATTACGGGTATCATTTTCTGGATGACCGAAATTGTTAAAAACCGAAAAGACCGAACCGAACTAACCGAAAAGACCGAACGCCCACCCTTAGCTGGTATTAGCTATTTTCAGTGACCCTCTGACCACTTCGCAAAACAGGGAATATAAGGCACACCAAACATAAATTCTTTAGAAGCGCAGATAACATGCAGTTTCTGATTATCCATGTCGTACGATATTGTCATATCCCAGCCAGTAAGGAAAAACAAATTATAGTCTGGATGGATTGCAATATCGTAGGGCCGATGTTCATCCTCATCCTCAGGATAATTCTTTCCAAACAGTTCCAAAATGTTAACAGTATGCCTGATGGTCCAGTTTGCAATACCATAATCCTGAAGAATCCAAATGGTGAGTTGGTAATCATTATCCACACGCCAATAAAGCAAATATCCCTGAGACTGTCCAATGGTGCCTAAACCATGGCCGTTTGGCAACTCGATTTCCCTCCAAATCTTCCCTTCTACGTCCACTGTTACTATTGAAGAACGACTAGAAGTGAAATGAATCCTGCCATTCAAGAAGTTAGCTTCATTACCATTATCCATCAACATAGTCTCAGAATGCCACTGACTCTGCATAGAAGTCCATCGTCCAGTTTCCGACGAGTACACCACCACTTCTCTGACTTGTTCAAAACTATTTGTCATGGGCACAACTACCACAAAGCTGGAGGGGTTGAGTGCATCGAAACCCAGAAAGCGCTCAGCTCGGTTTAAATCAACAAGGCGCTCCTCCACTAAACGGTGACCATCCGCTCTGTCCGGAAATTCAATAGGAGGCAGCACAGTCCACTTCTCAGTCACCGGATTGCATACGACGTAACTGTATTTATCTTTCTGAGAACGCGTCTCCCAGCATTGGCAAAGGAGAAGGCCACCACCGCAGCATTGTTGTATGCTGATGTGTTCGTAGCTGCCCAAGAAAGCGAGAGTGGGATCGACTAGAGGAGGGTGGCCACCCCCGGTAAAATCATGGAAGTTGTAGGCCTCGCCGTTGTACTCGCCAAAGAAGCCAGACACGGTCCGCGGTGACCTGCTGTGGATGTCGAGGTCGGAGCACAGGGCAAGCCACGGCTTGGAGACGCTCTTGAAGCGGCATAGTGACTTGTAGTTCACCCGGGACAGTATCTCGATAACGATGTCGTCGGGGAGGCACGCCGCGCGCCGTTGTTCCTGCTTCTGCTTCTTATTCAACAAAAGGAAGAGAGAGTTCGCATAATTAGGTCGCTGATTCGTTTTCTTTGATGGATGACTGGAAGAAGGAAGATGCATGGACAAACCTCGGATGCTACTGGCGCATGAGACAGAGCGTCCTCATCGCGGCCACAGGTCGCCGGCTGGTGGTCCTGTTCCGTGTAGCAATCTCCTCCTCCTCCTGGCGGCATTGCTAACTCCGATCGCCAGGATTAGGTTTGTGGTGGTAAATTGATCGGCGGCTGTGTCCTCTTTTGTGACGGTTTTGTTCTTCCCTTTTGCTGGTGGGCTCTGGTGTTATTACTACTAGATGGGCTCTTATGAACGGCATTGTACTTCTGGATGACGTTAAAAAAATTGTTTGGGGAGAATCATAAATCGATTCCAACTTCCACTGGGAAAACCCATGGAACTTCGAAGACAACAAAGAGGTTTGCGGATCAATCTACTCGCCTGCACTTGAATTGCAATCTGCCATGGAGCATGCAGCCAGTGAAACCTCTACGGCGGAGAAGCCGGATAGGCTCAGCGACCTACCGGACTGCCTGCTCCACATCATCCGGTCCCTCTCATCCATGGGAGCCAGGCGGCTCGTTCAGACAGCGCCCTGTCACGGCGGTCGCGCCATCTCTGGCGGGACACGCCGTCCCTCCATGTCGGCCCGCAGGAGTTCGACGACGACCTCGAGAGAGGCTGGACCCGGTTCAACACCTTCTTGCACAGCCTCATGCTGCAGCACGGCGCCGTCGACCTCGACACGCTCCGGATGCAGGTCGTCGAGCCTCCCAAGTACGGCGGGTGCAGACGCAGACCCGCCGGCAACCGCTGGGTCCGCCGTTTCCTCGCGCGCTACAGCCCCGCCGCACTCGTCATCTACAACGCTTCGCCCGGCCCGCACGTCCAGCTGCGCCACATGGGCCACGGCACCGTCCTCCGCCGGTTAACCACGCTGCGGCTCACCGGGGTCACGCTGTGAGCCGGCTTCCAGGACCTCCTCGGCGCGGACGGATGCCCTCGGCTGGAGCACCTCGAGCTCAGGGACTGCCTGATCGGCTTCGAGGAGGTGGTCACCTCCAGCACGTTAAGGACCCTCGTTGTCGACTCCTCCAACACGGCCATGAACCAGAGCAGTGGCCCTCTGCTCCGCAAGTGCTACACCCCGCGCACTGTGGCGCCTGGCCTGGCTTCTCTCCACCTCGTGCTCCTCCGAACCTACGCTCCCCTGTGGCTCTTCGAGATGCCTTCGCTCATGGAGGCCAGGGTTCGTCTCGGCAGAAGCGGCATCCTCAACGAATTTGATCTCCTTTACAGCCTTCACGACGTCACCAAATTAGAGTTGTCCAGCTTCCCGTCGCTGGACAAGGTTCGAATTCTTTCCTTAAATTAATAATGCCGCAAGATTTATCGCTGGCGTGTGATAAATTTTATATCTATCATACAGTAGTATGTATTTTTGTTTTTCAGGTGTTGATACATAGATATGGCAGATATTTTCCTAGGTTCCATAACCTGACAACATTGATCCTGGACGAGTGTAGCGACACCGATGATGTCCACATGCTCCTGGACTTCTTTATCCTCTTTGCTCCCAACTTGGAGAAACTTACTCTACAGAACTGCATGGTATATAGGAGACTTGTACTTTTCTAATATACCGTGTTCTTTTTAGTTTACTGTGATTGGAATTAATTTTTACAATACCTGTTATTGCTGCTGTCAAATTAAAGCTTCCGACACGTGACGAGAGGATGGCGGAAAGGCCCATTTCGGTGATAATGTCTGACTACCATCTGAACCTCAAGTTTGTGGAGATCAAACACCATGCAAAGGACGACATTTCCGAGATCATCGAGTATCTGTTGCTGGTTTCCAAGAACCTCCAAAGGACGGACATTGTGCTGTCGGAAGGTCCTAAGATTCCATGGTGGAAGAATCATCGAGCATTAGCAGCTCAGGGTTGGTACAATTAGTTTGACGGACGCCTTGTAGCTCGTGAATATTTATATTTTCTTTGATTTTGGTGTGCCTTGCATGCACTCCTTTACTTAGGAGAGTTTTTTTCGAGAAAACGCGAAAGCTTTGCGTTTTATTTCATTGAAAAGGTAGAAAGTTCAGTTACAATCCTCGAGAGAGGCGAAACAATGGATTACAAACTTCAGTGAACATCCCACTGTCTCTGATATGTGATATGAACAATCTGTTAGAATTTTGGTCCATATAGGCTGACACATGTGTGCGTGAAGCACGCTCCAATTTCTAAAGCAATGCACAAAAAGACATGCAGCCCTTGGGGCTTGCTTTTCCTGGTTTGTCAGGGTGGCGACCCTGGATTTGGCATGTCGACGCAGATATTCGGGTAAACGCTTTTCTCTGGCTGGGGCAGCGGTTGTCCGGGTCGTGGACCTAGGAGTCTTATAGTTGGTCTACAGCTCGTGGAGAAACAATAAGGAACTGTGGATCGCTGGGACTACATGTTTATATGAAGCTCATAGGCTCATGGCTATCTTCCTTCACAAACAACAGAGTTTGGGCAAAAATGACATTCTGGAAACAGACATGGTTTCCCGAATAAAACTTTGACTAATAGTTTTCCTAGAGGGGGTAGTATAAAACCATGTTTGATCCCCGGAATGCTGTGGGAGTCCAAAAACTTCAAGGCAAAAACTCAACTTACCCTTTTACAATGTGCAACACGTACCTCTACCCAGAAAGGGTGCGAGGCCTTTGTTCAGTTTAATTTTTAGAATCGTCACTTTGCTACCTAAAACTAAGAATGCAAAATAAAATCAGCATCACATACCATTTGTGTTCCATCTATGAAGTATTTGAGCTCTTCATGCGTTCCAGGTAGTATATATTGATTCCTTGACGACTTAACTAGTGGTTTCTTCTTTGTTGTTGTTATTGAGCTGAGTGCCTCTGCAGCTCCCTCCTCCTTAAGGCGCCACAAGTCTACCACCTTCGCCACCATCACGCTGGGAGCCACCAGCCGAACCACACGGCTCATCAGGGACATGGCTTTCCCCTTGATCCACTTGACACTTCATTGGCTGCACATCACCCACGCACATGCCCATCTCGTCATAGCAGCCCACTCGAACATCAGCCATGGTCTTGCGAGGTTCCTGTTCATCTTCACTATATTATATGCATCAAAATCAGGTATGCACTCATGTGACATCTCAATCACAGAGCATTGCCTTCCATCAGATCGTCCTGATGATCGCCGGCGACTGCAGACATCTGCAGCAGCACATCATCAACAGCAGCAGAATCAGGACGAGACGTGGGTGACCCTACGACGAAAGAATGGACTTCCTTCTCGAGCTCGATCCAACTCTTGCCGGTATCCTTCCTCAAGCCCATCTCCCTCATCCTCTTCATGACTTTGGCTCGATCATCCCAGCGTCCCTCCGATGAGTAGATGTTTGATAACAAGACATAAGCAGCAGGGGAGTCGGGTCCACAAGGAGCAACTTCTCCGACGCGTATTTTCCGATCTCCATGTTCCCATGGAAGCTACAAGCTCCCATTAAGGCTTGCCAAAGAAGAACACTGTCCTTGAAAGGTCCATCTTCGATGAACGACTTTGCGTCCTCCAACATACCTGCTCGGCCAAGCATGTCGACCACACATGCGTAATGTTCCACCCTTGGGAGGACCCCGTACTGTGAAGACATAGAATTCAGGATCTCCAGTCCCTTCTTCGCTGACCCGACATGGCTACAGCCATGGAGTAGTGATAAGAACGTCACATCCGTGGGACTGGCACCGTCAGCTTTCATGGATTCAAACAGTCGAAAGACTTCAGAACCTTGACCATGTCACGCGAAGGCCGCAATCATGGAGTTCCATGAAATCGAGTTCTTACAGGGCGTCTCGTCAAACACTTGGACAGACTCTTGCAGCTCGCCGCACTTTGAGTACATATTGATCAAACCATTGCAGACATAGATGTTCCTGCCGAAGCACTTCTTGATTACCAGCGCATGGATTTGCTTCCCAAGAGCAAATGGCGCGGAAGCACCGAACGCCCCCAGGACTGCAGATACGATGTTCGTATCGATGCAGATTCCTCCACCCGCCATCTCGGCAAACAACTCGAACGCCTTCTCCTCCAGCCCATTTTGAGCGAATCCGACGAGAATCACAGTCAAGGAAACCTCGTCGGGGTGGCGGCAGGAGCGGAACACGCTCAGTGCATCCTCCATCAATCCGCATTTAGAGTACACATCCATGAGCCCGCTCTCGACATGGAGGTCGGTCTCGAGCCCTGCCTTCACGATAAGGCCATGAATCTGCCGACCTTCCTTGGCTGCCAGAGACCCCGCACAGGCTATCAGGGAGCTCGAGTACGTCGCGCTGTTGGCATCCACGGTGCACCTCATCTGCTTAAACAGCACGATGCTATCCTCGTAGAGCTCTGCCCGGCCATCCCGGAGACCATGGCCGTCCACGTGATGACGTTCCGCTCCACCATGCCTTGGAACGCCCTCCACGCCGAGTCTGGTAACCCGCACTCGAAGTAGGCGGTCACCAGCGCGTTCCCGACGGACACCTCGCCGTGGAACCCGCGCGAGAGCGCCTGCCCGTGCACCACGGCACACCAGGGGAGCGACGCCCCGCGCGCGCACGCCGACAGGACCGTGGTGAAGGTGGCGTGGTCGCACGAGACGAGTGGGCCGGAGCCACTGGCCCCGTCGGAGGAGGACGTGGCCGAGCGCAGCATCCGCCTGAACTGCGCGATCGCGTCCTCAGCGGCGCCAGAAGAGGCGATGAGGGAGTTCCAGGAGACGGAGTCGCGGACGCGCATTTCGTCGAACACCCTGGCTGCATCGTCGCGGCGGCCGCACCTGGCGTACATGGAGACGAGCGCGTTCCAGGCGACGAGGACGTGGCGGAGGGAGGGGCGGAGCGGGCAGAGGAGGAAGTGGTCGGGGTTCTTAACGACGGTGGCGTGGAGGGCGGCGCCCAGGCGGTGGTCGGCGGCGCGGCCGCAGCGGGAGAGGAGGCCGCTGAGGTAGGCGTAGCTGAGGAGCGGGGGAACAGCCATTATTTGCTCATGTCCTGCCTGGCAGCAAATTCTCAGTGCAAACGTGCAATATATGGCACGTTGCAACACTAATGTTAATGTTCTTTTTCATTTTTAATTTAGCACTGATCTTAATGCTAATGTGAAAGCTAGTAAAAATTATGTAAATCAGCAAATGTTACATATTTACGTACTTGAGGTTTTTATGTGATATGATCCTCCATTGAATTTCTGTATTGTGAAGTACAGTATAATTTAACTACTTGGGCAAATCTTCACTGAACTTTGGTCCTGAGCTGATGGCCTAAAAAAACAGGTGTTAATACATAGATAAAAAAAAGGATTACATGTTTCTCCATTTACACGTGTACTTCAGTTAAACCACTGGATTTCGATAGTTCGGTACGTCTGGTTCTTGTACACACAGCTGAAGAAAAATCTCTGCAACATCATTTCGTACCAAAAAATATATAACCCAACAAAATTTCTGACGATTTATTGCACTTCCGAGAATTTGTCACCATGTTTTACAAAGGAGAACCAAGGGATGCGCTAGAACACATTCTACAACCCCCAAAAATGTTTATGAACGAAACATCCTATGATTATAACATACAACATATCTAAATCTTGCCTAAATCTAACCTGCCAGCATTGAGGTACAAATACAACATGGCCCGGCATTTGCCGCGACGAAGTGTGTGCCCAACGAACGGAGCGATGGTCTTGTTTGCACCAGACAGATGAAAAAAATCACCGGCTTTACTGCCGTTTCGACTGAAACCTCCGATTCTTTGTTTCGCTGGGGTGTTATTGGGTTTCTAGGCTGGAGGCCTGGAGCACCGCCAGTGCCAGTTCATCATGCCCACAGCAGACAATCGACTCCCAGTTCAAAGTTTGTGACAGGACTATCACCGAAATCCTCGCCTTGGTTCTGGACCTCATGGTTTGTGTCGACGTAGGGCTCGATAAATCGGATGACCTTACTGAGGGGATGGCTTGCTCCTTTTGAATATCTGACGATGCCGCCGTTGCTTCTTCCCGATCCAAAACAACGAGGAAGTCGTCTTCGAATTCGAATGTCAAGAACTTGTCTTGACAGGCTGCACAATTATATTGAACCATGGTAAGATGTACAAGACTAGCGTAAATAATTGGCTTTAGAAGTTTGTTCCACAGGAGGCAGCGGGTACTTACTGTCCACAAGATGAGCTAGGTGGTGGATGTTCTTCACCATAACTCCGTTTAGCTTAATGACCTGATAAAATTATTGGTCACATAGAACACATTAGCTGAATTCAAAAGCATAAGAAATAAAGCGAGAAGTGGAAGAGCCAAGAGATTTACTTGTTGATTGCCCATGTGCTCATACCCAATGTTAACATCGTTTGCCAGTACCTGGATAGCAGTGACAAATTAGGAACGTAATAACGCTGCGCTGCACAAGGATAAATCAGTTGACCTAACAACAATATATAACAAACCTGCGACACAATTACAATTTGCTCCCCTTCAAAGGTCGATAGAGAGTATCGTGCCTTTGCCAACAATTTTAACTGTAATTGAAGATAAGATGACATGTCAATGACAGTGAGAGATTACAGATCTTGCGAAAAGATAAGCTGCTGGTACGATGATCATACGGAATGATGGTCTTACCCCTAGAGTATCTTCGCACTCTTCCCTGCAAACGATTTTTTTTTATGAATTAGTAATTACAAGCTTTCCAATACCAAAGAAGGGCTTGTAAAAGGAAAGCATTGGTTACTTACTCTATAAATGGTTCTGTTAAAGGCGTGAAGACAAGGCCGGCAACTATAAGATAAGAAGGTTGGCCCCCTTCAACATTGAATGGCACCTTGTTTGAAAAGGATGGAAATTCTTATAATTGTGATATCGGGGAAATTTACATTGCAATTTTTAGTTTATGAAAGGATGAGGGGTTATAGTATCTTACTAAATGTTTTCTTGGATGCAAAATAGTTTGCACTTTCATGATTTTTCCTTCCCGGATGATACCTAATTGGGCAACATCACCTGCATACCTGATTAATAAATCATTAACCGTTTAGTCCAGTTCATGCTCTCATATTGGACCACTGTATTTTCTTCAGATGTTCAGTAAGGGTGCCACTAGTGTCAAACACAGATCAACTGGAAAAAATTGCAATGGCTCAGATGGAACAAGTTTGTAATTTCAGTATACAGATCCAGAGGGAGCTTTGTAGGCATCACATATAAGAGAATTAGGTGAATGATAGTACTTGTCAGGAATAAGACAAAGCATGTACTTTTGACTTGTGAGGTAGCGGAAAGCAATCCGCTCCGTGGACCGAAATGGTACTGTTCCTTCACATCCTACTGAGACACCATCAAAACTTGTTATCACATCTCCCTGGAGAAACAAACATCTGATCAACTAAAAAAGGTGAACAAAGTGTAGCAAATAGTGTTTTGACAATCATTAATTCATTGAGATTAATTTGCAGGAACAAAATCAGATGGTAGTCAATCTGTGGACTCCATCCAAGACAATCAGTTTACCTTCCGCAGAACATTGCTTGCTGGAGCAGTAGGCTCAACCCGGCGGACAAGAATACCCTTTACCAAAATAAAATGGCATGTTATAGGAGAACAAAGAAACTTAGAGAAGTATTCAGTGATAAGGACAGAAATGAGAGCAGTTTACAGAAATTATTTTTTGTTTCCAGACAAAATCAATCTCTCTTATTTAAATGCACATTTTATTATGTAGGGAAAGTGACTATTTGCTAGGTAATCTCTACCAAAAGCACAAAGGCAGAGACCTAACCAACTCACCGAGTATTTTATGCAAACCATTTGGTATCTAAATTAGTAACTATGGTATGCATACATGCTATGACAAAAGGTACATCTCTCTCAAAAAGGAAAAAAACACATCTACTGTGAAAGCAGCCGCACGCACTGACTATTCCTAATTATTATACTCAGTATTCCTTAAAAGCTATGCATATCTTAGACTCGTCTTAGGCCCACTCAGGTCCAAACATCCTAACTGACAGAACCGCAGCAGATTTTGTGTGAGCAATGAATATTTCAAAGATAAAACGATTATTATATACACATTTTTACCTCCATGGGACTGAGAGCTGAAAGAACCATGAGCTATCTAGAATCATATTCTGAATATAGGGCACCATTCTAGTAAAGTTTGTCTATTGATTATAATTTATTTTGGAAACTTCTTTGGTAATAAAGATTTTTCCTAGATAGGCCAGCATTCTATCTATTGACCACTCTTATTGCTACAAATGCAGATGCGATGCACATGTGTGTTCATTAAGATGCAAAGTGCTGCAGCCAATTATATAGATCTCACCAAGGAACCATCAGCTAAACCGTATAGAAACATGTGTGCATTGTGTGCATGAGACTATCTCAGTCTTCACAAGCTGAAGTTCAACAAATATAGATAGCATACCTCACTTGAAGGTACCTTCAAGCTTTCGCGCAGTGCTGGATTTTCCAATTTTTGAAGTAGGACACCCAGGCAAGGAAATCCTAAGGGTGTCAAAAAGGCTTTTTTATACTTCTAATTCTAAACAGTGAAGAGATAATATTCACTTGAAATGGTTGGCTGGCTGGCCATACAAAACAATCTTTAAAGCAAATAAACAGACCAATGAGTTTTATGTCAATATATAAGCAAGTACTGTAGGCATACTTTCAGTGTATTTCTTTGGTTTCCAAAGATGAATATAGTTTACCTGTGTATTTTCCATTTTTCCGATAGTCATTCAAGAAATGGGATACAACTGTAGTTGGAATAACATATCCAATATTTTCAGCTTCATCTGACCTGAACACCTAGACAAAATACAGTATGATAAAACAAAATAAAAAGACCACAATGTAAGCATTATTGCTCTACTATTTAATTTGATATTACCATCAGACAACAGTAAAATCAACTCTTAAATGATTCATGTGAGATCTGGCTTTAGATTAGGTATCCAACTCATTTGAAAAAAATAACAAGACAGGAGGGGGGACTCCACCCCGGCTTTGTCATTAAGGTAGAAGTGAGGACTCGAACCCGAGACCTGGCCCTTATGCGCATATGCACGGCTACCACTAGTCCACGGAAGAGTTCTCATCCAACTCATTTGGAAACTACTACTAGTTTCAGATGCAAAAGGGATTAAGCCATGCTTCCATATTTCACACTCAATCTGGGAAATACAATGCAGTAATGTTACAGTTCCCAAATATGTAACGATATATGACATCTATATAACAACCTTGTTTATTCCTACCACATTATGCCCTCAGCTTTAAAGATAAAATTTGGCATGACTGTACTGAACACATATACATCCCTGGTACTTAATTATTCTTGTCATCTAGCTTAATCATGGCTTTGGGTCACTTAATGTTTGCTAATAAGTAGTTTGAGAGAATATTATCTTTCACGTAAGCAGAAAAAACAAAGTGTTTCTTGCCTATAAATGTGAAATATATGCGATTGTAATAGATGATCAAGTAAATCCATCTAAGTATAAGTGTATAACAGAACCATATAATCTGAAATTTTTTAAACTCAAAACTATGTCTATTTTACTAATTTGAATTGGTATTTAGTTCCACACCAGATCTGTTCAACACACTAGTGTAGTAGTATGTACATTAGTTACATACGCAGTTCCACTTCCATACATCAGCTACCTAGCAAATTGACAAGTAAAAGTACCTGAAATGCCACTCCAATGCATTCCCCTTGCTCATTAAAAGCTGGTCCACCACTGTTTCCTGCCAGAAAGCAAACAAAACAAACTCATGTTACAATTTGTCAGGAAAAAAATAGGTTGAGTTAAGGCAGAAGCAAGAAATATGGATGCTCTAAATATCGTCATCACCAATAGTGAGGAACACCCTTCCTAAAATAAATCACAAGTTCAAGGTTAAAGCAAACCTGCGTTTATTGCTGCATCAATTTGAACACCAAGAAGATCTGATGTTCCATGTGCATATGGCGTGACCTGGGCTATTCCAAAGGTAAAAAAAATATAAGTTAAACTATGTAAGTAAAGGAATATCAAGTATGATTGCCTTAGAAACATGTATAAATTAGCTGTATCAAAATATGCCTTATCATAATGAATTTGCTGTAAGTTCGGTAACAAAGCTTGACAGTTGCCGTGGAACAAAATGAACTTTATTTGTACCCCGTTCGTTTCATAAGGCATATTTTGATCAAACATCATGAGACCAAGAGTATAGTAGAGGGAAATAGCTGTGCTATCTAGTGTGTTAATGCATTGGTATCAAGAGAAAAAATAGTTTGTATGAATCTTTCCTCATAAATGTTGAAGATAATAAGAGAGAGGAACAATGATTATATAAAATGAGCGCAGAAAAAAGTAACTGATAACTACTTGGATACCAAACTAGGGAAACGTATTTCTAGACCTAACCAATATTACAAGAAGATGGCGGTGGTTTTTTGACACCAACTGACCAACAAAAGCAGGTTTGTCAGTATTCCAAAACCATGTTCAGAACTGATCACAGAATCTAATTTGTTTCCACATCCTAGAAAATGCATTGGAAAAAATTCAGTATTTGCTAGCGAACAGCAGTACAGGTACGCGAGGACTTTGTTGATAGTCTAGAAACAGGACCATCATTCAATGCATGAAACATCGTCACTTTTTCCTGGTTAGAGAAAGAGTACATTCAAAAAGTACAATGTAATGAAAGCTAAATGAGCCAAGAGATAGCACCTCAATGCGAGATACAACGCCTTTTGTCACAGATATTGTGTCTCCACCAAGAGGATATCCGACAACAGTTACTGAATCCTGGGATTAACCATAAGAATGATCTTCAGATGGGAAAGAAAGAGGGAAAATGGCATATCATTGAAAATCAAAACTGTATCATTTTATTTTATTTTCAAACATAGCTACATTCAAATAGTATAACGAATAACTGCTTCATTTGAGGCTGTTGACACGGTCCCATACATCCTACATCAGAACATTACGTACATAATTACCTGAAGGCATGGCAAACGACCAAGTTGAAGTGGTTCTGTACCTCGCCAGAACTCTTCATTCTCAACAGAGAGCAACGCAAGGTCACATTCTGTTCCTCTAGCTAAAACCTGTAAATAAGGACTCTCCATTGATGAGGGAGTGTATTATATAAGGACACTCTAAGAGCATTTCAGTTTTCAGGTAATCCATATTATGTGACAACAATTTTGTATAAAATCTATAAAAGCAGTACAGTTGCAGGGACAATACCTTGGCGACGTACTTTTTGTCATCACCCCTTCGCTTTACTTTAATCTGGATATAAAAGAAGACATACTTTAATATAGTAAAATGACATAACTAAATTATTATCCGTCAAAAACAAATTGTACGACAAATTTCAAGTTGGTGCAGTTCCTTCGTTATTGGAAGCCTCAGGGTTGAAATCTGTCTTGACTTTGTTTATATCCTATGCTATGATGTGATCATGTGGATAGTACTCCCAGCTAAATATGAATACACGGATTTTTAGCCTAGTTTTCAAACAACTTACAAGTCATGTAAACTAAAATGAGGAGTGAAACATTTGATTGATCTTCCTAAGAATGTTAGAAACTAACAATTTTTTAAAAGAGGTGAATCGAAAAATGTGGATGTGAAACTCCACCATAAACTAAAATAAGAAATTCATAGGAACGTATAGTTAAGTAAGTACCTGTGTGTCATGTTCAACACAATGCGCGTTTGTCAATAATTTACCATCACCGATCATAAAGGCGCTGCAAAAGAAATGTGTAGGAAGATAAGCAGATATTCTAAATTCAAGGCATGTGGATCACCACTCATACTACATTGGAAATCAGTGATTGCATCCAAATATGCAGAAAAAGGTTAATGTATACGAGTGAGCTTCCTTGTCCATGACTTCAATAAGTAGGGTGCTTTTCAAAATGAAACAACCGCCACATATGTTTACAGTAAAGCTGTGAAGTTCTCAATCAGTGTGTAAAGTATGCCAGTAAAATGGGGATACCACATCACCCCATCTAAAATCATTAAATCTTAAAAAGTTATTTAATATGAATGCTTAAGCCTGAACTCTTTCCCATCCGCTCACACAACACACATAGGATGATGCAAATAGTCAGTAATGAATATCAAAAGGCAAAAGAAAGAGCTGCAATAAAGAATTTAAGCAGAACCAGCATTAGGTCAATACTTGCCTCCCAGTGCTTGAGTGTTGCCTTTGCTTCTGCCAAGGAAGCCCATAATCAGGTCTGATATGGGTGCAGTAGACCTAACAAGAGATCAGACAGTGGAGCAAGTTAGAGCACTATGCTTGACGTATATACTATACCAATTTACATCTGTAAACATCAGAAGCGGTATCTAGGGCAGAAACCTAGTTCTCTACTAAACTATGGGGTAGGTTAACTATAGTAAGGTACAGTAACAAGAACAAGCATCATTGGCAGAGCAGGACAAATATCCATGAGACCCACCTTAACAACAGCATTAAGGAATTTGTCCTCTTCAAGGTCCTCGAAATCAGCAACCTGCACAACAGCATAGTTAGCAGGAAAACCATACAACTCTGAAGATATCAGCGATAACAACACTGGCTCAAACAACATTCATAGCAAAAACAGGTAATCTGTGGATATTTGTATTGGGAATTATTAGTGCGTTTGGTCACCATAGCTAATATGTGCACAAAGAATAGATGACAGAACACTAAGAAGACACAGGATCTCACGGCCTCAGAACAGAGAGATTCTAGATTAAAGCTTGAGCATGGCCAGTTGCTGCAATGGTGAACTAACATGCCAAAGAGAATTAAATGCAGGTATCTAAAATGGAGAATGGAGAAATTATGATTGTAATCTAATCAGACGTATCCACAAAAACAGATAAAATGACAATGGAGAATACCAAACTGCAGTCCAAACTCAAAAGCAACCGCGGAATGCAAGCACCACAATGCTTACAGAACCAGCACGTATGTACCGACATTAGCTCCAAACCAGTAAAATGGACTCTTCGGCGGCCAATTGGAATGCACATTCAGACATTTTTATCCAAGCCCAGTTCTACTCTGAACTCTACGCATGCACTGCACAATTTTGCACAAAAACCAGAAAGGCGTAACTTGAAGTCTCTCACCTGCGACTCCTTGAAATCGACGGCGAGCCCCTTGTCCTTGCGCGCGGACGACGCCAGCGAGCCGCCTCCGCCAATGACGCCCCTACGCTTCTTCGAGGCCCCCTCCAGCTGCAAAAAGCCAAACCCCAACACGTCAGCAACGCCGCCCCTCGGGGAACACGCGCGGCGAACGGACGAACGAAGGAAGAAGCTGAGCTCTGACCTCGTCGAAGCGGCGCGTGACGCGGCGGGGGGCGGGCTGGTGGCGCGGCGCGCAGGCGACGGCGGGGCGGAAGCGGCAGGAGCATGAGGTGGACGAGGAGGAGGTGGAGGGGAAGGGCAGGGCCGGGGAGGCGAAGAGGGCGGCGAGGCCCGCCATTGCCGCTGCTGCTTCGTGTGCTTCGCGGTTTGATTTGGTTTGGTTCGGCTTGCTTTCGTTTCCCTCTCGACCTCCTTCCTTATCCTCTCTTCAGTAGACTTTTTTTTTCTCTTTGGACTGAGCAGGAGCAGCACTTTTTTTTCCTGAGTGAGCAAGAGCAGCACATTGTGAGAATAATGGGCCGGAAGGCCCAGAAGTGGCAGTAACGCTTTGGGCTATCTGGCATGCTAGAAGTAAAATTCATTTATTCATTAGAGAGATACTAAAAAAACATTATTCATTAGAGACAGTTCCTAATCCCAATGTCAACACATCTTTTTTACTTTTTGAGTGATCTATCAATTTCCAATAGCGAGAACTCGAGAAGGTAAAAGGGGAGGGAGGCCACAAGCATGTCCTTAGCCAAGCGGATCCCTCCACCTCCTGGTTTTGTTATGATACGATCTCCAATACTAGTAATGGAGGTGCTCTCGAGGGCCATATGCAGAAGTGGTGATGGTTACTTCCGCAATGCCCGTGATCTACTCATGATGTATAGAACACCCCCCCCCCCCCCCCCCCACCATGGCGTCGTCTTCCACACCGCCGGTGAACTTTGTCGATGCCGTTGAAGGGACTACACTAGTCATCCGTACTCATGATCTACCTCCCCCCCCCCCCCCCCATGTTACCACCTCCGCGATTTAATTATGCCTACCCGTGATCCACCGTCGAGCTCATACCATCTCCATGCGGGTAAGTTTTATCTCTCTATCTATCTATCTCCCTCTCCCTCTCCATCTCTCTCTCTCTCTCTCTCTCTCTCTCTCTCTCTCTCTATCTATCTGGATCGAAACTGGTCTACTTCGTCCGCTAGTAGTGGTTCAAACAAATACAAGCAATGTCTTCTTCTTTTGAGTTTCTCATCGTTGCTTCCTTCCAACGATACTCTGTAATGGTTTAGTTTCACTCTCATGTTTTTGGTTGTATAGTGTACACAAGCAAATGACTATGACTGGTTATTAGGTGGAAATAGCAGACTGTAGAATTTCTAGTGCAGCTCTGTGTTCACGTCATTCAATAGTTTTTTTAGTTTAATTTGTCTCTTATCTAGAATTTGATGTAGCATTCTCAATACGAAATACACATTGTACACAACGGTCATGACTGAACTGTAGTATTTTTTCATGTAGTGTTGTACTTTGTTGGAAAGACTTATGTGTATGACACGTAAAGATCAACGAAGTCCACCCAGTCATACAAAATAATATTGTATACTTTCGTACTCAACATTTTTCTATTTTTCACCTCATTCAAGGACTTTTATTATTATTATTATTTAAAATAAACACAGATGCATGACTCGTACACAAAACATAATGTTTCTCTTCATGCATCCGCCTCATCACTGTCGTTTTGCAGTTGCTTATTTGATTTATGTCACCACTAATATAAAAAGAGAGAGAGGTGGCAGATCCAACAAATCGTGGACGTTTAACCTTCTAATCCAACGATTAACAATGCAACCGTGATTTGCGCTAAACGAAGGCAGAGCGCAGCGCATCGCAAACCTCTCCCCCGACGCAGAGCGAAAACGCTAATCACCGTCCCCGAACCGTTCACCCAGAAACACAGCAGCGGAATCCCCGACGCCCACGTCCATCCCCATTGCCGCCGCCACTGCCCTCCGCCCAAACCTGCCGTCGCAGACCTAACGCCAAGCCCGCCGCCATCCCGCACGAGATCCCCCAAGAGAGTTGCCCCTCTCGCGCCCTGAATGCCGGCACACGAAGCCGCCGCCCTGCACGTCCCCTGCACCGGCCGGCCGTGGCGACCGGTCGACCTGCACGCCGTAACGCGAAGCCGCCGCGGCGGTGGGTCGACGGCCGCTTCCAGCGGCTCCACTCCAACTGCTCCTGCACCTTCCCTCGAAGTCCCTATAATACATTGAAAACTCCCTGCCATTGTCAAAGACAGTTCATGTATTTGTATGCGGACTGCCAGAGTTGTTGAAATTTTGTTTTGATTGCATTAGGAAATGCGTAAACTGAGCCTTTTCCGTTGCTGATCATGTCCTCTGTGCTAGGAAGCAGATGTTTTATTTTCTACTCCCGGCAGACAGCAGAACACCCAGTCATACATTTTCAGATTACAAACTCCCATCTAAGCGAGGAAGAAGGAAACTAAAGCTAGCCCTGATTCAATGCTTTCTTTCCACTCAAAAAATGATGAACTCTAGAAAGTGGTATATCTCAACCTCCTTTTGCTAGCACCGTTACCTACTTTGTTGTATATCTTGCATTTGCACATAATCTGCACTAGAAATTCGTGGCTTTAAGAAATTGTGTGAAACCTACTCTTCCAGGCTTTAAACCCAATCATTCATTTGTTGCAGTTCGTCGCAGCAAATGTTCTGTTACAGCTTTAAAACTGGAAACCATGTTTCCCTGGGAGTTTTGATAATATATATGTTGGGACTTGGGACAGTTATAGTTTATTGTGAGCTTTCGGTTCACAAGTCATAAATATCTGCCATTCTAGGCACTATGGACTTTTATTTTGCATCATAGCAGCAAAGTTCAGGCATCCATGTCTGGTTTTGCTTCCTGCTCTCAATCGTGGGCTCGCCTCAGATGTGTTATACTGCAGGCTACTTTTTTTAGGCATTCTCTTTATAGTTCTTAATACATTTTTCTTTTGCTTAGAACGGTCTACTAAGGAATGATTCAGATTAAGTCCATTCTCGCAGATGACGATAGAAGTGAGAGTATTGTGATGTAGTCTATACTGGTATTAAAAAGGTACATGTTATCTGGTTCTGTACTATAGCAATACAATTGCTATTATCCTGATCTTTAATTCTCTTTTTTATATTAGTGGTGATTCAGACTACAGTGTTCTAAAAAATTCAGGAATTTAGTCACATCTCTCTTCCCAGCTATTTTAATTTTGTAAAATGTGCTCTAATTTGATTTTGATTTTCAATTAAAAAATCACCTCAAACTTATGTGAAACCGTTAATTTCCATTGAGTTTGCCGTGGAGGTGAGTTGGGAATGTTTTTTTGTTAATCTGGTCGTTGCACTGATGGAGCCCTGCCAAAATGACACGCTTAGAATTTTCTTCAATAAATGCATATGCGTCAGCAAGTCCATGAGGAGATTGAGAAGGTGTAGGCAATACCGCTGTTCTCAAGTCGTCGCTGTCATTTTCTCTCTAGATCTTGAATTTCTTTCAAAAGCGAGGAAACCGATGAAGTGACACATGGACGATAGGAGCGTCTATGCGGTGGTTTCAAGCTATGGCAGAACCGGTTTCAAGCAATGTATTTGGTTCCATCAACCGATTGAGGAAAATAATTACTCTAGCTGGTTGGAAAACCTGTTTGTGCAATTGGATGTGAAAAACTGAACAAGGCCCATGTAGCCTAGCAGGTTATGCATTTTTTTTATGTAATCGTGATCATCCTGAGTTCTTGGCCTATTGTGATATACTGTGGATTTTTTCATGTAATGCCAGAGAATTTGCTACATACAGCTAGGGGAATGGGCAACGTATTGATCCTTGAAGGCTAGCGTTTTCGTTGGGTTTTTGCGGAAAATTTGTACACTGTACATGATTATTACAATTATAATATTCAGTTGAATTTTGATAAATTAATTATTATAGTTTAATTTGTAACTAAATTTATAAACACGTGCATTGCACGTGCAACATTACTAGTTAGGTGGAAATAGCAGACTGTAGAATTTCTAGTGCAGCTCTGTGTTCACGTCATTCAATAGTTTTTTTAGTTTAATTTGTCTCTTATCTAGAATTTGATGTAGCATTCTCAATACGAAATACACATTGTACACAACGGTCATGACTGAACTGTAGTATTTTTTCATGTTGTGTTGTACTTTGTTGGAAAGACTTATGTGTATGACACGTAAAGATCAACGAAGTCCACCCAGTCATACAAAATAATATTGTATACTTTCGTACTCAACATTTTTCTATTTTTCACCTCATTCAAGGACTTTTATTATTATTATTATTTAAAATAAACACAGATGCATGACTCGTACACAAAACATAATGTTTCTCTTCATGCATCCGCCTCATCACTGTCGTTTTGCAGTTGCTTATTTGATTTATGTATTACTCACTCCGTTTTTTAATATAAGATGTTTTAGCTTTTGTCTACATTCACATGCACACAAATGTATGTAGACACATTTTAGTCTAATGTTCACTCATTTTAGTATGCATATAGAAAACATGCATAACACCTAAAACATCTTATATTAAAAAACGGAGGTATTATATCTTAGCTTTAAGTTATTAATACTCAACTACGTCTATAGTTAAAATCATTTCATAACAAAATCTTCCTAGCATATAGTTTAAACTTTGTATCACGTGTCTCTTTTTTTGTACACTGTCACGATCATAAATAACTTTTCTTGTTTTCCTCCATATGTGTCTCTCTTGTATGTACGTATGCTTCATTGCCAACATGTAATTTACACCCAAGGAGCACCTTAGTGTGTGATGCTTGTTGTACAAATATTTATTTACTCCCTCCGTTTTTATACAGGGCCAATATCTCACTTTTCAAATACCAAGAAAACAAATCTAACTAATCAATAGTAGGGCTAATTGTGTGAAAAGTCTCTCGGGTTCCGGGCTAATTAAATATGGTGCTTGTGGTGTCTCTTCCTCTAAGGTTGCATGCAATGTTTGCATTAATTATCACCACTGTACGAGGTAGAAATCCAATTAATTCATTTTGGGAAGAGATAGTGGCCTTGTATAGAAGCAAAAAATGTACATTTGATAGTGGCCTTCTATACAAAAACAGAGGGAGTATTATAAATAATTAAGTCTAAACATACTTAACTTGTACTTGAAAATTGCATTTCTTGCTCCATGTCTCATCATAAGGCGCTGTTTTACATTTGTGTGCAATGTACGCTACCAGATCCTTCCATGGATGCTACTCGCCGAATCTCTATTTTTACGGATTACAATCATACGCTGGGAATAACGAGAATAATTTCACTCTTAAGGATAAACAACCCAGCATTTTTTACAGAACATCCCCTACATTTTTCAGGGTTTTTTGTATGCCCCTATTTCTGCTTTCAAGCGTACCAAGCATTTTTTTTCACTGATATTTTAGTTTCAACCAGAGTTTGACTTCAGTAGTTTACACGGGATATTTTTTAATAGGATTTTTCCAAAGTTCATCAATAATTAACAAATGCTCATCCAAGGTATAAAAGCTAAGGTTGTTATAATTTCTTGTTGGGAAAATTTTTAGAGTGTGCTCACCTACAACTTTCTCTTAAGAAGGATGATTTGGAAATCAATGATGCCTATGTATCACATGTTCACGAAAAATAAGGCACACGTAGGTTTTTTGGGACACGTGTCAAACACTCACAACCCAAACATACTACATATGGATTTCCACATCATGGGCCGATCAATGCGCAGGGAAAAGCCTTTGTATTGGTGAACAACAAAATTAAAGGTATGTAATGGTATGAAAGGCCACAATATAATCCCCTAGGGAGACCTGATACTTTACATGTGCCTTCGCCATATTAGATACAAGACCTTCCTCTAACTTAAGAATATGGAACGTGGATGCAGGAATGTGGCTTCTTAAGCTTGGGTATCCCGTGAGAGGTATCCTTTTAACATCTAATTTTACTGAAAATAGGTGTTCGAAACTATTTATCAAATATAACATAATAAAGCTCCAGGACTAGATGGGTTTCCTGTGGAGTTTTACCAAAGATTCTGGAATGTTATTAAGTTTGTTCTCATGCCATTCTTTAATTACCCAACTTCAAAGTGGTGAACTTCCTCTATTTAAAATCATTTTTGGGTTTTCGCAAAAAAAATCATTTTTGGGGTAATTACTTTGCTGCCCAAAAAAGAGGATGCGTCCAGAATGGAACAATGCAGACCTATTTGCTTGTTAAATGTGAGCTTTAATATATTCCCCAAAGTGGGTACAAATCATGTTTCGTCTATTGCTCATAAAGTTATTCGACCAACACATACCACCTTTATCCTGGATAGGAACATTCTTAAGGAGTGGTAATCCTACATGAAACAATACATGAAATGCATAGGAAGAAAAAAGATGGAGTCCTTTTTAAAATTGATTTTGAAAAGGCATATAATAAGTTCAAGTGGTCCTTCCTACAGCAGGCCCTTCGCATGAAGGGTTTTGACCCTAAATGGCGTGAGTGGGTGGTGAGATTTGTACAGGGAGGGAGTGTTGGTACTTGGGTAAATTATGATATTGGTCATTATTTTCAAACGTTAAAAGGCCTTCGACAAGGTGATCCATTATCTCCTATTTTGTTTAATATCGTTGCGGACATGTTGGCTATCCTTATTGCTAGGACAAATGAGGATGGTCAAGTTGGGGCTCTCATTCCTTATCTTGTTGATGGAGGAGTGTCTATTCTGCAATATGCGAACGATACTATTTGTTTCTAGAACACGATCTTGAAAAGGCAGTGAATATGAAACTAATATTATCAATGTTTGAATAATTATCTGGAATCAAGATAAATTTCCATAGAAGTGAGCTCTATGGCTTTGGTAAGGCTAAGGAAACACAAAACGAGTACCGTCGAATCTTTGGATGTGAGGTTGGTACGCTACCGTTCAAATATTTAGTAATCCCTATTAACTACAGAGAAAATTATTGAACAAGGAATGGAAGGTAATTGAAGATCGTTTCGAGAAAAAACTAGCTAGGCTGCTAGGCCAGAAAAATGTTATCCTGTGGAGATCGACTTGTACTTCTCACGAGCTTATCAATGTTTCTTTCTTTCTTTCTTTCTTCCTAATACCCGTTGGGGTAAGGAAGAGGTTATACTTTTTTGTTTCTTTTGGCAGAGTGATCATACCAAGAAAAATACCATTAACTAAATGACACACTGTATGCTGCCCTAAAGATCAAGGTGGTTTGGGTATCCAGGTGCTTGATATAAAAAAACGAATGTCTTCTAAGCAAATGGCTTTTAAGATAGTGCAAGAAAAAGCTGTGTGGCAGGAAACTTCTTTGTAATAACTATTTGGGAGATAAAACTTTAGCACAAGTGGACATTAAGCTTACTGATTCGCCCTTTTGGATATATAGGGATAATGTTAGTTAGAAATGATTTTTTTCATGCGATGCACTTTTGTGGTAGGCAATGGTCTTCACACTCGCTTTTGGGAAGATGTTTGGCTAGGAAATACGACGTTGGCTATTTAGTATCGGAACCTCTATTACTTGTTGCGCCATAAGAATGTGTTAGTGGCGGAAGCCTTGTCAAATAACCAGCTAAATATTGAGATTAGAAGGTCGTTGATAGGACATAATTGGGCTGCATGGCGAGAACTTGTAGAGCGCATCATGCAGGTCACCTTAATTGAGGAGCAAAATCGATTTAAATGGAACCTTACTTCTAATGGCAATTTCACAGTTAAATCTATGTACGCCGATTATATGCATGGGCACACACCTTTATTAGCATAAGTACACCTATGGAAAATAAAAGTACCACTAAATATTGAGATTTTTATGTGGTTTATTAGTAAAAAAGTGTTGCTCACTAAAGATAATTTGATTAAGAAAAGGTGGACTGGATGCAAACAATGTGTGTTTTGCCAAGCCGAAGAGACTGTTGAACATCTTTGTATAACATGTCCTTTTGTGAGACATATTTAAAGGCTTATCCATTTTACTTTCGGTATCTCTCCACCAACGAGTATAGCTAATATGCTTGGGAATTGGCTGGATGGACTAGATACGCAAATTAAAGCACGTATTCGCATTTGTGTTTGTACTTTTTTGTGGACTATTTGAAACTGTCGAAACGACGTGGTGTTTAACAAATTTAGAGTTGTTCATTTTTTACAGGTTGTTCACTCTGCTACCTACTGGATTCACCTTTGGTCCCACCTCCTACCACAGGAGCAACGGCCACTTATGGATGATGTACCCGGCATATGGCGGTTGTCCGAGCTATCTATTACACACATGGTTGGCAGCATCCTAGAACATTCCAACATGTGTGTAGTCAGTTTTTCCTATCCCTTTCCGATGGTTGATTCATGTGGCCACTTTAGCTGATCCTTGAGTTGTAATTACTAAATGATACAAATCTTGATACTCGTTTATTTTAATGCCGACAATCAGCTGAAAGAAGCATCGCCAAGAAGTAGTAGGGTAGTATAGGCCAGTTCTTTGATATCCTTTTAAATTACATATTTTTAATATTAAATCACTTTCTCTTCTTTGCAAATGAAATAACAAGTTTACTACTTTATCTGTTTGCAAAATTTTCCTTTGTTCTAGCCACATTTCTCTTTTGTTATAATTGATTACCATAACACATGCTTATGTATTTTTCTATATCATACGGTTATGCTCAAGCAATTTTGCATGAACAGTATTGTGAATGTCCATGTATTGCACACGATTAGTTTAAAAAATGGTGTGCGATAAGAGAAAATGCACATGATTATTTTACGAAACCTTGTGCGATATTCAACACTTTGCACATCAGTATCTTTTTTTGGGTTCAATTTCTTACATGTGAAATACAGAATATGTACTAAGAAAGGGATTCAGAAATAATATTGATCAAACATCTCAGTGACACATTACGCACAAAAGTTTCTGCTTAATATTGATCATACATATTGATTAATATTTGAAGGGCTCCGTTTAAACATTTATGCCCTTAGGTACATATATGTAAGATACGATAAATATATCTAATAATTAATATGACGAATTAAGCATTCTCCTCATCAGATACAATAAACAATAGGAGATGTGCCATCGTCCACGAGGCGCCGCTTGGGGTGTCATCATCGTTGGCGGCAGATGGTTGGCCGGAGCCCAAGGCCTGGTAGTGTCATGTCGCGATGGACCATGGTTTTCTCATGACGCCATGTCGCGATGAACTCTTCTACAAACATGTGCTCCTCTAGCACTTGCCTCCGATCGAACTCCTCAAAATCCCCGAGATCCAGGGAAGACAACGAATCCGAAGTTGCTGATCGGTGCTGTCGACCGACGAGCCGGTAGAGGCGGGAACAGCGGAAGAGGAGGCGTGTCGTGACTCGGCTGCATGAGGACAGGGATCCAGTGGCCCATACTCACCATGCGGTTGTGGGGAGTGCTCATATATCGTACCGTCGGCACTGGGGCGACGACGGGTACAAACCATATGCGCTCAAGGCGCTTTCAGCGTACTCCGCTTTATGTTCGCCATCGAGTATCACATCTCGTCAGGGACAACTAATGGACTTGTAAGTTGTAACAAGACATACGGCAGCCCGCAGAGATCTTAATACTTATAATGATGGGTCGATTTTACGATCATTTTTACCCTCTTTAGACTGGATAATCCTCACTATTTTGATGATATTATTCCTCCTACGTGGTACTAATCACTAATAATTGTAAATACGTGCATAGCTCTTTTGTCAATGGAATTTGTTTCTAACTAGTAAGACGCCTGAGTAAACTGATGAACAAAAAATAACGATATAGAACATAATTTACTAAAATTACACATCAAATCAACCTCAAATAATTCAGTTGTTTCTTTTCGTTCATGAGGAGCCGCAGAGGAGACGATAGCTCGATTGTATGCTAGTTCCATTACAACAACCCGGCAACTCAACTGAAGAATATATAGGGTGGTTTCACATGAACCATATATGTTGTTCGACTATTCAAAGGATAACTAGCTCACAACTATGCCTATGTGGTGATCTCTCTAATTTATGGCGAGGGTCTAGGATGCAAACTGAACAATGATGGTGCAGTGTTCAGTTTCATCCTCTGACTTCGGGCATCTGCTCCTCAGGGTCCTTTTCCTCCTCGGATTCATCATGAGCCTGCTCGAGTGCTCCTGGCGAAGATAGAGCTGGATCACTTCGACGACGTTGTGCAGGAGGCTGGTCCCCGTCGCTTGGGGCAGATCTCCTAAAGAGGCCACGGTACTCACGTGCCGTCATCCGGGCTTCCCTCGCCGGCTGCTCACCCTCCGGACATTACTAGTTTATTTATCTTGTTCACTAAGTAGTCTTCATTCTTTTGTTTAATCCCAAATCGAATTGTTTTAACATCTCGGGCGCTAAACTCAAATGGTAGTGTAGTATCGCCAGTTACAAAGATGTAGTGTCGTATTTTTGCGGCTTTTATTTCAGGTTATTTTCACTTAGAGGACGACACTTGTATAGAAATTCCCCGTGTCTAATACTAGGAGCACTATGGTCTTGCAATTTTTGAAGTTAGAGTGGACCAACCAGTTCAATTGCCGTCTATTAACGACCGAGTGCATTAGGGTAAAGAGGTTCTCCAACTTGGAAGAGATGACAGCGTGGATTTAAGGATGACCCATGGCAAGAAGGAATCTTTGAATCCAGATAAGTATGAGAGACATTGTTTCATGTACTTTATGCTGAATATAATCACTATCACGCACGAAGTATAATTCAAGTGTAATCTTTGTTTGCTAGTATTTTGTTATTATAAATTATGATATTGGTCACAAGTCACAACCACTATGCTGCAGTGTAATGACGATGGAGGGTTGGTCATTGATTTTGATGGAAAGTTCGTCGGAGTTGTTAACAATCATGTTAAAAGCCTATGCACAACAAGATAAAACTAAGAGGGGAAGGACAACCAAATTCTTATTAACTCAAAGAGTATGATGGAATCACTACAATATTATGTCGAGAGGGTTATGTGTTTAGTTCCATTACAACAAACAGACAACTGAACTTAACAAAATGTAGAGTGGTTTCACATGAACCATATAGCGTTCTGACTATTCAAAGGATAACAAGCTCGATCACCACTATATATGCCTATGTGGTGAGCTCTCTGATTTATGGCGAGGGTCTAGGATGCAAACTGAACGGTGATGGTGTAGTGTTCATTTTCATCCTCTTACTCCAGGCACCTACTCCTCAGGGTCCTCCTCTGATTCATAATCAGGAACTGCGGACGAAGACGGAGCTGGATCAATCCTACGACGTTGTGCCGGAGGCTGGTCCTCGTGACTTGGGGCAGATCTCCGAAAGAGGCGACGGTACTGACGTCTCGTAATCCGGGTTGCTCTTTCCGGCTGCTCACCCTCCACGTAGACGTCTCGAATAGCAGGAACTCCTCCACAAGATGCTCGGACGTGTCGGCCCTCTGAGGCATGTTGCTCCTCCTGAATACGTAGTTGATCTTGGGCTTGGCGAAGGTCTCGGCGAGCCTCCACGAGCTCCTCTATGAGCTGATCGACAACTCGGTCCTCAGCAATGGTGAAGTAGGCCAGATGGGTAAGTGCTGGATCCTCTTCTTCGATGGGATCTACGATCTGACTCTCAGTCTGAGGTCCTTCCTTGAAGGGAAGGTACTGGCTGGCTCGCTGCTGCATCTCAGGAATTGTGTCCCGCAAGAGGCAGATCGCCTCTCGTGCGACAAGCTGAACAGCCATGGCCTCTGACGACATCATAGGTCCAGTGAAACGGTATGGGCGTCCGTCTCCAGTTGGCCTTGCCAGAACCACTATCTTGGCCTCGTACTCGGTCGTGGTCTCACCCATGTCATGCTCGCATATAGTATACACAGGCTTCCTGTCAAAACCGCAGAGTTGAAGGCACTCCCACAAGATCCTGGGAAAACCGTCTTCGAGGAGATCTGCTGAAACAGCGGCCATCTACAAAATTGTGAAAATGATATGATTAGTAAGAGATGGAGTCTTTGTGTTACCATTTGTCGGTTGTCGCACACAAAGTGGCTCGATTAATATGGCCATCTTAGTGATTTACTCCTACAAAATATATTTTACCTAGCTATGTCCGCGCTAAGAATGATTTGCTATAGGCGGGATGACTCTGATATAAAACAACCCCAGGAGAAAAAAACGAAAACCTGTTACCCTGCATAGTGGCTCGATTAATATGGCCATCTTAGTGATTTACTCCTACAAAATATATTTTACCTAGCTATGTCCGCGCTAAGAATGATTTGCTATAGGCGGGATGACTCTGATATAAAACAACCCCAGGAGAAAAAAACGAAAACCTGTTACCCTGCATAAATTAAAACTCATTGGCAAAAACTACATCTTTGGAAGTTGAACCACCCAATCACCGTGCATCAAAACATTTTATGTGTAATTTCCAGAAAAGGATGAAAGAAACATAAGGATGTATATATGACCCAATCCCCACCGGCCGCCACAGCTTCTGTTATCATGTGCATATGGATCGTCACACAACAAACAATAAGAACGAATAAAAATACGATGCATGAACGATAAACTCACGTGGTATATTACTGAAGTTTCTGAGGAGTGAGGACAGCCGAATACACTTAGCTAGGTCGACCAATCCAGTTGAAATAATACGGTACTACGCTGCGATTTTGGCACCACAACGAGGGATTAGTATAATATATATGCTTAATGAGATCAGAAGGGAAACAACAAACATCAGATTAAACCGGTGAAATACCTATAGAAATATACGCACGCTGATGGCGAGTTCAACTTGTTGCTGATTCGACACTGGAATATTATAGCAACAGGTCAAAAATTAAACGTCATTGACGGCATGAAATCACTGCACCAGAGCGAGAGATAAGGTTTCCGGGGGACGGCGCTACTCACCAGAGACTCGCGCTGGACCATGTAAGGAGTTAGAACGTACGACGGACACCGGATTGGACGCCGGAACTACCCGGCTGCTTGACAGAGAGAGAGAGAGAGGACGAAAGAGACGCAAGTGTTTCGACCCTTTGAGAGAGGGCAGTATAGGGCGCTTATGTATAGTGGTCTGGAATTCAGAATTGGTTTGAACGTGTGATATTTGCCGCACTTGGCACACGACGTTCTTCTTCACGCATTGCTGTCACTTTTAATTGTATGGTAGAAACAATTGATTGCTGACAGCGGCGCGCCAAACCGTGTCTCACACTCTCACTTTCAAAACAAGAAAGAAACACCTGGCCAAATCACATAGCCGCTGCATGCGAGGGTTCCCCTCCCAGCCTGGTGGAAATTAATCGCCGATGCATTAAATATAGCAGGAAACCAAAACCTCGTGTTTCAGTTTGCAAATCAGGAAAGAAAACACACCGCAGAAAAACACATAGCCGTTGCACAGCTAGGTTCCAAAAGCACCAGCCCTCCCTCACTAAATTCCACGATGCGCATACCAAGATGACCACCTTAATTTGATCGTGCCATCCCACGAAACAGTAGCCGCGGCAGCTAGCTATCCTAACGCCACATACCAACGTAAACAGATGTGACCCAGTCACCCAGACGTGCACTACTCACGACTACAGGTCTGCTTATTCAGGTGAGGAACAACGTGACAAAGTTTCAGAAATAAGTGCAACGAGGTGAAATCCAACACTTCACCCCCTTAAACTTGTTGCACCGCGATGATAACAAGCTTCTCCTTCATCTCCACGAAGCGAACCTTTCCCAACGCCTTGGTCTAGATATCAGCTAAGTGGTTGTCCGTTCTAAGTTGATCGACGTCGAGTTTGCCTTCATTAGTGCACTGACGAATGTGATGAACCTTTATGTCGATTTGCTTGCTCTGATCATGATGAACCGGATTCTTACTGAGAGCGATCGCGGATTTGTTGTCGACCAAAAGCTTGAACTACTTTGTCAATCCCGTTAGGTCGCCTATCATGCGGTTGAGCCAAACACCTTGGCATGTTGCCATCGTACTCCGCCTCGCAAGAAGACATAGATGCAATCTTCTGTTTCTGCGAGGTCCAGTGTTGCCGCCAATGACGAAGACCATGCCGGAAGTACTTTTGCGGTCGTTCGCGTCCCCGGCAAGGTAGATGTCGCTGTAGCCGATCAGCTCCGGTGTCCCAACCTTCTGGTAATAGTATCCGTAGCCAAGAGTGTCACAGAAATACCTCATTATCTGCTCTTCCGACGATGGGCCAAGCTCGATGAGGAGCAAGGCCAAGCAAACACCTTCGGCGCTCCTTCTCTTATCTGTCTCTGGACCAGGCAAGAATCTCGACTCGTAGGTGGACGGATGCCACTAGAGGGCATGACGTGGAAGGCGGTGTGTGTCGTAGGGAAAAGAAGGTGCAAACCAAGGTGGAGCAACGGAGTAGAAAGCTCTATGACAACGACTCACTCTGGCGCAATATGTGGCAGGGGGTGTCCGCTGCCCCTTGGTGGCGTGACATTTCGAGGACTGTCCGATGAGCCAAAGAGGGGCCGAAGAAAGTCCGGAGTGGCTGTGATAGATGGAAGATGGTCTAGCTAGGATCCAAGGAGCCTCTAAAAATTGCGTGAGCCCATTGGGTCTAAGGCGGTGCTCCAACAAGGGTTCCACGAGCCGTGGTGCAATGGCCGGACTTCGCGAGGTTCTGACGAGCCAAAAAAGTACAGGGGCCGGAGATGGTCTAACCGATCTCCGGTGATGTTCCGGTGGGACTCCGGCGGGGTGATCGGCGGCGTAGCCGACCTACTCTCTTCTCTCATCTCCTCTCGCTGAAAAAGAGGAGAAATGATTAATGGGGGTATGGGATTAAGCCACCTGTTTCATCCTCAGAGGGGGTGGTGTTCTATTTCTAGTTGGTGGGGTGAGACTTCAAGGTTAGTTTGATGAGTTCTCTATCCATGTGAAAAGTAGAGACAATATTATCTAGGGGATTTTTCTAGTGTATCATTATTTTAAATCAAATATTAAGAGAAAAAATAAAATGAGTCGCCGCACTAGATGCACAGGCGCACATTAGCGGATAATGGACCAATGTTTTGTGTTTGTTTTGCGTAATTGCGTTCCCGAGTTGAAGTTACCCTAATGGCATGTAGCAGTGCAAAGCGCTTACATAGGCGTTCGAGGAGAAAAAAAGGCAACAAGGAAAAATCAACTAATTAAGCTTTATGTGCGATAATCTCGGACACTCCAATAAGTTAAGCGCTCCAATCCTCCAAATCCACAAATTAAGCGCCCAGGGCTATGGGGAAGAGAACGCTGCCGGCAGTGAGCTCCCTGGCTCCAATGTTTCCCGTTCCATTTAAACCGTCATGGCCAACCTCCTTGCCTGCAATCGCCCTGTCGCTAGATCCGCGGCCTCTCAACCGTCGGTGTTCGCGCCATGTTAGCGCTGATAAACCCGTGCATGTGTATCGCACGCATGGCATATAGCTAGATTTGTGCCTATAGGGCATAAGGATGTGAGAGCCGGTTCGGCGTGTCTCTTTTTTTTGAATTTTTCCACATATATTAAACCAGCAAAGAGTACACGATTATATCGATTACAAAAACAAAACTAAAAGAGACTAGCAAATCTATGAGATCTTCAACCCTTTTCTTCATCCATGACACAATCTTGTACTTTTCTGAAGGCAGCCGTGGAACAACGCCGAAAGCAACAAACCACAGACCTGTGAATACGACCGAAGGTTCTCCCTTTTTAATTTTGAGCCGCAATGCCAAGACTTTGTGCACTCACGTAGCCATTAAATTAATCAAACAACATCGGCAAGAGCACCACCACTGATATTCCATGGATAAATAACCGAACCACTTTGTCGACGTCGTTGGGAGCCGAGAGAACGAATCACCAATGCCGAAGACGTAGCAGCCGGGATAGATATTGCGAGGGCAAATCTCCTCGCGACAACCATGATAAACAATCCAAGATTGATCTGGCGAAGCAAGATGACGAGGGGTTAACTCATCAAATCCTATGGTTAAGGATCTAGGGTTGAGATTATGTAACATCCTGAAATTTGGCCTTTCAAAAATTTTCTTTCAAAAACTCATTCTCGTGATGTGGAATTAAAATTCCCTCGGTTTGGCAACCCTTTTAAAAATTCTCGACCATTTACGAAATCTTGTCCAAGTTTGGGATCTTATGTTTTGAATTCTCTCCTACTTGGCAAACTTGTTGCTGGCTCATTTCACCCAAAAATATTATTTCTATATTTTCCTTTATTTTAATTACCAAAATCCCTTTATTGTGACTTTACAAAGGAAGTACCCTATATACCTTTCCAAAAAATCTGCAAAAATTAGGGGATGACCCCTGGGCAATATATAGCACAAATATGCAAAAACATTTGATACCTTGTTTACAAAATTTTGGAGTAACTTCCCACTTTAGTTTCTGCCCTTTTTCCTCTTTATTTTCAAAAGCAAGTCAAAGAATTTCTTTCTTGTGAGGCAAGGCCCTAGATACAACCACAATGGACACACACACCTCAGGGAATTTTATGAACCCTTTTACATTTGATTTACTTCATCAAAACAACATTTCTCCTTTTGGCCAGAACTGTTTTTCCAAGATATCCTATAGACCAACTTTAGAATTTGGCAAAACAGTAGTCAGGAAAGTTGCTGCATTTTCCATTTGGCGCACGAAGATTCAAACCCCACTTGATTTGGTTCACGGACGCGCGAGATATGGCCTAATGCCGGTGTCGGCATGCTCTGGGCAGTGGTCACCCCTGGCATCCCCGTGCACAGAGCGCGCCAGATGTCGCCGGCGAGCACATGGCCCCCCCCAGCCGCTCCCCAGCCGCACCACGGCCATCTCCACCTCCCCCACCCTCGTCCGACAGCTCCACGATGCCAGAAACGCCGCCATCCGCTAGCCTCGCCGCGGCTAGACGACGCGCCGCGCAGCACAGTGGCCGTCGCGGCCGCGTGTCGGCAGCTCCCGCAGCGCCCAAGCCGTCCCCCCTCCCTGTGATCCCGTGCAGCACCCCGCCAACCACAGCCGCCACAGACTCCACGACGCGCCGTAGCTACACCGTCGACGCGAAGCTCGCCGGCCGTGGACAGCTCACCCCGCCACCGCATCCTGCCCGTGACGGCCACCCCTCCCTCAATTCGCTATAAAAGGACCTCCCCAGCACCGCTAAGTCACCACACCACCTTCCCCTGCCCCTCAGCTCCCTCCCCCTCCAGTGCCATCTCCTAGGGAGCGCCCGAACTCCGGCGACGAGCACGCCTCCGTCGCACGGCCTCCGGTCGATCCCCCTCTCTCCAGAACCTCCCCCCACCATATCTCCACCCCCTCCTCCGATTCAGAGCACCAGGAACCCGTAGCCATCCTCGCTGGAGTCCAGGGTGGCCTGAGCCGCCGTCGCCGTCCTCGCCAGCACGGTGAGCTCGCCGGAGAAGAGGAGCCCGTCTGTTTTTCTTTTTTTTTCCTTTTCCTTCGCGTGTACCGGTTCGGCCCAGTACGCAATCGTCTAAATGGGCCGGCCTAGTTACGTTTTAAAATTTCTGAAACGTTTTCTTATTTCTATTTCTTTCTTTTAAAAAAAAAGAGGCAGATGCTAGGCTATCTTTGGAAGGTCGGAACTTTTCCAAAAATTGTCAAAAAAATATGAATCCTTTTGGGATGGCTTTGTTTTCAAAATGTCTGTCAAATGACATCAAAAGTATTTCATTTGGAGTTCATTTGCTTGAGCGTTTGTTCGATGCCGTAGGAAGAGTTTTTTAATACCGTTTCATTCTTTAAATAGATCCAAACTTCTCCAACGAAGTTGAAGTCGAACCCGAACCCTACCCCTCTGCTGAAGGCAAGCCATTAACCTAATCTCAAGCTTGGTCGAAATTTAGAAAATTGCTTGCTTGTTTAATTGAATGATGTTGCATATCATATGCCATGTTGCATTTTAATATTGCCGCACTTATATATATATATATATATCTGTGGATCATCGCAACACTCTTTTATTTTGTCGAACGAGATGGCGCTTGCCAGCGGAATCGCTGCCACAGTCATCCGGTTGACGTTTCTTTTATTTTGTCGAACGAGATTGCGCTTGCCAGCGGAATCGCTGCCACAGTCATCCGGTTGACGTTTCTTTTATTTTGTCGAACGAGATGGCGCTTGCCAGCGGAATCGCTGCCATAGTCATCCGGTTGACGTTTCTTTTATTTTGTCAAACGAGATGGCGCTTGCCAGCGGAATCGCTGCCACAGTCATCCGGTTGACGTTTCTTTTATTTTGTCGAACGAGATGGCGATTGCCAGCGGAATCGCTGCCACAGTCATCCGGTTGACGTTTCTTTTATTTTGTCGAACGAGATGGCGCTTGCCAGCGGAATCGCTGCCACAGTCATCCGGTTGACGTTTCTTTTATTTTGTCGAACGAGATGGCGCTTGCCAGCGGAATCGCTGCCACAGTCATCCGGTTGACGTTTCTTTTATTTTGTCGAACGAGATGGCGCTTGCCAGCGGAATCGCTGCCACAGTCATCCGGTTGACGTTTCTTTTATTTTTGTCGAACGAGAAGGCGATGGTCGGCGGGTTTGCCGCCGTAGTCTTTCGGTTGACGTTTTATTTTGCTATACTTGAACTTTGTTACATGCAGATGGATATGCTTATTTACTGCTGATATTATCATGTGGTTACCTTGTGTTACTTTGTTAAGGTTGATGTCTGTAATCAAACAAAATGACTAAGAAGATAATCACCTCCCTCGACTAGATTGACTCACATAGTGCCACTCACCAAACACAACCAGCACAACCATGCGTCGTCCGTGTGGGCGGACCATGGCCGGGTATTTTATCAGCCTCCTTTGATGCCACCTTTTTGGCAAGTCTAGTCGGTTACCATAGTTGGTCGGGGCTAGTCTTGCGATGGTTCCGGAGCTAGGCGTCGCTCATGGGTTGGGGACGTGCCGGATTCACTTCTGCATAAGGCATAGAATTATGTCGGTGGCTATACAGGGAGTGTCTTGGTAGAGTAAACGACTGTGGAAGTATGGGTTTGTGCTGTCCGCCATGGTTGGTTCGAGTACTTCGGTACCGGCGGTACAAGACTAGACTTCAGCGTGTGGATAAAAGTTGCAACCTCTCGAGAGTGTAAATCTGGATGTCTATCCTTGTCCCTGGGTTATGGGACGTTGTTTGGGTCAAGTCACGCTATGAGTCAGTCCTGTCGAATATGGAGAAATAATGAATGTGAAACCCAACCCTAAAGCCAGAGTGGCTAGAAAATGATAGCCAGAGTTGGCTGGAATGACAGCCAGAGTTGGCTAGAGTAAAAGCCATAGTTGGCTAGAATTAAGCCACAGTTGGCTAGAGGCTTGAAAGCCTAGATGTTGTTGGATGAGAAACGTGATCTCATTCCAGCAACCACGAAACTCCCCTACAAAGGTAAGTAGGTAAGTTATGTCCAACCGTTTAGCTTGGACTCGCACTTCTAAACCCAAACTGATGCCATGCTACCTTCTGAACTTATGCCAGGCCATATAGGTAGACCTTGTTTGTTTTTGGGCTAATGTCTTGCGAGTACCTTCCATGTACTCACCTGGCTTTTCATGTGGCCAGACCCTGCTGCACCCGTCGCCGAGTACCCGCTGTACGAGAACTAGGAACCGTATTCCAGGCAGACCCTGTGGAATAAAGCCCGCTGTCGCCACGCTACTATCTACGCTTCCGCTACGACTTCCGCTAGAGGCTTGATGTTAGAAAAATAATGTTCATACTGTTGTGTGCGCCTGTTGCGCAAGAGCTGGAGCCTCACCCCGTGTTGTAATTTTGTATTTGTCCGAACTCGATGCCATATGAATATATTTGGTTATGCCTTTGTTTATCAAGCTGTCATATATCCAGTGTTTCTGGGACTGGTATATGGGGTGGCTCGATCATCTGGATCGGGGTGCCACAGAGCTTGGTATCAGAGCCTAACTGCCTGTAGGATACCCTAGTTCTACGGACGACTTAGTATAGAACTTTTACGTTGCCTGCTTTTTGACTGTTTCTCTACTTGTTGGGGTTTAACGTTAACGCTCACCCTTTTTGGCTTCTGTCCCTGATACAGATGACGACCGAGTTTCTCACAGAAACTTCCGCCGTGATCGTTCCTGGTTTTCCGCAGTTTCTCCGTGAAGTTTGGGAACACCTCTACCCAAGCTCACCTCCTCCGATCTACCGCGTGTTCTACAACCGTCCCAACGGATCCGCCTCCGACTTCACCGCCACCGTCCATTTGCGCCCCAAAACGGTGTCCAACGAGATCGTCCACGACGTCACTTCCGGCGTCACTACTCAGGTGACCCGAGCTATCCAGGAGGCTGCAGCAGATGCCATCATCTTCCTCCGCACGTACGACCCCGTCATGAGGCAGAGTACCCGCTACGTCTACTTTCCGAGGTTGGATTTGGATAATGGGGATGTTCTTTTTCCCAATCCAGGTGACCCCCGTTCAGCTCTCTCCGCTATCCTTCAGTACACCAACCTCCTCCACCACTATCTCCACGTTACTCTCGCCCAGTTTGCCTCACTTCGCGCCAATGTGGCTATGGCCGAGGTGACAGCATCTGGAGCTAGATCTTTATGCCGCACACCTCGCTTTCTGTTGTCACCCGCAGCTCCCTTGACCAGATCCGGAGAGCACTTGATCCCACTCCTTTTCTCCGCGCCCCGCCGCCATCTTTTCGCGCTCCCAGCAGCACCCCTCGCTTTTTCTCACGTTTCGTCCCCGTCCGTACCTCCGAGACACGAGCCTGCCGTCGTCGTCGCGCCCGTACCGCCACACCCCCCCGCTCTGGAGACTCCGGAGATGACCGCGCTTCACCCGACTACAGCACCACGAGGGAGGACATCGACACCATTCCACCAGCGACGCCCCTCGAGACGGAGTTCTAGACGCTCAGGGATCGCATCGCCTAGTGTATCTTACCTTTCCGCTTTATCGTACGCTTGAATAATGTAGTGGTAAATTCGTATCTCGCTTTATGTATCGTGTAGCTTGTACCATTTGTCCTGCATCCAGTGTAACTTGGCGAGTAGCTAGAACCATGTAACCCCGCCAACCGTTGTATGACACCATGCTTGTTGTCTTTGCCAACCCTTGGTCACATTTGGTTTTTCTTGGATGCCACTCCTTTCCCATGTGTTGCCAAACCTGGTTTCCATTTGGTTTTTCTTGGATGTTACCCTTCCCCAAGTGAATGCTCATGGTACCCGCCCCCACGTTCAACCGTTCAGGATGAGGCCCAATGATGGTGCAAGTGGTAGTCAAGGAACACCAGTTCGTCGCTCCGCACGACAGGCTGGCGAAGATCCTGCGCCACCTCAGTCACCTCCTCCACCGCCAGTTCAGGAACCAAGTCCGAGTCAAATTATGAGGATGATGGATGAGCGCCATAGCCAGCACTTGACACAGATCATGAGGGAGTTTGGAACCTATATGCAAGCCCAAAATGCTCCACGCCCAGGTCACTCCAAGCTACAAGATTTCCAGCGCACCCGGCCACCCAAGTTCTCTTTTGCGGATGACCCGCTTGAAGCCGATGATTGGCTCCGCACCATGGAAAAGAAGCTAGAGCTTGCTCGCGTTGACGAGCTGGACAAAGTACTCTTCTCCACCCACTATCTTGAAGGCCCTGCCAATGTTTGGTGGGACAACCAGAAGACTGCCAGAGGAGATGGACCCCTAGCAACCTGGATAGAATTTCAAGGAGCCTTCCGCAAGGCATACATACCCTCCAGTCTCATAAAGATGAAGCAACAAGAATTCTTGGCACTCACCCAAGGTAACCAGTCTATCAGCGAGTACCTCACCAAGTTCAACAATCTCACCCGTTATGCCCCCGACGACACCAACACTGAAGAAAAGAAGAAGGACAGATTTCTCCAGGGAATGCACCAGACAATCAAGACCCAGCTCAGTGTACTGCAGTTCCAAGATTTCCAGGCCATGATCAACATAGTGCTGATCTCAGAGAAGGAGCACCGTACTATTTACGACTCCCACAAGAGAAAGTTTGAGCCCCGCAAGAACCACCAAGAAGGGACTTCTTCCAAGCCCCGTACCTGGCAGCCCAGCAACCCGACCCCAAACCCCCAGACCACTGGGAATCAGCCCAAGAAAGATGGATACCCTCGTGAAGGATTTTACCACCAGCGCCCCATTGCGGATGACGCAAAACGGGGGAACGCCTGCTTCAAGTGTGGCAAGGCAGGACACTATATCAGGGAGTGTCCCCTCAACAACAACCCGACAACAACAGCAACTTCAACAACAACCACCCTGCCAGTGCAGTCAAGGCTCCTCAAGTTGCCCGCGTCCACCACATGTCGGCCGAAGAAGCCTATGAAGCAACGAATGCAGCGCTTGGTACGTGTACAGAACCGCGCCGATTTTATTCAATTTTTGAGCCTCTCATCCGTTCAACTCGAAGAATTATACCTAGTCAGCAAGCAACCCGAATCTCGGGGACGAGATTCAATTTAAGGGGGGAAGGTCTGTAACATCCTGAAATTTGGCCTTTCAAAAAATTTCTTTCAAAAACTCATTCTCGTGATGTGGAATTAAAATTCTCTCGGTTTGGCAACCCTTTTAAAAATTCTCGACCATTTACGAAACCTTGTCCAAGTTTGGGATCTTATGTTTTGAATTCTCTCCCACTTGGCAAACTTGTTGCTGCCTCATTTCACCCAAAAATATTATTTCTATATTTTCCTTTATTTTAATTACCAAAATCCCTTTATTGTGACTTTACAAAGGAAGTACCCTATATACCTTTCCAAAAATTCTCCAAAAATTAGGGGATGACCCCTGGGCAATATATAGCCCAAATATGCAAAAACATTTGATACCTGGTTTACAAAATTTTGGAGTAACTTCCCACTTTAGTTTCTGCCCTTTTTCTTCTTTATTTTCAAAAACAAGTCAAAGAATTTCTTTCTTGTGAGGCAAGGCCCTAGATACAACCACAATGGACACACACACCTCAGGGAATTTTATGAACCCTTTTACATTTGATTTATTTCATCAAAACAACATTTCTCCTTTTGGCCAGAACTGTTTTTCCAAGATATCCTATAGACCAACCTTAGAATTTGGCAAAACAGTAGTCAGGAAAGTTGCTGCATTTTCCATTTGGCGCACGAAGATTCAAACCCCACTTGATTTGGTTCACGGACGCGCGAGATATGGCCTAATGCCGGTGTCGGCATGCTCTGGGCAGTGGTCACCCCTGGCATCCCCGTGCAAAGAGCGCGCCAGATGTCGCCGGCGAGCACACGGCCCCCCCAGCCGCTCCCTAGCCGCACCACGACCATCTCCACCTCCCCTACCCTCGTCCGACAGCTCCACGACGCCAGAAACGCCGCCATCCGCTAGCCTCGCCGCGGCTAGACGACGCGCCGCGCAGCACAGTGGCCGTCGCGGCCGCGTGTCGGCAGCTCCCGCAGCGCCCAAGCCAGTCCCCCCCTCCCTGTGATCCCGTGCAGCACCCCGCCAACCAAAGCCGCACAGACTCCACGACGCGCCGCAGCTACACCGTCGACGCGTAGCTCGCCGGCCGTGGACAGCTTACCCCGCCACCGCATCCTGCCCGTGACGGCCACCCCTCCCTCAATTCGCTATAAAAGGACCTCCCCAGCACCGCTAAGTCACCACACCACCTTCCCCTGCCCCTCAGCTCCCTCCCCCTCTAGTGCCAGCTCCTAGGGAGCGCCCGAACTCCGGCGACGAGCACGCCTCCGCCGCACGGCCTCCGGTCGATCCCCCTCTCTCCAGAACCTCCCCCCACCATATCTCCACCCCCTCCTCCAATTCAGAGCACCAGGAACCCGTAGCCATCCTCGCTGGAGTCCAGGGTGGCCTGAGCCGCCGTCGCCGTCCTCGCCAGCACGGTGAGCTCGCCGGAGAAGAGGAGCCCGTCTGTTTTTTTTTTCCTTTTCCTTTGCGTGTACCGGTTCGGCCCAGTAAGCAATCGTCTAAATGGGCCGGCCCAGTTACGTTTTAAAATTTCTGAAATGTTTTCTTATTTCTATTTCTTTCTTTAAAAAAAAAGAGAGGCAGATGCTAGGCTATCTTTGGAAGGTCAGAACTTTTCCAAAAATTGTCAAAAAAATATGAATCCTTTTGGGATGGCTTTGTTTTCAAAATGTCTGTCAAATGACATCAAAAGTATTTCATTTGGAGTTCATTTGCTTGATCGTTTGTTCGATGCCGTAGGAAGAGATTTTTAATACCGTTTCATTCTTTAAATAGATCCAAACTTCTCCAACGAAGTTGAAGTCAAACCCGAACCCTACCCCTCTGCTGAAGGCAAGCCATTATCCTAATCTCAAGCTTGGTCGAACTTTAGAAAATTGCTTGCTTGTTTAATTGAATGATGTTGCATATCATATGCCATGTTGCATTTTAATATTGCCGCACTTATATATATATCTGTGGATCATCGCAACACTCTTTTATTTTGTCGAACGAGATGGCGCTTGCCAGCGGAATCGCTGCCATAGTCATCCGGTTGATGTTTCTTTTATTTTGTCGAACGAGATGGCGCTTGCCAGCGGAATCGCTGCCACAGTCATCCGGTTGACGTTTCTTTTATTTTGTCGAACGAGATGGCGCTTGCCAGCGGAATCACTGCCACAGTCATCCGGTTGACGTTTCTTTCATTTTGTCAAACGAGATGGCGCTTGCCAGCGGAATCGCTGCCACAGTCATCCGGTTGACGTTTCTTTTATTTTGTCGAACGAGATGGCGCTTGCCAGCGGAATCGCTGCCACAGTCATCCGGTTGACGTTTCTTTTATTTTGTCGAACGAGATGGCGCTTGCCAGCGGAATCGCTGCCACAGTCATCTGGTTGACGTTTCTTTTATTTTGTCGAACGAGATGGCGCTTGCCTGCGGAATCGCTGCCACAGTCATCCGGTTGACGTTTCTTTTATTTTTGTCGAACGAGAAGGCGCTGGTCGGCGGGTTCGCCGCCGTAGTCTTCCGGTTGACGTTTTATTTTGCTATACTTGAACTTTGTTACATGCAGATGGATATGCTTATTTACTGCTGATATTATCATGTGGTTACCTTGTGTTACTTTGTTAAGGTTGATGTCTGTAATCAAACAAAATGACTAAGAAGATAATCACCTCCCTCGACTAGATTGACTCACATAGTGCCACTCACCAAACACAACCAGCACAACCATGCGTCGTCCGTGTGGGCGGACCATGGCCGGGTATTTTATCAGCCTCCTTTGATGCCACCTTTTTGGCAAGTCTAGTCGGTTACCATAGTTGGTCGGGGCTAGTCTTGCGAAGGTTCCGGAGCTAGGCGTCGCTCATGGGTTGGGGAAGTGCCGGATTCACTTCTGCATAAGGCATAGAATTATGTCGGTGGCTATACAGGGAGTGTCTTGGTAGAGTAAACGACTGTGGGTATGGGTTTGTGCTGTCCGCCATGGTTGGTTCGAGTACTTTGGTACCGGCGGTACAAGCCTAGACTTCAGCGTGTGATTAAAAGTTGCAACCTCTCGAGAGTGTAAATCTGGATGTCTAGCCTTGTCCCTGGGTTATGGGACGTTGTTTGGGTCAAGTCACGCTATGAGTCAGTCCTGTCGAATATGGAGAAATAATGAATGTGAAACCCAACCCTAAATCCAGAGTGGCTGGAAAATTATAGCCAGAGTTGGCTGGAATGACAGCCAGAGTTGGCTAGAGTAAAAGCCATAGTTGGCTAGAATTAAGCCACAGTTGGCTAGAGGCTTGAAAGCCTAGATGTTGTTGGATGAGAAACGTGATCTCATTCCAGCAACCACGAAACTCCCCTACAAAGGTAAGTAGGCAAGTTATGTCCAACCGTTTAGCTTGGACTCGCACTTCTAAACCCAAACTGATGCCATGCTACCTTCTAAACTTATGCCATGCCATATAGGTAGACCTTGTTTGTTTTTGGGCTAATGTCTTGCGAGTACCTTCCATGTACTCACCTGGCTTTTCATGTGGCCAGACCCTGCTGCACCCGTCGCCGAGTACCCGCTGTACGAGAACTAGGAACCGTATTCCAGGCAGACCCTGTGGAATAAAGCCCGCTGTCGCCACGCTACTATCTACGCTTCCGCTACGACTTCCTCTAGAGGATTGATGTTAGAAAAATAATGTTCATACTGTTGTGTGCGCCTGTTGCGCAAGAACTGGAGCCTCACCCGTGTTGTAATATTGTATTTGTCCGAACTCGACGCCATATGAATATATTTGGTTATGCCTTTTTTTATCAAGCTGTCATATATCCAGTGTTTCTGGGACTGGTATATGGGGTGGCTCGATAATCTGGATCGGGGTGCCACAGATTATGGGGAGAGAACGTGGTAGTACTGGTAGTTTCGTCGGCTGACAAGCAGAGACAAAGATTTACCCAGGTTCAGGCCTCTGGAGAGTAACACCCTACTTCCTGCTTGTCTGGTATTGATCGTGTGAGATTATGTGGTTATAGGGAGGCTCCGGCGAGATGTCGATCTCGCTAGGTCCTTTGGTGGTTCGAGTATTGCCTATTCTGGATCGGCGGCCCTCCCAACATTTATATAATAGGCTGGATCTCGGGAGTTCGTAACCGACCCAGATTACATGTAAGGAAAGACTAAACCGACTATGCCTATGTCTAATCTTGGAGGATACTCCATCTTGTTGGGTCTTTCGTCATGGGCTTCATGTAGTCTCTTGACTGTTGGCGTTAGTTGACACGTGCACCAGGTACCCTTATGGAAGGGTACCCGAGATGTATATACTTGTCAGTAGCCCCCGAGTACTTGTCTGACTCGAATAATCGGGCATGGACTCATTCGTAAGTGCACGTCATATGCTTTGTACTTGTATGTTGTAATTGGAATTCCTGTATGAATAGCACATGTTGGCTATGTCGAGTATTTCATCAATTTTGGTTTTTGCTTATGATAATCAAGTGATAATAGCTTAGTAGGCCCGGTACACTCGACGGATCGGGACCGGTTAACTACACATTCGGGTAAAACTTACTAGCTTTCAATCAAACTCGAGTCACCGGAATCGAATCTGGAACAGACTGGTCAGACTCGACTAGGCCGCGGAGGTCTTACTGAATCGATCTGCAGTATAACTTTGAAATTTACCCAACGCGTCCGTCGGGATTTTTCATCATGTCTGCTGACACGGAAAGTATAAGGATTGACGTTGCTGGAACGGTCCTTAGCCCAGCTCGAAAGTTCGGCGGGTCTTACCTTTGCACTATGCGTGCAGCATCCGAGGTATTTGCGGCGGACGTAACTCGGGAATGTTTCGAGTATGATTTTGTATATGAACTGAGTCGAGCCTTTTGTCGACTGACACTTTGTCGTTATTATATCGGGTGCGCGACAGCGCTCCCGATGGGAGTAGCCCTCGAGATTGTGCTTTATTGCTTGCAATGGAGGATAATCTCAAATCTTTTTATCCCATACACTCTCAGTCGAAGAAATTTTTGATATGCTCCCGATGGGAGTAATATGCCTTTAGTCGAAGGAACGGTCGAGTGACCATTTTTTGCTTTAACGTTGTTTTTTCACACCCGAATCAAGCGTGGCAATCGAGTGACTGATATGCATTGGGCGAACTCGAATGCTTTTCTGAACAGATCTCTTGCAATGACGTCAGGGATGACGTTTTTTGGCGACTGCGCTGCCTGACACGCGGTGGCGTGCGTTATGCTGCGATGGATGAGACGTGACACGTATGTGGGCCCATTGTGCAGCGCTGACCGAACGACGGTTCCGTTTGGACTGGATTTGACCGCGCTGGCCCACTTTTGACGGAGACGTGATGATGGCTCCTCTTTTTGCGTGCATAGTGGGCGGAGTGGCCGGGACGGTTGCCCTCCGCAGTTGCCACGTGTATGGTGGGATTGCGTGCGGAACGCACGATTATGTTCTGAACGGTTGTGATCGCTTTTGATTTGTGGTAAATAGGGGGAACGACGCTGGCATTATTTTTACTTGCCATTTGCTCTTCGCGCCGCCCCTGCTTCATCGTCTTCCTCTCGCTTCCCCATTGTTCTTGCGCCCGAGCTCCCGCTGTTCCCTTTAGCCACCACTTCCATGGCGCCAAAGAGAAAGGCTGCTGCTGCCGACGCGCCCGCGACCGACGCGGCCACTCTGAAGGGGAAGAAGACTGCGGCTGGCGCATCTGTGCCCGTCGTCGACCTCAAGAAGAGCGACGGCGATTGGATGAAATCCACCATTAAGGAGGCGCATCTGGACAAGCTTCGCGAGGAGGGAATGCTGCCACCCGCGGACCAGTTGTTCGTCCGCGCGCCGTCGCCCAAGGAGGTACTCCCCGAGCCTCGCGCTAACGAGCGCGTTTGTTTTGCGGAGTTTCTATCTAGGGGTTTTTCGTTTCCCCTCCACGACTTTGTTCGTGGTTTGATGTTTGCTTACGGGGTGCAAATCCATGATTTCACCCCGAATGGCATTATGCACATTGCCTGCTTTATGGTTTTGTGCGAGTGCTACTTGGGAGTTTCTCCCAGCTGGGCCCTCTGGAAGTCGATTTTCATGGTCCGGCCCAACAACCGAGGCGGCCGCACCTATCCTGTTGGCGGCTTCGGGATCCAGGTGCACAACGACACCCGCTACTTCGCCCTGAAGCCAGTCGACTCGGCGCAAGGGTGGAGGAAGAGGTGGTTTTATGTGCGCGTCGACCAGGAAGGAGTCCCGCCATTTTCGACTGCTGGTATACTCGCGAGGACGAATGCCTGGGACCACCCGCTTTCGGCTGAAGAAAAGGCAGAAGCGGCGCCTCTGCTGTCGAAGATTGTAGAGCTGCTAAGCAGCGTAACTGGTGTGCATTTGATTGCCACCTTTGTGAAGATGCGGGTGTGGCCGCTCCGCGCTCGAGCCCACCCCATGTGGGAGTATGAGGGTGCGCTCGACGTCACCCGAATGAGCAAGGAGGAACTGTCGAAGAGCGAACTGGTGTCACATGTGCGGTCCATTACCAGCATGAAATCCAGCAAGCCCTGCAACGTCGACTGCCCTGTCACTCCTTATGGTGCTGAAAGGCCTTTGGAGGAGGTTAGTGAACGATCAAGTTTATGATCTCCTGGTTTTGCTATTTTGTTGTGCATCTTTGTAACTTTCGACTGCTGTATTTGGTATGCAGGGCCATTCAACTGCATCAACCCTTCCTCCTCTTCCCGAAGATGGCCCAACTCATGAAACGGAGGTGCAAACGGTAGAAACGAAGGGAGGGGATGAATCGCCTCTACCTTCGGCTACCACATCTCCTATGGAAGAGGTCGAAGAGGAAGGGGCAGAGGAAGTACAGGCCGAGGAGCCCGCCACGACTGATCATGTGAGCGAGGTTCCCACTCGCAAGCGCCGTCGGGTGGCCCGAGGTGTGTCTTCCTCCACGAGTTCACCCGCGAAGGAGTCAGATGTGAAAGATGACGGAGACTCGGGCTCGTCTCCTGCTGCCACAGCTGCTCCTTTGAACGTAAGCCCGTTGAGCTCAGCTCCTCCTCCCCATCGGGTGAGGAGCTGCTTTTTGGAGGCCCAAACTTTGACAACCTCGACACTGATGAGGAAGAAGAGCACAGGTTTGCTCCTGAGCTTTTTGTACTAAGGTTTTTTGCTGGTTGACATTGCTGCTTATGTTGTATTTCTTCTGTCACTCGCAGTGCTGAGACTGTGCGTCCTCTGACTCCTCCAGCCGACAAACTTCGACCCCTGAGCACCCGGACGTCTCTCTTGTTGCTCCTGAGATCGTTCAATCAGTAGCCACTGCTACTGCCATTGAAACGGCCAAGCTACGAGTGCTGCAACTCCGGAGGTCGGAACATCTGCTTCGAAGCCTGCGCCTTGGACTGAGCACGTAAGTGTCTTTTGCCGAGTCCGCATACGGTACTTGTTATATGTAACTTATGCTGGTTTCATGTGCTTGTAGCCTTACTACCTCAACCTGGTAGAATCGGGCAAAGCTTTTGTCCAGATGGAGCAGGAGAGAAACACTTACGTGCTGACCTGGAACAGCTCACCCGTAAGTGTAGTTGCTGCCTCTGAAGCTCTCTTTTGCTGTCTTTTACTGTACTGATTTTGAGTTATGCCTTCCGGATCCAGGTGACAAGAAATCAGCTGAGGATCGGGTTAAAGAGCTAGAAGATGCACTCGCCAAGCAGCGTGTTGAGTCGAAGAAGGCTTTGGATGATGCCAAGGACTCCGCTGCCTTGCGCGAGAAAGAGTATGCTGAGCGGCTGGCTAGCCTCACCCGAGACGTGGGCGGTTAGTAAAATTTGCCACTTTTTGTTTACTTCTGTTGCCGCTGAGTGTTGTGTAAGAGTTTCTGTTCTCTCTGATTTTTGAAGGAGCTGTTGGCGCACCGGCACCTGTAGACCTGGCGAGTGGCGATTTGTCCCTCGACCGTGCTATTGGCGACCTTGACGCCATCTCCGCCCAAGCGAAGGATGCACTCGCCAAGTCTACGAGCACACTCGGCGCCGTATACAAGGGCGTGTTCCCGTCTGGCCAACTTCCGTCGACTGTGGATGGCTTCGCCGACGTCCTAGGCCCGGGAACCTCGACTATGGCGAGTTTTGCTCGCACCCTGACGGTACGCGGCTCAGAGACCACCCTCAAGCTCCTTTTAGGTCATGGGATAGAGGGTGACTTCGAGGCCGCTCTGTCTGATTTCCCTCGGAAGCCGGACGGGAAGCTGGTGTCTCTGAAGCATGTGAACGAGCCAGCCGCCGGCTGGCTGAAATTTTTATGACTACCATGGAGCGCCGGTCAGCGGAGGTCGCCAATCGCGCGCGTAGGGCTAGGTCGGAGTCTGCATCATAGACTTTAGGGCCATCTACCCTTTTTATGGACTGTAATTATGCTTTATGACATCGCGAGTATGCGTACGCTTTTGCTACACTTGTATGGATTTGGTTCCTTGTTGTGTTTTCGCCTGTAAGGCTATGTGCTGTTACTCGCCTGAGCTTTGTGATGAATCTCTCATACTGACATGAGATTTTTATGATGTTTGGAACAGCCACGGGCAGCCGCTACTTCATCTGGCTCGTCGCGGCATCGTGCTTCCACTCGATCTCGAGCTCAGGTGGCAAATGATGCCACGTAATGCGTTATATGAAGGCTCGAGTCGTAAAACTGGAGCAAGAGTTGAAAGTGCCCAGAGCGAGCTGGATAGGATGAGGGCGAGGCCTGCTTTACCCACTCAGCGAGAGGACTATGTGCTTGGCGAGATGGAGATCGTGAACAGACAACTCGAGTGTAAGCATGACTGCCTTGATCTCAAGAGTTCATAGTCTGTCCTTTTTGTTGACCCAACGTGCGTTGTTGCAGGCTTTGTTCCAGACTTCCAGGCGGAGCAAGCTCGTGTTGATGAGCAGTTGAACAATGCGACTGACGAACCAACGACGGGCCGTCAGCACTTTCGCTTGGATAAGAACCGAGCGCGCATACTCGCAACTCTAAAGGATCGAGTGTGGCGGAGCACTCTGCTGCTCGAGTTATGCAGGTCGGCCTTCAGTCGAATCAACCAGACTCTTTTCCCGACGGGGCCACAACCTCAAGGAATCCATGCGTTGCTCGGGCTTTTCCGGAGTGCAGGTCCTATTCGAGATTTTATCACCCAGAAGCTTGTGGATGGAGCCAACGCAACGATGGCGTATATCCGGAGTCAGCGTCCAAATATGCAGCTACGTCCACCCGTGCCTGGATCGACTTTGTCACAGTCGCAACTTGACGATACAGTCGAATATGCGAGGGTGATGGTTGAGTGTTATCACGCTCAACTTATGGGCCCTGTTCTACCAGTTAAGGACGAACCGGAAGATTAGGGTATTTCTGTATAGAGGACAGCCCCCGAGTGTAAATTTGCCACTTGTACGTAGTGTATATTTGTTTATGTGTATGTGCGCAGCCCCCGAGTGTATCGAGTGGGGTTTATGAAAAACACTTAGAGTATGGAACATAAATTGCACAGCCCCCGAGTGTTCGAGTGAGGCTGTGAATTTTTGCGATGTTTGAAGCTTCAACTCATGATTTTGAGCAACTTTTTCGTTTATGTATGATTTTTATGACCCAGCCCCCGAGTATTCGAGTGCGGCTGGGGTATTATGTTTGAAGAAGAAGGAGCGAAAGCTCATGCTTTGAGATAGCGCAGCCCCCGAGTATTCGGGTGAGGCTAAGTTTGTGCGAATAAGTTATGCGAGTAGTAAGCAGGGAGAAATATGAGGAATCATTGATTATATTCCATTTTTGAATGTTAAGCTGCAGGCCGCCTCATTAAAAACCTTCCAGTCCCCGTAGGTACCCTGGTAAGGAAAAGAGCGCGTCTGAAACCTGCAGCCATCCGACATATGTGCCTATTACATTGTGCGACTGAGCAATCTAAGCATAGAAACGGCGCAGCTGCGCAACGTTCCAAGGATTGTGCGAGAGTTCGCCTGTCTTCGTGCTTCAGTCTGTATGCTCCACCACCAATGACCTCGGTGATGATGAAGGGTCCTTCCCATGGAGAAGCGAGTTTGTGCACCTTCTTTTGCTTCAGTCGAAGTACCAGGTCGCCAACCTCAAAGGACCTGGTACGCAGTCGACGGCTGTGTAGTTGCGGAGGTCTTGCTGATAGACAGCTGTGCGTGCTAGCGCCGTGTTGCGTGCTTCTTCGAGCAAGTCGACTGCATCTTCGAGTGCTTCATCTGCATCTTCTTCGTTGTATGCCTCGACTCTTGGTGCATTGAATCTTACATCTGATGGCAGGATTGCCTCTGCGCCGTAGACCATAAAGAATGGGGTGAATTGTGTTGAAGCGTTGGGAGTTGTGCGTAGGCTCCATAGCACAGATGGGAGTTCTTCGACCCAAGCACCCGCGGCTCTTTTGAGTGGCACCAGGAGGCGTTTCTTGATTCCACTCGTTACGAGTCCATTGGCTTTTTCGACTTGGCCATTGGACTGCGGGTGTGCCACGGATGCATAGTTGAGCGTGATGTCTTGCTCTTTGCAGAAAGTTCGGAACTCTTCAGCCGTGAAGTTTGTACCGTTATCAGTGATGATACTGCTTGGTACACCGAAGCGGTATATGATGGATTTTATGAAATTGACTGCTGTAGTGGCAGTCGAACTTGTGATAGGGACTGCTTCAATCCACTTGGTGAACTTGTCGACCGCCACCAGAAGGTGAGTATGCCCTCCATGGGAGGATTTTTTGAGTGGCCCGACCATATCGAGCCCCCACTGGGCGAAGGGCCAGGCCAATGGTATTGTCTTCAACGCCGATGCGGGTGCGTGCGGCTTTGTGGCGAATTTTTGACAGCCGATGCACCTTTTGACTATGTCCTCCGCGTCTTTGAGTGCTGTGGGCCAGTAGAAGCCTGCGCGAAAGGCTTTGGCTACGAGTGATCGACTGCTGGCGTGATGCCCGCAGGTACCTGCATGAATATCACGAAGGATGGCCTGGCCATCTTCGAATGCTATGCAACGTTGGAACATACCTGATACGCTGCGCTTGTATAGTTCGCCGTTGATGACGGTGTATGCTTTAGATCTCGAGTGACGCGTCTTGACTCTGTTATGTCTTCAGGTACCTCGCCGCGGAGTATGTATGCGAGGAAAGGTTGAGTCCAAGTTGGCTCGATGAGGAGTACCTCGACTGGCGGGTCCTCTGTGCTAGGTGCTTTGCTCTTGGCTGGTGCGGCTGATGTAGGAGATGTTCGTTTTTGCTTGATGGACCTGTGCTCGATGCGCTCGAGGAAGACACCAGGTGGAACTGGTGCTTTGGTCGCGCCAATGTTGGCTAGCTTATCTGCTTCTTCGTTGCTCTCGCGCCCTATGTGCCGCAACTCGCAGCCTTCGAAGCTGCCCTCCATTAGGTTGTACAGATCACGGTAGGCGATCATGTTATCTGCGATTGCATCGCAGGCCTTCATTGTTTGCTGCACCACAAGATTCGAGTCACCATAGATCATCAGTCGAGTGCACCCGAGGGCTTTGGCCATCCGCATGCCATGGATCAGGGCCTCGTACTCTGCTTCGTTATTGGATGGAACTCGAATCCCATCTGCAGGATATAGCGAAGCTTGTCGCCTTTTGGTGATATGAGGATGACACCTGCGCCTGCGCCTTCGTTCTTCTTTGAGCCGTCAAAGTACATAGTCCATGAGTTGGACACATCTGGTGCTCCTGGCAACTGAGCTTCAATCCACTCGGTATGGAAGTCAGGTAAGACTTGTGCTTTGATGGCCTTCGGGTAATCATACTTGATATCTCGTGGTCCTAGCTCGATGAGCCATTTTGCGACTCGCCCAGTTGCGTTGGGATTTGTGAGGATGTCTCCGATCCCTGAGGTGCTGATTACAGTGATCGGGTGCTCTGCGAAGTAGTGCGTCAGCTTCCTTGAGGACATGAACACGGCGTAGGCCAGCTTTTGATAGTGCGGGTACCGCTGCTTTGATATGGAGAGCACTTCACTCAAGTAATAGACTGGGCGTTGTATGCTTTGGGCGTGTCCCTCCTCCCTGCGTTCGACTACCAGTACGGTACTTACCACCCTGTTAGTTGCGGAGACATATAGGTATAGTGGCTCTCGTTCCCTTGGTGCGACGAGGATTGGAGGGCTTGTGAGGACTCGCTTGAGGTCCGTGAAGGCTGCTTCGGCTTCTGGCGTCCACTCGAATTTGTCTGCTTTCTTCATCAGTCGATAGAACGGAGTGCTTTTTTGCCCAGTTTGCTGATGAATCGACTGAGTGCTGCCACTCGACCCCTAATTTTTGCACGTCATGGAGCTTTGAAGGCCTTTGCATCGTCAAGATGGCCTGTATTTTCTCCGGGTCCGCCTCGATTCCACGAGCCGAGACTAGATACCCCAGGAGCTGCCCGGCTGGCACGCCGAACGTGCACTTCTTCGGGTTGAGCTTGATGTGGAAGCGTTTGAGGTTTGCGAACGTCTCTCGCAAGTCATCGAGTAGTGTGTTTTCCTCCCTTGTTGTAATGACGATGTCATCTACGTAGACCTGGACGTTTCGCCCAATTTGCTTCTTGAGGCAGTCTTGCATCATGCGCTGGTAGGTTGCGCCTGCGTTCTTGAGCCCAAAAGGCATGGTTGTGTAGCAGTAGACCCCGAGTGGGGTTATGAACGCCGTTTTCTCTTCATCCTCTTCCTTCATCCTTATCTGGTGGTAACCTGAGTAAGCATCCAGGAAGGACAAGCGAGCGCACCCGGCGGTGGAGTCGACGATCTGGTCGATTCGAGGTAGTGGAAAGTGATCCTTTGGACATTTATTGAGTGCTGTGAAATCTACGCACATCCGAAGGATATCTGTGTGCTTCTTCTCTACAAGTACGGGGTTGGCCACCCATTGTGATTTCTTGATTTCTCTGATGAAACCTGCTGCGAGTAGTCTGTCGACTTCGGCTTCGACTGCGGTTCTTTTCGGGCCGGATATGCGGCGCATTGTTTGCTTGACTGGTTTAGCATCTGGAAATAATTGGAGAGAGTGCTCGGCGAATTCCCTGGGAATACCTGGCATGTCGGCTGGACACCACGCAAATATATCCCAGTTCTCACGGAGGAATTCGACGAGCGCGCTTTCCTATGCGATAGGCAGACTCGAAGAGACATTGACTGTCTTGGTCGGGTCAGTCGGGTGCACCTGATGCGACCTTGTGTCATTGGTGGCGTTGAATGCTCTGTCGACTGCCACCTTCTTGTGCTCCGGCATAAGTGTTCGATCGTTGGAGACCGCTAGATCGGCGAGTGTTGCTTCCATGTCAAACATCTCAGAGATTTTTGGAAGTTTCCTTTGACTGTGATTACTCCTTTTGGTCCAGGCATCTTTAGCTGGAGGTATGCGTAGTGTGGGACCGCCATGAATCGAGCGAACGTCGGGCGTCCAAGTATGGCATGGTATTGTGACTTCCAGTCGACAACTTCGAACTCAATCGACTCCGTCCTGAAGTGGTTTTTGTCCCCGAACGTAACGTCGAGTTGTATGGTGCCTTCTGGGCTTATTGCTTTGCCTGGGACGATACCGTGAAAGGTATTTGAGGATTTTGGCAGGTTTTCGACTGACCTGTTCATTTTGCGGAGCGTATCTGCGAAGATGATGTTTATGCCGCTGCCACCATCCATGAAGACCTTGGACATGGCGTAGCCTCCAATTTGTGCGTCGAGTACCAGAGCAGAGTGCCCTGGACGAACGACCGATGGTGGGTGGTCCTCTCTGCTGAAGCTTATTGCAGTTTCGGATCCCTTCAAGAATTCAGTTACGGCAGGGGTGACATGACCGCCATATTTACTTGTCGAGTGCGAAGTTTTTGCTCCCTGTTGGAAGGGCGACCTTTCTGTATCATGTACATCTGCCCTTGGGGCGGAGGGTACTGAGGTTCGTCCACCCGAGGTACGGGTTGTATGGCACCCGCGATATTTCCGCCTGCGGCAGGCTGTGGTGGTGGAGGTGGTGCCATCAGGACGGGCACATTGTTTGGCTGAGGCACAGGTGCAGGTGCGGGTGCGTGTGCGGCTGCTGCCTTCTGAGTTGCACGTATTCAGACGCTAGTTGGTCGAATTCTCTGCAGTTTCGCATCGAGTGATTGGAGCGCAATTTTCCATCTTCCCCTTGTACAGGTGGAATCTGCAATCAGCATCCATCTTGTCATCGAATGATCGCTCGTTTTGTGCGCCGGAGCGCGACTTGCGCCAGTCTTTCTTCTTGTAGCTGTCGCTGCGTTGGCCGCGGTCTCGACTGTCCCGGCGATCATCTCGACAGTCCCGGAGATCATCTCGAATGTCCCGTCGATCTTCTGACCGTCGGTCGCTTCTGTCGTGGTCGTTGCGGGGTGTGGAGAATCCAGCCGCCATGAATTCGGGTCTGTCGTCGTCGTAGTGACGTTTTGAACGTTTTTTGCCTCCGATCGTCTCTGTATCAGTCTCTGCGGCTTCGACTGCCGCTTTCATGATTGTCACGGGGTGAGGACCCGCGTGTGGTGCGCGCCATGTCTTCTCCGACTGCCCACTCAGTCGCGATCTTCAGGAGGTTAGCCACAGAGGTTGGCTTTTGGCGATCAAGTGCTTCTTTGAAGTCTCGCCTGGCGAGGCCCATGATGAAAGCATCCATGGCCATATCTTCTGAATTTACTCCAACTAAGTTGCGTATCTCAATCTATCGTCGGATGTATGACCTCAACGTTTCGTCTGACCGTTGGACGCAGGCTCGCAGTTCTTCGAACGTTTTTGGTCGTTCACATAGAGGCTCGAAGTTTTTGATGAAATCTACGCGGAAGTGATCCCACGAGTCGTATGTTGATGGAGGTAGAGCCTTGAGCCAGTCGCGGGCTGTGTCTTCGAGCATGAGTCGTATGTATTGCATGGCTGTGATATTTGTGCCTCGCTGGCACGTGACAGCCAGTCTGTAGTCTTCCCGCCACCCTGAAGGTTCCTGTCGACCCGTGTACTTGGGCTGCTCAGATGTGAGTTTGAACCCTTTGGGCATCCGTGTCTCACGGACTCGTCGAGTGAAGCACAGAGCTCCGTGTGGATCAGGCTCCTGATCAGAGTACGAGTCGCTACTTTAAGATCTGCGTGATCTGCTTCTGGACCTGCGCCGACGTGAGCCGCTTCTTTCTTTCGAGTGGTGATGGCGACCACTGCGATTATGTTCTTCACGACGCGTGTCTACTATGGCACGATCTCGACTCCCTCCTGGAGTTTTTGGGATTTGGCGTATGGCCTTTGCCGCTAAGGCGAGTGATTTGATCGGTTGGCGATGTAGTTTTGCATTGGGGTCATCCGCTGGAGGCTTGATTGCCTCTAGGTATGCTGCAGCAGTAAAGAGAGCACCCGCAGCTGTTTTCGGTACTTGCACTCCCTCCTCGTCGAATGTCATGAAAGAGTGGCCTAAGTTGCGGGTGAGTGCTGCCCTCTCATCTGCCGCGAGGTATGATAGCCTTGATCTGGGTCTTGTATCTGCTCGCCCGGTGGAGCTCAGGGAGAGCTGTCTTCTTCGTGCACACGACAAGCTAGCCTGCTTTTTACGTTCTTCGAGTATTGCTCTGATCTGCTGCAGTCGAAGCGATTCCTGCCAGTTGACACTAGTACAGAACGACACATCGGAAACGGGCCAAAAACCCCTTCGGTAACGGAGAAAGGGTCCGTGTCCCCGCCTCTGTCACTGATGTGAAGGCCTTCATCGGTAACGGAGGCAAAAAACCGTTTCCGATGAGGTCTCCATTTGGCAACGGTTGTGCGCAGACCTCCGTTTCCTTAGTTTTCCTTCATCAGATACGGAGTTTACCATCCACCCGTTTGCACTGAGCATTTCTCATATTTCGGTTACAGGATGCCACGTTTACAAAAGCCACTAGATACTTAAAATCTCACAGCACAAGCTCAAATACTAAAACGGTAACAGATTTCATTCATATCACAATGTAACTTTACATTTCCATCACAATTTCACCTTTACAATTGCATCACAAGATGTGACAAACATAAGAGGTAAACGATAACATATTTCATCTATACTAAGCATATCATGTCAAAGGACGGAAAGAATATATGATTTCTTCCCTACATCCTTTTCCACAATCCTCGCAGGTGTCACTCTAGCTATCTCTTCTTATCTCAACTTCTTGAGAGAAGGATGTTGAAGCTTTGGACCCTATACATTAGTAAATAGAGTTACAATTGTTAAATACATATGCTAAAACAAATACACTATGAATTTAAGCAAACTGAAACGATATCTTACCTATGTCTTGAGGTGGCTCTTATTGATGAACCGGAGCAGCCAACACACGGCTTGTCAACAAGATATTGCGATGTCAGCAGCTTCATAGGATGCCTGACAACGATCATCCTTTCCATGGAGGCCACCACCGGCTCTGGATTTTTTATGCAGTGTCACCGAAATATAATCTAATACGTCACCGATGTGACATTTCGGCGACACTATATAAAACACTCTTACTTAAAAAAGTATTTTATGCAGTGTAACAAGACGTCACAATAGCGACGGTGGATATGTATGGTGGAGTTTGAAAGGGAACAACATGATATCCCTAAATGTAAATAAGGATTTATGTTAGTTCTGACACTACAAGATAGAACAAACAATTTAACACAATAATATGAAATATACAGTAGTATATAGTGTGTACTGACCTGTGTATATAATTGGAAGCCATTATGGGAAAGTCAACAAACACTACTCTCTTGAGTATTGTTCATTGTTTTTTCTGTGTCTCCGACTTTTTTATGCAGTGTCACCGAAATAGACTCCTGTTTTCACATGGACTAGTTAGCTAAACTACAACTAGTTGCAAGTGCACAATAGGCAAGTTAACTAAATCAAGAAATGATCTAGATAGAACTACCGGATGTGAACTGAACTACTATCAACAAGTTAGCGAAACTACAACCGGTTGCAAGTGCACAATAGGCAAGTTAACTACATCAAGAAATGATCTAGATAGAACTACCGGATGTGAACTGAACTACTTTCAACAAGTTAGCTAAACTACAACTAGTTGCAAGTGCACAATAGACAAGTTAACTACATCAAGAAATGATCTAGATAGAACTACCGGATGTGAACTGAACTACTTTCAACAAGTTAGCTAAACTACAACTAGTTGCAAGTGCACAATAGGCAAGTTAACTACATCAAGAAATGATCTAGATAGAACTACCGGATGTGAACTGAACTACTTTCAACAAGTTAGCTAAACTACAACTAGTTGCAAGTGCACAATAGTCAAGTTAACTACATCAAGAAATGATCTAGATAGAACTACCGGATGTGAACTGAACTACTATCAACAAGTAAGCTAAACTACAACTAGTTGCAAGTGCACAATAGGCAAGTTAACTACATCAAGAAATGATCTAGATAGAACTACCGGATGTGGATCTGATACCTTCTTCACGTCGCCGTTGGATCGATCTAGCAGATCCGGAAGTGGTGGAGGCAGAGGAAGCGGACAGAGCGACGACCTCGCCGTGTCGGGCGAGATGGCGAAGACCTCGCCGTGTCGGGGGAGATGGCGAAGACCTCGCCGTGATAGCCGTCGTCTGGGCGGAGACGGCGCCGCCACGGCGCCGGCGATGGCCGCAACGCCAGGAGGCGCTGCCACGAACAGATCTAGCATACTGGGACAGAGTGAGGAAACGAGTGTTAGGTTTTGCTCTGTACGCCCATATATATAGGTAAAACATAGGAAACGGTTCTTTAGAAGGACCGTTTCCTTTGTGTTTCTTCCACTGACGTGTGGGACCTACGCGCCCACTCTGTAGAATTTCTTCTACTCTCTGGAATAATATTTTCCTAATCTCTACTCTATGGAGAAAGCCACTTATAGGATACTTATATTAATATTAGTGATTACTACATTACATACGCAGTACATATTAATAATAATAAAGTAAATTACAGTTGGAGAACTTATAGAACTACTACTAGCTACTTCTTGTTTTTCTTGCTCCCTGCTTCCGCGCAATCCTCGTCCTTCTCATGGCCTCGCTTATTGGGGGCCATTGGAGGTGGTGGCGGTGGCGGCAGCATATCGGAGGCGGTGGCGGCGGCTTTCTTCTCCGTCGCCGGGGCTCCCTTCTTCGGGACCGGCGCCTCCGCCTCGTCCTCCTCGTCGTCCTCCTCCTCCTCCTTCTCCTCTTCGGTTGACTCGTCATCAGAATCAACCTTCGGCGGGCCCAGCATCAAGGTGGGATCATGGAAGTTGGCATATTCGTCGTCGCTCGTCTCCGGCGTCGGTCCTTCAACGGACTCGCCGCTGACGGGGGGACTGTCCCGCGGTGACTCAGTGTGCTCCTGTGTGTCGTTGCTGCGAGGCATCTTCGCTAATTAGTAGGAGGGAGCGAGCGAGCGAGAGAGAGAGCAGATTCGGTGGCGTCTTGAGCTAGCAAGGATTGGGGTTTTCACCTCGCTTCGAATTCCAAGAAGATGGAACGTGTCCACATTGGAAACGGACACCCAAAAGTCTCCGTTGCTATAGAGGCACATATCGGAAACGGAGCCAGAATTAATACCGTTGCCAATACTATGGGTAACGGAGTTAATACTTTCTCCGTTACCTATGTTGACGGGCCAGCCGCGGCCCAGGTCAGGTTTGTACGCACTGGCCGCGCGGAAAGCGCGATTCTCCGTCGCCTAACGCCTGCCGTTTCCATAGAGGGGTATCCGATGTGTCGTTCTGTACTAGTGTGAAGTACTGGAAGGTCAACATCTCCTCTCGTGTTGCGTCTGCTGGCATCATTGTGCACTTCTTGATGACTTTATCTGCTTTTGCTGCCATCTCAGCAGTAATTGTGAGATTTGTGACTCCATCCGGCATAGTAACTGTGCACGGGAATTATGTAGGCCTGAGACTGGCCGCAGCATCAGATGATTTTGCCGCGAAGGCAACGTAGACCTGCTGGGGTATCACCCGAGGGTATGTGTATGTGTTTTCGAGTCCCGTCATGGACTCGACGTCGTCATCAAGGCTCATGTCGGAGTCGATATGCCCATCGAGTGGTCCGTCTGGACGGATCTCGCTGTCGATGTCTTCATCGCCTATGCTCACCTCGGTGTCGGCGAAGTTGTTATGGATCTCGCAGTCGAGATTGTTGTTGGTGCAGATCTCGGAGTCGACGTGGTTGTCGATATGAGTTTCGGGCTCATCGAAGTCGCTGAGGGAGATCCCGCAGTCGAAGTTATCCTCGAGTGGAAGATTGAGCTCAGGATCGTTTGTGCGGTATGCTGATTCGGCCTCCTCACCTTGGAGTTCTTCAATGAGCTCGTTGATCTCTCGAGTCGACATAGTTGTTGCAGACGAGCAGGCTTGTAGGATCGACGATGGTATGGACGCAGTTGATGGATCCGCAGTCGAAGGAGCTGCAACCGATGGATCCTTGGGTGCGGAAGTCGCGAGTTGGCGTGGATCTGTCAAGTCCTGCACACCAAGCTTGTTGAAGAAAAAATTGAACGAGCCAACGGTTAAACACAAACCTGACTCGAGATCGGCGAACGTCTCCTGGAATTCTGGCGAGTGTGGCTCGAAGTCCATCAGAGGATCTGATGTGCTTTTTGCAGGTGAAGCCGGCGTGCTGCCGTTTGTCGAGTGAGTCGGCGAGTTGCCGTGTGCCGCCCGAGTCGGCGAGTTCTGGTTTGTTGATGCAGCCGGTGAGTTGCCGTTTGAAGATGCGATCGGCGAGTCGCCGTTTTCCGATGGAACCGAAGAAACCGTGAGTCCAGTACTATTCTTTCCCACAGACGGTGCCAATTGACGAGGGGTTAACTCATCAAATCCCATGGTTAAGGACCTAGGGTTGAGATTATGGGGAGAGAACGTGGTAGTACTGGTAGTTTCGTCGGCTGACAAGCAGAGGCAAAGATTTACCCAGGTTCAGGCCTCCGGAGAGTAACACCCTACTTCCTGCTTGTCTGGTATTGATCGTGTGAGATTATGCGGTTACAGGGAGGCTCCGGCGAGATGTCGATCTCGCTAGGGCTTTTGGTGGTTCGAGTATTGCCTGTTCTGGATCGGCGGCCCTCCCAACCTTTATATAATAGGCTGGGTCTCGGGAGTTCGTAACCGACCCAGATTACATGTAAGGAAAGACTAAACCGACTATGCATATGTCTAATCTTGGAGGATACTCCATCTTGTTGGGCCTTTCGTCATGGGCTTCATGTAGACTCTTGACAGTTGGGCCTTAGTCGACACGTGCACCAGGTACCCTTATGGTAGGGTACCCGAGATGTATATACTTATCACAAGATCTGAAGAACCATACCTAGACAGACTTAATTTTCCAAAGCCACCATTGACGTCGGGAAGGGTATCTCGCCGTCGAACGAAGCGTGGAATATCACTTATTACAGACGAGACCATCTCCATTAACGAAGAAGATGACGACCAAAACGAAGCACTAACATTAAGGACCTTCAAAAAGCGCCGTGCGCAGGTCCGAGGTCCCCACCCCTCCTAGTGCCAGAACGGCATCTAGAGGAGGCGAGGACCCGTCGAATCTTTTGCCGGTGACGACGATGGAACTACAGATGTCACCGGCGGCGGCGGCTAGGGTTGAAACCCTAGGCCGCCGCCACGATCGCCCGAGATCGCCTCGCTCTCCGCTCTTCGTACGTACCGGTTTTATTATTATTATTATTTTCGGTTCGGCGCGTCTCTGTTTGCGCACGACATGACCTGTCCGCGAAGAACCGCGTACGACCACGACCGAGAGAGATGACTACGGGCGATGTTGAGGCCCGAAACGAGTGGGAAACCAGTTGCACACGGGTACTTGTATCTTCTCACAAGGGCATCGTGAACCAGGTCACCGATGCGGGGGCCGAGTATCTATAGTGGGAGGGGACAGAGGTCAACGAGTCTGGATAAGGCAGCCCGCGTGGGGCAGGTGTGGTGGTGGGGGGATCTGGCGACTTGGCAGGCAGTGGGTCCGGTCCAGGGAGACGGGGAGCCACCCTGAAACGTTCCCTAGCTTGTCCTCTCAGGGCCAATACCACTACTTTCGGGGAGATGTGGATAGTTGGATTGCTAAAAACATTTCGCTGAATATTGGATTCATAAAGACTTTAACTGGTATAAGCGGAATGTATGGTTACGCTTATGCCAAAGATTGATGATGCAGCAATTTTCCAATGAGAGTGATATGTTTCTTTGGAATTTGACGAATTCGTGTTCTTTTCGATGAAATACATGTATGGAGACCTTATGAATGGCCATCCTAGCTTTCGACCTAGTTATTTATCAAAACTCTAGATCTCACTAAATATTATGTTTTTTTAAGGGATGTCTTACTAAATATAACCTAGCGAAGTGAAATTTGAATGGGTGTAAAAAATGATGTTTATGTGACTCCAAGGTGAGTATTCAACATTTATTCATCTCATATTCTTTTGCTCGACTTCCATGGGGTTTTGTTTAAATTACTTATAATATATACCTCCGCCAACCAAAATCACAAATATGTTAGTATTGGTTGAATGGAATGATAAAGGAAAAGCAAGTATAGACTTCGAATAAGAGTTCCTGTTTAATGTTGGTCGATTTGTATTTAAAAAATATTGTGTTCACCTACGGTCTTGTCTCGTTGCTTTGAACAAACGGGAGTTCATAATTTATGGGTGAAACTGTATGTTGACAACTCTAACCGGGATGAATGTAGGTCTGATGTCTACGCACGCTTCTATTCTTGTAGACAGTGTTGGGCCTCCAAGTGCAGAGGTTTGTAGAACAGCAGCAAGTTTCCCTTAAGTGAATCACCCAAAATTTATCGAACTCAGGGAGGCAGAGGTCAAAGATATTCCTCTCAAGCAACCCTGCAATTAAGATACAAGAAGTCTCTTGTGTCCCCAACACACCCAATACACTTATCAGATGTATAGGTGCACTAGTTTGGCGAAGAGATATTAAAATACAAGTGATATGGATGATTATAAGTGGTAATTGCAATCTGAAATAAAAATGGCAGCAAGCAAACATGTAGCAGAACAAGTTGTAAACGGTGTTTCAATGCTTAGAAACAAGGCCAAGGGATCATATTTCACTAGTGGACACTCTCAACAATAATAATAAAATTGAATACATAGATATTTCCTCTTCACTATGCTTCTCTGAATTATTCTCTCGTTGGATAACGAACACCAATCCACTGCGTAGGGCCATAAAAGCACACCTTAAAGTCGCATTCCACATCTAGGGAACCCCACACTGTCAACTTGAGCTCCCTAAATAGTACTAGACAAACACCACAATTTCATAGAGACATCCAACGCAAATAATAACTCATGATAAGTATTCCTGTAATCTTTAGCCTAAGAGCCACACACGGTGCGCACACTGTCAACTTCGCACCGTGGGACAAAGGTGACTCCGGAGTTTACATTAATAAAACCACTCAAGTAGCATATAAGATAATGAAGAGTAGCATCTATGGATTCAACTAGATTATAAAGCTCATGATCACATAAAGATCACAACATGGGAGAGAGAGATAAACCACATAGCTACCGGTAGAGCCCTCAGCCCCGATGAAGAACTACTCCCTCCTCATCATGGGAAGCAGCAACGGCGATGAAGATGGCGGTGGCGTCGATGGAGATGGCTCCGGGGGCAATTCCCCGTCCCGGCAAGGTGCCGAAACAGAGACTTCCGTCCCCCGAATTAGGGTTTTTGGTGGCGGCGGAGCTACGGAACTTTTTTGGAGAAATCGTCGATTCTTTTAGGGTTTGCACCGCGGAGGAAATATATATTCCAAAGGGCGTCGCGCGGAGGTGACCGAGGCGGCCACACCACCCCACGGCGCGGCCCCCCACTAGCCGCGCGGGCCCATGGTGTGGGGATGAGGGCCTCCCCCAGACTTGTCCTTCTGGCTCCCGGAGTCTTCTGGCGTTTTAGAATTTCCGTAATTTTTTCAGATTTTTCTGAGTACTTTCATTTTTGGACCTTTTCTGCAATGCACATACATAATAAACAAAAACTGGCACTGTGGCATCTTGTTAATAAGTCAGTCCAATAAATGCATAAAAATTCTATGAAGTGTATATAAAACATGTAACAATTGGTATAATATCAACATGGAACATCAGAAATTATAGATACGTTTGAGACGTATCAAGCATCTCCAAGCTTAGTTCTACTCGTCCTCGAGTAGGTAAAACGATAAAAACAAAATAATTTCTGAGGTGACATGCTACAATCATAATCTTGATCAAATAGTATTGTAAAGCACATGTTATGAATGAAGTGATCCAGGTCAATGGTCTATAGTTTGCTAGCATGTAGATAATGAGCAAACAACTGAATCATATAAGCAAAAACTTTTCATGAATAGTACTTTCGAGACAAGCATCAAAGAGTTTTGCATAAGAGATAACTCATAAAGCAATAGATTCCAAGTAAAAGGTATTTAACCAACACAAAGGAAGATTTAAGGTTCAGCAATTGCTTTCAACTTTCAACATATATATCTCATGGATATTTGTCAACACAAAGCAATATAATAAGTGCAATATACAAGCATATAAAAATTGTTGCACCAAAGTTGACACTAGTGTTTGCTTCTAAGATAGAAAGAAGTAGGAAAACTGACTCAACATAAAAGTAAAAGAAAGGCCCTTCGCAGAGGGAAGCAGGGATTAAATCATGTGCTAGAACTTTTTAAGTTTTTGAAATCATAAAGAGAGTAAAAATATAAGTTTTGAGAGGTGTTTGTTAATTATCAACGAATCAGAAAATGGAAAGTACAATATGACCCCTGCCAACCAGACTTTTAAGAGCGGCTCCCATGAAGGACGTTATTTTTACCAGCAAGGCAGATCATCTATCTTTCTCTTTTGTTTACACATGCAGATATTTCACTGTTTGTCATTGTTTGACTGATAAATCAGGGAAAAAATGTGAAGAGAATTAAGGGGTTAAAGTTGTAATTAATTGGGACTGGGCACCCATTTGCCAGCTCTTTTTGCAAAATTAATGGATAAGCAGATGTATATGCCGCTAGTCCGGTGGTAAGTCTGTTTGACAGTTGACATAAAGACATCCACCCCGTCCTCATGAGCTTGGTAAACATTGACACAAAAAGGAGTAATAATTTTTGAATAGTTTAAAGGTAGCAAATGAAAAATTTACTTGGAATGGCAAGGAAATACCACATATAGATAGTTATGGTGGACACAAATGGCATGGATTTTGGCTCAAGGTTTTGTATGCACGAGAAGCATTCCCTCTCAGTACAGAGTTTAGGCTAGCAAGGTTATTTGAAGCAAACACAGGATATCAACCGACACAGCAAGACTTATATGAAAACATATTGCAAGCATTATAAGACTCTACACTGTCTTCCTTGTTAACCAAACCCTTTTATTAGAAAATATCTAGACCTTAGAGATACCAATCATGCAAACCAAATTTCAACGAGCTTTACGGTAGTTCTTCATTAATAGGTTTTAACTACATGATACAAAAGCTTAAACATGAACTACTTGATAACTCAAAACAATTGACAAGTATCAAATTATCCAAGACAGTGATCTACAAGAATATGTAAGTCTTTTCCATTATACCATCTACCACATGCAGCATTTTCTGTTCCAACCAAACACCAATCAATTTATTTCAACATAAACACTCCAAACAATCTATCTATTATATAATTAAAACACAAGACAATTAACGGATCAGATTAACCAACTAAAAGTTAACGGTGTAGATTTAAAAGTTGTATTGCTGGACAAAATCCCGTGCGCAAGCAAGGTAGAGATTTGCATGCACACGTCACAGGTAATATCCTTTTTAGCACAAGGTCGGTTAGGAGAAGGATTATTTCTTACAAATCGTACCGTACGCAAAACTGATATCATGAGAAGCGTACCCGAGGCAAGCATTGTCCAAGTAGATTGGAAGGACAAAGAAACGCGCGTGGCGATTTTCTCTGTCCGGCCGGCGTTGGCTTTCACGCCGGCGCATGTTTGTCCAGCAGCCGCCGCTACGTTGAGGACTCTGTGAACGTAAACTGGATTTGCTCATGCGTGTATTACAATGGCTCCGACGATTGGGAACAAGTGAAAGACGTGATGCTGGATTTGGCTGGACAAAGGAGGAGAAGGTCGATCTCGCACGACGGCATCATCGTACTTACAGGATTGTCGTTCATAGATGTAACCAGGTATATATGTTTGATTAAAAGTTCATTGACTCTATAATTACCAGCCACGCACTTTGAACACCTGATGGATCCAATCCAAGGCATGGTACCAGTCCGTTGGCGGATTGAAGAACCATCACGTCCAGCTTGATGATATTCCGGTGGAACGTCGCCGGGACCCTCACACAGACGATCGGAGCCGGAAGAACCCGAGCGACAGTGCGCACGGATCGCACAGCTCCATGGTACCACAGCCATGCTCGGCATGCACTTAATCATGCGGGTCCTAATGCAGGCAGAAAAGAGCCTCCTTGCAACCAGGACGCTTGGAGGCAACACAGGTACTCGCGACGTCATGACACCAAGAACAACAAATCTGAGCGGCTGGCAGTCGGTGCCTCGCTCCGCGACATATGGCACCAGCCAGACCTCCACGGAAAGCCTAAATCATGTCTGCGATCAGGATCCCCGTGTCTGCAACATAACCTTTTGGCATCTAATTTTAGTCGACTAGCTAGATTGGACACCATATATCCATCTGTTGCATGCATCTCATGCAAGGATTTATTCAGATGCAAGCTGTACCAATTTCTCCAATCAGCTGGCGTTCATGGTCATGTTATGATGCTCCATTCGTGTGAAGAATGGAAAGGGCTTTTTTTTTTTTGCTTTTTAGCAGGGATGACTATTTATCCGAATGGAAGCGAAACTATAAAATGAAGGCACATGCTTATAAATTATTTATCCCGGTATCTATGTTGCTGTTATGTTCCTGGCAACAAAATTTGGTGTGAGCTTTCTGTTCTGTAAGTTTGGTTAGTACAAATTGAATGGATGTTATTTTAAAATCACTCCAGTATTGACGCCAATTAATTTCCTAATGATGGGATATTTGCTTTGTATGGTGCACAAAACATATCCCTGCAGGAAAATCCCTTATGTGAAGATTGGTTGAATGTCCAGGACAGCCATACTTTTTTGGTGAGAGAGCATAAAATCGCTGTCGTTTCTTCTTGCCATCTACTAAAGCTTACAACCTCGGTTCATGTAAAATTATTACAGCCTTTGTTTAGATATTTTATCTATTCTTAACTTTTGCAGGTGATATGGTTTGTGGAATACATGACATAGTATTCAGCAAAATCTTCAGCGAATGTAAGGTAGCTTTGACGTCTTGCATTGTTTGTATTTTCTCAATGCAGTAGTCCATATGTTCGTAAATCAGTAGTTAAGCAATAATATGCATGTTTATTTGTACTCAGCTCTCATGTAAACACTAGAAAGGGTCAGAGTGAAAAAAATGTTGAGACTTTTCTTAATAATAAAATAAGCGCGCGGCTGTGTGCATCACTCGATGTAGAGGCTGGGCTTAATAAAATTATCTTTTCTAAAAAATAACAAATAAGCAGGAGAAGTGCATTATTTGACAAATATACGATTATATAATGCTTTATCTTTTAAAAATACGTGTGGTAATGCATATCTCTTAACAACATGTGTGGTATGTTATGGAGTGGGTACAATATTTCATGAAGTGTACATACTCATATCAAATAATTTTATAAGTTTTCTATTTTGACTTTTAGGGATGCACAAATTGTACAAGATGATGTAATTCAAATAGGGCACTTCAGCTATTCATAAGCTCTGCCAGAAGAAAGATACATTTTGGACAACACAAGCAAATTGAGTGGGGAGCTCATGCGCATCCATTAATCAACCAAAGACGCTGCCGGCCTATTCCGGTCTCATTTCGACGCTCACATGTTCCCAATCAGGCACCTACGTACAAATGCTTTTGGTGTTTGGAAGTACTGCTTTGATCATGGAGACGCTCGCTGGCTGCCTCCGTCTCGATTCAGTAAAGGTTGGCCGCTCACACATGTTCCCAATCAGCCAAGTATATATTCTCCTCGCCATGGCGTCTAAACAATGAAAGGAACATGTGAAGTTAAATCATAAAAGATGAATTTAGATGGCAAAGCAGCTGTAAGTTCCCCCACATCTACTTTTCTTCCTTTTAGCTATTTCATTCTCTTCCTGCAATTTGTGTGGGCTGTGTGGCGTGATGCTTTGTCCGAGAACAAGCTTGATATGGTTTGGCTTTTGCTGCATGGCTCTATAAGATTTAGTACCTTCTCCGCCAAATAACAGAGTACCGAGTGGATAATGATCTTGAAAATAATTTACTGTGACAGGAATATCAGATTAATCAAGTACTGTGCTTCTACGTGTTGAAATATCTGAATTCTGGAATTTTCACCAAGTACAAAAGATGCACACACCAGTGTTGCTTCTTCATTTTTCTTACCTGCAATTATGGAGCAAGTACTATCTAGATTGAGAATTTTTAAACCTAAGAATCTGTAACATAGAATTCTGATGTTTTGTAGGTCATGCAATATGTTCATAAAAGCTTTGGATCTCAATGCTCATGTTCTCTAACTTCGAGCCATGAATGACGATGAGTATGGCTGCACCAAATAATAGTATCTAAACGTGCACCAGCCATGTTAACAACCAACTTTTTCATAACTATTTAGTTACTACCCAATGTACTGTATCTTGGAAAAGAAAATCTCTTACTCAGACCATGTATAATAATGTAGCCAGCTCTTGCCTATATAAAGCTGTCATGACATGTACGACCATAATTTACAGACACTCATATATCAGTATCTATTTTTCACCTTTTTTACATTTTCCTAGGAGAACTCATAGATGTTGGCTACTGCATAAGAGCACAATCCCCTTATTTTTCATGTCAGCAAAAGTACCACATAAGCGGGTAATAAGTCTCTTATTATAATTGATCTCAAAGGTATCATGATGAGTCTAGCAACAAGCACAGTGCAATGTCACTGTACTATTTTTAACCATTAAGTGCCTGTAGGTTAAGAAATATGGTAGCTTGAACGTGAAGTTTTGGACTAGATGGCGGAGTGAACTCTAGGTCAAACCGAGAGATTAACTGACCTCTGAAACATGGATACTTATATAGCCTCTGAACTCCCATGTAAGTGGTATAATCTATTAGTTTCAAATTTTCAATGTAAGTTTGGTGCAAATTAAAATATCATATCATTGTCACCTATTTGTCTGAAGAAATGGAAAGAATGCTAAAGCTTACTTCGTCAGGTCATGTGAAACAATAAAGTCTTTTCTTTAAATGTTTTATTTTCTTCTTCATTTTGCAAGCGCCGGATTCTTAAGGTAATGGTTGTTGAATGCCTGACCAACAAAATTCGTTCATTCAGCTAGATGTCATGTAGCTTTTACTGTCTCAAAGCAGTAGATACATCACAACAGAGGCAGAATTAGGCTAGGCCCCTATCATGTTTGTTTACAATAATAAATATATTCGTCCATTTACCCTCCTTATGAAAGCCAAGTGCATATATCTTGGACAATGTGCAGGCTAGCACGGGTATCAATATAAATTAGATTATTCTACCAGTGGTATAATAATTTGCTTGACTTATCAAGGAACATAATAGGTACTGATAGGTAATATATAAAGTACATGACCCATCTTTGTTAAAGTTTCTATACATAGAAAGATTGCTCCATGAGTGTAGACTCACAATGATTTTGTACCTTGAGGAGAAAATACAACTTGGAGTGTAGAGTCTACTCCTGCATAATACGAGTTTCACGGCTAAACATCGAACTTACAAAAGTTGTGCATTTCAAAGTGAAGTGTTTTTCATCTAGCCGCGCAATTGCGCGGGCCACCCAGCTAGTTATAAGTAAAGCAAGAAAGTACTTTCTTTAAAAGAACTAACAGCTCTGAATAAGAGATGCATGCAAAACAGGAGCTAAAAGCATAGCAATAGCTAGATAAGAATACTCAACAAGTATAAGTGAAGAATAAGAATATTCATATGAAAAAGCGGAGCGTGTCTCTCTCCCAATCAAGAATGCTAGGGTCCAATCAAGTTGACCATAAGAAAAAATAAAATACTGAAAATAAAAGCACACAGACGCTCCAAGTAAAGCACATATGATGTGAAAGAATTAAAATATAGTTTCACTAGAGATGACCTGATAAGTTGCTGATGAAGAAGGGGATGCCTTCCAAGCTTAGACGCTTGAGTCTTCTTGAAATATGCAGGGGTGATCCATGGGAGCATCCCCAAGCTTAATCTCTTCACTCTTCTTGATCACATTATATCATCCTTCTCTCTTGACCCTTGAAAACTTCCGCCACACCAAACTCAGAGTAATTCTCATTAGAGGGTTAGTGCACAGTCAAAAACTCACATGTTCTATAAGGACAAAAACATGACCGTTACTTTTAACATTAACTACTGCCACTGATGTTATGTGAAGCTCTTCACCCTAAAAAAGAATTCCACTCAACACTAGTAAAAGAGAGAATGCGAAAAATAAAAGACAGAATCTGTCTAAACAGAACAGTCTGTAAAGACGAATTTTTTCGAGGCACTTACGTTCCTCCGATCGAAAAACGCAAAACTAACGAAACATGAGTACATATCTGAGGATCACGCACAAAAATTTGCAGATTTAAATATTTTTTCTGTGATTTACAGAAGTAAAGCGGTGAACAGCAGAAATCTGTTCCTGCACAGAAATCCAAATCTAGCATCATCTTTCTATTAGAGGCTCTACTTGGCACAACAATGCGATAAAATAAAGATACAAAGGAATTGTTGCAGAAGTAAACAACTCTTGACTCAAAAAGAAAAGAAAAATTGCAGAAATAAAATCATGGGTTGTCTCCCATAAGCGCTTTTCTTTAACGCCTTTCAGCTAGGCATGATAATTTTGATGATGCTCTCATATGTATAAGACTTGAATATGAAAGAGCATAGAGAAGCACATATCAAACACATTTAAGTCTAACCCACTTCGTATGCAAAGGAATCTTGTAAGAAAATAAATCAATAAAGCATAAAGTGACTAGCATAGGAAGGCAAAACAAGTAGAACTTCAAAAATTTCAACATAAAGAGAGAAGACTTAATATTATTGAGATATATGAAGTCATGCCTCCCTCTCTCATAAAAACTTTCAGTAGCATCATTGATAAAATCCACAATATAACCATCACATGAAACATTCTTATCATGATCCATATGCATAAAAGTATCAATATTTTCCACATAAGCAAAGTTCTTCTTATTAATAACAATGGGAGTAGGATCATCATAAAGAACTCGAACATGATAGACAAGTTGTATATTAGAGGGATGGTTTTGGGTAATCCCTCCATAATATGACAAGTTTCATGAGGATGATTGTAATTATAACCTATGTCATAGTTATCCTTATGATAATTATCAAAGACTGGAGGCATAGTATCATCATAAACAATAGAATAGTTATCTTCCAAAGTGTGTTCATTTGTAAACATATCATTATCATTTTTACTAGAAGGAGATGTCTTAAATATATAATCATCAGTAGCAAAGGATTTTCAAACACATCACTAGCAAAAGGATTTTCAAACACATCACTAGGAGGAGAGGTCTCAAATATATAATTATTACTAGCAAAAGGATTTTCAAACACCTCATCCCCAAGCTTAGAGCTTTCCATATCATCATTGGAAGGAACATGGATAGTACTAATAGTATAACAATTGTTAACATCATCATTTTCAGAATTGGTACCCAAAAGATTTTCAATATCAAAAGTAGTGTGCTTTTCCCAATCATGATCACTACTATAAGTAACAGGCATAGGATCATCATCGAATTCAGGCTCATCAGCAACAACTATAATAGGAGCAACATGCTTAGGGGAAAATACCGTTTCCTCTCTCTTTTACTCCTCTTCCTCTTCTTCTTTCCCTCTTTAGGAGGGAGAGGCTTGAAAGGAGGCTTCTCCACATACCCTGGTTTATTGTTAGAAACAATAGAAGAAACTTGGGAGGATTCCTCTCTTTCATTAATAAGAACAAAACACATATTAGTCCTTCATATTTTGGTAAAGTCCCATCTTTTATAATATTTTGTATGTAAGTATTTGCGTGGCAATTATCAACACAATAAAGATGACATCCATGCAGGACGCTATTCATATCAAAAGCACTCATATCTACCAAAGAAGTTTTTCTTGATAACTCTTCACACCCCAAAAATAATGTAAGTTCATCATGCTGATTAGGAGTGATCATGTCATCACAATACAAACTCGCAGTACTCATTGGATTCGAAATACTATTATCATAGCCTGAGCATTGAAAATTGAAATGACCCACTTTATAGCAAAGTTCACAAATAAAAGGATAGAGGGCACAAACTTTTTCACCAAGATCATTTAGAGCCCTGTGCCACGTTCTAGTTTTTTCATTCCTATGATGGATACAATATTCTTCTTCGATTTGATTCTTTTCACAAGGTCTAAGTGCTCCACAAAAATTAACATGCTTATAAGAAATAGTATTTTCAGAAGTTTGAGCATGTTTATTACAATCATTAATAACAATTTCATTTTTCATGCAAGTGTCTTTAAAAGGTTCATGATACATGTCCCAATTTTCTTTAGGAACATTAATATGAGAAGCAAAGGCTCTACAATAATCAACAATAATTTGAGGATCAAGACCATATTTAGCACTAAGCTCTTGAAAATTAGCAGTTTCAGCGAAAGACTTAATGCAATCATACTCATAGTTTATACCTGATTCTTTACCTTTGTCGTTATCCCAATCTTCAGTATTGCTTTGAATTGTTTCAAGAAGATCCCATTTAGCTTCAACCTTCTTACTTGTGAAAGAACCCTCTGAACAGGCATCTAGATAATCCTTGCAATGACCTGAAAGCCTTGCATAAAAATTAGTAACAATTATTTCCTCAGGAAGCCCATGGTTAGGACATTTGAGTATTAATATTTTCAGTCTCCCCAAGCTTGAGCAATGCTTTCTCCATCACGAGGACAAAAATTATAAATGTAATTCCTATCTAAATGCATTTCATAAGGAGGATAAAATTTAGAGTAAAAGAGAGATTCAAGCTCCTTCCACTCCGAATGATGAGGATCATCCAGTAGCTCATACCACTCCCTTGCTTTGTCCTTAAGTGACAATGGAAATAATTTCTTCATGGCATTTTCTCTTGATAAACCTGCAACCTTAAACAACTCACAAAGTTCTGTAAGTTTCCACAAGTGATCACGTGGATGGACTGTTTCATCCCCTGCATAACGTTCATCCATAACCTTTTCAACAATTTCCATAGGTATTTCAAAAGGAATACTTTCAGTAGGTGGATTTAGAATATCACAAGCATCATTAGAATTATCACATATGGGAGACAAAGTATTATCAAGGCAAATTTTCTCCTCCAAAGCTGGGGAACTAAAAAGATCATTTTCATAAAAACTAGCTTCCCCAAGCTTAGACTTTTCCATAGCATTAGCAATAATGGTGTTCAAAGAATTCATGCTAATAACATTGCTATCACTATTATGCAAACAAACTTCCATAGGTTTTTTAATTTTCTCTTCAAAAGCATCATGTCCTAATTCAATATAAAGTTCATAAAGATCTCTAATTTTGTTGTTGTTTTCCATTAAGCCTAACTAGTGAAATAAAAACAAGAAACAAAAAGATATAATTGCAGAATCTAAAGGAAATGCCTTCAAGCACTCACACACCGGAAACAGTGCTGGAAAATAGCTTAGTAGACGGAGGATGTGAGTACCTTTTACCTTACCTCCCCGGCAACGGCGCCAGAAAATAGCTTGATGTCTACACGCTTCTATTCTTGTAGACAGTGTTGGGCCTCCAAGTGCAGAGGTTTGTAGAACAGCAGCAAGTTTCCCTTAAGTGAATCACCCAAGGTTTATCGAACTCAGGGAGGTAGAGGTCAAAGATATCCTCTCAAGCAACCCTGCAATTAAGATACAAGAAGTCTCTTGTGTCCCCAACACACCCAATACACTTGTCAGATGTATAGGTGCACTAGTTCGGCGAAGAGATATTAAAATACAAGTGATATGGATGATTATAAGTGGTAATTGCAATCTGAAATAAAAATGGCAGCAAGCAAACATGTAGCAGAACTGGTTGTAAACGGTGTTTCAATGCTTAGAAACAAGGCCTAGGGATCATACTTTCACTAGTGGACACTCTCAACAATAATAATATAATTGAATACATAGATATTTTCTCTTCACTATGCTACTCTGAATTATTCTCTCGTTGGATAACGAACACCAATCCACTGCGTAGGGCTATAAAAGCACACCTTAAAGTCGCATTCCACATCTAGGGAACCCCACACTGTCAACTTGAGCGCCCTAAATAGTACTAGACAAACACCGCAATTTCATAGAGACATCCAACGCAAATAATAACTCATGATAAGTATTCCTGTAATCTTTAGCCTAAGAGCCACACACGGTGCGCACACTGTCAACTTCGCACCGTGGGACAAAGGTGACTCCGGAGTTTACATTAATAAAACCACTCAAGTAGCATATAAGATAATGAAGAGTAACATCTATGGATTCAACTAGATTACAAAGCTCATGATCACATAAAGATCACACCATGGGAGAGAGAGATAAACCACATAGCTACCGGTAGAGCCCTCAGCCCCGATGAAGAACTACTCCCTCCTCATCATGGGAAGCAGCAACGGCGATGAAGATGGCGGTGGCGTCGATGGAGATGGCTCCGGGGGCAATTCCCCGTCCCGGCAAGGTGCCGAAACAGAGACTTCCGTCCCCCGAATTAGGGTTTTTGGTGGCGGCGGAGCTACGGAACTTTTCTGGAGAAATCGTCGATTCTTTTAGGTTTGCACCACGGAGGCAATATATAGTCCAAAGGGCGTCGCGAGAGGTGACCGAGGCGGCCACACCACCCCACGGCGCGCCCCCCCTCTGGCCGCGCGGGCCCATGGTGTGGGGGCTGTGGGCCTCCCCCAGACTTGTCCTTCTGGCTTCGGAGTCTTCTGGCGTTTTAGAATTTCTGTAACTTTTTCAGATTTTTCTGAGCACTTTCATTTTTGACCTTTTCTGCAATGCACAGACATAATAAACAGAAACTGGCACTGTGACATCTTGTTAATAGGTTAGTCCAATAAATGCATAAAAATGCTATGAAGTGTATATAAAACATGTAACAATTGGTATAATTTCAACATGGAACATCAGAAATTATAGATACGTTTGAGACGTATCAAATTCCACTAATAGATGCATAATTCACAATGTTATATGCAGTGGTTGATTTTTGTTTGACACGCTGATCTATGATGTAATCGCTTGGAATGATGTTTAGCCGGGTGTATCCTTTGAAAAACAAGAATTCTTGTGTGGTTAAAAACAGTATTACTACTTGTTATACACGACACTAATAAACCATGAACATAAACAAGATCAACACATGGGACATAAGATTTAACATGGAAGATCCTCTAAGCAGAAGGGAAAAAATCACGGACGCCAACCAGCAAAATTTCACTACTTCGAAAGAGATTATAACGTCTAAGTTTTACAATTTGCAACTTATCCCGTGTGTCAGTTTACAAGATGTATATACAGTGGTGATAATATATAGCGGTTATGATCCATACAAAACCACTTGCGACTTAGCTGCTTTGCTCAACGCACACATCCGGCGACGGGCCTCCCTTTGTCCCGGCAGAAGTTATCCTTTATCTCAATATATTTATACTTGTTGAAAGCTAGCAGGATCAACTAGCTCAAGTTTGAGCCACAAAATAAAGATAAATAGGAAGATTACCTTGATCTTGTGATGATGTCATGCCTTCTCTTGTTGCTCACACCAGGATGGAGCAATTTGTGCTTAGTTCTTCCTAGTGCTTTCTTGTGCTTGCTTGATAGGTAGCTTATTTTGTGAGAGAGTTAGAGAGTGAGAGAGAGAGGCAGAGAGAGCTTCTGCGTATTTCTACTCTCTTCCAGCTTTATCTCATCCTTTTATTTTGATTAGCACTATGCACTAGGGAACCAGCACCGTTGGATCAAAATTCAATGTCTCCGATCAAGACACCTCATTAGTGCTACTGTAGCACTTTACTGTAGTACCGTCCTACTATAGCAGCCGAAAATTTTGACCTAGAAAGCAACCTAGATCACCAAAAATATCCAACAATACTAACTTTGGATCAAAACAAAATGACAAGACTTAGAGGACCCAGCACCTGCTGGCCTGTGTTACAAATTTAATTACGCTCTCTTTCATGTCTAACTTGTCATCTGCGACGCGACAAGACCATTACTGGTCGGTGGAACCACCACCTCATCCTCCTTAAATCTAGCGTACACATCCCCCGCGTAGAATCCCCGGGTCCTCCACGCCAGCACCAGCGTCACCGCTGCGGCGGCCACGGTCACCGCCGTTATGACCAAGAAGGATTCCTTGTAGCACCGGACGCCGATGCAAGTCACGAGCCTCTTCCCGGCCGCCGAAGCCACGGCGTGTCCGAGTCCGACACCCTGCCGCGCGGCCTCGCGGTCGTACATTCGGCCGGCGACGCGCACGTTGAGGATGTACGATCCCACGGGGCTCGCCGTGCCGCACAGGTTGTAGAGCGTGGAGTAGTACCTGAGCCCGAACAGCTCCGACACGCTCGCCAGGATCAGCGGCTGCGCCGCGCCGAAGCAGAACCCGATGATCACCGACGCTACGTATAGGGAGCCTGGTGCGCCGAACGATATGAGGAGGTGGCCGGGGACGGCGAGGAGGAGGACGACCGCCAGGATGAGCGGGCGCGGGAGGCGGTACCGCTCGAGGAGCGCCTCCGACGCGAACCCGGCGACGACGCGACCGAGGTAGTTCCAGATGCTGACGAGGGAGACGAAGGTGGCGATGTTGCGCTGCCCGTAGCCTAGTGACTCGCCGATCTGGCCCAAGTTGTCTATGGCCGTGAGGTGCCGCCCACGCCAAACACCATCGCCGTGAACAGCAGCAGCATGTCCAGGCTCACCAGCGCCTGAAGGATCGTGTAGTCCTCGCCGCGCGGTGGCGGCATCAGCGCGCGCGCCACCCTCGCCGTCTTTGTAGCTGCTGGACTCTCAGCACTCACCGCCGCTGGTGCCTGTGTCAGTGTCTGTGTCTCCACTGGCTGCGCTTCCGGAGTGCTCTTGAACAGTGCGGCCTCCTCGCGCAGGACGACGGCGAAGGGGAGGAGGAGCATTGCGAGCACGGCGGCGGCGCTCACGCCGTACTCAGCTTGAGTGAACTTGAACCTCTTTTGCAAGATGATGATGACCATGAGGTAGGCGGCGAGCGCGAGCGACACGTACAGGAAGCCGAGGAACACGGGGTACTCGCGGCGAGCAGCAGCCGGAGAGCGCGGCGAGCGTATGATCCGTATTGTGCCGAGGAACGCGATGGAGACGGCTGCCGGGAGCCAGCCGACGAGCAGTATGAGCGGCCTGTGTCGCCGCCGCCACCTCCGTAAAAGGCGAGGTATAGCTGGGTAAAGATGGCGCCGCTGAGGCCGACGAAGCCCTTGAGCAAGCCCAGCATGACGCCGCGGCTCTCGGGGAAGTTCTTGACGCACGTGACGAGCGCGCCGGTGTTGGAGAAGGCCTGTGAGTTGGCACCAACTGCGATGTAGAGGCAGACGAGCCAGAGCGGCGACCTGGCGCGGACGACGCCGGCGACAGAGAGATAGAGCATGAGGTATCCCCCCAGGTTCATGGTGGCGCCGATGGCGAGGATGAGCCAGGGCGGGGAGACCTCAGCGATGAGGCCGGCGTGGATGCCGACGTTGGCGCCGACGTCCTTGAAGAAGCTGACGGTGTTGAGCTGCTCCTGGGAGTAGCTGAACGTGGCCTTGATGTCCTTGGAGTAGACAGCGAAGATGTAGGTCGCCCCCGCCGCGGACATGATGAGGAAGGAGCCGTACGCCATGAACCACCTCCCACGCAGCACGTGCGCGGCGAAGGCCATGGTAGAAAACGCCATGGCGAGGTAGCTGCTCTGCTTGTTTCGTCGTTGCCAAATGCGAAGCTGGAATTATCGATGTTAAGCCATTAATGCAGTACTTGACCAAGGAAGAGCTTAAGCTGTGGGCTCTGACCAAATTAGGGGTAGATGTAGAACTGTGGGTCCAAGTGAGGAGTAGTTCTCTGTTATGTTGTGTGCGTGTGTGTGGCCAACGGGGTTGTACTCTCCTTCTTATGCTAAATCTTAAATAAAAAGACACGCAACCTTTTTTTTGCGAAAAAAACCAACGGATCTATTGATTATCATCAACGGTACAAGAATTCTAAAAGTAATAAAAATTACAATTAGGTCTTCAGACCACCTAGCGATGACTACAAGCAGTGAAGCGAACCGAAGGGGCGCCGCCGTACTCACCCCTCCCTCACTGGAGCCGACAAATCTTATCGTAGAAGAGCTTGTTGTAGTGGACAGACAGGAAGTGTCGTGCTAAGTCCTGAAGGACCAATGCAGACACGCAACCTTTGCTTGCCTGTTCTTGAAAAAAAACACGCTGAAGAAGAAATATCTTGCGAGTGACGCAGCATAAGCAGCAGGTCAGATTTGAGTTGGAGTAACCAAAAGCTATTTTAAGACCTCGATCGCTCAGTGTGGACTTGCTAGTTAGTTGCTACGCATGTTACTATATCTTGTCCGCCAGGTGCCGTGATTCCTGGCCAGACAGGAATCAATCAATCAAATGTCCTGAGTAAACATGCCACTAAAAATTACAAATTTTCACCTTGTTTACTGTTTGGCAAAACCAATAATAAAACCAATTGTAGTTTGGTTATTGGAGGGCAATCCTCTGATATTACTATTTTATAATCATCTAATGCGGCCCGTCCGAAAAAGTAAAATTATACAAAAGTTGCAACTGCACAAAAAGGTAATGTTACACAATGGTCCCATTACACAAAAATGTGTAGTTACAAGTGTATATATTCTACTATATACTAAAACAAGATACAAAGGAATTAAAAGAAAATCTAAAAAACATCTGGCTATTCATTAAGTCGACGACATACAAAAAAACGATCGTAGTCGGACGATGGATCGCGTGTTTAGATCAGTCGCCCCAACTCGCTAGCGTAAACGCATCTCTCTAGCAGTTCCAGAAACAGCCGTGCCACAAAACCAGTTTTAGCTTCCCCCAAAACTATTTCGTCAGTTTCAAAATCCATCCGGCAGAGAAAACATACTATATGCATACTGAATATTTTAAAAAATGACTTGGCTCTGAATTTCATCGTTTTGATCGGCAAACAACATTCATACAAACATTAGGGCTAGATTAGTCCATACAAACAATATTAGCGCTAGCTAGTTTCGATCGGCAAATCCTAACCTAACTGTAAACTAACAAAAGAGGCCACTATCCAGGGGTTCCACTATCAGGTTGGATACTCCCAATTAAAAACACATCATATTAAATATTAGAACTACCTGGAGCTTTTATCGAACAAATATGTGTTGCATGATTCCATCAGATTGTAGCTAGTGAATGAACAAAGTTTCTTGTAAGCTTTCAACAAAACTCTCATGTCTAATCCATCAGTTAAACAATATTCCTTGTGTCCAAACAACATAGGTATTAACAGCTCCAGAAGAATTTTCAGGGTAGAATTACCTTTTTGGTAAAGTATGTATGGATTAACAGTTTAGTCCCAACTGCCAAGGACTGCAATTTAATTCTCAGATCCACTTGTATTACGAGTAAACAATTTTGCATAGAAATGTGTATCCGAAAAATACACTAGTTGGTTGCAACTAATGGAGCTTCAAGCATGACCTTTAATTCTCTATTTGTTTGACATTCATATGAACTAGAATCTTGTCTAGTTCATTTTGCAGGACACTAGGTTAGCTTACTGGAGCCAACCTGGTTATATGTTTGTTTCTGCCCTAGATCACTATTAGAGTCTCGTCTCTGTAGATTTTTTTTGGAACAAGGCAAAAGATTTGTCATTTTCATTAATTAAGCAGAAGAGAGTAGTCGGTAAATTAGAGGAAAAATGGCGGAAAACCGGTACAGATATCGTCTCCGACCGTTACGGAACACGACCGTCGTGAGGGCACACACGGCCACCATGCGTACCAAACACAAACCGTGCATAGACCGTTGAAGACGAGGATCGTCGTCGAGGATGCCTACCAGTGACGTTGTCATTGTTAAGTATATTATATCACCACTTCCTATCAGATCGGTCTTTTGGGATAGTTGGTGGTAGAACATTCTAACATGGTATCAGAGCCTGAGGTCTTAAGTTCAAGTCTCAGTCCCCGCATTTTCCCCCAATCATTTATCCACACCCACGTCGGGTGTAAGGGGAGGTGTTGATCATTCCATATCCAAGTCGGATGTGAAGGGGGGTGTTAAGTATATTATATCACCACTTCCTATCAGATCGGTCTTTTGGGATAGTTGGTTGGTAGAACATTCTAACCAATGACTCCGACTTCACCGAAGAAACGACCAACTAAGAAGACCTCACCGTAGCGGCCTCGAGTAGCCCCCGCCGACTCATGGCCAACAATAACGCTGAAAATGGTAGCTCCGATTCTGAGGATGAGCTTCGAAGAGGAGGTGGGCATAACCCACACCGACGAAGGTCTTCCCGGCGGACCGCCCACACAGGTCATCGTTGCCGCTCGACACGTCGGTCAGCTGCTCCGACTGCGTAGCAGGGGCAGTCTGGGAGGAAGACGAGTCGAACACGCCGAAACAAGAAGCCGACTAACAAGGTCTTGTCGCAACGAAGCTATCGCTCAACACCATCGTCGTTGCCACGCTAGCCACCACGCGGAACCCTGCACCCACCACCGACTCCATCCACCGATCCCTCTGGCCGATGCACAACTCCAAAAATGATGCCCCAAGGAGGGACGACACATGACCGCCGCCATCATCCGATCCACGGATCTAGGGTTTCCCCGGAGGTAGCGAGAGGAGATTGGAGTTTAGCCACGACGATGCAAGAAGACGGCATCCAGGAGCCGCAATCACCGGCTCTGGCCACAATCGAGAGCAAGGTTTTCGCCGGATCTGCTCCACAAGACCTTCCTCTAGCATGCTGCACATCGAACCAGCCTCGAGCCGGACCCAAAGAATCAGATCCGGGTCAAACCCCGAATAGGATTCAAAGGAGCCAGCTGCCTTACAGCCATGGCTTCACGGCCGGCCGCATTCGTGCTACCAGGGCACGACGTCCAGGTCGCCGTCCTGTCGCCAAGGGACGGGTGCGATACACAGCCGCCGCACTTCATGGTCGCCCCGCCCCCGCCCACCGCCAGATCTGGCCCGCACGAGCTTAGCCGTCGGCGGCAGGCCGCACCACCACGCGGCCACACTGCTGCACCATCTCGCCAGTCTCGCCACGTTGCGCCAACCGACGGACCGCGCCATCTCAATCTCCACCCTAACTACAGCGAGCGTCGCCTTCCTGCTCGTAGAGGACGTCGCCGAGGATCCACCACCGCCACACCCCTTGCCTTCGGCGCAGGGAAGCGGCGGCGAGAGGAGCTCGCGGGCATGGTCTACTAGTAGAGGGCTTTGGTCGACTGCGGAGTCGCTCGAGCGGAGTGACCCGGCAGGTAGTTTTTTCTTTGGACTTTTAACTCGAGTACAAGTTCTGCTTCGTTTTGACACCTCCTCTATAGACTTTAGAACATCTCTAGTGGTTCCTCTAAGGCCTTGTTTACTTCTGGTGTATTTTTATCTCCAAGGGGATTAGGGAGGAGAATTTTGGTGAAATTCTTGTTTTTACCCAATCCCCACAAATCGCCACAAATAATCTTCCCCCACAATACAATAGCATGGCGTAGAGTTTTCAATTTAGACAAAAATGAAGTGATTGGTGAGGAATATTTAGGGATTATCCCTTACAAAACCGGATTAGTAAACGGGCTATTGGGGATTTTTCGGGATCCGGGATAATTCCCTCCAATCCCATAAAATACACTCCAAATAAGTAAACAAGTCCTAAATGGGAACGTTTAAAATGAATCTTTTTTATATGATGGTCTATATGGAGATATAGAGGACCAAATTTAGAGGAACGATGCTCTTTGATCATTCCTTCTTTGCCTGAGGTTATGTTTGTTTCATCCTTTTGGACTGAACAATCCGTACTTATAAACTTCGCGACTTTTATTCAGCGAGTTAAGAATCTGCTCGTGCTGGTTAATTTGTAGACTGCTGTACAAAAATAGTCCTGTTTGGTACATCTGCCGCCCCAGTTTGATCTCCCTGTTAATGCATGCTTGCCGACTCCTATTTAACCTGTCCCGATGCAAACTGGTGTAATAAGCACTGGACATGCTTGAGTGTATGGCTGCGTGTGCGTAGCTTAGCTCTTGTGGTCCTGACACTCCCAAAGCTGCAGTGTAGAAGTGCGTTCTATTCTGTCAGCATCAAGCTAAGGTTCATGGCTGACGGCACAAGAACACGCGCGATTACGCTTGTTGGCACTTGGAGTCAGCAGTCGACGGTCAATCGAGCAGGAGGGCGTCCGCGAGCCGGCCCATGGCGGCGCCCTCGGAAGCGTCCCAGCGCAGCAGCCGGGTCCCTCCAGGTCTTCGGCCTGCAGCACGACGCTGCCGGCCGGGTCGGACCCGCTCCTAAACAAGGATCTGATTTAGGTCAACCACGTGTGGCATACAGCGTCGTTTTGGAGGTTGGGCTGCATGGAAAATTTCTACACACTCCAGCCAGAGTCGCATTTTTGAAAAATTCAAAAATAGTATTGATTGCTAAGTTTCCAAAAAATCAGCGAAAAATCCTTGGAGGTAGATAATGACGAACTCTACTAGTGTGCAAAAGACCAATATGGAATAATTTGTGTTCCAGGCTGAGCAAAAATGACAGAATTGTGGATCCGAGGAGGTGAAAAGTTTATATATTAAGAAGGTTAAATTTTATAAGATTTGACATTTTTTATATAACACAACATATAAACTATTTAGAACTCTTCCGTGGACCAGTGGTAGCCGTGCATGAGCGTATAAGGGCCAGATCCCGGGTTCGAGTCCTCAATTCTAACTTAATGATAAAGCCGGGGTGGAATCCCCATCCGGTCTTGTTGTTTTTATTAGTTTATTTATGATTTTTGTTCATATTTTTTTGAAACTTGCAAACGACGATACTGAGTTTTGTTTAATAAGCTCCATTTCGACTTTCGGTCACATATCATCCTTTCTTTTACAGTTATTACTCCATGGTTGATAGATCATTTAGAAGCTAGTCCATGCTACTTGCATAAAGTTAACAAATTTACATGAATCCTTTTCTAATTTGCGTACCAATCTAGGGTTTTCCGTACTCCCGCCTAGCGATGAACGGTGGCGAGATCCGGAGGAACCAGGTTACTCCATGATAGCCTCTGTCTGCCTCTCGACCCTGGTTACTTGCTCGCCGTCGAGGACTAGGGTATCGACATAGGTTCAGGAAAGTGCATCGCAAGGAAATTGAAGCACACTTTTTTTTACGTCTGATACGTAGGCGCATTGTTCGTAGCAATACGTGAGCAACCATTCGATGATGTGGTAGTATAGTCGGATAAGCATCGTACATAAAACGTCAGACGCGGAGCTATTCCGTTGAAGCATGTCTCCTCGACAAGTGGAGGTGTCCCGACATTGAAGAAACAACAAGAGAGTGGTGTTGCTAGAGAGGGCACTTCCAAGGACGGGGATATTGGGTCTATGTTTGAGCTCCTCGATTTGAAGGATGATCACTTGGACCAGTGATCTTTCTTTTTTGAAACGGGGGCAAAAGTTTCCCCAATCTATTAATTAAAAAGGAGAGAATTGTCTGGTTAATTACGAAAAACAAGGGTAAACTGATAGAAGCAGAGCAAGAAGAACTACTCACAAAGCAAGAAAAACCTACGCTCACATAGACACAAAATCAAACTTTCCCAACACTTGAACAACACCATGAAACCCTCGATGATATCACAAAGTCACACAACGAACCAAACCAAGAGGACTACCCAAGAAATCAAAGATCATCCATCAAGCTGTTGCAGACGCCTTTTTTATGGCGCCACTCTTCTTATATTTGCACTTGATTGACTTCTCCTTCCAGATGCCAATCCAATCATAATCACCCACCTTCCTTCTTTTGCCCTTGATTGTCGTCCCGGAAAAGAGGCAAACAATCGCCTTTCCAATTCCAGGATCAGCAGCCTCCAATCTACTAAGCAAAGCTCTTTCGCGAAGAGAGCATCAGGACTAAGAGTCGACTGGGACGGAATGAGTGTGGAAGCCACATCTCGCTCAGGCGATCTCAAGATCGTCGGCGAGTCGACCTTCATACGATGAGGTGACAGAGTTAAACCAGAACTCGCACAAAGCTCCCGATGCTCAGGCATAGACTCTAGTGATCTTGTGTTTGACGATCTGGAGGTTGAAGAAAATACACGCTAGCTTGTGGTAGCTAGAGTGAGCTGCCCTAAAATGTTTAGCTATGATGCTTGAGTCAATAGATGATGTAAGCATGGAACTTGGCAAAGGAAATCACTATTCGCGATGTAGGAGATAATCATTATCCGCGTGAGGGTAAAACATGACGCCGACCCGCAGGACGAGCCAGGGCTACGTACACGCCGCCCTCCTTGAGTTGGAGAACATGGTTTAGACGGTATCCCCTTCGTTTGCCGGCGGAGACATGCGGCATCGTCTGCGTCGACGATGACGCCGGCAAGTCTAGCAACGGTCTCTCCATTTTCGGCGACGACGACAATGAGGACGGCCGTAATGGCCCGCCCCTGGTTTGGAGCGCCTTCTAGCGACCTCTCCCAGGTTCGCTGGGCGATGGTCGGCAGAGCAATGCGGCATTGTCTTCGTCGACAACGATGCCGACAAGTCCAGCGGCCTCTCCATCTTCGGCGACGACGAAGACGAGAGCGGGGGCCACGACGACGACGAGGACGACGACAATGGCCCGCCCTGGTTTGGACTTTGGAGGGCCTTTGAGCAGTACCATTAGATTAGGGTTTTTAATTAGTTTGTCCAAATTTCATTCAATTAGTAGTATACCCTAATATTTGAATGAAATTCAAATTTCGGTTCCAGATTTATACTTCTCAAATTCCGTTTAAAAATGAACTAAATTCAGCGGTTCCAATTTTTTTAATACGGTATGAATACGGTGTGGCGGAGATCAGCACTAGTGGCGGGTTTTCGGCACGCCACTGCTGCCATTTGCAAGTGGCGTGTATGTTGGCACGCCACCAGCACGTCAGCTATTGTGGCGTGGACGCCAGCACGCCACTTATAATTGCTATGAGTGACGCACTCAATGCACGCCACCACCAGTACATAAATCCACACGCCACTACTAGCCTTTTCTCTACAAGTGGGGCGTAGCACTCGCTATTGCGGGAGCCGATATTCCTCGGCTGGAAAAACGTGAAGAAGGAACCGGCCGTGCAGCCGCTGAAGCCTCCAAAGCTGGAGGTCCATGACGACGATGATGACTAAGAGTCAAACAAGCCCTCGAGTTGTCAAGCAAAACGGTGCAGCCGGCCGACCTCGAGTTCGCGTGTGCGTGGTTGGCAACGGAGTACGACATTGTCACGGTCCCGGCAACGATGACAACGGCAGTGACAGCAGGGCCGATGGCAACAAACTTGACTACTCAGTCTTTGGCCGCTTTTACCGCTAGATCTATGGTTAGGGTTTAGTTTAGTTTAGTTTACAATTTTGTTCAAATCTGTATAATATATGCTAAATTTGAATAAATTCGCTAGTAGTTTAATTTAAATTATTGTTGAAATTTGTTTCCTAAAATCTTACTAGGGACGTCACTATACGAATCGGTCCCAATAGAAACGGCAATGCTTCGGCACAGTTGGAGAACTGCCTACTGGAAGCAATGGTGGAGTTGAGCTAAGCCTTGGCAGAGACATGTTTGCACGGATGGGGCCGGCGCAGAGACAAGATGGTAGCTGGCGTTTATGGCACGTGAATCATCTTATGATAGATCCGTATTTCTTCCTGCGAAGAAAAACATCAGCAATGGTGTGACCCGATCTCTCCGTACGTTTCATACAGTTGTACAGTGAGCGATGCGTCGAGATCTGGAAATTGATGAAGAAGACTTAACACCTACCCATCATGAGAATGAGAGGTAGTAGTACACGCGCAGCTATATTGGGCACACAAAACTCATCTAGTACGTACAGGTGCGACAAGATCGATCTTATGGTGTAGTACCTACCTTCAACTGGTTCATCTGGGAAGAGAGCGAGGCAGGTGGAGTGAAGCAGCCATGGCGGAGCTTGGGGGCATGCTTGCCGCCGCCGTCCTCAAGGTGGTGGGCGACCAGATCGGTTCTGCGATCGATGGTCAGATCAAGCTGCAGCAGGACTTCACTGAGGACCTGGAGAAGATGAAGAGGACGCTGGAGTCCGTGGAGGCCCTGCTTGACGACGCCGAGAGGCGGTCCATCACGGATAAGCCCACGCGCCTCTGGCTGAAGCGGCTCAAGGTCGCCATGTATGGCATCTCTGACATGCTTGACGAGTTCGAAGCGGACACACAAGCCTTCACCCAGCCGTCTGCGCGGAAGGTATGTGTGTGTCTCTATAAAGTTCTACTAGTATCATTCCGTCTTTCATCCGAGTCTATTTTACAACAACAAAAAGCATGTCAGTTTGCTTTCATGTAAATTGATTTGGCCATTTCTCTGAATCTTCAAACAGTTTTCATATACAAAAACCACAGTTCGACATGTTCTGTTGTGATTCTCGTATGCGCGGTGTGCGCGAGCCGACTCAAACTAGCTACTGCAGAACAACTTGGGTTATGTCTACGTCGGTTGCCTGAAAATTTGAGAGATTTCAGTTACTGATTTTTTTTCCGACGAGGCCATGTGGGAGAGCTACATATATAATTATATATTCAACTAAGATAGCATATATATTCTATAAGGTATATTTAAATGATACTCTAAATATGTAAATGTACAAAAAGGAAATCAATTCCCCTCTTGATGTGACTGTCCTGGCTAAATTACTCAACAACCGAGAGTCCGAGAGTGTGGTGTTTTTTCTTCTCCCCTCTTATATGGGTAGTTGGGTACACAAAAGTTGTATAATGGATTAATGGTCTTATATTTTAAAACTAATGCAATCATTATTCTATATTTTAAAACTAATGCAATCATTATTCAACAAGCATAAATGATGGATCTGATTGTTGTGCCCAAACAAGTTTCATACAAGTCAGACAACATCTGTAATACAATAATATGCATTAGTATCCATTTTGCATATCTTGCAGTTCTCCTTGAAGAAACATCTGGCAGTTATGTTCCACCCTTGTCTCCTTCGAACAACCCCTCTAACCGTACCCACTCTAACCTACTCGGAGGCGGAGGCGCTTTGCGCCTCGAACTACCCCTGCCCGCCCGGCTACGACGTCCCCGCCGGCTGGAGGCTGAGCACCGGAGGCGTGCCGGTCCCTCCTGTCCCTCAAGGTTTGGCGTGCCGGGCGGCCATCACGAACCACTACTACCTCGAGCTCACTCCGGAGCAGCGGATGGATCCCCGCTGGCATCCCGACTACCGCCCGACTTGGGACGCCTTCTTCATCAATCGGCGTGAGAGGGCGCTCGCCAGGTACGAGGAGGACGGCCCGCCTCCTTCGAACTTCAACGAGGCCGGCCGTCGGCTGTGGTGGAGCGGCCGGACTCTCAAGAGCGTCATGAACTACATCACGGCCGGCGATAACCCCCGCCTGCGCTACCCTCAGTTCCAGTCCAGGCGAGCGCCGCCCGACGACAGCGACGACGACGGCGGCGACTATGACGACTACGAGGACGAGTATTATAGGCCTAGGCAGGAGTACGACTAACCTGAGCCACATCATTGGTTATGACAAATGGTTCGTCTATGTACCCAAGATTGTTGTCATTCCCTACTACTTGTCTATCTACGACGACGATCGTGTAAAATGTATTATTTATCTCTGCATTTCCAACTAAAGATCTTTAGCATCTGAATAAGTAATCTGTTTTTGAGTTAGTTATGCAAAAGATAAATGAATTAATAATTTTTATCTGGTTTCTTTTGCGGGCTTGTGAGCTGTTGTATTAAACATTTTATTAGATGTTTTGGATTCGTTATTCAAATTCAAACACTTTTCATGTTTTGGATTTATAAAATGGCACAGTTGATACATGATGCAAACAGATGTATGGATGATATATTCAGATTCCTTATTTTTTCTGATAATAATAGACATATTATTTGTATTATTTGGATTTATAAAATAGGAATTATGAATTTCCAAACTTCTTATTTATTTTAATCATATAAACTTCAAAATACCCTTTTGTCACGGGTGGTGCCACGGCCCGGGACAAAAGGGTCTGGACTCGCGCGCGAAAATATGGTGGTCGAAAATGACCCTCTTGTCCCGGGTGGTTCCACGGCCCGCGACAAAAGGGTCTCTTGTCCCGGGTGGTGCCACGGCCCGGGACAAGAGGCTATTCCGTATATATGAACGGCCTCTTCCCCTTCGTCTTCACAAGGCGATCCAGACGACAGAACACAGGCGAGGTGCTGCCAAATTTTCCGCCGGCGGCGATCCGCGTCTCCGGCCACCGCGCCCCTCCATCTCCGGCCGACGCGCCCCCTCCATCACGTCCTCCGGCCGCCGCGCCCCTCTCCCCTCCCTAGCTCGTCCTCGCGCCCCTCTCCACCGCGCGCCCGCACCGCCGCCGGAGAGCAGGCCGGAGCGCCGCCACACCGCCCGCACCGCCGCCCGCACGGCCCGCCGGAGGCGCCCGCACGCCCACACGACGCGCCCGCGCGCCACCGCCCGCACGCCCGCACGGCAGGCCCGCCGGAGGCGCCCGTGCGGTGAGCACGCCGCGGCAACGCCCCGCCCTTTTTTTTTACTTAGTAGTTATTTTTAGTAGTAGTTATTTTTAGTAGTTATTTTTAGAAGTAATTTTTAGTAATAATTTTTTTACTTAGTAGTTATTTTTGTTAGTAGTTATTTTTAGAAGTAATTTTTAGTAATAATTTTTTACTTAGTAGTTATTTTTACTTAGTAGTTATTTTTGTTAGTAGTTATTTTTAGTAGTTATTTTTAGAAGTAACTAGCTGGGTGGCCCGCGCAATTGCGCGGCTAGCACACACATATTTTGAATCTTGATATCTAATGTAACTTTTTCTAATTGATTTCACTTTTGAGCGATCTAAGAGAAATAAGAAGCCAAACAATATATAAGAACTATGATATTGAATTTTTAGAGCTTTCTTATACTTCCACGTTCTAGGTGATAAATCTTTTGCACGCGTAGAAATGCAATTACAAAGTAACTAATTCATTGTTTAGTATTAAGTAAAAAAATCATTGTTTAGGATTCCAAATTTTATTATTTATAGCATTGATCATACTCTACCATTAAATTAACTCGTGTACTCTACTTCACTCAAACAATTAATCAACTGTGTCTAATTGCCCGTGGAGTGATTTTGCCATGTTTAATAACATGAACAAATATTCTTTTGCTCATTCTTGATCATTCGCGTGAACTAATGAATTAAGTTCGTACGCATAAATGCACATGTTTCATCCTCCTCTTATGCTCATATAATGAAGTTCTACCTGAATGAACGCACTTTAAATCTTAGCATATCTCTTTTACTCTTAAATTTGAAGCAATTACATAGGCATCATAACCTTGCAAGTTTTGTCCAAAATGTATGTCTCTTCTGTCAGTACCATATGAATAGCTTCAGTGTCCTATTTGAATTACATCATATTATAAAATTTGCAATCCGTAAAGGTTAAAGTAGAAAACTTATAAAACTATTTTAAATGAGTATGTACACTTCATGAAATATTGTACCGACTCCATAATATACCACACTTGTCGTTAAGAGATACGATTACCACACATATTTTTTAAGAGATATGAGCACTATATATAACTCCACGCGGAGAGGTATATTTTTCAAATAATGCACTTTTGTTAAGAAAAGTGTCAACATTTTTTTCCACTCTCAGCCTTTTCTAGTGTTTACATGAGAGTTGAGTATACCAATAAACATGCATATTATTGTTTAACTACTGATTACGAACATATGAACTACTATAGGGAGAAAATACAAATATGCAAGACGTAGAAGCTACCTGATATTTGCCCCAGATTTTACTGTATCCTACTGTCTTGTATTCCACAAACCATTATCCAAAAGGGCATAACACCGGCAAAAATAAAGAACAGATAAAATATCTAAACAAAGGCTATAATGTTCAAAATGAACTGAGGCTGTAAGCTTTAGTAGATTGCAAGAAGACACATCAACGATTTTATGCTCTCTCGCCAAGAAGATCGGCGGTAGCGGACATTCTTCACATAAGGGATTTCATGCACGGATATGTTTTGGGCAGCATACAAAGCCATAATACCATCAATAGGAAATTTATTGGCATCGATAGTGTAGTGGTTTTAAATAACATCCATTTAATTTACACTAACCAAACTTACTGAACAAAAACCTCACACCAATTTTGTAGTTTCGCTTTCATATGTAGTCACCCTGCAAAAATGCAAATAAATGAATAATAAGCACGTGCCTTCATTTTATAGTTTCGCTTTCATATGTAGTCACCCTGCAAAAATGCAAATAAATTAATAAATAATGCCCTTTGCAATTCTTTTCACGAATGGAGCATTATAACATAACCATGTATGCTAGCCGATTGAAATTGGCACAGCTTATTACCTCTGAATAGATCTTTGCATGATGCATGCATTAGATGGGCGACCAATAGTGGTTGGGTGTGGCTGGCTGCAGGCTAACATTGCTGGGGTGGCGTACGTGATCTGATCTTATATGGTGCCCAGAAACTTGTCGCCATAGTTCATACAGGCCAGAGATTGTAGTCCAATCAATCTCGTCGATTTAAATCAGATGCCAAAAGGATGTGTTGCAGCCACGCGGATCCTGGTCGCAGGCATGGTCTAGGCTTTCCGTGGAGGTCTGGCTGGAGCCGGATGTAGCGGAGCGAGGCCGCCCGCTACCAGCCGCCCAGCTTTGCCTTTCTTGCGTTTAGAAATGCACTGCTTTTCCTGGACCGATCACCCCTCCCTCCTGTTTGTGCCTCGACGCTGCTGGGAGACCAGAGGGGTGATCACAGGACCTCGCCGACGGCCAAGGTTAGCTCACGTCCACGCTACCTTCTTTTCCCTTCTTGCCCCGTAGCCCAATTTTTCTCATCTCTGTTGTTATTCGTACAGGTGCTCTGAGATTAGCTCGCACAAGTGCAGTCAGTTGCAAAGGATTTGCAATCACCTCGTTCACAGCTTGTTCAGAGCATGACCAACTCGCAAGCTAGTTCGTTCGGCGGGGTACCTAGGGCGCAGGCAGCTACACGCTGTCTTCCCCGAAGTCAGCGCCTTCCTTGCCGAAACCCTGGCTTGCTGGATGAACAGCCACCGTTCCACATTGCGTACAGTCCAGTCCGCGCCGACGGCTGTATTCTTGGCGAGCGCCCAGGCCAGCAGCTTCCTCCCGGCTGTGACCCAGAGAACAACCACGAATATCGTCCCAGGAAACCGATCAACGCGCGCCCAGCTCCGGAGCTTCTCTGTTATTCCGATTTCTGAAGGGGGATCAGGTCGTCAGCGTGCCGGGCGTGCGATGTCGCAGACGAAGAGGTGGATGAACCACATGCGCCTGGCATGCCCGTTGAGTTGACGCCATTACTGTATGATGATGTGTTCCTTGTGATCTTCCTCCTTACGCTGGCCAAGTCCTCGAAGAAACGTCCTCCACTTGCATACTGTTCCAAATCGTTGGTGTAGTTGAAGAAACGCCGATATATATGCCGCTGTGAAGACAGCGGAAGCGTCCTCAATGCGGCAGCGTGATCGTGAATTTGCGATGTCAAAGGGTCTTTCCCATTGGTTGATACGAATATCGCAGGGCCACGGCGCCGGGTGGTGTACATCCACGACTGGATGGACGCGCTCCAGGTCGTGCGTGGCACGGGAGTCGGCGCCGGCCTGGGCATGCCGCTGCTGGAGAAGTTCAGGAGCGGGCAACTGCTCAGGGCGGCCATGCCGACCAGTACGCGGCGTAAGAGGGTCCTTCTTCTTGATAGCGGAGTCGCCGTCGTACGTCCGCACTGGTCTCGCTGCCGCTTCGCCGAGATGTGCGCCGCACGCGATAACGATCTGTGACGCCCAATGCTCTCCGGCGAGAGAAAATCGTCTTGCCCTCGTAATTAGTTTTGATCCTGCGTGTCTTTGGTTTTCTATCCAGACATGCACAGAGTCCATGTCTCATGCAAACTGCAGAGTCCATGTGTCGATACAAACTGGCTATGAATCGACCTGATGAGATTGCCGTCCATGCCTCGCTGGGCATTGAGGGGACGCTGGAAGCGACAACCATCGGGCTAAGATTTCTCCATATGCAAAACCTATAGGCTCGATAAAAAAAAACGAATCAAAGACTTTTTAAAATCGTTCAGAAAATAGATCTTGGGGAATAACACCACAGCGTCTCATTGTACCTTCAATTGATCGAAACATCAAGATACCATTACAGTCATACTTTTGAATTGCGGAGCGTCTCATCGTACCTTCGGTGATCCACTGAGCACAGACTCAACTATCCAAATCTCCTATCCAAACATCAGGATGGTCACCATGCCTTCCGCAGATTGTGTCTTCAGTTTGGCGATCGTTTGATCCATTAAAACATCTGGATGGTTAGCGTGTCTTCCCTCTTCAGTTTGCCGATCGTCCGGCCGGGCCTTCCATGATCAGCGCAATATAAACGCCCCGGCGAGACTGCAGGCTTCCTAGAAAGCTTGGTCCAAAGTTTGACGATCCTTGCCCCGTGTGTTCTTTGATTGGATGCAAAAAATTAATTGTACTCCAAAGCTTGGTTATTGTCATCTTCTTCCTTGTGCTGGCAAGTCCACGACCATGTCTTGTAGATTCCGCACTGAAAAAACCGGTGCTTGCGAGATACTGTAGCAGCTAAAGCTTTGATGTCGGCGGCGCGCGTAACCATGTGCCGCCGTGACGGCGAAAATAATGACAGGACATGGAGGCCAAGGGCATTGTCTTGCGATGGTATATATGTGTTTAGGTGTAGATGAAGACGTCTCCTATTACAGCACGAAAAGTGCCGGACGTGAAGTCGTATTCGTATTGCGTACGATCCATAATCTCTATAGCCCACGTGCATCTCCTTCCTTGCCGAGTCAACACAAATCTGAACCATTGAGATCTTCTAACTTTACGGTGGTAAATCTCCACCATTGGTTAACCTGTGTTTTAATTATATAATAGATTTTTAGTAATAATTTTTTGTAGTAATTTTTAAAGTTGTTAGAATTAATTGTTAGAATTAATTTTTAGTAGTAATTGTTAGAAGTAATTGTTAGTAGTAATTTTTGTTAGTAGTAATTTTTAGTAATTTTTAGAACCGGTGGGGGGAGCTCCGGTAGTTTCTACTTAGAGTAATTTTTAGTAATTTTCTACTTAGAGTAAAATTTGTTAGTAGTATCCCTTTGTAATTTCTAGTTTCACCTTTACGTAGATGGATCACACCAACTCCGGGGGTGAAGATCACACCAACCCCGATGGCGAAGATGTTATTTTGCGCAGGACCAACTACGAGGGCAATGCCCTGATTATGAACATTATAAGAGGGGATTTGGGTCTTGACGATGGAGATGAATGTGGTCTTGGTGGACATGAGCTAGAACAGAAGCTAGACCAGGTGGACGAAGATGAGATATCATCATTTTTGAATCCATCCGGTGATGGAGAGGAGGAAGAACAGGTGGACGAAGGGCAGACAAACAACAATGATGGCCCCTCGACAACAACCGGCGAGGTATATATATTAAGCCTCTTGTGGCTAGATGCATTAATTGACCCGTATATATATATTAATCACTCTTTCTTCTTTTAGACCTCCGGATCGAAGCAATCGACAGCTAGAACACGAGGCCCGAACAAAATGTTGGATCCTAATCAAAGGTTCACCATCGACGAAATTTATGAATGGACAACCGAAGGCTTCAGAAAAGCACGTGAGGCTGTTTGTAAATCAATGCGGAGTGATTGTTAGGGACAACCTTCCGATCACCATCCAAGAATGGATTAAGCCAAAGAATGCAGGTGAAGAATTCACTAGTTATGTCGACGATGATGCCAAAGATGACCTTTGGGAGAAGCTCATAGCACATTTCATACTACCTCCAGAGTATGAAGAATTCGAGGCAGATGGTATTACCCCAGTTGAGGGTGGGCTTGAAAGAAGAGAGAGAGTCAAGCAGTGGGCTCTATCGAAGATGGCCGAACAGTTCCGGAACTACAAGAAAAATTTATACTTGAAATATGTCGCGAAAGGCAAAACTCCAGAATTCAAAGGAGCGCATGAGAAATTGCGAGAACAGTGGCCCGCTTTTGTAAAGTACAAGCAATCTTCTGTAGCCAAGGAAAGGTCGGCAAAAAATAAGATAAATGCTCAAAAAAAGAAATACCACCATAGATTGGGGACAGGTGGCTACAAGAGTGCCGTGCCTAAGTGGGAAGCGGCCGAGGCCGACCTGAGGAAGAGAGGGATCACTCCAGGTACAAATGGATGGCCCGAGAGGGCAAAGCACTGGTGGTACGCGCATGGGGGAACGTTGGACCCAAAAACAGGGCAGACAATTTTTCGAGACCAAATTCTAGTACCCTCCAAAGCAATTGTTCGAGCAATGGCCGATGCTGAAAAGGGATTGTTCCGGCCCGATCGAGAGAGAGACGAGCTGTGGCGTGCCCTCGGGAACGATGAAAAAGGTGGACGAGCACGAGGCAAAGGCAGTGTCCCGTGGGATAGAGCGTTTCCCCAGGACGCTGACAGTTACAGAAGCCGTAAGAGAGCAAAGGACCGGGAGGCAGACCGGATCGGGAAGTTAGAACAGGAACTAGCTGGGGTGAAGAAGTTTGTAGAGGAAGCACTTAGCCAAAGGTCATCTCAGTCGCAGGAAGATCCTCCATTGGAGAATAGCGGGCGGAGAAGCAGCCAGGCTTCCACGGAGGTCCTGGTTGATGATCATACACTGCTGGATGATGCACCGGCGCCTCACTACCCCGTGGATGATGTCAGAGGGATGACAGAATGTGAGCTACATCAGCCAATGGGCAACCTGTCCTTGAAGGTGGCGACCGGCACTGCTTTACCTTGTCTACCTGGATCACTCCACCATTCACGTCCGATTCCACCTGGCTATGCTCGTGTCTCGGTGGATGACCTACTGGAGGTGTATGGGGACCTAGAGATTGACATCGCTACACCTGAAGGCCATAAGAAACTGGGAGATGTCAAGCGCCAGATCATTCTATGGCAAAAGAAGTACATCAAGTTTCCAGGCTCGGCGCCAAGGCCACCGACTCCGAGGAATCCAAGTCTACCCCCCCACCCGATGATCGTCGACCTCCAAGTCCACCCCCTCCCCCCATGATCGTCGACCTCCAAGTCCGCCTCCGCGCAATACTCCCCCGCGCCCCACTCAGAAGAAACGGACCGACGCCGCTCCCCCGCTCCCCACTCAGAAGAAAGGTCGCACTCAGAAGATAGTCGACATCCCGTCGGTTCCTCCCAAGAGACCTTATGACAGGACTGAAGCGGAAAACGCCGCGGTAGTGGCTGCCTACAATAAGACTTTTTTTGCACCAAAAAAGCCCGAGCAAAAGAAGGTATACGATGAAAAAACCAAAAAGTGGGCTAAGTCCTTCCTTGCGCAGCCATCCCAAATATCGATGAATCTGCAATCTGACTATGGTCGTGAACTTAGTAAGCTAGCACGTGCCCAGTCTGAGCAGAACAAGGAAAGAAGTGCAAAAAGCGGGAAACAAATTGCCCAGCTCGGACAGCAGAAAAATCAATCGGTCCCCCCGCTCATAGTGTGTTCCGATATCGACAAGGACTTCAGAGCCGATATGGATAAGGACCTGGAATTATTGGACCCCAGAGCCATAGCTGCTGCTAGAGAACATGGTATCACTGTATCACAGGCCAAGGAAAATGCTACCGCCATGGGTATGACTCTTGGTCAACTTTTAGGCTATGAAGATCAGCCAATGTTAGAGATAGCACGGAAATATGTCAAAGGGGAGTCTATGGTCAGTAATGAGGAGCTCACGCGTCTATCAACACATATGCGAAATCTGCACAACTGGTACATGGTGCACACATCAAAGAAGGACGCGAAAGAGTGGATTGCGGTGGACGTTAGAGTGGAGCATTTCTTCAAACGTTACAGTATACAGGTTCAAATGACTGAACTGTTTCAGTTATTCAATCAGCGCGCCCTCGACAAATCTATCCTCAGTTGCTATTGTCTGTAAGTGATTTATTTTCGTAATTAAGTCTCTAGCTCAGCTCGTTCATTGCCTGTATTATATTATCCTGACTATATATATATCCTTTTGTACGCTATTATGTAGAATGAAGATGATGGAATGCAAAACATCTAGAGTTTATGAGGTTGGGTTCGTTGATCCATATATCGTTAATGAACATACGTTACGCAATCACCCCAGAGACGTGGAGCATGACCTGATCACCTTTTTAATCAAGCAAAACTTCTGTACGGAAATACTATTTCCTTACAACTTCAAGTGAGTGTTTCTGTCTTGTACATATTTTTATTTGGCTTTCTCGATGTTAAGTGTAATTGATGAGCTATGCATGTCTGCTTTATGTAAACGTCCGCAGGTTCCACTGGATTCTGCTAAGCATTCAAGTTGACAAGTCCATAGTTGAAGTCCACGACTCATTAAGTTGGGACCAAGCGACGTGGACCGACATGAAAGAAATGCTCAATAAGTAATTTCAATCATTATCGCATTATATCGGCCTCTTTCGTTCGTTTCCTGATATCAAGTAATTAATAACTCCTTTGTTCATTTTCTTTGCCAAAGCAGGTGTTGGACACTTTTCAAACAGAATGTAGAAGGTCCATTCAAAGATGAGCTAACTTATATATCGGTCACCGGGGAGTAATTTATGTGGATTCTACGTTTGCGAGTTCATTCGCGAGTTGACCACTGAGCGGAGAACAACTTCTTTGAGCAAAATGCGGGAGAAGCTCGACCCAGAACGGCGCATACGAGCAATTCAAGAGGAATTGGCGGGATTTCTGCTTAGGGAGGTCATCGATGAAAGGGGAGAACATTATGCTTCGGACGATGAACTACATATGTGATCTATCTCCATGTAATTAAATAGTTGTATTCTCGCAAGAGATCGAATATTAATTATATATGCATCAACGTGTACTGTGTATATAGTAGAGCGTATAATATGCGTACGGAAACATGTTTGAAATTATATATACGGGAAACCCAAATTGAAAAAGAAACGAAATGGAAAAAGAAATGACCCTAAAACCCTAAAATGGGGGAAAAAAGGAAAAGGCAACTGTCCCGGGTGGTATTACGGCCCGGGACTAGAGCTCCCAGCCTCCGCCGCGTCCTGCCGCTGCCACGTGGTGGCCTCTGGTCCCGGGCCGTAGCAGCCGGGACTAGAGGTAGGGACTTTTAGTCCCGATTTCGCAGTCCCGGATGCGAATCCGAGACTAAAAGCCCACTACGGCCCGGTACTAGATGTCCTTTCTCCACTAGTGTACATTCATCACATACTGAAGTAATCATACAACTCATGGAAAGTGTTAGTTTCTCAACCGTTTTCCACTAATCACCAAGCGCCAAAACCGGTTTCCATGCACGTAGTGGTACTAGTACTAGGTCTTAGGGCGATCAATATGTTGAACCATGATTTACTGTTTAAAGTGTCCTTATGTATGTATGTAGAGTCTTTAATCGATAGTTACTCACTTGCTGCTATCTAGCTCGTAGACTACATCAAATCAAGTGTACACAAGTTCATATCATGTAGATAAGAATCCCGGACAGATAGCCAGTAGATTAATCTTTCAACTCAAGGAGCTATTTAAGAAACCATCTCACATGAATAAAAAGTATTCGAACCGACACAGATCGAACGACCAAACAACTCACAAATTGGAAATAAAAACCACTACAAGCAATTCTTGTAATTTGACCAATCTGGTGCCATGGTATACAGAGACCATGTGCACTTCTTCTCAGTCTCCATAGCGCCGTTCATTCTCTAGGTGGGACCATGCATGGGATGTTGGTGCAGTAGTTCACGAGTACCTGAATGATAGAGGGAGCTACCGGTTTGCCGGTAAATCCAAATAATTCAATAACATCCGAGGTGATCAACTCCTCCTTTTTGGTTGTGAGGTCAAACTTGTAGATGCCATCGCGACCACCATGCTGGTCTCTACCACGGTAAAAGATGGTGTTGCCGTCAATGGAAAGGAGATTATGAGCATCAACGGACACGCACCTGTCACCGACGAAGAGAGCGCGGCTTCCAATGCTTTCCATCGATCGGCTCTATCATTTTTTCCTGAAAGTTCATCTTGAAGACATCCATGCCACGGTCTGGGTGTTTTCGACCAAGTACAAGCAACATCTCCCCAGCGGATTCGAGGAAGTAGCAGTGAGGGTACTTCTCCCAAGACCTAGACGCAATGAGGCAGCTCAAGAGACCGTCGAGGGTGTCGTCCATGATGCCCCATGTGTTGTGTGCCTTGTCGAGTGGGTTGTACTTCACCACGGTGAAGTGCTCGTCATCTGGGTTGGCAGAGTACGCCGTATCACCTGACGGATGCTCTAGAACCAGAGTCAGCCAGCCGCAGATGGGCAGTAGTTGTGCGGAGGTCTAAATCAGGCACGGACGCCCTGAACTTGATGCAGGAACCTGTGAATGGGTTAACGACACACACCTTGTTTGGAGGCCTCCTGCTCGCCAGAACTAGGAGGCCACCGGTGCTGATGACGAAGTAGTAGTCAGAGAGGGCAGGGAGCTTTATATGGAGGAACCTGCCGGTGACAGTGTTGAGGAAGAGGCAGCCGAATGTGCTTGTCTGGTCATGCTCCTCGTCCAGCATGACCCACTGGCGGAGGAGGAAGCGGAGGTCTGTGGGACAGTCCTTGGGGTCGTCCATGGCGGCACGCCAGCTGTGTAAGACGGCGCGCATGCCGACGTAGTAGTCGACGTCGCCGGTGGCGAGGACGCGGCCACCAATCTCCATGACTGGGTCGCTGGGAAGCAAAGACCAGATGGCCTCGGCGGTTCTTGGTTTGATGCTTCGATCCATTCTCTCTCTCTTTTTTCTGTAGATAGTGTTGAAATCTTCTAGCCCGGCCTCTTTGTTTTTCTTGGGTGTGCTAGCTTGGTATGTGCATCGTGGTATTTAACGAGGGAGGGATGGCCAAGCTGGGAAGGGAACCCTCGATCGCGTGCAACAGCCACATGATTTGGGGTGGTGTTTGTTTCTTGTTTTGGAAGAGAGTAGCAAAATGCCCAATTCCCGTGCTTCGCTACGGGAGAAAAAACCGAGTTTCAGTTTGGATATAAATTCCATAACGAATTACTTGTGAATTGTTTTAAAAGGGAAAGAAAATAGTAGCGGATTAACTGGGTCATTAAATCATTTTTCAAATTTATAACTTTGGTTCCCGTGGACAGAGGGTGTAATTCTTGACATTTAACAAAAGGATTTATTTTGAAAACATTTTTATAACTCAAGCCTTGAATTATACGGAAGAAATACATCTCTATATTTTGATGAACTAAAACGGATGCAAAAAGGAAAAATAATGATGCCAAATTAAACTACATGGTGAGAGCTTTGCGTTGATATAAAATTTGGTAAATTTGGAGTTGCGGTTTGAAAGTTATGAATTTACGAAGTTTAGTTTGTTATTTATATGGACGAAATACATCTCTATATTTTGATGAACTAAAACGGATGGAAAAAGGAAAAATAATAATTCCAAATTAAACTACATGGTGAGAGCTTTGCGTTGATATAAAATTTGGTAAATTTGGAGTTGCGGTTTGAAAGTTATTAATTTACGAAGTTTAGTTTGTTATTTGTTTATTTAAACAAAATTTAGAAAACTGGCTAATCTCGGCCGTCCGATCGAACTTGAACGGACGCTCCGGATTGACCCATACCGCTTCGGTGAAGTTTTTGGAAAGAGGTCCTTGGGTTTTTTGTAATTTGCGGCTAAGTCAGTGGGATGTACGCTTTGTGGACTGCGGCTTAGTTTCCCAGTTTTGCAGGGTTTGTTTTGCAAAATGGCATTTCGAAATAGTATGTTCACTCGGCGGTGGCAGTGGTTGTAATATGCCCGAACAGTCAGGGGCAAAATGGGAATAAAAAAAGTTGGACGACAAGAAGCCTTACTTCCTTTTATATCTTTACTATTAAATGGGAGTTCGTATGTACGTAACTGGCAGAAATTTTCGTCCAACATCCCTCGTCCACCGCTATCGGTAACATGGGCCAAAGGCCCAAAGGAAACCTTCCCTCGCGACTCCCTCTCTACCGTGCGGCTTCACCCTAAATCTTCTTCGATTCCTTTCGATCTAATCGCTCCGCCGCCGCCTCTTCCACGCACCTCACAGGCCACCATAGCCGAGCATCGGATGCTCAGGTGCCGAACATTGAACGCTGGAGGTGAAAACCGTTGGCGATGACTTCCACGAAGCGCGGCGACTCAGGAACTTGTCTTTCCCTCTTCCCCACCATCGGCATCGGCCCATGCGCGACTGCCGGCCAACCCCCATGCTCGGCTCGCTCCCTTGGCTGACCGCGCCACGGAGAGCGATCCAACGGCCTGCCTGCAGCTCCAGCCGCTCGTCGTCCCGTCGCCCCTACACCAGTCACCGGACAACACCATGGAGAGAGAGAGAGCAGGGCCGCTCCTGAGCAGTGGCGGCGACCACGCGGCGGCGGCGAGTAGGCAGGAGGGAGGAGAAGCCAGTACGCATACCTACATACATATCTCTTCTTGCTTATCTTCTTCTTTCAGTTAACTTCCTCTGATACGATCAGCTCTGCTCTACGTGTAGGCTGATGTCGGGGGTTAGCGTGTACATCGCAACCTAGAAGAGAAAGGTAAATACTGATCTGCTCTGTTCTTGATTCCTCAAGATTTCTGGAGAACAAAATTGACATTTGGGTCAGTCGATTTTGGCATTGTTGAAAACAGGCAGTGCTCGTGTGTTGCAGTTGCTGTCGTGCACACCCCATCGATCTATTGCTGGTTCGTTTTCCTCACCAGGAGTCTACCCCATTTGGATTGTCATTTTTTGGCTCAAAACCACAGTGATACATGGAGCCATGAAAGAATCTGCCACAGACCCAATAACACATTATGTTCGCGTTTTATTCTTTCCTCTCGCCCGGTTTCAGTCCGTATTAGCTGGGAAATTAGTGGCAGGAAGTGGAGCTCGATCTGACCAAGCGTGTCCCTTTTTTTCTCCTTTTGATAGAAGTATCATTCTTGTATGTTACATTTGCTATGGCAACTATTTCAGATATTCAAAATCAGGTCCAGCCAATTGACTTCTTTGGATCTTGTCATCTATAGGTTGTTAATTCTCATGTACAAAGTGATTATGCCAAACTGCCTCGGCCACTAGATGTCGCGGGACAAGGTCGGCCTAATCTCCCATGTAAGTTGCATATGCGTCCTTTGTTTTACTGCACTTGTACTTTTGGTATACTCATGATTGTTTGACAGTGATGTGTCATAAAATGGGAACAGTATTACTCTACTTTCTGTGTTCTGTATCGTGCATGTTCCTGTGTTTACTTAACTAAATGTGTACTATTATTTTGTTAAGCTAATAGTTTGATCCCTTAGTTAAATATACTTTTCAGGAAGAAAATCTTATTATCCGATCATTCCTCTGATCTCTGATATATAGAGCTTACTCTATTTTGTTGTTTTAAACTTCTGAAGGGGCATGTAGAGTAGATGCCACAGATTTTTCACATGTATATATAACTGTAATTAACATGCAGTAATGCAGTTTTTATATTTGTGTGTTTCATGATGACAAGATTTTCTACGTGCTGTTAAATTGTACTTTTTAGTCACCGGCGCTGCTGGTCCAGCCACATCAATAGAAAACCCGCCATTTTTGGAGGTCCTACTTTATTTTCATTGGCTTTGGAATAGTAAAAGAGATATTTTAGCATGCCAAATCTGTCATATTTCACTGATGTTTGACATAGTGAATGTTATTTTCTTACTGACGTACATCCATATATGTACCAGGATATGATGTGGTGCTTATCGATGGTGAATATTTCGCTATTTGCAGCCTGTGTCTCTTGCCCTATGGTTGTACTCCGCATCTGGCGAGCCATCTGGCGATGTGCCAAATCTGCAAGCATCGCTGCTTTCAGCTCTGTCCCCGTGGTTCCCTGTTGGTTGCTGCTTTGGTAAGTTCCTCCCCGCGCACCTCCCAAATCTTCACCGATGTGTCCGCGGTTAAGCTTGTGCCGCTGTGGTGTGCTTGCTCTTATTGTGCAAGAATATTGATGTGTTAATAACCACTATGTTATGACTTCTTGCATTTTATATTCATACAAATACAGGTTCATAATTCTATGTGGCAGTGGATAGCAAAGAGGATAGCAAATAAGAGACAGATGATATGCTCCATAGTAAACCAATTTGATGAAGAGAAGTCCTTAATGCACTATTGATAATTTATATTCTAAATGAGTCATTGGCATCTTTATTCTTGCCACATAGAATTATATGTCATAGATTTGCATGATAACTCCATCTAACTTGCCTCTGATTTACCTGGCCAGATCCGGCAAACAGGGATACCAGACCGGAGCGGCGCGAGCTTGGTCGCGCCATCGTCAACTGGGTAGGGCGCGAGTGGTTGCGATGTGGGAGACTTTTATTGGTATGCTTTGAACTAGCATGAACATGTTATCTATAAATTGATTTGACACCCCGTAGCAACGCACGGGCATTCATCTAGTTAGGTATAGATACACGGTTTGGCGCGCCGCAGTCATATGTGGCTACGTGTTTTTTTCTTGTTTTGGAAGCTGTGTTTCGTACCATATTTTACGATCGCATGTCCATTGTGTAAGCGAACGAGACTCCATTCCTTCATTCGAGTTAAGCTGACAGAAGTGCATGAAGATAAACGATAAGTCCACCTTAGGGATGTCAAAACATCACGCGTTCAAACCCTACGAAGACCTTTACATACCACCCTACTATCTCTGTGAATGGCAGAAACACTTCGGCTTCTGAAACCCCCGCGTGTGCAAAGGCTAATTTTTTTTTTCACAGTGTTTCTTGTTTTGAAGCGACACATTTTTTTTCACATGGTCATTGTGTAAACGCTGAAGAAGAACGATTGTGTCCATAATGGCAAAACAGCACACGGCGAAACCCTACGCCGGCCACTAAATAAACTAGCGCCCTACTGCCCCCCTCAAAAGGGCGCATTCCATCCATTCGTCCCATCCCTGGCTCCCTGCCCGGCAGCTTCGTTGCGGTGCTCACCGCACATCGATTGTTCGGAAGGGACGAAGGTTCAAGCAGGGAGTGTTCCGGCCCGGATCAGCCTGGTGTCACCTAAGTCCGACACTGGTGAGTATCCTGGTTGATGGCAGCGACACTGAGGAACAAGATGGAGGATGAGGATGAGAAGGAGGAAAAGAAGGGACGACGACGAGAAGCCGACGATCACCAGAAAGAAGTGTCGCCAAAATTATGGCGCGAAGGTGTCGTCCAAGAAGAAGTAGTCGGGTAGTATATGCAAGTTCTTTGGAATCCATTTAAATTACATATTTTTAATATAGAACCACTTTTTCTTCTTTGCAAGGGAAATAACAAGTGTTCTGCTTTATCTTTTGCCGACTTGTCCTTTGTTCTATCCACATTTCTCTTTTGTTATAATCAATTACCATAACCCATGCTTATGTAATTTACTATATCATACGGTTGTGCTCAAGTAAATTTTTCATGAACCGTATGTGAATGTCCATGCATTTGCACACAGTTAGTTCAGAAAACTCGTGTGCGAGAACAAACAATGCACATGATAATTTTTAGGAAATTGTGTGTGATATTCAGCACTTTGCACACTCTTATTGGGGGGTTCAATTTCTTACACTTTGCGCATTAGTTCCATTGCATTTCGCTGGCTAGTGTTTGTCGTCACCCTTTGAGATCTTTGTGTTGTGCATCAGTTTGATGCATACGCCCAAGCTTTGTTCGCGATTTTGAAAAAAATGTGCAATACAGAATATCTACTGAGAAAAGGACTAAAAATATTGATCAAACATTTCAGTGGAACGTTACACAAAAAAGTACATGAATATTGCTTAATATTTGAAGGGCTCCACTCAAACATTTTTCCTTATATAGATACAGTACTACATATGTCTAATAACAAATTTGACTATTTAAGCACTCCCCTCGTCTGAGGAGATGTCGTTGTGTCCACGGCGTAGTCAACGGCGCTGCCGGGCTCCGGTGCTAGGAGTGCCATCATCGTTGGCGGCAGATGGCTGGCTGGAGCCCGAGGCATGGTATCGTCGGCGGCTGCGCACGAGCTCTTCCTTTTTCGCGACGTCTGAAACCGGCATCTGGCCTTGATCTACTTCTTACGGCAGAGTCACTGTCACACCACGTTGTTCATGTAGAGTCCAAAGGAGTCCTCCATGACGCGATGCACCAGGGTTTCCTCACGACACCATGTCGCAATGGACTCCTCCACCAACATGTACTGCTCGTCTAGCTCTTATATACGTTCGAGCTCCTCATAATCCAACGGCGAAAATCCGACGTCACTGAATTAGTGTTGTCGATCAGTGTCTCCGCCGAGGCAATCGACTCGAACAGCGAGCCGGGGAGAAGTGGGGACGGCGCAAGTGGAAGCCCGCTGTGACTCGGCTACGCGAGGACAAAGATCCATTGGGCGCATGCTGGACCAGGTGGTGTGGGGAGTGATCCTCAAATGCCCCCGTCAGCACGGGGCGACGACAGGTACCCACCCTAGGTGTTCAAGCCTCTTACGCTGCGCACTCCGATTTATATTCGTCACTGAGTGTCACATCTCGTTGGGGGTACTGGACTTGTAGCAAGACATAGTGGCAGCAGGCAGCGCTCCCAATTTCTATAGCTGATGAAAGGATTTTGCACTCATTTTTATCCTTTTTAAACTGGATAATCCTCATCATTTTGATGAGATTATTCCTCCTACCACCACTAATCACTAATAGTTGAGTAGATGTGCAAGCCTCTTTGTCGTTTGAATTTTTTTTATAACTAGTAATTAAGATGCCCGGGTTACACTTCTAAACAAAAAAGGAACATATATATACAACATAATTTACTCAAATTACATGTCAAATCCAACTAAAATAATTCCGTTTTTTCCTTTTCATTTACACGAGCCACAAAGGAGACAATAGCTTGATGCTATGCTCGTAGACTCGCATCGTCCGAATTGTGAAGAGTGAGAGAATAAAGGATAGATATTGTTTTTGAACGGACGAACACCAACTTGAATATTTGTAAGTACATTTTTTTGCTAATATTTGCATGAATTGGCAGCCGGAGAGCCCGGATAACCAAAGTGTTTTATAGGTTTGTTTATTGACATGGATGAGAAGAGAAAGATGTGCGTTATCTGATCCACTCAAATCATCCCATGGTGAACTACTGGAAAGGCCGTGATAAGTATAATATTGATGCTAACGTAAGACATTACTAGTATATTCATTTGTTTCATTAAGTATTATTCTTTCTTTTGTTTCATCCCAAACTAACATCTCGGTTGCTAAACTCAAATGGCAGCGTAGTATCGCCAGTTACAAACATGTATGTCATATTTTATTGCGGCTTTCATTTCAGGTTATTTTTCACTTGGAGGGCGACACTTGTATAGAAAGTCGCCTTCTATAATACTAGGAGCACTATGATCTTGCAATTTTTGAAGTTAGAGTGGATCAACCAGTTCAACTGCTCCCTATGAACGACAGAGTGCATTAGGGTAAAGAGGTTCTCTGACTTGGAAGAGATGAAAGCGTGTATTTAAGGATGACCCATGGCATGAAGGAATGCTTGAATCCTTATAAGTATGAGAGACATTGTTTCATATAATTTTATGCTGAATATAATCACTATCACATACGAAATGTAATTTAAGTGTAAATATTTGTTTGCTAGTATTTTGTTATTATAGATTATGATATTTGTCACAACCACTTTCCTACAGCGTAAGGACGAAGGAGGGTCCTTCATTGATTCTGATGGAAAGTTCGTCGGATTGGTTACCAATCATGGTAAAAGACTACGCACAAGAAGATAAAACCAAGAGGGGAAGGGCAACCAAATTCTTATTAACTCAAAGAGTATGATGGAATCACAACAATATATGAGGGTTATGTGTGTGTGTGTGTGTGTGTGTAGTTCCATTACAACAACCCGGCAACTCAATTTAACAAAATATAGAGTGGTTTCACATGAACCATATAGTGTTCAACTATTCAAAGGATAACTAGCTCACAACTATGCCTATGTGGTGAGCTCTCTGATTTATGGCGAGGGTTTAGGATGCAAACTGAACGGTGATGCTGTAGTGTTCATTTGCATCCTCTTACTCCAGGCACCTACTCCTCGGGGTCCTCCTCGGATTCATGATGAGGTACTGCTGACGAAGACGGAGCTAGATCAATCCTACGATGTTGTGCCGGAGGCTGGTCCTCGTGGCTCGGGGCAGATCTCCGAAAGAGGCGACAGTAATGACGTCTCGTCATCAGGGGTGCTCTTTCCGGCTGCTCACCCTCCACGTAGACGTCTCGAATAGCAGGAACTCCTCCACGAGAAGCTCGGACAAATCGGCCCTCCGAGGCAAGTTGCTCCTCCTGAATACGTAGTTGATCTTGGGCTTGGCGAAGGTCTCGGCGAGCCTCGTCGAGCTCCTCTATGAGCTGATCGACCACAGCGTCCTCAGCAATGGTGAAGTAGGCCAGATGGGTAAGTGCTGGATCGTCTTCTTCGATGGGATTTACGATCCGACTCTCAGTCTGAGGTCCTTCCTTGAAGGGAAGGTACTGGCTGGATCGCTGCTGCATCTCAGGAATTGTGTCCCGCAAGAGGCGGATGGCCTCTCGTGCGACAAGCTGAACAGCCATGGCCTCTGACTGCATCCTGGGTCCAGTGAAACGGCATGGGCGTCCGTCTCCAGCTGGCCTTGCCAGCACCACTATCTTGGCCTGGTACTCCGTCGTGGTCTCACCCATGTCATACTCGCATATAGTATACACAGGCTTCCTGTCAAAACCGCAGAGTTGAAGACACTCCCACAAGATCCTGGGAAAACCGTCTTCGAGGAGATCTGCTGAAACAGTGGCCATCTACAAAATTTTGAGAATGATATGATTAGTAAGAGATGGAGTCTTTGTGTTACCATTTGTCGCACACAAAGTGACACGATTAATATGGCCATCTTAGTCATTTATAAAATAAAATTTACCTAGCTATGTCCGTGCTAAAATGATTTGCTACAGGCAGGATGACTCTGATATAAAACAACCCGAGTTGAAAAAAACCAACACCCGTTGCCGTGCATAAATTAGTACTCATAGGCAAAAACTGCATCTTTGGAAATTGAACCACCCCATCACCATGCATCAAAACATTAGTATATTTTTCAGAAAATGATGGAAGAAACATAAAGGATGTATATATGACCCAATCCCCACCGGCCGCCACAGCTTATGTTATCATGTGCATATGGATCGTCACACAACAAACAATTAGAACGAATAAAAAATCGATGCAGGAACGAGAAACTCACGTGGTATATTACTCAAGTTTCTGTGGAGTGAGGATAGCCGAATACACCTAGGTCGACCAATCCAGTTGAAATAATATACGGTACTGCGATTTTGGCACCAAAACGAGGGATTAGTACAATATGCTTAATGAAATCAGAAGGGAAACAACAAACATTAGATTAATTAAACCGTTGAAATACCTATAGAAATATACGCACGCTCATCGCGAGTTCAACTTGTTGCTGATTTGACACTGGAATATTATAACAACAGGTCAAGAATTAAACGTCGTTGACGGCATGAAATCACTGCACCACAGCGAGATAAAGTTTCCGGGGGACGGCGCTACTCACCAGAGACTCGCGCTGGACCACGGAAGGAGTTAGAACGTACGAAGGACACCGGATTGGAGTCCAATCATTGGACCGCCGGAACTCCCCGGCCGCTTGAGAGAGAGAGAGAGAGAGAGAGAGAGAGAGAGAGGACGAAAGAGACTCAAGTGTTTCGACCCTTTGAGAGAGGGCAGTATAGGGTGCTTAAGTATAGTGGTCTGGAATTCTGAATTGGTTTGAAGGTGTGATATTTCGCCGCACCTGGCACACAATTCAACGTTCTTCTTCACGAAATGCTGTCAAGTTTAATTGGTACCAAATATTTATATGGTAGAAACAATTGATTGCAGACAGCGGCGCGCCAAACCATGTCTCACTCTCACACTCTTATAATTTTCAAAACAAGAAAGAAACACCTGGCCAAATCACATGAATTGCCGTTGCATGCGAGGGTTCCCTTCCCAGCCTGGTGGAAATTAATCGCCGTTGCATCAAATATAGCAGGAAATCAAAACCTCGTGTTTCACTTTGCAAATCAGGAAAGAAAACACACCGCAGAAAAATACATAGCCGTTGCACAGCTAGGTTCCAAATGCACCAGCTCTCCCTCACTAAATTCCACGATGCACATACCAAGATTTTTTTTTTAACGAGGCAAAAACTTTGCCTTTTATATTGATAAAGAAGGAGCAAACATGGTGCAGGCCTAAGCCAAAAGTAAAAGATTACATGAAACTAAGCGGTGATCTCAGCTAACGCTCTGGCCCCTGCCAGGATCCAGTTATTTCCCACCTCCTTGATCCGCTGAAAAAGCACCGTCGGTATCGTGAATTTGTTGTTGAAAATTCTAGCATTGCGCTCCTTCTAGATCTCCCAAGTGACTAGGGTGATCGCCGTCTTGAGCCCCTTGCGAGAAGGGGAGGCCGCGGTCGTCAGGCCCATCCTGTTCGAGTGCCGCTACTCCAAAAGAATTTGGACGGAGGCCGCTTTTTGGCTTAGATGTCCCTCCCTCATGCACGGCCTAACCACGACCATACCAAGATTAATTATCGCCTTTGATCGTGCCATACTGCCATCCCACGGAACAGTCACCGCGGCAGCTAGCTATCCTTAACGCCACGTACGTAAACAGATGTGACCCCGACGTGCTGTACTCACACGACTACAGGTCTGCTTATTCAGCTGAGGAACAACGTGACAAAGTTTCAGAAATAGGTGCAACGAGGTGAAATCCAACACTTCACCCCTTAAACTTGTTGCACCGCGATGATAACAAGCTTCTCCTTCATCTCCACGAAAGAACCTTTCCCAACGCCTTGGTCTAGATATCAGCTAAGTGGTTGTCTGTTCTAAGTTGATCGACGTTGAGCTTGCCTTCATTAGTGCACTGACGAATGTGATGAAACTTGATGTCAATCTGCTTGCTCTGATCGATCGCAGATTTGTTGTCGACCAAAAGCTTGAACTTCTGTGTCAATCCCGTTAGGTCGCCTATCAGGCGGCTGAGCAAAACACCTTGCCATGTTGCCAACATACTCCGTCTGGCAAGAAAACATGGCTGCAATCTTCTGTTTCTGCGAGGTCCAGGTGACCGTGTTGCTGCCAAGGAAGAAGACCATGCCGGAAGTACTTTTGCGGTCGTTCACATCCCAGACAAGCTAGACGTCGCTGTAGCCGATTATCTCCGGTGTCCCAACCTTCTTGTAACAGCATACGGAGCCACGAGTGCCACAGACATACCTCATTATCTGCCTCCGACGGTGGGTCATGCTCCATGAGAAGCAATGCCAAGCAAACATCTTCGGTGCTCCTTCTCCTATCAATCTCTTGACCGGGCAAGAATCTTGAATCTCATAGGTGGACGGCTGCCGCTAGAGGGCATGACGTAGAAGGCGGTCTGTGTCATAGGGAAAAGAAGGTGCAAACAAAGGTGGAGCAACTGCGTCGAAACGTGGCAGGGGGTGGTGTCCGTTGTCCGTAGGTGGCGTGACCTTTCGACGACTGTGCGATGAGCCAAAGAGGGGCCGAAGAAAGTACATAGTAGATGCGGTCGATGGACGATGGTCCAGCTAGGATCCAAGGAGCCTCCGAAAGTAGCATGAGCCCGATGGGTCTCCGGCGGTGCTCCGGCAAAGGTTCCACGAGCCGGGGTGGTATGGCCGGTCTTCGCGAGATTCTGACAAGCCAATAAAAGTACAGGGAGCTGGAGAGGGTCCAACCGGTCTTCGGTGATGTTCCGGTGGGACTCCGGCGAGGTGGTCGGCGGCGTGGCCGAGCTACTCTATCCTCTCATCTCCTCTGGCTCCAAAAGGGGAGAAATAATTAATGGGGGTGTGGGATTAAGCCACCTGTTTCATCCTCACAGGATTGGTGTTCTATTTCTAGTTGGTGGGTGAGACTTCAAGGTTAGTTTGATGAACTCTCTGTCCATGTGAAAATTAGGGAAAATATGTAGGGGATTTTTCTAATGTTTAATTATTTTGAATCAAATATTAAGAAAAAATTGAAATGAGTTGCCTCGTTGGATGCACAAGCGCACACAAACGGATAATGGTCGGGTGTTTTGTGTTTGTTTTGCGTCTCGAGTTGAAGTTACCCTAATGGCATGTAGCAGTGCAAAGCGCTTACATGGGCGTTTGAGGAGAAGAAAAAAACTGGCGACAAAGAAAAATCAACAAAGCTTCTGTGTGCTAATGTCGGACACTCCAAAGTAAGCTAAGCGCTCTATTCCTCCAATGCCACAAATTAAGCGCCCAAGGACTATGAGGAAGAGAATGCTGCCGGCAGTGAGCTCGCTGGCTCCAATGTTTCCCGTTCTAGCTAAACCGCGGCCAACCTCCTCGCCTGCAATCGCCATGTCGCTAGATGCGCGGCCTCTCAACCGAGGGTGTGAGAAGGAGTGACACAAAATTGAGCAGCACTCACGCCCTGTGAGCGCTGATACACCCGTGCATGTGTATCAGAAGCATGTCATACAACTAGATTTGTGCCTAGGGCATAAGAATGTGAGAGCCGGTTCAGCACGTCTCTGTTTGCACACGACATGACCTGTCCGCGAAGATCCGCGTAAGACCACGACCAAGAGAGATGACTACGGGCGATGTTGAGGCCCGAAACGAGTGGGAAACCAGTTCCACGCGGGTACTTGTATCTTCTCACAAGGGCATCGAGACCCAGGTCACCGACGCGGGGGCCGAGTATCGATAGTGGGAGGGGACAGAGGTCAACGAGTCAGGATAAGGCAGCCCGCGTGGGGCAGGTGTGGTGGTTGGGAGATCTGGCGACTTGGTAGGCAGTGGGTCCGGTCCAGGGAGACGGGGAGCCACCCTAAAACGTTCCCTAGCTTGTCCTCTCAGGGCCAATACCACTACTTTCGGGGAGATGTGGATAGTTGGATTGCTAAAAACATTTCGCTGAATATTGGATTCATAAAGACTTTAACTGGTATAAGCGGAATGTATGGTCACGCTTATACTAAAGATTGATGATGCAGCAATTTTCCAATGAGAGTGATATGTTTCTTCGGAATATGACAAATTCGTGTTCAAAGATTCGCCGCACGGCAAAGGCTCTTCGGAACACGGCAAAGGCTTTGCCGTGCCAAACCGCACGGCAAACCTCACACGGCACAATACGGGTCGGCAAAGCCCTTTGCCGTGCGCTTTTGGCCAAAAAGCACGGCAAACACTTTGCCGTGCGCCCTCCTCGCACAACACGGCATAATGCTGTCAGAAGCTGGTCAACCCTCTACCCCCTCTTTGCCATGCTGCTTTCTTTGCCGTGAGGCAAATCCAAAGTGTCCCACGGCACACGTTATATCTTTGCCGTGCGCCTTCCCATCCCATCACGGCACATCTGCCTTCTTTGCCGTGCGCTTTCCCAGCACCACCACGGCACATCTTCCTTCGTTGCCGTGTGCCGTCCCAGCACACGCACGGCACAGCATCTCCCTTTGCCGTGTGCTCTGGCAAGTTGCCAGGGTGCACAGGTGCGCCCTTTGCCGTGTGCTTCTGGCAAGACCACACGGCATATCGTCAATATGGTCATCCGGCAAGTTGCCAGGTTCACAGGTGCGCGCTGTCGGGGGAATACTTTCTGGATTAACCCGCGGCCCAGTGCGACTTACTTTACTCGTACGGACAAAAGCCCACATGGGATCAAGCCCAACATCGAACCGCCACAAGGAGAAGAATCTAGAAGGCACGGAGGCGAGCCAGTCTCCGGATAGGTCCCAGTTAATATATTCCTTGAGGGGGAAGTTTCCTTTGTAAACCTGACGAGCCTCTGTGTATATAAAGAGGACTCGCAGGACTTAGAGAAGATCAAGCCTTAAACCCTAGCTCATACGGCGAGTACCAGATCGGATCGCCTCCATTGTAACACCTCGATTATCATATCAATACCAATCTAGGGTAGGCAGGAAGTAGGTCTTTTACCTCACATTGAGGGGGCCGAACCTGGGTAAATCTGTGTTGATCTTTGTTCCTGCGATCCCAAGCTCGGAGATGCTTGACTCGCGTAATCTCACACCTACGAAGTCATCCATGACACCTGACGTGACAAACCCACGACAGTTGGCGCCCACCGTGGGGCCTGCGGTCAAGAGTGTCACGTTCCGCGCAGGATCCATGAAGGGAGCTGAAGATCTTGTTGTTGGCCGTATCATCACGGTCAATGGCACACCCCTCATTGACGATTCAAGCTGGGGGCCGGAATCTGACTACCTGGAAACCGGCCACGTCATCCCGTTTGGATCTGTCCATGTCTTCGTTGGCTTCATTGGCGGCGAGTCAGAAGATCCATCGCAACATGGCGACTCAGAAGAAGGAGTCGCGGTAACGGTGGACCAAGAAGAAGAATCTATCAACTATGAGTCGCTACCTCTTGAAGACGAAGAAGGCCAATCCATTGAGTATGTCCTTGAGGAAAGGCTATGCGGAGGCCCTGTGGATGGCGACTCGCCCTCTGTAGAAGATCGGCACATGGAAGGGGTCTACAGGACCACAGAAGCGGACGAAGGGCATGCCACCAGGCAGCATAGCCCCCACGCCGCCAGAAGCAGCAGAACAAGCCGCGCTAGACGCATCAGGAGTCGCGGCCTCAGGAGTCACAAACAGAGAGACTCCACCCGGAGTTGCGCTAGACGCATCAGGAGTCGCGGCATCCGCTGCGGTAACGCCAGGAGTCGCGGCCTCAGGAGTCACAAACAGAGAGACTCCACCCGGAGTTGCGCCCGCGGAATCAGGGTCAAGGGTAGCCCCCGACGCAGCGGTCACGCTGCCACAGGGAAGTGTGTTGCTCACGCCGATATCTGCGGTTAATGCGGCCGCTAGAGTGACAGAATTGGAGGCTAACAGGATCGGGTTATATGATGAAGTCCAGAGAATCGCAGATGAAAGAGCCAGGCTGGTGCGCGAGGAACAGCGCCTCCAACAGGAGCAACAGCGACTCATCGAGGACACCAATACTTTGCAAGGAGTACAGGCCACCTTGACACACAGACGCCATGCGAGTCGCCTGCAACCAGGAACAGTAAATCCTATGGAGCTGTTCCAATCGCCTACCGCTGGACGAACAATCGCGGTTCCCGCGGTTGAAACGCCAGTAACCGTGGCACCACCCAACGAGATCCCGTCAGTCGCCACCAACACAGTGCGCCCGGTCGCATGGTCAGGAGTCGCACAACCATCAGTTGCGGTACCCACACACAAGGCACCGTCTGCCATGGTTATGCGGTCCATGGCACCATTAGCCGCGCCAGCGGTTCAAGCGATCGTTGTACCATCAGTTGTACCAGCGGTTTCGTCCTTCGCAGCACCAAGAGCAGCGGAAATACCTGGATCAAGGGCCATAGTACAAGCTAACAACAGGGCCATCATGCCCCCGCCATTGCGGCATCCAACCTTTGTTCAGCAGCCGCCACAACAGCCTCAAAGGTTCCACACGCCGCAAGGACATTATGTTAGCCCAGTGGAGAATCTCTTTGCGGCTACGAACATCTTGGCCAGGTTAGCGCCAGCAGGAAACACACCAATGGACAGAGAGGCGCGGCGCGCCATTGAGATGCTGAGCACAGCGGTAATACAGCAGGCAAACATGTCCGAACACGCGGGACGGCTGCACTCCACCCCCTACAATAGCAGAGCAACGGCGGAAAGAAGCATCCACGCGGAGTCGCCGCACGTTGCGACTTCAAGTTCGGCTAGGCGACAAAGGGAAAATCAACCTGCGGCTCAAAATCAACCTCAGCAAGTTCAACCCGTAGAAGTTGTGCAGCCACGCGCGGCGGCTAACCCAATGGGAAGGCCAGCTTCATCCAATCTATCGTCGCAACTCAAAGGCCCAGTCTGTTTCAGCGAAAGAATCAGGTCTGAACCGTTTCCTGCAGATTTCGAAGGACCTCGCAAGGTCGCCAACTACAACGCAAGCATGGACCCTGTTACTTGCCTCAACAATTACGAGATGGGCATGAGCATCCTAAACGCATCCGAAGAGATCTGCGCACGGTACCTAAACATGATGTTAGAAGGCGCAGCTCACATATGGCTGCAGAACTTGCCGCCAAATTCAATAAACTCTTGGGATGAGATGAAGGAAGCTTTTATCGAGAATTTCCAAGGAACATGCAAGCAACTCTGCAGTATAGAGGACCTTGAGCATTGTGTACAGAAGGAAGGTGAGTCGAGTCGCCACTGGATGAGAAGGGTCGCAGAAATCATACATTCCTCAGACAACATACCACCCAGTTCAGCAGTCCTTGTCATGGAGAAAAATTGCAAGTTTGAGCCGCTGGTCCACAAACTAGGTCGCATGAAGGACAAAGTCAAGAGCCTAAGCGAGGTAATGGCGGCGGCCAACAAGTATGCTAGCTCGGATAAAACCAGGACGCATCTGAGGGGGAGGAAGAGGAAAATACTGGCAAGTGAAAGAAGGCCAGCAGCAAGCCTCAACAACAGCAAGCTAGCAATGCTAATGCGAGTTATAACAAGCGCAAAAACGAGGATGGAAACTCGGGGTTAGTCGCAAATACGAACACTTGGTACAAGCAAAGCAGCGGCAGAGGAAGGAATTTTCACCCAGTTAACTTGGAAGAGGTTTTTAACCGCCCCTGCGACATCCATATAGGAAAAGATGGAAAACCAGCCAACCACACAAAGGCACAGTGCTATCATTACAAAAAGTGGAAGGATGGGCAACCGCTCAACACAAACAACAATCATCAAAACAATGAGGGAGGTAACCACGGCGGAGGCAACAACAGCAACAACGCTGTCCCAAATCCACAGCCAGATCAGCCACAGTTCCCAAAACAGTTGGGTCAGCATCACACCATTGTGGTCAATACCTCAAGGAGGGAGCAAAACCTACGACGACGCAATCAGGCTGTTAACGCCATAGTACCAGTCATACCACAGTGGCTAAAGTGGTCCGAGCAGCCAGTAGTTTGGAGCCGCGAGGACCACCCAGGAGAAATAAATGAAGAGGGAAAACTAGCGCTGGTAGTTACCCCTCAAGTCGCAGGATACAAGTTGGGCAAAGTGCTGATGGACGGAGGCAGCAGCATCAATATATTATACTACGAAACCTTCAAAAGAATGAACCTCCAAGAAAAGCAGCTACACCCATCAAGAACAACGTTTCACGGTGTCGTCCCAGGCATATCAGCTCAGCCATTGGGGCGAATCAACTTGGAGGTCGCCTTTGGGACACAAAGCAAATTCAGAAGCGAGTATATCTGGTTCGAGGTTGTAGATTTTCAGAGCCCATATCATGCGCTGTTTGGCAGAGAAACATTCGCAAAGTTTATGGCTAGGCCGTGCTATGTGTACCTGAAGCTTAAAATGCCAGGCCCCAGGGGAGTCATCACCATTAATGGCGACAGAAGAATAGCTCAAGAATGCGAAGAAGGCGACAAGGCCATGGCCAGAGCAGCTTGCATCGCAGAGAGCGCGCCCATGCGCGAGTCGCAGGAGAATTTTGATGACATCGTGGAGGCCAAGAGGCACCTACCTGACTTGCGACTTCAGATTACGACCGCAAGGGAGGCAAGGAAGTCAAGGGCTATAGGCCATTGCCAATAAGGACACATCCCAGGCATTGCGAGCTGCCATCAGCAGCCGCAACAAAACCACCAAGGGTTCACGTCTTCAAGCTGGCCATTCAGGGCTGAACAACTTCATTTCTGGTCGCCACCCAGGCGCGACCGACCCATGTATCACCTCTGGTCGCCACCCAGGCGCGACCGACCCATGTATCACCTCTGGTCGCCACCCAGGCGCGACCGACCCATGTATCACCTCTGGTCGCCACCCAGGCGCGACCGACCCATGTATCACTTCTGATCGCCACTCAGGCGCGATCGACCCATTTCTGGTTGCCACCTAGGCGCAACCGACCCAAGCATCATTTCTGGTCGCCACCTAGGCGCGACCGACCCTATGTATCATATAATGATTTTGAAATAAAGCATCTCAAACTACCAATTGAGTTGTCAGTCTTTTATTTTTAATCATTGGTTCCTTGGGGGCGCGGCAGCTTTTTAGCGCGGCCTATTACCTTGGGATCGCCAAACGAGTGGCATTTATCGTGATTATACTCAACCTCTCTTGGATGCGACTTGCACTATGCGGCCAAAGTACTGGGGGTGTGGCGTCAATCGAGTTTGATCGCCTATCATGGCCGCTCTCGACCCTGAACATGCACTTTTTACCTGGGAAATACTGAGCCGCGCAAGGGCCTAAGTGAGAAAAAACCGAGATAAATCATAAGGACTAGCCTATTGGTCGAAACATGTACTGCTGAGAGTACTCACAAACCATAACATTGTCTTTGACATACATAATACTAACAAATTATTACAAGCCACTAAGGGCTAAATTCATCAACACATTGGTTTTTCACTTGCGCCCAGATTTTGGCTTGTGCGCAGGAGGAACTGGCGGCTTACCAAGCTTGCCAGAAGGAGCAATCGCAGGCTCGTCAGACGGCTTCTCCGTCGCGGGCTTGGGGGCTGCAGAGCTGGACACACCCGGGGAAGGGTTCTTTTCCTGTGGGTTCACCGCACTGGATGATGGAGCGGGTAACTTCTCCACTCTGCTTCCATCTGCATTATACTTGCCCAGATAGGTCGCAAGATCTATCCCCTCCACCAGCTCAGTCGCATGGCCGCGCATGTTCTTCCAAGTCGCCGCATATTCTGAGGCCGTCAGATCGGTGCCATCCACATTCTTCGAGGGCCTGCCTTGTGCAACCTTGGCAGCATCAAAAGAGGGATAGTATGTCTTGGCCAAAGCAAGAACATGAGCCGCACCAGAGCGAGCTGAGGACTCCTTCCAGTCCAAAAAGAACCGAGGCGTCTTAAGCAGTCTTTTCAGCAAGCCTTCAGAATCACCGAGGACTGGCTTGGTCGGCAGCAGACATCTAGACAGCGATTTCATGGCATCACAAGTCCTCCGCGTAAATTCGCGGATGTTATTCAGCTGTTCTTGAGTGGCCGCACGCTGAAGTGCAGAATCCTCACCTGCAACAAGATGTCCACCAGTTAGCCCAGTTACATACAAAAAGAAGGTGGTCAGATACCACGATACAGCGGCAAGTCGCAACACATACCAGCCAACTCTTGAGTCATGATACAAACTTTGGCGTGGACAAGGTTATGGGCATCAGAAATTTTTGCCAATTTTTTCTCAAGGTCGCCAATTGCAACAGCCTTGAGCCTTGCGTCCTCGTTGGCTAGAGAAATGGCGTCTTTCTGATCATTGATTTGGAGGTCCAGCTGCTGGACCCTCTCTTGGAACTTTTCTTCAACCTTCTTAAGCCGCAGCTCAGTGGCTTTGGCTTGTTCAGGTAACTTAAAGCTCTCATCAGACAGCTCGCCCATCCTGGTTTCCCTCTTCTTCAGCTCAGCGTCACGCTGGCCAAGGAGCTCGCGCAGCCTCTCCAGTTCAGAAGGAGTCTCCCCCAACTGCTTTTCCAAGGCGAGACTTGCGGCTGTTACGGAACGTAGTTCCTCCTACAAAGAGTACATCAGCTAGTACGTACATATCAACAGCTAAAGAGAAGTATCAAGTCTCCCTTTACAGTAAAAAAAAGGAAACTTGATCCTTGGGGGCTAGAGACAGATAAGTGGAGACAGAAGTTTACCTTGTAAGCCGCAGACAGATCACACAACGCCTTGCGGAGCTCCGCGGCTTGCTGGTCATTTGAGGCAATGATGGCCTCTGACAGTTTCTCAGCACGGCTCATGGAGGAGGAGCAAGCGACCTCTGCACGCAGAGCTGGCGACCGCTGGCTATCAGCCGCTGGCGACTCAATCAGCGGCGCATCAGCATCCTTGGCCATTGCAGCTATGGAGGAAGGGTTGACCTTCTCCACGTCTTGGATAATAAGGAGATCCGTTCCGTCCTCCAGAGCCACCTCTTGGATAGCTGTGTCAAGAACAGAGGCCATAGCCAAGTCATCAGTGGTGGCCATGCCCTCCACCATGGCGGTATGAGCCGCAGGTGATAAGCGCGGCTCAACCGCGGTTTCAGAAACGACTCCAGGCATTGTGTGAAGAAGAAGCACATAAACCAGAATAAAAGTGTTATAAGCGCAAGGAAAGTCACTAACTCTGGAGCCATCTTCACAGAGGCCATAAGGTCGTCACTTGACGGCGATGACGGGCCTTGGATCCCAGAATCTACGAGCAGAAGTTTGCGTGTCAGTAGAGGAAAAAGAATAAGCAGTCAAGATGTCAAGACAGCAGAAATTACCAGAATGGGGACCCATGTCTTCTTCAGCTGAGGTGGTGGCTTTGTACACACGCCTGGCAGCGGAGGAGGTCGCGCCCGTAGCAGGCTTGCGACGCTTCGCGGCCTCAGGATTTTCCAGAGCATCAAGCTCTGGCTCCTCACGAGATAGCCTCTTGGAGGCTCTGCGGGAGTTGGGCCAGCCGCGGCAGCAGAACTCGCGGCTGGCACTGGACTGTCATCCTTGTCCAGTTCAGTCTCTTCACCTTCTGAGGCCGCAGTGGCGACAGAGGGGATGCCAGCAATTTCGCTGCCCTCTAGAGCGGGCAGCAACTTCTTTCTTGTGGCACGCTTGGGAGCAGCAGTGCCGGCGTCGGTCGCAGACAGCGACCAGTAATTCTCATCAGCCTGGATCAGGAAAATATAAGTCGCAGTATTAAGAAAGGAATGCGACTCAACTACAAAGGCAAAAAGACAGGGAAGAGAAGTTACCTCAAAAGGCTTGTTGTTAACACTAAAAGGGGCAAGCCCTACCTTATCAAAGGAGATGTCTTTCTCTCCTCGGTCACGCGGGTGACGAATTCCACCCAATCCTCAGGCGTCCAGTCCGCAGCCTTGATGCAATCGACATCAGCAGAGGTGCCAGTGCACTCAAGGAAGGATCGTTGTCGTGGACTCACGGGCTGGATGCGCCATTTGGTCCAGCAAGAAAGAAGATCAAGGCCAGTAATACCATGACCTATTAAGGCGCGGACCTTAATCAGCGACTCATTAATGAAAGCCGTGGCCGAGTCGCGAGGCTTTGATTTCAGTGCCTCGGTAGGCATGAAGGTGGTGTTGGACCAGGAGGGGAGACGAGTTTCGCCCTCCGGAGAAGTATCTTGGCAGTAGAAAAAGGATTTTTGCCAAGCCCTGGGCCGATTCGCCAGGGCCAGCTTGGGAAGAACAGAATTCCGATGACGCTGAAGAGAGATGGCGCCAACCTAAACATAGGCGCCACCTTTGCAGATGATGTCGTGGGTTTGTCACATCAGGTGTCATAGATGACTTCGTAGGTGTGGGATTACGCGAGTCAAGCATCTCCGAGCTTGGGATCGCAGGAACAAAGATCAACACAGATTTACCCAGGTTCGGCCCCCTCAATGTGAGGTAAAAGACCTACTTCCTGCCTACCCTAGATTGGTATTGATATGATAATCGAGGTGTTACAATGGAGGCGATCCGATCTGGTACTCGCCGTATGAGCTAGGGTTTAGGGCTTGATAGCTTGACCCCTCTAAGTCCTGCGAGTCCTCTTTATATACACAGAGGCTCGCTAGGTTACAAAGGAAACTTCCCCATAAGGAATACGTCCACAGAGGCCTACTCGGAGACTACTTGGTCTTCACGTCCTCCGGGATATGTCTTCTAGATCTTTCCCTTATGGCGGTTCAATATTGGGCTTGCTCCCAAGTGGGCCTTTGTCCGTGCGAGTAAGTAAGTCGCACTGGGCCGCGGGTTAATCCAGAAAGTATTCCCCCGACATTAGCCCCCAAGATTGGTTAGGACTTTACGGTGAGAACTTCTGACCTCTTGAAATGGTCACTGAGCCGCACTGCAAACGTTCTGACCAATCTCTGACTTATGCGATTCAGAGCTGTGACTTATCTGCGCGACTCATCTCCCCTTCTGGAAATATTCTGTTTCCTTTAATTGCGGACCGTTACTCGTTTTGCGGGCGCAAATTGTGCCGTTGGTTGCGAGCGCAGATTGTGCCGTTAGTTGCGGGTCCCTTCAGTTATAAGCTGCGGCCACCTAGGTCATTATCCACTTGCCCTTGCAATCTCCTCATCCCTAGCCGCGCCGTCTTCTTCCTCGACCCGAGCCTAGTTCCCCAATCCAATCTCCCTTCGCAATGGCGCCCAAGGCGAAGCCATCTGACGATAAGCGCAGGATCTCCTGCAACTGGGAAGGATCCTGGGTGACGGAGGAAACTCTTGGATCTGGCCGAAGCTGGCTTCTTGCCGCCGAAGGAGGACGGCGTCTGGCGGGCGCCAGGCGATGAAATCGAGCCGCGCCCCAAGCCCAACGAGCTGGTGATGTTCGTGGAGCACGTGGAGCGTGGATTCACGCCGCCAGGTTCTCCCTTCTTCCGCAATTTGCTGCAACGCCTAGGCCTCCGTCTTCACGACATCGGGCCCAACTCAATGCTCCAGGTGAGCAATTTTCATGTGTTGTGCGAGGACTATCTTGGCATAGCCCCCAACATCGATCTGTGGCTGGCCTCTTTCACCTGCAACAGCCAACTTGTCTCCAAGGGTGGCGCCTACGTTCAGGTCGGCGCCATCTCTCTTCAACGCCATAGAAACTCTTGCCTTCCCAAGCTAGCCCTGGCGAATCGACCCAGGGCTTGGCAAAAATCTTTCTTCTATTGCCAAGATACTTCACCGGAGGGCGAAACTCGCCTTCCCTCCTGGTCTAACACCCTCTTCGTGCCTACCGAGGCACTGAAATCAAAACCTCGCGACTCGGCCATGCCCTTCATCAATGAGTCGCTGATCAAGGTCCGCGCCTTAATAGGTCATGGTCTTACTGGCCTTGATCTTCTCTCTTGCTGGACCAAATGGCGCATTCAGCCCGTGAGTCCACGACAGCGATCCTTCCTTGAGTGCACAGGCACCTCTGCTGACGTCGATCGTATCAAGGCTTCGGACTGGAGGCCTGAGGATTGGGTGGAATTCGTCACCCGCGTGACTGAGGAGAAGGACATCTCCTTCGATAAGGTGGGGCTTGCCCCTTTCAGTGTTAACAACAAGCCTTTTGAGGTAACTCCTCTTCTCTGTCTTTTCGCCTTCGTAGTTGAGTCGCATTCCTTTCTTAATACTGCAACTTATATCTTCCTGATCCAGGCTGATGAGAATTACTGGTCGCTGCCTGCGACCGTCGCCGGCACTGCTGCTCCCAAGCGTGCCGCACGAAAGAAGTTGCTGCCCACTCTAGAGGGCAGCGAAACTGCTGATATCCCCTCTGTCGCCTCTGCGGCCTCAGAAGGTGAAGAGACTGAACTGGACGAGGATGACAGTCCAGTGCCAGCCGCGAGTTCTGCTGCCGCGGCTGGACCAACTCCCCGTAGAGCCTCCAAGAGGCTATCTCGTGAGGAGCCAGAGCTTGATGCTCTGGAAAACCTGAGGCCACGAAGCGTCGCAAACCTGCTACGGGCGCGACCTCCTCCGCTGCCAGGCGTGTGTACAAACCACCGCCTCAACTGAAGAAGACATGGGTCCCCACTCTGGTAATTTCTGTTGTCTTGTCATCTTGAATGCTTATTCTTTTTCCTCTATTGACACGCAAACTTCTGCTCGTAGATTCTGGGACCCAAGGCCTGTCCTCACCGTCAAGTGGCGAGCTTATGGCCTTTGTGAAGATGGCTCCAGAGTTAGTGATTTTCCTTGCGCTTATAATACTTTTATTCTGGCTTATGTGCTTCTTCTTCACACAATGCCCTTGCTTTTTGCAGAAGTGCGGCTAAATCCGCGGCTGATCCTGGAGTTGTTTCTGAAACCGCGGTTGAGCCGCGTTTATCACCTGCGGCTCATACCGCCATGGTAGAGGGCGTGGCCACCACAGATGACTTGGCCACGGTCCCTGTTCTTGACACAGCTGCCCAAGAGGTGGCTCTGGAGGATAGAACGGATCCCCTTATGATCCAGACGTGGAGAAGGTCAACCCCTCCTCCATAGATGTAATGGCCAAGGATGCTGATGCGCCAGTGATTGAGTCGCCAGCGGCGACAGCCTGCGGTCGCCAATTCTGCGTGCTGAGGTTGCTTCCTCCTCCTCCAAGCCGCGCTGAGAAACTGTCAGAGGCCATCATTGCCTCAAATGACAAGCAAGCCATGGAGCTCCGCAAGGCACTGTCTGACCTGTCTGCGGCTTATAAGGTAAACTTCTCTCCACTTATCTGTCTCTAGCCCCCAAGGATCAAGTTTCTTCTTTGACTTAAAGGGAGACTTGATGCTTCTCTTTTAGCTGTTGATATGTACTTACTAACTGATGTACTCTTTGTAGGAGGAACTAAGCTCCATAACAGCTGCCAAACTCGCCTTGGAAAAGCAGTTGGGGGATACTCCTTCTGAACTGGAGAGGCTGCGCGAGCTCCTTGGCCAGCGTGACGCTGAGCTGAAGAAGAGGGAAACCAGGATGGGCGAGCTATCTGATGAAAGCTTCAAGTTATCTGAACAAGCCAAAGCCACCGAGCTGCGGCTTAAAACGTTGAAGAGAAGTTCAAGAGAGGGTCCAGCAGGACCTCCAATCAGTGCTCAGAAAGACGCCATTGCTGATGCCAACGAGGACGCAAGGCTCAAGGCTGTTTCCATTGGCGAGCTTGAGAAAAAGTTGAAAAAGTTTCTGATGCCCATAACCTTGTCCACGCCAAAGTGTGCATCATGACTCAAGAGTTAACTGGTAGTGTTGCGACTCATATCTGCATCTGTTTTCTCTACTATCTTTGCCTGTATGTTGTAGAGCTGACGGAGACATGCCTCGATGTAGGTGAAGATGCCGGAGCAGCGCGGCAGTACTCAAGAACAGCTGGAGTATATCCGCGATTTTTCGCGAAGAACTTGTGATGCCATGAAATCACTGTCTAAGTGCCTGCTGCCGACCAAGCCAGTCCCCGGTGATTCTGAAGGGTTGCTAAAAAGACTGCTTAGGGCGCCTCAGTTCTTTTTGGACTGGAAGGAGTCCTCAGCTCGCACCGGCGCGGCTCATGTTCTTGCTTTGGCCAAGACATACTATCCTTCTTTTGATGCTGCCAAGGTTGCAAAAGGTAGGCCCTCGAAGAAGGTGGATGGCACCGAACTGACGGCCTCAGAATATGCGCGACTTGGAAGGATATGCGCGGCCACGCGACTGAACTGGTGGAGGGGATAGATCTTGCGACCTATATGGGCAAGTATAATGCAGATGGGAGAAGTTACCCGCTCCGTCATCCAGTGCGGTGATTCCGCAGGAAAAGAACCCCTCTCCAGGCGTATCCAGCTCTGCAGCCCCCAAGCCCGCGACTGAAGAGCCCTCCAGCGAGCCTGCGATTGCTCCTTCTGGCAAGCTTGGCAAGCCGCCTGTTCCTCCTTCCCACAAAAGCTGCGCACAAATGAAGAATAGAAACAATGTTTTATGATCTTGGCCCTTAGCGGCCTGTAATAATTGTTAGAATTTATGTGTCATAAGACAATGTTATGGTTTGCTTAAGTACTCTCAGCAGTACATGTTTCGACCAATAGGCTGGTCCTTATGATTTGTCTCGGTTTTTCCTCACTTAGGCCCTTGCGCGGCTCAGTATTTCCCAGGTAAAAAGTGCGTGTTCAGGGTCGAGAGCGGCCATGATAGGCAATCAAACTCGATTGACGCCGCACCCCCAGTACTTTGGCCGCATAGTGCAAGTCGCATCCAAGAGAGGTTGAGTATAATCACGATAAATGCCACTTGTTTGGCGATCCCAAGGAATAGGCCGCGCTAAAAAGCTGCCGCACCCCCAAGGGACCAATGATTAAAAAATAAAAGACTCACAGCTCAATTGGTAGTTTGAGATGCTTTATTTCAGAATCATTATATGATACATAGGGTCGGTCGCGCCTAGGTGGCGACCAGAAGTGATGCTTGGGTCGGTTGCGCCTAGGTGGCAACCAGAGATGTTACATGGGTCGGTCGCGCCTGAGTGGCGACCAGAAATGATGCTTGGGTCGGTTGCGCCTAGGTGGCAACCAGAGATGTTACATGGGTCGGTCGCGCCTGAGTGGCGACCAGAATTGGGTCGGTTGCGCCTAGGTGGCAACCAGAGATGTTACATGGGTCGGTCGCGCCTGAGTGGCGACCAGAATTGGGTCGATCGCGCCTAGGTGGCGATCAGAAGTGTTACATTGGGTCGGTCGCGCCTGAGTGGCGACCAGAATTGGGTCGATCGCGCCTAGGTGGCGATCAGAATTGAAGTTTTTAGCCCTGAGTGGCCAGCTTGATGATGTAAACTCTTAATAATTTTGTTGCGGCTGCTGATGGCAACTCGCGATGCCTGGGATGTGTCCTTATTGGCAATGGCTTGTAGCCTTTGACTTCCTTGCCTCCCTTGCGGCCGTAATCTGAAGTCGCAAGTCAGGCAGGTGCCTCTTAGCCTTCACGATGTCATCAAAATTCTCCTGCGACTCGCGCATGGGCGCGCTCTCTGCGATGCAAGCTGCTCTGGCCATGGCCTTGTCGCCTTCTTCGCATTCTTGAGCTATTCTTTTGTCGCCATTGATGGTGATGACTCCCCTGGGGCCTGGTATTTTAAGCTTTAGGTACACATAGCACGGCCTAGCCATAAACTTTGCGAATGCTTCTCTGCCAAACAGCGCATGATATGGGCTCTGGAAATCTACAACCTCGAACCAAATGTACTCGCTCCTGAAGTTGCTTTGTGTCCCAAAGGCGACCTCCAAGTTGATTCGCCCCAATGGCTGAGCTGATATGCCTGGCACGACACCGTGAAACGTTGTTCTTGATGGGTGTAGCTGCTTTTCTTGGAGGTTCATTCTTTTGAAGGTTTCATAGTATAATATATTGATGCTGCTGCCTCCATCCATCAGTACTTTGCTCAACTTGTACCCTGCGACTTGAGGGGCAACCACCAGCGCGAGTTTTCCCTCTTCATTTATTTCTCCTGGGTGATCCTCGCGGCTCCAAACTACTGGCTGCTCGGACCACTTTAGCCACTGTGGGACGGCTGGTACTATGGCGTTAACAGCCTGATTGCGTCGTCGCAGCTTTTGTTCCCTCCTTGAAGTATTCACCACAATGGTATGATACTGACCCAACTGTTTTGGGAACTGTGGCTGATCTGGCTGCGGATTTGGGACGGCGTTGTTGCTGTTGTTGCCTCCGCCGTGGTTACCTCCCTCATTGTTTTGATGATTGTTGTTTGTGTTGAGTGGTTGCCCATCCTTCCACTTTTTGTAATGATAACACTGTGCCTTTGTGTGGTTGGGTGGTTTCCCATCTTTTCCTATATGGATGTCGCAGGGGCGGTTGAAAACCTCTTCCAAGTTAACTGGGTGAAAATTCCTTCCTCTGCCGCTGCTTTGTTTGTAACGAGTGTTCGTATTTGCGACTAACCCTGAGTTTCCTTCCTCGTTTTTGCGCTTGTTATAACTCGCATTGGCATTAGCTTGCTGTTGTTGCTTGCTACTGGCCTTCTTTCCCTTGCCAGTATTTTCCTCTTCCTCCCCATCAGATGCGTCCCTGGTTTTATCCGAGCTAGCATACTTGTTGGCCGCCGCCATTACCTCGCTTAGGCTCTTGACTTTGTCCTTCATGCGACCTAGTTTGTGGACTAGCGGCTCAAATTTGCAATTTTTCTCCATGACAAGGACTGCTGAACTGGGTGGTATGTTATCTGAGGAATGTATGATTTCTGCGACCCTTCTCATCCAGTGGCGACTCGACTCGCCTTCCTTCTGTACACAACGCTCAAGGTCCTCTATGCTGCAGAGTCGCTTGCATGTTCCTTGGAAATTCTTGATAAAAGCTTCCTTCATCTCATCCCAAGAGTTTATTGAATTTGGCGGCAAATTTTGCAGCCATATGTGAGCTGCGCCTTCTAACATCATGTTTAGGTAACGTGCGCAGATCTCTTCGGATGCGTTTAGGATGCTCATGCCCATCTCGTAATTGTTGAGCCAAGTAACAGGGTCCATGCTTGCGTTGTAGTTGGCGACCTTGCGAGGCCCTTTGAAATCTGCAGGAAACGGTTCAGACCTGATTCTTTCGCTGAAACAGACTGGGCCTTTGAGTCGTGACGATAGATTGGATGAAGCTGGTCTTCCTACTGGATTAGCCGCCGCGCGCGGCTGCACAATTTCTATGGGTTGAACTTGCTGAGGTTGATTTTGAGCCGCAGGTTGATCTTCCCTTTGTCGCCTAGCCGAACTTGAAGTCGCAACGTGCGGCGACTCCGCGTGGATGCTTCTTTCTGCCGTCGCTCTGCTATTGTAGGGAGTGGAGTGCAGCCGTCCCGCGTGTTCGGACATGTTTGCCTGCTGTATTACTGCTGTGCTCAGCATCTCAATGGCGCGCCTCGCCTCTCTGTCCATTGGTGTGTTTCCTGCTGGTGCTAACCTAGCCAAGATGTTTGTAGCCGCAAAGAGATTCTCTACCGGGCTAACATAATGTCCTTGCGGTGTGTGGAACCTTTGAGGCTGCTGTGGCGACTGCTGAACAAAGGTTGGCTGCGGCAGTGGCGGGGGCATCATGGCCCTGTTGTTAGCCTGTACTATGGCCCCTGATCCAGGTATCTCCGCTGCTCTCGGTGCTGCGAAAGATGGAACCGCTGGTACAACTGATGGTACAGTGATTGCTTGAACCGCTGGCGCAGCTAACGGGGCCACGGACCGCATAACCAAGGCAGACGGTGCCATGTGTGTGGGTACCGCGACTGAAGGTTGTGCGACCCCTGACCATGCGACCGGGCGCGCTGTGTTGGTGGCGACTGATGGGATCATGTTGGTGGCGACTGACGGAACCGCGATTGTTGGTTCAGCGGTAGGCGATTGGAACAGCTCCATAGGATTTACTGTTCCTGGCTGCAGGCGACTCGCATGGCGTCTGTGTGGCAAGGTGGCCTGTACCCTTGCAGAGTGTTGGTTTCCTCGATGAGTCGCAGTTGCTCCTGTTGGAGGCGCTGTTCCTCACGCGCCAACCTGGCTCTCTCATCCGCGATTCTCTGGACTTCATCATATAGCCCGATCCTGGTAGCCTCCAATTCTGTCACCCTAGCAGCCGCGTTAACCGCAGATATTGGCGTAAGCAACACGCTTCCCTGTGGCGACGTGACCGCTGCGTTGGGGGCTACCCTTGATCCTGATCCCGCAGTCGCAACGCCGGGTGGAGTCTCTCTCTTTGCGACTCCTGAGGCCGCGACTCCTGGCGTCATCGCAGCGGATGCCGCGACTCCTGATGCGTCTAGCGCGGCTTGTTCTGTTGCTTCCGGCGGTGTGGGAGCTAAGCTGCCTGGTGGCATGCCCAGCCCTTCGTCCGCTTCTGTGGTCCTGTAGACCCCTTCAACGTGCCGATCTTCTACAGAGGGCGAGCCACTATCCACAGGGCCACCGCATAGCCTTTCCTCAAGGACATACTCAATGGATTGGCCTTCTTCGTCTTCAAGAGTCAGCGACTCGTAGTTGATAGATTCTTCTTCTTGGTCCACTGTTACCGCGACTCCTTCTTCTGAGTCGCCATGTTGCGATGGATCCTCTGACTCGCCGCCAATGAAGCCGACGAAGACATGGACAGATCCAAACGGGATGATGTGGCCGGTTTCCAGGTAGTCAGCTTCCGGCCCCCAGCTTGAATCGTCAATGAGGGGTGTGCCATTGACTGTGATGATACGTCCAACAACAAGATCTTCAGCTCCCTTCATGGATCCTGCGCGGAACGTGACGCTCTTGACCGCAGGCCCCACGGTGGGCGCCAACTGTCGTGGGTTTGTCACGTCAGGTGTCATAGATGACTTCGTAGGTGTGGGATTACGCGAGTCAAGCATCTCCGAGCTTGGGATCGCAGGAACAAAGATCAACACAGATTTACCCAGGTTTGGCCCCCTCAATGTGAGGTAAAATACCTACTTCCTGCCTACCCTAGATTGGTATTGATATGATAATCGAGGTGTTACAATGGAGGCGATCCGATCTGGTACTCGCCGTATGAGCTAGGGTTTAGGGCTTGATAGCTTGACCCCCTCTAAGTCCTGCGAGTCCTCTTTATATGCACAGAGGCTCGCCAGGTTTACAAAGGAAACTTCCCTCATAAGGAATACGTCCACAGAGGCCTACTCGGAGACTACTTGGTCTTCACATCCTCCGGGATATGTCTTCTAGATCTTTCCCCTTATGGCGGTTCAATACCGGGCTTGCTCCCAAGTGGGCCTTTGTCTGTGCGAGTAAAGTAAGTCACACTGGGCCGCGGGTTAATCCAGAAAGTATTCCCCCCGACAGATGAGTTGGCTATTACAGGAGAAGGAAGCCAACCACAGATCGATGCTGGGAGCTACACCGAGGTAGTCCTCGCACAAGACATGGAAATTGCTCACTTGGAGCATGGAATTGGGCCCGATGTCGTGAAGACGGAGGCCTAGACGCCGCATCAGATCGCGGAAGAAGAGGGAGCCGGGCGGCGTGAATCCGCGCTCCACGTGCTCCACGAACATCACCAGCTCGTTGGGCCTAGGGCGCGGCTCAGTTTCGCTGCCAGGAGCCCGCCAGACGTTGTCCTCCTTCGAGGGCAGGAAACCCTTGGCGGCTAGATCTGTGAGGACCTCCTCCGTCACCCAAGATCCTTCCCAGTTGCAAGAAATCTTGCGCTTGTCATCGGATGGCTTGGCCTTAGGCGCCATTGCGAAAGGGAGATTGGATCGGGGGACTAAGCTTGGATTGAGGAAGAAGACGGCGCGGCTAGGGATGAGGAGATTGCAAGGGCAGGTGAATAATGACCTAGGCGGCCGCAGCTTATAACTTGAGGGGCCCGCAACTAACGGCACAATCTGCGCTCGCAACCAACGGCACAATTTGCGCCCGCAAAACGAGTAACGGTCCGCAATTAAAGGGAACAGAATATCTCCAGAAGCTGAGATGAGTCGCACAGATAAGTCGCGGCTCTGAATCGCATAAGTCAGAGATTGGCCAGAACGTTTGCAGTGCGGCTCAGCGACCATTTCAAGAGGTCAGAAGGTACTCACCGTAAAAGTCCTGACCAATCTTGGGGGCTAATGTCGGGGGAATACTTTTTGGATTAACCCGCGGCCCAGTGCGACTTACTTTACTCGCACGGACAAAAGCCCACATGGGATCAAGCCCAACATCGAACCGCCACAAGGAGAAGAATCTAGAAGGCACGGAGGCGAGCCAGTCTCCGGATAGGTCCCAGTTAAATGAGGGGGAAGTTTCCTTTGTAAACCTGACGAGCCTCTGTGTATATAAAGAGGACTCGCAGGACTTAGAGAAGGTCAAGCCCTTAAATTCTAGCTCATACGGCGAGTACCAGATCGGATCGCCTCCATTGTAACACCTCGATTATCATATCAATACCAATCTAGGGTAGGCAGGAAGTAGATCTTTTACCTCACATTCACTACTAGGAAAAGGGTTATAGGGAGGTTGGTATTCTGTGGCGCACCATTAATTGGTGCGCCACAAAATTATTTCTGTGGCGCATGGATGCTCGTGAGCCACATAACTTTCCGACTTTCTGTGGCGCATCTTTTGCCCATGCGCCACAGAAAGCCAGACTTCTGTGGCGCATGAGACACCATGCGCCACAGAATTTCTGTGGGTCCCACGTGCAATCATTGGGCCAAGGTCCATCTGGGGACATTCTGTGGCGCACCGTGGCTGGTGCGCCACAGAAACTCAACTTTCTGTGGCGCATGCTGTTGGATGCGCCACAGAAAGTTGGGTTTCTGTGGCGCACCAGCCACGGTGCGCCACAGAATGTTCACTTTCTGTGGCGCATCGAACACCATGCGCCACAGAAAGTTGGCCCAGATCTACAAAAAGGTGGCACCACCCTTTCCCCATGCATGTGACCTTCTTCATCCTCCCATCTAGCTCGAGCTCCTCCTCTCTCCCATGCCATTTTGACCATCCTATTCTCCATTATTTGTTATTAAACCTACTTTATTTGATATATAATTGGTGAGGGCTTGGGAGAGCCTCCATATATATTCTCCTCCTCTCTTTTTGTCCACAATTTTCTCTCCATCACCACACACTCTCTCTCATCGATCACGGTCACGTCTCGGCAACGGATCTAGATCTACTAGGTGGGTATTGTTGGATGGATGTTTGTTAAAGGCATGAGAAACTTGTCGGCGGGCGATTGTGTGTGTGGTTTGCATGAAGCAAACTATTGTTGAACGGATCTATGCATGAAACTTGTGTGTGTGGTTTGCATGAATCTTTGCATGTTGTTGCTTGCGCCGGCGTGGTGCATGGATGTTTGCCGAAATGTTGATTCATTTCCATTTCGGTAAATTTTTGCACCACATATGTCCTACTTTTAGGGGAAGTCATGCCGAATTTTTTCGTCGAACATTTCCGACTTCCCACATGAGAAGCTTGTATATGTGTGTGTGCATGTTGCGGTTAATTAATTCTAATTAATAACACATACTCTATATGTATACCGCGTAGGCGACCATGGTCATCAAGATGAGCTCCAATCGAATCAACAACTACAAGGAAGAAGCGAAGGCGGAAATGATCGGTGCAACGGGCGCCAGATACGATGTCCGTGTAGAAGTTGCAAATTTGTGAGATGGATCGACCCTGATTCCGGACAATTGGAGGAACACCTGCTCAGGCGCGGTTTCATGGAAGGCTTCAACCAAGCGCCGACAGCAAATGTTGCGCCTGAAGACGAGGGCGGGCAAGATGATCGTGACGAAGGAGATGCCGACAGACATGGTCATGATGGTGGTGGAGAAGACGCGAACACGCCGCAGAGCTCGCTAATGTCGGCCTTGATGGAGTCTCATGTTCAAGAACTGCTCCTCAAGAACGTGAGCACCGTTAGAGAGAAAGCCAAGCTGGCGCAAATGGAGATAGACGGGAAGACTCCGTTGTATCCTGGGTGCCGGCCACAGGATACGCGCTTGCAAGTAACGCTTGATGCTCTGGAGATGAAGTCGGGAAACAAATGGACCGACGCGAGCTTCAACAAGAACATGCAATTCTTGCACGAGCGTCTTCCCGAGGGGAACACATTGCCAACTAGTATCGAGGAGGCCAAGAAAGTCGTTTGCCCTCTTGACCTACCGCACGTTAAATACCACGCCTGCATCAATGATTGCGCAATTTATCGGGGCGAGTACGAGGACAGAACCACATGTCCGGTGTGCGGCCAAGGACGGTACAAGAGCCGTGGGAAGAAAGTTCCTCGAAAAGTGGTATGGTACTTTCCTATCACTCCCCGTCTGCAGCGGTACTTCGTGGACCCTAAGGAAGCAAAGCTCATGCAATGGCACGCGGAAAGGGAGAAGCCCGAAGAAGATCCGGAGAAGGGCAGGATCCTTACACACCCTTCAGACGCTAGCCAGTGGCAAGAGTTGGACGCCGTCAAATTTCGGAGGCGACGCAAGGAACGTCAGGCTCGGTATGAGCACCGATGGACTCAATCCGTTCGGCAACCAGAGTAGCACGCATAGCACCTGGCCCGTGTTTGTATGGCCTTACAACCTTCCCCCGTGGTTGTGCACGAAGCAAAGGTACATACACATGAGTATTCTCATTCAGGGGCCGAAACAAGCAGGTGTCCACATACATCTGTATCTCGCGCTGTTGAAAGAGGAGTTAGCCACGTTGTGGGAGACGCCAGCCCGTACGTGGGATGCCTACACTGGAGATTATTTCGACATGAGAGCCGCGTTGCTCACGACGGTGCAGGACTATCCTGGTTGCTCATATGTATCGGCCCAGGTAGGCCACGGATTCTGCGCATGTGTCAGGTGCATGGATAAGACCCCGCATCTCCAGCTACCAAGGAATCCCGGGTCTTCGAAAACCGTGTACCCAGGGGCTCGAAGGTGGCTTCGCATGGATCACCCGTGGAGAAAACGCGGTGACCTGTTCAATGGTAAGGACGAGATCGAAGGAGCCCCGAGCCCGAGGAGCGGCACAGAAATCGACGAGCTGTTGAAAAATTGGGAGGAGTGCCCCGCGCCGGAAAGAAACGACCGAAGGTAGATCCGCTGCTGGGTGTATGGAAAGCGAGGTCTGTTTTCCACGACTTGGAGTACTGGAAGGTCCTCAAGACGCCACATAGCCTCGATATGATGCACATTACGAAGAATGTCACCGAGGCTCTGCTTGGCACTCTTTCCAACATGCCGGAAAAGACCAAGGATGGGACGAAAGCAAGATACGATCTGAAATGGCTTGGTGTCAGGAAAGATCTTCAGGCTCCCGATAGCGATGACGATGATGATGATGATGATCAGACGGAAGGGACTCAAGGTCGCCGCAAAAGGGTAAAGAAGAACACTGTGGTGCTTCCCGCTACGTGCTTCACTATGAGTCCGGAGGAGCTCGAGCAATTCTACATGTGTCTCCTAGGAGTCAAATTTCCTCATGGTTACGCGGGGCAGATAAGCAGATATCTGGACGGAACAAAGAAGAGGTTTAGCGGGATGAAGTCTCACGACTGTCACGTGCTGTTGACGCAGATACTTCCCGTTGCGATTCGAGGGATAATGGACGAGCACGTCCGTGATACGCTGCTTGCCCTTTGCAACTTTTTCGACGTCATCAACAGGAAGTCGATCGCGTGAAGCAGCTCGACAGGCTAGAGGAAGAGATCGTGCTGATACTATGCGAGCTCGAGATTTACTTCCCGCCAGCATTCTTTGATATCTGCGTGCATCTCCTTCTCCATGTCGCAGCTCGGGCCAACGTTCATGCACTACATGATGCCGTTCGAAAGGATGAACGGTGTCATGAAAGGATACGTCCGCAACAGGTCCCATCCAGACGCAAGCATGGCCAAGGGCTTTCTAACCTACGAGTGCATCTCCTTCTGCCAGAATTATCTAAGCACCGAGAACCAGGATGTTGGTCTCCCCACGAGGAAACACTTCGGCAGGCTCAATGGATATGGTCACCGAGAGGGCACCAGCTCAACCTTTGTCAGCATGCAGGGTCAAAGGACGACTTCGACAGGGCTCACCGGGTCGCGCTACAACACTTACAATTGATCGAAACTTGGGTGGAATAGCACAAATGCTTACTCGAGCAACATTACATCAAACTGGGCCGGCCGAGGAAGAAGGGAGACGTAACCAGAGCGCACAACTCTAGCTTCACGCGTTGGTTCAAGCAAAAGCAACTGGAGCTAGCAAAGAACAAAGCACCATCTACGGAAGATGAAAGACTCATATTCTCCTTATCACGGGGTCCCTCGCACAACGTAAAGACCTATCAGGCGTACGACATCAACGGCTACAGATTCTACACCGAGGAAAAGGACAAGAAGTCGGAATATCAAAACTCAGGAGTAACTATGCTATCCTACGGCGATGAGGAGGCTACTGTCAAGGAAAGATACTTCGGAAGGATTGAGGACATATGGGAGCTCAACTACTGTGGAGATTGGTGCCAATGTTCCGTGTAAGATGGGCCAAGGACGTCGTCAAAGAAGGCCGGTATTTCACCACCATGGTAATACCCGATGCCAAATCGAAGAACGCCTCCGCGAAAAATGAGCCATGGGTACTCGCTAGCCAAGTTGAGCAATGCTTCTTCATTACCACCCGTCAAAGCCTAGCCGTGTTGTCGTGAGGAGGGGCAAGAGGAGCATCATCGGAATGGAAGGAGGCGCCACCGAGCAAGACTTGGACAACGAGCCAAAGATCGAGGAGGAATTCGACAAGTTCTTCGACATGCCTACTACTAGTACACAAAGAAGGAAGACCTCCCTACCTATTAAAGGTTGTCCGTTCACGCGAAGAAATCTCAAGGTGACCGGCCTAAAGTTTTCAACCGCAAAGAAGGGAAAGAAAAGAAGCTAGCTCGCGGAACCAAGACGAAGAATACTTTTTTGGTGTATTTACTTTGTGTGTGTGTGTGACACAATGGAAGCATATATTATGAATTTGATAATTTTTGTGTGTGAGAGACAAAGTATATGTATATCATGAATTAGATAATTTATGATATGTGTATCTCATAAATTTGTGTGTGTTCTTTCTTTAAATTTAACCAAAAAAGAATAACAAATTTATTTTTTTTAAACAAAAAAATGTGAGACAGCCAGGAATTGAACCTGGCTGCCCAAGTGTACAAGTTTCAGAAGCAATCCATTGGGCTATGTAGATTTCATTGTCATAATACAGCAGAACTGGTTTTTAAAAATCGCACTAGACAATTCTGTGGCGCACCCACCCAGAGGTGCGCCACAGAATCCTGAATTTCTGTGGCGCACCCCTCCAACGGTGCGCCACAGAATCCTGCCTTTCTGTGGCGCACCACTCCAACGGTGCGCCACAGAATTCTGTTGCGCCCACTTACATGTGGGTCCGCCAACTTGCCTCCCTCACTTCGCGAAAACTGCTAAGGATCCAAAATTCCTCTCGCGCGCTCGACGACCACCACCGCGTCCTCGCCGCCACTCCACCGCGCTCGACCCGCCCCGCCACCGACGGCCAGGAGCACCTCCACCGCCACCCCCGCAACGCCCCTGCCCTAACCGCACGCTCGGCCCCCGCGTGGCGCCGCCGACAAAGCCCTCCCGCCCTCGCACCTCCCTTCCCTCTGCACCAGCGACGACCTCTACACCGCGCTCGACGACCTCCCTTCCTTCCCTCCCCCAGGTGCTTCCCCTTTCCCCCTCCTCCCTCCCCTACCGAACTGCTGCACCCAAGGTGTTTGTAGAAATTCCCCTCTCATTCATCTCTTCTTCAGTTAGTTTCTCTGTTGAGTTTGAGTCCTAGGCTTTCTGTTGTGTAATACTATGATGGAACAGATGGAACGTTTACATCTATAGCATTTGCAAACAGGAGGTAAATACAATAAACCTAGCCCAACATGTTGAAGTGAAAACTAGAGCCTGTAGTGTTGGAGCCTGTTTGTTGTTGGCAGAAAAATAAGAAGCATCATGCGTCTGTGATGTACTAGCTAGTACCAAACTTCTCAAGAAGCTTCACGAATGATACATTTTCCCGGATGATGGAAACAAAAAGGTGGACAGCTTAGCCATCACGAAGATGAAAACCGCCTTGACCAGCTGGAGAGGCCGGGTGAAGGCGAAGATTGAAAAGGGTCTTAGCTGGGAAGAGATCAGTGCCAAAGAGCCGTACATCGACATAGAAGAGTTCGAGGCATTGAAGTTGTCCTTGGCATCTCCGGAGGCTGAAAAATGGACCGAGTGGGGGAAGAAAATGCGGGCACTGAACTTGGGTAACCACCATTTGGGGAGCGGTGGTTACGCAGGAAAACAGCGCGTGTGGGACAAGGAGGATGCCGAGGTTGCGAGACTTGGGAAAGAGAACATGTGGCATAAAATCACGGACGAGCAAGTTAAGAACTTTGTTCGGTCCCGCTACTATCTGAAGCCGGGGACGGGGGAATTCGTTACCGACTATAAAGATGTGCTGGATTTCGAGAAAACGCTGGTAAGGAACTTAATTACTGCGGATATCTCAAAGTCTATTTGCGTTGATTTCTACATGGGTTCACATTTATTTCCTTTGTCCGCAGGAGGCTGAGTTGAAGGCTGAGGCTGAGGCCGGCCCGTCGTCCCAGGAGGCTCAGGCCGGCCCGTGGGACACGACTTTCAACCGGGCGATGAACGTTTTCAAGGGGAGGGACAAGTCAAAGCCGCCGACGTCAGCTGGCCGTGTGACCGGCTTTGGTACGGCGATGAAGTTCATCGAGTACTACAGCACAGACACCGACAAGAAAAAGGAGAGGAGGAAGCCAGCTAAAGATAGAGCCGAGGTTCTCGAGCTAAGGAAGAAGCTGGAGACACTAGAGAAAGAAAAGGTGGACTCTAGCATGGTGGACAAGCTAGTGGCCGAGAAGGTGAACGAGCAGCTCCGGACGATGTTACCCCCTGGGTTGATGGAGGGGTTAGCTGCCTGGAACGCGAGAGGTCAACAGGGGCCGATACACGTGCCCAGCTTCGCCGGCAGCACCTCCAGCAATAACGTGTCGCCGGTCCTGGTGACCCCACCGGTGCTCCCTGTCGTGGATCAACATACACCAAGGCCGGAGAATAATGATAATGCGCACGAGCGGCCGGAGAATGATAGGCCGGCCGCCGGCACCGGGGCCCTTGTCTCGACATTAGCCGAGCTCGACGCCATCACCAAGGTAACTAATTAGTTAGTCCGCGACATCTTCTATGACTATATATGCCTTTGATGACTGCCATATCTCATGCATGGTGCCCAACATGTGTTGACTCCCAGGACATGCCTTGCATACTCCTGCATAGGGTGGGGGTCGGCGGCGAGTTGAAGGAAGTCGCAACGGCCAAGATCATACAACCTTTGACCCGCGATATGCACAACACCCGAATGAGCGAGGTCGTGATGAAAGTCAATGTGAGCGAGGTACTGCCTGAGTTCCATGACATCGACCCCCCCCCCCCCCCCCCACGCAACCTCCGGGAGCCGAGAAATACATGAAGCTTGGCGAATGCGGGAAGTGGATGATGGAATGGCCGAAGACCCAGATTCGTCTTGGGGATGTTCTTCATGGGGTCAGGCGCACCGGCGGCGCCACCTCGAGGCCCCGGCTCCCGGTCGTTCGGCCCCCGTCGAAGCGGCCACAAAAAGCTGTTGCGGATGAACCGGCGCCACAAGCAGCCGTCGCCACCACCCAGAAGGAACCGCCGGTCGCCGCCACCACCGGCCGGAAGCTACCGCCGGTCGTCGCCGCCACCAACCGCCACAAACAGTTGTTGGGAACATCTTCACCGCAACCGTCCAAGGTTAGTTCTGACTTTCCGAATTCCCCGACTTTCCGACTTTCCCGACTAACGGATGTGCTATTGTTTATGTTTAGGACAAAGCCATTGCACCTCAACTTGGTGGCAACGACGACAATGAGGAGGAGGAGATTGATGTCAACGTTGATGACTACATCAACACTGGCGCCTGCATGGATGGTATGTACATGCCTCTTGTGGATGAAGAACCCTTCCGCGACCACCGCCGTCAACCTGCTCGTCCCACTTCATGCACACAATGCCTGGCCTTCACCGACACGCCTCCGGATGCCGGCGATCATCAAGCTCAACCGGGTAACATTTTCAACCCTAACACACTGCAAGAAACTGTTAAAGCGAGGTTCACTTCACCCCACAATCCCCAGAGATGAAGAACAAGAAGAAGCACAGGAAGAGAAAAGGATCCTCCACCTCTGCGAGCCAGCCAGCTCCTAAGATCCGGGGTCTTGAAGACACGATTCCACCCCGTGCGGATGGCTTCCCCCGAGTTCAAGAAGCTGGTAAACCTATCTTGTCTGGGGACTTGCTCCGCCTTGCAGAAGGACCCATGATTGCCTTGCAGGAATCTATCTTGCATCTAGAGGAGCTCCTTCTTAAAGACAAGCAGCCGAGTTACCCGGCGTTCGCGGTCCAGGTGCCAAAGGAGCTGGTGGACTTCGTCCAGGAAGACCCCGCGGATGTGTTCTTCATAGCGTACGAGGACATCTTCAAACTCTTTCACACTCAATGGCTGGACTATAACATGGTCCGCCTATATGCGCTCGATATGGCGATGAAGATCAGGAGAGATGATACCCCGTACGTCGCGATAGTGGATCCCTACTACATGCGCGACAGCCATCTGGTGGAAGGATCAAAGACACGGGAAACGGCCACGAAGTACCTCGTAGGGGTCATGCTGGCCAACAAGAGGAAGAACACCCTTCTTCTGCCTTTCTTTTTCGAGTAAGTACACATCCGCTCGCCACCGTCGGATCTTATGCCTTCTTGTATATTTCTTCCATCGCTGATCCTTTGTCCAACATTCTGTTTCAGTTGTGTTGAGCAGGGACAAGTACTGCGCACTCATCTACGTATCCCCGAGGTGGTCCATTGCCACTTATTTGGACTCGGGGAATAAATCCACGCCGAGATGATACACCAGAATAAAGGGTGTTCTCGATGACGCTCTCGAGGCCTATGCCCAAAAGGGCGGCCCCTTCCATAAGAAGTCGGAATTCTTCACGGAGGACAACACACACAAGTTCCAGCATGGGACCGGCTTCCATTGCATCAAGCAACTGGATGGCAGCGTGAAGGAGGCCTACTACGCCCTCCATCACCTTAAAGCGATTGTCCGGGATTACGAGAAAACGAAGATTCCATCTGGTCTCGCAGAATACACCAAAATAGCGGATGCTCTCACCGATGCTGATTACAGAACAGACTTCCATCGCATCCGGCTGCAGTTGTCAACGATCATCCTCGACGATGTCATTCACAAATCAGGGTCCTTCCACTACCCCAGAGGTATTATAGAAGTGCATGTGTAGGGGTATATATTATATATATGCTATGCTATGAAACCCAAATAGGATAGCCATATGATTTCCAACCATGACAATTGATTGATTGTCTTGCCTCTCTACTTAGATGAATAAATTATACTCTATTTATATCACTAACCAATATATATCCCAATCCATCTTCAGGGTTGTGTCAGAGGGATATCGAAGAACGACTAGAGGCACAGAATGACACCAGGGAGTGGAGGACGAAAGAAGGCTTTCTACCGTTCCCGGCGCCGCTCAAGAAGAGGACTCCATGATCATGCATGCTCCCGCGCGCTCTTGCTCACCATCATCGCCGATGTGTACTACATTTGATCATAGTTAGGCGGCGAACACTTGATTTGTAATGTGTAGTGTGAAATGATGAAACATTCGGCATTTTTTTGACTATGTGTATATATGTATCTCGATCGGGCACTAAGTAATATGTGTGATGACATATTGATTAATGTGTTTGTCTGTTTATATACCTGTCAAATATACCTGTATTTCTGTATAAACCTGTATAAATCCTGTATATACCTGTATTTGTACAGCAAATGAAAAAATATCGGTATTTCTGTTTCATATTTCTGTGGCGCAAGCTTTTTTTTTTGTGGCGCACCACTTTCTGTGGCGCACCAAGGAACAGTGCGCCACATATTTCCTCTGCATAGGGGTGCTGCCGAGCTATTTCTGTGGCGCACCGCGCTGGGTGCGCCACTTTCTGTGGCGCACTCCCGGGGTTCGCCACAGAAATAATTTTTGTGGCGAGAATTTTGTGGCGCACCCAGCAAACCTGGGGGTGCGCCACAGAATTCCAAAAAGGTGCGCCACAGAAAGGTCTTTCTATGGTAGTGATTGAGGGGGCCGAACCTGGGTAAATCTGTGTTGATCTTTGTTCCTGCGATCCCAAGCTTGGAGATGCTTGACTCGCGTAATCCCACACCTACGAAGTCATCCATGACACCTGACGTGACAAACCCACGACACGCGCCACGTGCACACTTTGTCGTGTGCCCCCTCACGGCAAAGCTCTTTGCCGAGTGCCTGTACACGGCAAAGTGACCATATGTCCCCTATTTGTACTTTTTTTTTAAATCCCTGCATTTTACAGATAAATCACACAAATATGACAGAATTATCACAATTTGAGCACAAACATCACAATTTGAGCACAAAACATCACAAAATGCACAAACTTCACAATTATTACATCTAGGTATCATTATTTACAACAATACTGATACAGAAGGTCAGCACAACAAATGGTGGCATCGATATCATCCTGCAACGCATCCATGCCATCGATATCATCCTGCAACGCATCCATGTACAAGTTAGATGTAGAAAAACAAAAGAAATGATCTAAGTTAGATGTAGTAAACAATAAGACACAAGTTGATCTATGTGGTAAACCAAAAGACACAAGTGACCATTGGAGATTCATTGATTGGCTATGTCGATCTAAGTGAGACATGAAGTAAGTTTTCGAACGAGAGTGGTAGCAAGTTGAAATGGTAACTAACCTCAACTGGCCTTCCGGCGGCGGAGTAGGTCCTCAACATCAGAGAGGAGGATCCTGATCCTACACGTTTGCAAAAAAATGATGAGTTCGACAACTAGGTGGAAATGGCATAGTCATGGCATTAAAAGAAAGCTAACTAATATTTGATGAGTTGAACTAACTAAAATTTGACAAGTTCAACTAATGGGTAAAATTTGACAAGTTCAACTAACTAAATTTTGACAAGTTCAACTAAAGTGGCAATGGCATGGCAAGCTAAATTATGAGTCATGCGAGCATACCCATGGGAGCCTCCGGACAACGTTAGGGTTGGAGATATAGGGCTGCCCCTACGGATCGTCCTGGCCACCAAGCGGCGCCGCCATCGAGTGAGATCCACCCGCAGATCCTGGATTCATCTACAACATAAAAAAAGGCTCGCATTACACAAATAATTTAGTTACAACAATAAGATGGATAGAATGACAAGTTTGACAACATACCAATGGAAACATCGGTGGAGGGAACGTGGGTGGAGGAAAAGGAAGAGTCCCGTCCGCAGGAGCCATGCGCTGCATCGTGCTCGTCATCCACTCCATCATCCGCCTGGACTACTCCTACTGCTGCTGGATCTGCTGCTGCTGCCAGATCTGCTCCTGCTGCTGCTCATAGAGCACCTGCTGCTGCTCATAGTGCACCTTCTGCTGAGACAACTCCTCCCGGAGCTGGTCGACAGTTAGACCCGAAACTCGTGGGCGGGTCTCCACAGCAGGCGCACCAGGCGCCCTCCCACGGCGGACCTGGCGTAGAGACGGGATGGTGCGAGGGTCGACGGAGCCGTCACCTATCCACAAGCAGCCATTCGCCTTGCCTTGCACCGCAAGCACGACAGCCTCGACGTCAAGTGGACTGGTGAGAGGGTCAGCGTTCTCACCGTTGCGCTCCTTGAACTTCGTCGTGTACCCCGTGTTCCGGAGCTCGGCGCCGCTGCTGATCCACATGGACCCTGTATCAGGATCCGGCTCATCCCTGGTACGCATCTTTGCCCAAACGACGAAGGGCGAGGGGTCTACGCCGGTCTTCAATTTCTGCAAAGAGAGCACGAACATAGGTGAAAAGGAGACGATATTGTAAAAGAGAGCACGAACATAGGTGGATTAAAGAATGCATTTGCTCACCTCTTTTTGTACGCATTGGGAGAGGCTGAGGCTGCCTTGGCGGTGTGTTCCAGCCTTGTTGTGCGCCCTCTTTGCCTTTCCCTCCTCGTGAATCTTGAGGTACGCCGGGCTAGTCCACCACGCTACCATCGCGAGGTGGCACGCTTCGTTGTTACCGACGTACGGAGGAGGCACCTATGTACACAGAACACACATATTAATGATATTACATGGCGGTCAACAAAATCGATAATATAGAAATGAAGCTACCTGCAGGTACTGCCATGGCTGCAGCAAGATGTCCCGGGCACGCTTCTTGTCCAGCGCAATTTTCTTTTCGGCGTACCAATTGCGGACAGAGTTCACGCGAGCCTCATAGTGCATGTCCGTCAGCATCTTAGAGGCCATCTCCAAAAGGACGTTTGTGCACTCGTTCTCATCCTCCGGTCGGTAGGAGAAGAAGTTCTACAAGCATGCACATAGGTAAAATAGGGTCAAAGCCATTAGTGCAATCTCGGATTTATAGAATGATGAGAAGTCAAACAAACTTACCCAGAAATAGCGGAGTGTATTATGCGCCATGTTGTGGTACTTGCCCTCGGGATCCTCCTCGTAGCTGTAATGCTTGAAAGTCCAAGCTACACTCTTGCCACCCTTTGGTAGGGTGACAATCCCAGGGAAGAACTTCCTGACAAGACATCCAAGGATGCTCGAGTAGGTACGCTGTCCCTTCACTTTAGGAGGCACATACTCAAACGACCTACACAATGAAAAAACAAAAATTAGTATGGTTAGCGGGTCAAAACACAATGAAAAGCTAAAATTGAACATAAACTATAATAAGTACCTTTTCCCGGTGGGCACGAGAAGAGTGTGCTTGTAGGCGTAAGGAAGATCGGGGAGCTTCGTGGCCCCCCGCTGATACGGCGGCTTGGTCTGTGGCTCAGGGATATCCGGCTCAGTCTCAACCCACTCCTCCGGCGGCTCCCACTGCAGCGTCGGGTCAAGCTCAAACCCCTCCTCCCCAGGTCCTTCCTCGTGCCCCCTCCTCGCTGTCCTCCTCCCCGCCCTCCTCCTCGCTCTCCTCCTTAGAATCCAGCGACTCATCCTCAGAATCCGGCTCCGGCTCCTGATCGTACTCCACGTCCTCCTCGTCGGACTCCTTGGCCCGGGGAGGACTAAGAGTCCTCTCCCTCCACGTACTCCCACGTCGTGCACTCCTCGCACGTGGAGGTGAGGGTGGAGGTGAAGGTGGTCGTGGTGCCGAACTCGATCCCACCAGGATTTTCCTCACGCTGCCCACCTTTTTTGCCAAGGCCTTCTTCATGTTTCCTGCATTGACAAAAAAATGGGTTTCATGAGTATACATGATCCAAAATTAAGGTAAATAGATGAAGCAACAACGAGTAAAGTAAAAATGAATACAATTAGATGAAGCAACAATTAGAATAAAACAAAATACCTGGAGTAGCGACAATGAGTTCTCACAAAATAAGCTAGACTGACAAACAAAATACATGGAGAAGCCGGTCAAAGGGGTAGATCGACAGGTTTGACTTTTTCCAGCGGGTGTAGGGTTTCGCCGTAGCGGGGCTCCGGAGAATCGGAATCGCGACAAAACTTGCATGGGTCCCCAATATATGTATAAGAGTGTGTTGGTAGGTTGTGGGAATTAAGATACAGCTCTGAGGTGCGACCCGCTTCACCGACCCCGCTTACTCCGTAGTAAGTTCCGACACTTAGAGGTGAAAGCTCCCGTTTCGGATGCCAGGGATGGAATCATGCGACGGACCACATGAAATGTTGGTTCCCCATGGTCGTATGTACCAAACTAACACAACCAAGCAAAAATGTTCATGCGTCTACCCCATCTCGGCGCCGGTCAAAGGGGTAGATCGACATGTTTGACTTTTTTCAGCGGGTGTAGGGTTTCGCCGTAGCGGGGGGCCGGAGCGTCGGAATCCCAACAAAACTTGCATGGGTCCCCAATATATGTATAAGATTGTGTTGGTAGGTTGTGGGAACCAAGATGCAGCTCCGAGGTGCGACCCGCTTCACCGACCCCGCTTACTCCGTGGTAAATTCCGACACTTAGAGGTGAAAACTCCCGTTTCGGGTGCCGGGGATGGAATCATGCGACGGACCACATGAAATGTTGGTTCCCCATGGTCCTATGTACCAACCTAACACATCCAAGCAAAAAAGTTCATGCGTCTACCCCCTCTCGGCGCCGGTCAAAGGGGTAGATCGACATGTTGGACTTTTTTCCAACGGGTGTTGGGTTTCGCCGTAGCGGGGGGCCGGAGCGTCGGAATCCCACCAAAACTTGCATGGGCCCCTAATATATGTGTAAGAGTGTGTTGGTAGGTTGTGGGAACCAAGATACAACTCCGATCGAGGTGCGACTCGCTTCACCGACCCCGCCTCATCCACATAGGCTGGTTTCTGCACTCTCTCATAGGTGAAAACTTACACTTCGGGTGCACGACATGGAATCATGTGTTAACATGTGCCCAAAGTTGGGTTGAGATGTTCATATGATTTAACCTAACATAATCAGGGAGGAAAGCCTACCGAGTAGCCCCTATTCAACGCCTATGGAAGGGGTAGACGACGCCTCGCACGTTAGGTCCACTTATTCGGGGTTTCGACCCATGCGGCCCGCACTGGAGGGTTTATATATATTATCGAGAAACATAATTAAGTGAAGTAAATGAACGTACTAGAAGACTTAACAAAGAAAATAAACGAAGCAAGCATATCAAAACAAAACAAATAAAGGGGGCTAGTGCAAACACATGCTTTGCCGTGTGCTATGCACAAAGGCACACAGCAAAGGACATATGTGTCGTGTGCTGTGCACAAAGGCGCACGGCAAAGGGCATATGTGCCGTGTTGTAACATCCCAATAATTTCAAAGTTTTGAAAATCCAGAAAAATCAAAAACTTTTTGAAAATCATATATATTTTGTTTTGGAAATCCAAAATCATGCATGCATTCATCATCTTCATGTATTGTTTGCATTTAAAATTTCAAAAGTTGGAATTCTATTTCCACTTTAAACCCTATTTGAGAAAAGGTTATAAATGAGCCTTATTATGCTCTAAATAATATTTTGATTTTATGAATTTATTTGATGGCCAGGATGATGCCCAAGTGTTATTTTTGGAATGAGCTTCCAAAAAAGTATTTTCTCAAATTGTGTGGAAAAGATTCAAATCTTTTTGAAAAATTTAGAAATAGCAAAAATTTCCTTTTTAAATGCCCAAGGGTATTTTGGTAATTCATTTGGTATAATTTATACCCAAACTGTATGTTTGAATAAAGCTTATTATTACAAAAATTATTCAAATTGGTTTGAATCCATTTGGATTCATATTTTGAACGTTATAAAGTTTTCAGAAAATAGAAAAGGAGAAAGAACAAAAAAATATGGAATATGCCCTCTGCCCGAGCCAGCCTAGCAGAGGCCCAGCTCCCTACCGCGCGCGCAAGCAGCCCAGCAGCCCACCCGGCCTCTCTCTCCTCTCTCCCTCACTGACAGGTGGGACCCCTGGTCAGCACCAACAGCCAGGTCAGCGTCGTCTTCCTCGCCCTCAAATCACGCTCGCGAAAATGGCAGGAGACAGCCCGGCGATCCCCTCTTCAATACGGGCGTTTAAGGCCGCAATCCTTGCCTCCGTCTGCACCTACATATACTCCACGCCCCCCTCTTCCATTTGCCCCAAAAACCACACCACGAGAGCCACCAGGCTGCTCGTACGCATCCACGAAGCACCGCCACGGCCGCCGGTCATTTTCTTCAACTCCGGTCGACTCCGGCAACCCCAAGCCTCCCCCTGTCCTCCTTTCTTCTTATTTCTCCCTTGCGCTTCATCCTGACAAGGTCCCGTAATTTTTTTCGTGCCCAGATCGAGCTATTCTTCATCGACCGAAGCTAGCCGCCGCCTGCATCAACTCCGGCGAGCAATTCGAGGAGGAGAAGGACACGCCGGAGATCTCTGTCGTGCCACCAACCTCGCCACGATCTCCTCTTCGTCGTGGTATGGTTTACTCGCCCCCTTAGGCCGTAGATCTTCGATTTCATGCATGCCGGCCATGGCGCCGTCACGGGATGGGCTCACCAGAGCAATTCCGGCCGGTCGAGCCACTCGGTTCTGGTCAATTGGACCTGGGCCGTCAGATCTATTTTGAACGGCGTAGATTAGATCACCTAAGTGAAGAGGTACGGGCAGATCTGGACCGTCAGATCCAGATCTGACGGCTCTGTTTTTTTTTCCGAATCGGTACCGGCGAATCAGAAGATGCCACGTCGACGTCCAGTCAGTGCCGCGTCAGCGACCAGTCAGCGTCTCGTCTGCAGCACAGTCAGCAGATCCAGCAGTTTTGCAGAAAACCCCCTGTATATTAGTTTTATCATTACTTTTTCTCTGTTTATCCAAATTCAAATATTTTTATATATTTGGAATCCTTAGAACCAGTCGAATGTTTTGGATCTATTAGTTTTCTGTTTTGACAAATTCAAAAATTTCAAATTTTCAAATGAGTTGTGTGAGTATTTTTGACATAAATTTAGTTTAAAAATAGCTTTTTGAGTGAATCCAGTTGCATTGGATTTGTTTGGTTACCCTCTGTCCAGTAGCACTGTGTTATATTTTTTGGATGAAAATTTTAATTACAGAAAGCGTTAATCTTGTGTTTTACCCTTGTCATTATGTCTTGTTATTTTTGTTTTAGTAGAAATGGTTTTAATTGCATTTCTGGCATCATGCATGCTTTATAAAAAAAAAGTTAGTATATTAGTTTCTTGTGTTTTAAATTGCATTTCATGCATATCATATTTTATGTAATGTTATTATGCTTGTATGTTTATTGTGGCTTGTTTGACTTGTTAGAAACTTCGGAGGGAAACGAGGACTTTTGCAACTGCTACTACTGCTCCCCTTGTTGCCAAGGCAAGTGGCACATTCATAAAATTCCTAAGTATTTTGTCTATGCATGACTTAGTTTATTTTCCTTATGCATGTGTAGGTGTTATTAGTATTGCTATGCAAGACATGTTTTAGCATTGCCCCTTTTCCTATGTGTTTAGGTACCTATATAATAACTTAGTAGAAATAGTGATGCTATGCAAAAGTTATTTTATGGAAAAGCTAATTTCTACTAAGTTAAAATGAAACACCTGGGCGGATTTGGATTGCTTGGTTTATGTTGAGTGGTTTGCCAGGGTTTTACCTGAGGAATTGCACTTGTGGACGGCCACCCAGGAACAAAGCGATTTGAAGTTACTCCAAGTGAAGATTGCTTCCAGTGCAGCCATTTGTCATATGGGTTCTGTCTTGATGGACTAAGTTGTGTGGACTCACCTCGGCTTGACAAGCAGATGTAGAGGGATGTAGGTGGAACGGGTCAAGCCGGTATGGGGTGGGAAGATGCTTCTGAAAAATCTCGTCTCAATCTTCTCCTTTTCCTTATCACTGCTGGAGTGTAGAGGATAGTTTTGGCTGATTGAGTCAAATGGTGAACGTGCACAACCTCTCGAGAGTTAGCCATGTCCCCGGTTATGGACAATTCTGAGCAGCTGATCAAGAACGTCAACGGAGGATCCCAACATTCCAACTTCTCAAGTAAAAGTTTGAAGGGTGAACAAGAGTTGATTAGAAGAAAAGTTTTCCAAAGAGTTAGGAAAAAGATGGCTTTATGCAAAATAGCATTGAACTCCACCAGCCAAATATGCATATAGCTTATTAGAGTTATTCCACTAAGTGTCCACAGAGTGTCACATGCCAGTTCCATTTCATATGGTTCTGACCCACCTTGTTGCAACATTTTTCCTGTTGCAGGTTGTTCCGACGACGAGTGAGATTTCGTTTAACGATTTCGAGTCTGCAACCAACATGTTTCGCCTGTGCCACATGAAGATGATAGAGACTCACTGCTACTTTTTATTCCGCTGTGCTAAACTTTATGAAATGCTAGCCTTGAGCTATGCAATTTGTAATGAATATTGTAAGTCTGGATCATGCGATATAATAAAATTTGATGCATTTGCATGATATTCATCTTAAACTGTGTGTGCAAATAAATCGATTCAGTGGTTTGCACTATACACAGGGATCTTGCTAATTTTTAAGTGCAGGTCCGCTACACGTGTGCTTTTTTTATTGACATGGTATAGCATTTTCCGCGAATTTATTTAGAGCGCGGGAAATTTATTTAGATATTTCCCGCGAATTATTGCGGAGCGCGACAAGGTTGTGGATCCTGGTCAACTGATTTGCCGTGTTGTCACATAAAGGAGCACGGCAAAGATATCTTTGCCGAGCGGTCAGAATTTGCCGTGTTTTTTTTGCCCATTTTGTAATGATGTATACTTTGCCGTGTGCTGTGGATCTTATGTGACATGCTTTGTTTCTTTGCCATGATCCTTTTACTCTCCTCACGGCAAACGAGGCTTTGCCGTGTTCCACAAACATGGCCGCACACGGCAACGCAATGCCAGTACGGCAAAAGAAGATTTTCCGGTAGTGAGATGTATATATTGGTGATAAGATAGATCGGTAATGATCCATACAAAACCACTTGTCACTTAGCTGCTTTGCTCGGCCCACACATCCGGGGACGGGCCTCCCTTCGCCCTGGCAAAAGTTATCATTTATCTGAATATATTTATATTAAATTGGTTCAAAACAAAATGACAAAACTTGACCCAGCACCTCCGGGCGCTGTGTTACAGACTTAATTACGCTCTCTTTCATGTCTAACTTGTCACGGCAAGGCCGTTCCTGCTCGGTGGAAGAACCACCACCTCGTCCTCCTTAAATCTAGCGTACACATCCCCCGCGTAGAATCCCCGAGTCCTCCACGCCAGCACCAGCGTTACCGCAGCGGCGGCCACGGTCACCGCCGTTATGATCAAGAACGATTCCTTGTAGCACCGGACGCCGATGCAAGTCACGAGCCTCTTCCCGGCCGCCGAAGCCACGGCGTGTCCGACATCCTGCCGCGCGGCCTCGCGGTCGTACATCCGGCCGGCGACGCGCACGTTGAGGATGTACGACCCCACTGGGCTCGCCGTGCCGCACAGGTTGTAGAGCGTGGAGTAGTACCTGAGCCCGAACAGCTCCGACACGCTCGGCAGGATCAGCGGCTGCGCCGCGCCGAAGCAGAACCCGATGATCACCGACGCTACATATAGGGATCCTGGTGCGCCGAACGATATGAGGAGGTGGCCGGGGACGGCGAGGAGGAGGACGACGGCCAGGATGAGCGGGCGCGGGAGGCGGTACCGCTCGAGGAGTGCCTCCGACGCGAACCCGGCGACGACGCGGCCGAGGTAGTTCCAGATGCTGACGAGGGAGACGAAGGTGGCGATGTTGCGCTGCCCGTAGCCTAGTGACTCGCCGATCTGGCCCAAGTTGTCTATGGCTGTGAGCGTGCCGCCCACGCCAAACACCATCGCCGTGAACAGCAGCAGCATGTCCAGGCTCACCAGCGCCTGAAGGATCGTGTAGTCCTCGCCGCGCGGCGGCGGCATCAGCGCGCGCGCCACCCTCGCCGTCTTTGTTGTAGCTGCTGGACTCTCAGCACTCGCCGCCGCTGGTGCCTGTGTCAGTGTCTGTGTCTCCACTGGCTGCGCTTCCGGAGTGCTCTTGAACAGTGCGGCCTCCTCGCGCAGAACGACGGCGAAGGGGAGGAGGAGCATTGCGAGCACGGCGGCGGCGCTCACGCCGTACTCCGCTTGAGTGAACTTAAACCTCTTTTGCAAGATGATGACGACCATGAGGTAGGCGGCGAGCGCGAGCGACACGTACAGAAAGCCGAGGAACACGGGGTACTCGCGGCGAGCCGCAGCCGGCGAGCGCGGCGAGCGTATGATCCGTATTGTGCCGAGGAACGCCACGGAGACGGCTGCCGGGAGCCAGCCGACGAGCAGTATGAGCGGCCTGGTGTCGCCGCCGCCACCTCCGTAAAAGGCGAGGTACAGCTGGGTGAAGATGGCGCCGCTGAGGCCGACGAAGCCCTTGAACAAGCCGAGCATGACGCCGCGGTTCTCGGGGAAGTTCTTGACGCAGGTGACGAGCGCGCCGGTGTTGGCGAAGGCCTGTGAGTTGGCACCAACTGCGATGTAGAGGCAGACGAGCCAGAGCGGCGGCCTGGTGCGGACGACGCCGGCGACAGAGAGATAGAGCATGAGGTATCCCCCCAGGTTCATGGTGGCGCCGATGGCGAGGATGAGCCAGGGCGGGGAGACCTCAGCGATGAGGCCGGCGTGGATGCCGACGTTGGCGCCGACGTCCTTGAAGAAGCTGACGGTGTTGAGCTGCTCCTGGGAGTAGCTGAACGTGGCCTTGATGTCCTTGGAGTAGACAGCGAAGATGTAGGTCGCCCCCGCCGCGGACATGATGAGGAAGGAGCCGTACGCCATGAACCACCTCCCACGCAGCACGTGCGTGGCGAAGGCCATGGTAGAAAACGCCATGGCGAGGTAGCTGCTCTGCTTGTTTTGTCGTTGCCAAATGCGAAGCTGGAATCATCGATGTTAAGCCATTAATGCAGTACTTGACCAAGGAAGAGCTTAAGCTGTGGGCTCTGGCCAAATTAGGGGTAGATGTAGAAGTGTTGGTCGAAGTGAGGAGTAGTTCTTTGTTATGTTGTGCGTGTGTGTGGCCAACGGGGTTGTACTCTCCTTCTTATGCTAAATCTTACATAAAAATACACGCAACCTTTTTTTTTGCGAAAAAGACCAACGGATATATTGATTATCATCAACGGTACAAAGAATTCGAAAAGTAATAAAAATTACAAATAGGTCTTCAGACCACCTAGCGATGACTACAAGCAATGAAGCGAGCCAAAGGCGCGCCGCCGTCCTCACCTCTCCCTCACTGGAGCCGGACAAAACTTGTCGTAGAAGAGCTTATTGTATTGAACAGACAGGAAGTCGCCGTGCTAAGATTCTGAAGGACCAACGCAGACACGCAACCTTTGGTTGCCTGTTCTTGAAAAAAAAACACGCTGAAGAAGAAATATCTTGCGAGTGACGCAGCATAAGCAGCAGGTCAGATTTGAGTTGGAGTAACCAAAAGCTATTTTAAGACCTCGATCGCTCAGTGTGGACTTGCTAGTTAGTTGCTACGCATGTTACTATATCTTGTCCGCCAGGTGCCGTGATTCCTGGCTAGACAGGAATCAATCAATCAAATGTCCTGCAATAAACATGCCACCAAAAATTACAAATATTTCACCTTGTTTACTGTTTGGCAAAACCAATAATAAAACCAATTGTAGTTTGGTTATTGGAGGGCAATCCTCTGATATTACGATTTTATAATCATCTAATGCGGTCATATTAAATTATGTGTATCTAGAATTATGTGTCAACATATATTTTTCATTCCATATATTTTTATCATTTAATGCGGTCAGGTCTCGTTAATATATAATAAATTATGTGTATCTAGAATGTATAAATGGTACAGTTAGATTCGTCTTGAACAATTCTTCCATTTCATATATTTTTATAATAATTTTATGATCATATTATAAGTACAAATCATGGTCAAAGTTGGACGTCGTTGACCAGCGAAATTAAATGGCGCCTTGTATTTTGGAATGGAGGGAGTATATGCATACTGAATATTTTAAAAAATGACTTGGCTCTTAATTTCATCGTTTTGATCGGCAAACAACAGTTCATACAAACATTAGGGCTAAATTAGTCCATACAAACAATATTAGCGCTAGCTAGTTTCGATCGGCAAATCCTAACCTAACTGTAAACTAACAAAACAGGCCACTATCCAGGGGTTCCACTGTCAGGTTGGATACTCCCAATTAAAAACACATCATATTAAATATTAGAACTATCCTGGAGCTTTTTGGCACAAATATGTGTTGCATGATTCCATCAGATTGTAGCTAGTGAATGAACAAAGTTTCTTGTAAGCTTTCAACAAAACTCGCATGTGTAATCCATCAGTTAAACAATATTCCTTGTGTCCAAACAACATAGGTATTAACAGCTCCGGAAGAATTTTCAGGGTAGAATTACCTTTTTGGTAAAGTATGTATGGATTAACAGTTTAGTCCCAACTGCCAAGGACTGCAATTTAATTCTCAGATCCACTTGTATTTCGAGTAAACAATTTGGCATAGAAATGTGTATCTGAAAAATACACTAGTTGGTTGCAACTAATGGAGCTTCAAGGATGACCTTTAATTCTCTATTTGTTTGACATTCATATGAACTAGAATCCTGTCTAGTTCATTTTGCAGTACACTAGGTTAGCTTACTGGAGCCAACCTGGTTATATGTTTGTTTCTGGCCTAGATCACTATTAGAGTCTCGTCTCTGTAGATTTTTTTTGGAACAAGGCAAAAGATTTGTCATTTTCATTAATTAAGCAGAAGAGAGTAGGTCGGTAAATTAGAGGAAAAACGGAAAACCGGTACAGATACCGTCTCCGACCGTTACGGAACACGACCGTCGTGAGGGCACACACGGCCACCCTGCGTACCAAACACAAACCGTGCAAAGACCGTTGAAGACGAGGATCGTCGTCGAGGATGCCTACCAGTGACGTTGTCATCACTGCTCTCAAATCCAACGACTCCGACTTCACCGAAGAAACGACCAACTAAGAAGACCTCACCGTAGTGGCCTCGAGTAGCCCCCGCCGGGTCATCGTTGCCGCTCGACACGCCGGTCAGCTGCTCCGACTGCGTAGCAGGGGCAGTCCGGAAGGAAGACGAGTCGAACACGCCGAAACAAGAAGCCGACTAACAAGGTCTTGTCGCAACGAAGCTATCGCTCAACACCATCGTCGTTGCCACGCTAGCCACCACGCGGAACCCTACACCCACCACCGACTCCATCCACCGATCCCTCTCGGCGATGCACAACTCCAAAAATGATGCCCCAAGGAGGGAACGACACCTGACCGCCGCCATCATCCGATCCACGGATCTAGGGTTTCCCCGGAGGTAGCGAGAGGAGATTGGAGTTTTGCCGCGACGATGCAAGAAGACGGTGTCCAAGGAGCCGCAATCACTGGCTCTGGCCACAATCGAGAGCAAGGTTTTCACCGGATCTGCTCCACAAGACCTTCCTCTAGCATGCTGCACATCGAACCAGCCTCGAGCCGGACCCAAAGAATCAGATCTGGGTCAAGCCCCCAATAGGATTCAAAGGAGCCAGCTGCCTTACAGCCATGGCTTCACGGCCGGCCGCATTCGTGCTACCAGGGCACGACGTCCAGGTCGCCGTCCTGTCGCCAAGGGACAGGTGCGATACACAGCCGCCGCACTTTGTGGTCGCCCCGCCCCCGCCCACCGCCAGATCTGGCCCGCACGATCTAGAAGTGCGTTCTATTTCTGTCAGCATCAACCTCCGCCCAAAGCTGCAGTGTAGAAGTGCGTTCTATTTCTGTCAGCATCAATCCCTCCGTCTCCGGCGGCTGCTTCGGCAGCGGGAGGCTGGGGAATCCCCGGATCTCGCCTTGTACATAGGTAGGGTAGAGGGCGGTCCTGCCGGCGGCGCTGTGGAGGAGGTGGCGCGGTCGGCGGTGTTTTTGGGGGCGGCGCTTCCCCTCTCCGCTGCGTGTGCAGCTGGGCGCTCGCCGTCGTCCTGGCGCTCGCGGATCTACGGATTCCTCGAGCGGGCCAGGCCCCTGCTGCAGATCGACGGGTCGGCGCCGTTGACCTGCGGCTCTGGGACTTCGGGTCCTCCAGCGTCTTCGTCGTCTTGCCGGCGCGTCCTCCAGCGGCGGTGTGGAGCTGGGGAGGTGGTGTGTTGGAGGTTGAAGCGGCGTTCTGCGAAGAATCTCTGTCGGGCTTCGTCGAGTTCGGTGGCCGTCGGAAGGTGGAGCTGGAGGCTGTTGAGGGCGCTGGCCGTGCGTGTTCATCGAGCGAGGCTTCGTCACCGGGTGGCGGACGGCTTCTGCGGCCTTTTCCAATGTGGAGGTGCTCTCGGGCGAAGGATGGAAGGTGGTTCGGCTTCATCGTCTCCAGCGTCGTCGGCGGTGTTGTTCTTCGTTGCTAAGCTTCCTGTGTATGTTGGTTTGTTCTGTGTGAGTCTTTGTACTCCTTTCTAGTATAATACATATGCAGTTCTCAAAAAAAAAAAGCTAAGGTTCATGGCTGACGGCACAAGAACACGCGCGATTACGCTTGTTGGCACTTGGAGTCAGCAGTCGACGGTCAATCGAGCAGGAGGGCGTCCGCGAGCCGGCCCATGGCGGCGCCCTCGGAAGCGTCCCAGCGCAGCAGCCGGGTCCCACCAGGTGGGCCTGTCGCCGACGAAGGCACGTCTTCGGCCTGCAGCACGACGCTGCCGGCCGGGTCGGACCCGCTCCTAAACAAGGATCTGATTTAGGTCAACCACGTGTGGCATACAGCGTCGTTCTGGAGGTTGGGCTGCATGGAAAATTTCTACACACTCCAGCCAGAGTCGCATTTTTGAAAAATTCAAAAATAGTATTGATTGCTAAGTTTCCAAAAAATCAGCGAAAAATCCTTGGAGGTAGATAATGACGAACTCTGCTAGTGTGCAAAAGACCAATATGGAATAATTTGTGTTCCAGGCTGAGCAAAAATGACAGAATTGTGGATCCGAGGAGGTGAAAAGTTTATATATTAAGAAGGTTAAATTTTATAAGATTTATCATTTTTTATATAACACAGCATATAAAATATTTAGAACTCTTCCGTGGACCAGTGGTAGCCGTGCATGAGCGCATAAGGGCCAGGTCCCGGGTTCGAGTCCTCACTTCTAGCTTAATGACAAATCCGGGGTGGAATCCCCCATCCGGTCTTGTTGTTTTTATTAGTTTATTTATGATTTTTGTTCATATTTTTTTGAAACTTGCAAACGACGATACTGAGTTTTGTTTAATAAGCTCCCTTTCGACTTTCGGTCACGTATCATTCTTTCTTTTACAGTTATTACTCCATGGTTGATAGATCATTTAGAAGCTAGTCCATGCTACTTGCATAAAGTTGACAAATTTACATGAATCCTTTTCTAATTTGCGTACCAATCTATTGTTTTCCGTCCTCCCGCCTAGCGATGAACGATGGCGAGATCCAGGAGGAACCAGGTTACTCCATGATAGCCTATGTCTGACTCTCGACCCTCGTTACTTGCTCGCCGTCGAGGACTAGGGTATCGGCATAGGTTCAGGAAAGTGCATCGCAAGGAAATTGAAGCACACTTTTTTTTATGTCTGATACGTAGGCGCATTGTTCGTAGCAATACGTGAGCAACATTCGACGATGTGGTAGTATAGTCGGATAAGCATCGTACATAAAACGTCGGACGCGGAGCTATTCCGGTTGAAGCATGTCTCCTCGACAAGTGGAGGTGTCCAGACATTGAAGAAATAACAAGAGAGTGGTGTTGCTAGAGAGGGCACTTCCAAGGACGGGGATATTGGGTCTATGTTTGAGTTCCTCGATTTGAAGGATGATCACTTCGACCAGTGATCTTTCTTTTTTTGAAACGGGGGCAAAAGTTTCCCCAATCTATTAATTAAAAAGGAGAGAATTGCCTAGTTAATTACGAAAACAGGGTAAACCGATAGAAGCAGAGCAAGAAGAACTACTCACAAAGCAAGAAAAACCTACACTCACATAGACACAAAATCAAACTTTCCCAACACTTGAACAACACCATGAAACCCTCGATAATACCACAAAGCCACACAACGAACCAAACCAAGAGGACGACCCAAGAAATCAAAGATCATCCATCAAGCTGTTGCAGTCGCCTTTTTTATGGCGCCACTCTTCTTATATTTGCACCTGAGTGACTTCTCCTTCCAGATGCCAATCCAATCATAATCACCCACCTTCTTTCTTTTGCCCTTGATTGTCGTCCCGAAAAGGAGGCAAACAATCGCCTTTCCAGTTCCAGGATTAGCAGCCTCCAATCTACTAAGCAAAGCTCTTTCGCGAAGAGAGCATCGGGACTAAGAGTCGACAGGGATGGAATGAGTGTGGAAGCCACATCTCGCTCAGGCGATCTCAAGATCGTCGGCAAGTCGACCTTCATACGATGAGGTGACAGAGTTAAACCAGAACTCGCACAAAGCTCCCGATGCTCAGGCATAGACTCTAGTGATCTTGTGTTTGACGATCTGGAGGTTCAAGAAAATACACGCTAGCTTGTGGTAGCTAGAGTGAGCTGCCCTAAAATGTTTAGCTATGATGCTTGAGTCAATAGATGATGTAAGCATGGAACTTGGCAAAGGAAATCTTTATTCACGCTGTAGGAGATAATCATTATCCGCGTGAGGGTAAAACATGACGCCGACCCGCGGGACGAACCAGGGCTACGTACACGCCGCCCTCCTTGAGTTGGAGAACATGGTTTAGACGGTATCCCCTTCGTTTGCCGGCGGAGACATGCGGCATCGTCTGCGTCGACGATGACGCCGGCAAGTCTAGCAACGGTCTCTCCATTTTCGGCGACGACGACAATGAGGACGGCCGTAATGGCCTACCCCTGGTTTGGAGCGCCTTCGAGCGACCTCTCCCGGGTTCGCTGGGTGATGGTCGGCAGAGCAATGCAGCATTGTCTTCGTCGACAACGATGCCGACAAGTCCAGCGGCCTCTCCATCTTCGGCGATGACAAAGACGAGAGCGGGGGCCACGACGACGACGAGGACGACCACAATGGCCCGCCCTAGTTTGGACTTTGGAGGGCCTTTGAGCGGTACCATTAGATTAGGGTTTTTAATTAGTTTGTCCAAATTTCATTCAATTAGTAGTATACCCTAATATTTGAATGAAATTCAAATTTCGGTTCCAGTTTTATACTTCTCAAACTCCGTTTAAAAATGAACTAAATTCAGCGGTTCCAAATTTTTTTAATACGGTGTGGCGGAGATCAGCACTAGTGGCGGGTTTTCGGCACGCCACTGCTGCCATTTGCAAGTGGCGTGTATGTTGGCACGCCACAAGCACGTCAGCTATTGTGGCGTGGACGCCAGCACGCCACTTATAATTGCTATGAGTGACGCACTCAATGCACGCCACCACCAGTACATAAATCCACACGCCACTACTAGCCTTTTCTCTACAAGTGGGGAGTAGCACTCGCTATTGCGGGAGCGGATATTCCTCGGCTGGAAAAACGTGAAGAAGGAACCGGCCGTGCAGCCGCTGAAGCCTCCAAAGCTGGAGGTTCATGACGACGATGATGACTAAGAGTCAAACAAGCCCTCGAGTTGTCAAGCAAAACGGTGCAGCCGGCCGACCTCGAGTTCGCGTGTGCGTGGTTGGCAACGGAGTACGACATTGTCACGGTCCCGGCAACGATGACAACGGCAGTGACAGCAGGGCTGATGGCAACAAACTCGACTACTCAGTCTTTGGCCGCTTTTACCGCTGGATCTATGGTTAGGGTTTAGTTTAGTTTAGTTTAGTTTACAATTTTGTATAATATATGCTAAATTTGAATGAAATTCGCTAGTAGTTTAATTTAAATTATTGTTGAAATTTGTTTCCTAAAAACTTACTAGGGACGTCACTATACCAATCGGTCCCAGTAGAACGGCAATGCTTCGGCACAGTTGGAGAACTGCCTACTGGAAGCAATGGTGGAGTTGATCTAAGCCTTGGCGGAGACATGTTTGCACGGATGGGGCCGGCGCAGAGACAAGATGGTAGCTGGCGTTTATGGCACGTGAATCATCTTATGATAGATCCGTATTTCTTCCTGCGAAGAAAAACATCAGCAATGGTGACCCGATCTCTCCGTACGTTGCATACAGTTGTACAGTGAGCGATGCGTCGAGATCTGGAATTGATGAGGAAAAAGACTTAACACCTACCCATCATGAGAATGAGGTAGTAGTACACGCGCAGCTATATTGGGCACACAAAACTCATCTAGTACGTACAGGCGCGACAAGATCGATCTTATGATGTAGTACCTACCTTCAACTCGTTCATCCGGGAAGAGAGCGAGGCAGGTGGAGTAGTGGAGCAGCCATGGCGGAGCTTGGGGGCATGCTTGCCGCCGCCGTGCTCAAGGTGGTGGGCGACCAGATCGGTTCTGCGATTGATGGTCAGATCAAGCTGCAGCAGGACTTCACCGAGGACCTGGAGAAGATGAAGAAGACGCTGGAGTCCGTGGACACTAGTAGAGAACACACCTTTAGTGCCGGTTTTAGATGGCCTTTAGTACCGGTTGCACAACCGGTACTAAAGGGTCGGCACTAAAGGGGTAACCCTTTAGTACCGGTATCAAAATACAACCGGTACTAAAGGCGCTCCACGTGGGCGAACCTGCGCGCGCGTAGCTGAGAATACCAACCGGTACTAAAGGTTCCTGCTTTTTTTGCCCCCCCCGCATATGTTCACAAAATTATTTTTTCCGAAATTTTATTTTTTTTATTTTTTTATTTTACTCTAATATTTCTAATTTTGTTTTTTTTTCCCCAAATAGCCACACACATAATCTCTAATTACATATTAGACACTTAATCTCAAGTCAAAGTACTTACCCCGGTCAAACTTCCCGTTCGGTCACCCATCCTTAAATTGCTCCAGCACAAGCACGCTTAACTTTAGAGTTCCTTCCAAATTACCTGTCAAATGAGATGTTAGAACTTACTGATATTAGTATCCTATCAACCATATTAACCCCTGGGTCATGGTGTCACACTTTTTATTGTTTAAATTTTCAAAATTTATTTGAATAAATAACAATGATTATGTAATAATAATATTTGAATAAATAAGAATAAAATTTATTTTACTTTATTTTCTCCTTTTTACATTTAATATGGAATAATTCATATCTTTAAATCCGTAAATCAAAATTTAACAAATAAAATGTCTAAATCGATTAGAAAAATGAGAGGAATCCAAATATGATATCCATATCATCTTTTTCATCATGTATATGACTTTTTTCAACATATTTTTGGTATTTGCTTAATAAAAAAGTCATTTTATACATGTTTATAGATGATTGACTTTTGTGTGAAGAAGTTTTTTGAAAACTTTGTCAAAACTCATGTTTATCATTTTTCCTAGCAACTAGTACACATAAAAGGACTCCATGTCAAAGGATTTCATTTTTTGAGTATTGTTTCACTTTCTTTTATTTTGTTGAAAAAAGGTCAAAATGCCCGTCGTGCCTATTCATCCAAAAGGGTTGCATTTCTCAAAACTATCGATGGTTCTGTGATATAACCACTACTGGTGTATCTTGAAATTATTTTTGTAAAATTTTCAGAGCAAACTATCACACACTTGAAGTTCAAAATTGAATTACTTTCGGAAAATAGGCATAAAGTCATTTAAATAGGAGAAATGAGGTACAAACCGAGAAAATTCCTAATATTGCTGGATTATCGATAAAATATGGCCTACTTTGTGTGATAATTGGATGGGTGTCATTTTGCACCATATTTGTTGTACTTGCTTCAAAACAAATGCCATTTTTGACAATAAAAAAATAAAAAATGATATTTATAAACATAATTTGAAAAAACTCATTTCTACAACATTGTTTGTCATAACAAGACACACCTATGTCTCAAATATGGGCACATTATCACAAACTATGGCACGGGGATGATCATATCTAGGTCATTTGACTCGAAACTTATACATGTCTATAGATGATTGAAAACTTTGTCAAAACTCAGGTTTATCATTTTTCCTAGCAACTAGTACACATAAAAGGACTCCATGCCAAACGATTTCATTTTTTGAGTATTTTTCACTTTCTTTTATTTTTTGAGTACACATTTGACTCGAAACTTATACATGTCTATAGATGCGGGCGATCGACGGCTGTGAGGAAGGGGACGGGACGACACTATATAAAACCACAAATTATACTTTAATTTGAGATCAAAATGCATATAAAACAAATGAAATCCTTAAATTAGTCATTTAGTACCCGAGACCTTTAGTACCGGTTGTTATTACCAACCGGTACTAAAGAGCCGTTGGTAATAACAACCGGTACTAAAGGTCCTCGCCGCGGGGCGCTTGCTGGCGCACAAGCACAACCGGTGCTAATGCACCATTTAGTATCGGTTTTGTTTGCAACCGGTACTAAAGGGGCGCATCAATGCCTCTGTTTCTACTAGTGGGAGGCCCTGCTTGATGACGCCGAGAGGCGGTCCACCCAGGGACGGATCCACAACTGTTCAAGGGTGTGCAGCTGAACACCCAAAATTTTATGCATAAAAGTTCATATGTAGTTTATGGTGGACATATTGCATCATTTGTGATATTTCTTAGCATGTATATGTAGAGTTTCAAGTCCAAATCAAGGTCAAAGCTCGAGTTTGTACTTTGTACTAGTATTGGCATGAAGTCATGAACCATTTTCAATTTTTCACCTGTATATTTTATGTTGTTGGAATTTGAACACCCAAAATTAAATTTCCAGATCCGTCCCTGCGTCCATCACCGACAAATCGACGCGTCTCTGGCTGAAGCGGCTCAAGTTCGCCATGTATGGCATCTCTGACATGCTTGATGAGTTCGAAGCCGACACACAATCCTTCACCCAGCCGTCTGCGCGGAAGGTATGTGTGTGTCTCTATAAATTTCTACTACTATCATTCCGTCTTTCATCCGAGTCTATTTTACAACAAAAAAAAACATGTCATTGCTTTCACGTAAATTGATTTGGCCATTTCTCCGAATCTTCAGACAGTTTTCATATACAAAAACCACAGTTCGACATGTTCTGTTGTGATTCTCGTATGCGCGGTCTGCGCGAGCAGACTCAAACTAGGTACTGCAGAACAACTTGGGTTATGTCTACGTCAGTTGCCTGAAAATTTGAGAGATTTCAGTTACTGATTTTTTTTTCCTACGAGGCCATGTGGGAGAGCTACATATATATTCAATAAGAGAGCAAATATATTTAAGATATATTTAAATGATACTCTAAATATGTAAATGTACAAAAAGGAAATCACCTCCCCTCTTGGTGTGACTGTCCTGGCTAAGCAACTCAACATCAGAGAGTATGTGGTGTTTTTTTCTTCTTCACTCTTATAGGGGTGCACAGCAGTTGTATAATGGTCTTATATTTTAAAACTAATGCAATCATTATTCAACAAACATAAATGATGGATCTGATTGTTTTGCCCAAACCAGTTTCATACAAGTAAGACAACATCTGTAATAGTACCATTTTGCATACCGTACCAACGAGTCTACTGATTTTCTTGCAGTTCTCCTTGAAGAAACATCTGGCAGTTATGTTCCAGCCTTGTCTCACAATCGGTCCCAAGTTTAAATTGGCAAATGAGATGGAAACGATGAGAAAGCATCTGAAGGACATCACAGATCAACATAAGGACTTCAACTTCTTGGCAGGCACTAATGCAAGTGAGCTGAATGTTCCTGACGAACGGGAAACAATATCAAGCACAGAAGTAGAGGTCTTCGGGAGGAATGAAGAGAGAGACAGAATACAGGCTTATTTATCTCAGATCAGCATCACAGAAGATTTTTTGGTCCTTGCAATATATGGCATTGGAGGTCTTGGCAAGACAACCTTGGCACAAATGGTTTACAATAGTTCTCACTATAGCGACTACTCTCGGGTGTGGGTTTATGTGTCCCAAACATTTGATTTGATGAAAATTGGGAATTCTATAATTTCACAACTATCAAAGAAGCAGCCGGCTCCATATACTACAATGGAGATGGTAAATAAAACCCTTTTAGAGAAACTTGCTGGTAAGAAGATTCTAATTGTGTTAGACGACCTCTGGAGGTGAAAGATGCTTGGGAAAAACTGAAGGCTATGCTGCGTGGGAAAGGAAGCAAGGTGATTGCTATAGTAACCACCCGTAGTGAGGATACTGCAGTGGAAGTTTCCACCAATAAACAACCACATAAATTAGCACAACTAAAAACTGAGGTGTGCTGGTCTATAATAAAGCAAAAGAGTGACTTTGAATCTAAACCTAACAAAGAAGAGTTAAAGGATATAGGAATGAGCATTGCAAGGAAGTGTGGTGGTGTGGCTTTAGCAGCTCAATCGCTTGGATTTGTGCTGAAAAGGATGAATATTTCTCAATGGAGGTATAGTGATGTATGGTCTTCTTATTCAGAAGATCCAAAATTGACAAAAATGTTATTGCGTCCTTGATGTTAAGCTATAGTGTTATGCCTAAAGATCTGAAGCTATGTTTTGCCTATTGTGCAACCTTTCCAAAAGGTCACCAGATAGTTAAAGGTGATTTAATTCAACAGTGGATTTTGTTAGGAATAAGCAACTTGTATTCCACGGGGGCCAAAGGCCACAATATATAGTACATGTACAGGTGTAAATATGCAGAGCCCCCTATCTAATAGGAAACTACAATATACAAATATCTCTCTAACACCCCCCCTCAAACTCATGGTGGATCCACAACACTGAGTTTGGAGAGGAAAAATATGCTGTGCTCTAGTCTGGGCCTTCGTGAAAAAATCCGCCAACTGTAACTCTGAAGGCACATACTGGAGCGCAATAATCTGATCCTGCACACTAGCACGGACAAAAGAAGCATCAACGCCAATATGCTTAGTAAGCTCACATGCAATGCTAATAGCACCTGTACTGTCTGACAAAAGAGTCGTGGGTGTCGTAACAGAGACACCAAAATCTGCAAGTAACCACCGTAACCAAGTCACCTCAGCAGTCAAAAGAGCCATAGCTCGCAACTCAGCTTCTGCACTCGAACGGGAAACTGCGGTCTGCTTCTTCGTCTTCCAGGCAATGAGAGAACCACCAAGGAAAACACAGTAAGCAGAAAGTGAACGGCGATCCAAAGGATCACTAGCCCAAGTAGCATCGGAGTAGGACTGAAGCTGTAACGAGCTAGAACGAGGAAAGAAGAGACAAAGCGAGATCGTTCCACGAAGATAGCGTAGAACACGAAGAAGGTGACTATAGTGAACCGAAGTGGGAGCAGAAACAAACTGACTCAGAATATGGACAGGATAAGAAATATCAGGGCGAGTAACAGCCAGATAGACGAGACTCCCGACAAGATGTCGATAACGAGTCGGATCAGAGAGAGGATCGCCATCAGACGCACGAAGAGAAATATTGAGCTCCATGGGAGTCTCAACAGTACGCTCATCAGTAAGAGCGGCACGAGAAAGAAGATCATGAATATACCGTTCTTGGGATATAAAGAAACCATCAGCGGTGGACGAAACCTCAATCCCAAGAAAGTAACGAAGCGGACCAAGATCCGACATAAGAAACTGCTCACTCAGACGTGCCTTGACAAAGGCAATATACTCTGGGTCGTCACCAGTGATGATCATGTCATCAACATAAAGAAGAAGAAGAGTGCGACCACGAGGAGAACAGTGAACAAACAACGCAGGATCATGAGCACTGGGAGAGAAACCAGCAGCTGTGACCACAGAAGCAAAGCGCTCAAACCATGCACGAGGGGCTTGCTTAAGGCCATAGAGAGAGCGACGAAGACGGCAGACCATGCCATCTGTAACAGAATACCCAGGTGGTGGTTGCATATAAACCTCCTCACGCAACTCACCATTAAGAAAGGCATTCTTAACATCAAGCTGAGACACAGACCAATGGCGAACAGATGCCACGGCAAGAAGAGTCCGAACAGTGGTCATGTGAGCCACTGGAGCAAAAGTCTCATCATAATCACGGCCATGCTCCTGCTGAAAGCCACGAGCGACCAGACGAGCTTTGTAACGCTCAAGAGTCCCATCAGAGCGGGTCTTAACCTTATAGACCCACTTACAGGTGATAGGACGAACACGAGGAGGAAGAGGGACGATCTCCCACGTACCAGTGCGCTCAAGCGCAGCAATCTCCTCAGCCATGGCAAGCTGCCATTCAGGATGAACAACAGCCTCACGATACGTAGTCGGCTCCGAGACAACCGAAACACTGTAGGTAGCGGGATTATAGAAATCAGGTGAAGGACAAGGCCGAGAACGAAGAGAATAAGTCGGCTGAGACGGTGCACCGGAAGTAGAGGGTGCATCAGATGACTCGGTCACAACACGTGGACGGCGAGTATAATAGAAAGGAAAAGTAGGATGAGAAGGAGCAACAGGAGAAGACGGAGGCGGAGACGGGGACAGGGAGGGTGAAGAAGGCGGCGACGAAGGAGGAGAAGAAGGCATCGGAGTAGATGGCACCGGATCAGAGGGAGGAGAAATATGAGGGATATCGGGAGGAGAATCAGGAAAAGTAAGAAAAGAGAGATCCTCCACAGTAGAGGTCGGGGAGGTCGAACGCGGATAGAAAGGCCGAGACTCATCAAACGTCACATCCCGGGAAATACGCATCCGGCGAGCCACAGGATCCCAACAACGGTAGCCCTTATGCTCATCACTATATCCGAGAAAAACACACTCAACAGACTGAGCGGTTAGTTTGGTGCGTTCACGAGGAGCAAGAAGAACATAGCAAACACAACCAAACAAACGAAGCATAGAATAGTCAGGAGAACGATCGTAGAGTCTCTCGAGAGGAATGGCACCCTGAAGGGCGGCAGAAGGCTGGATATTAATCAGATAGGCCGAGGTAGAAACGGCCTCAGCCCAGAAATGAGGCGGAAGAGAAGAGGCGATCATCATCGCACGAGCAGTCTCAAGAAGATGGCGATGCTTACGCTCAGCCACGCCATTTTGAGCATGCGCACCGGGACAGGAGAACTGAGCGAGAGTGCCCTGCTCAGCAAGAACACCACGCAAATGCTTGGAGATATACTCACCAGCAGAGTCAGCACGAAACACACGAATAGGCGTAGAGAACTGAGTAAGAACCATGGCGGCAAAACGCTTATATATGGAGAGAACCTCAGTACGAGAAGACATAAAATACAGCCAAGTGTAACGAGAAAAATCATCTATAAATATTATATAATATCGATGGCCCCCTTTCGAAGCGAAAGGAGCCGGACCCCAAACATCAGAGTGAACTAAGTCGAAAGGACGCTGAGATACAGACGCACTAGTAGGATAGGGTAACTGAATCTGTTTTCCTAGCCTACAACCCTGACACTGTAAAGAAACATCTCCTGAGACAGGCCCCAGAAGACCACGATGAACTAATGACGACAGACGAGAACCACAAAGATGACCAAGACGATGATGCCACTGTTGAAAAGAGCCGGTGACAGAGGCGACGATAGCAGGAGAACTGGCAGGCGAGGTAGCAGCGGAAGGAACACGAAGCCAGTCTATATCCCAAAGCCCCTGAGAATCACGGCGGCGAGGGCCAGCTCCAACCAAAACCTGCGTGCGACGATCCTGAACAGAACAAGAATCGGCGTCAAGAATGACGCGACAACCAGAATCAGTAAGCTGACCGGCAGAGAACAAGTTCATGGTAAGACGAGGAACATGAGAAATATCAGGGACAAAAAAGGAAGAAGTAGAAAGAGTGCCTCGACTAGAAACAGAGAGAGAAGTACCATCAGCAGTAAGAACACTAAGAGGAGAATCAAGAGGTCGAAGAGAGGACAGAGTGGAAGAATCAGAAGTCATATGAAAAGAAGCTCCAGAATCCAGAACCCACGAGGATGTACCTGACTGTGTAGAAGATGGTGGTCGCGCAGTGCCAGAAGAATCAGTCACAGAGCCAGCAGTACCCGTCGAAGAAGAACCTGAAGCGGCGAGCATCCGCTTGAGCCGCATAATGTCCTGGTCGGTGAAGCCGGCTGGAGAAGACCCTGACGAGCCAGAGGAAGCACGAGTCCCGGGAGAAGCAGACGCCTTCTGCTTACGCAGATCACGCTCCCTCGTGTAGCAACGAGACTCGGTGTGGCCAGGCAGATCACAGTAGGTGCAGTGAGGGCGTGGACGAGCGCCACGACCCTGGCCACGACCCAGGCCCTGACCCTGAGGAGTGGGTAAAAGTGGCGGAGCAGTGGACCGCGAAGGAGTCGATGAAGCAGGCGATGAAGGAGGACCATGGGCAGCAAGCACAGAAGGAACCTCAAGCAACCCAACGCCACGTAGACGAATCTCCTCAGCACGAAGCTCAGACAGCACCTCCGAGATAGGGACACGACCACGAGCAAGCAGCTGAGCACGTCGGGGCTCGAACTCCTTGCGGAGCCGAGACAAGAACTCATATACGCGCTGAAACTCCAAGTCGGAACGCACAGTCTGACAACACGGGCAGGCACCACACACGGCAGTGCGAAGAGAGTCGAGCTGACGCCAGATAGCAGCGCTCTGCGTGTAGAACTGATCAATGGTAGAGTCACCCTGCTGAAGATCATGCTCCTGACGAACCACAGACAGATATAGAGCATCCCCGGACGGCTGATGACGCTGACGAAGGTGAGCCCACATGTCAGCGACAGTACTGAGGCCCATAAACTCAGAGGCAAACTGCGGTAGAACACTGGCGGTGAGAACAGCCGCAGCACGAGCATCATCATCAATCCACTGGGTGTAAGCAGTCAGATCCAACCGGTAGGTCTCAAGGGCGTCAGAATGCTCCTTGACCTGCCGGTCATACGCAGCAATGGCAACATCATCCGCACTCTTAGCTGCATCCTTTGCAGCCTGAGTAGCATCGGCAGCAAGAACTGGTGGCGTCGGCGGAATAGGAGCAGTAGGAGCAATGGGGCACGGCGGACACGAGACCTCGCCGGAAAGCACACCCCAGAGACGAAGACCACGCATATGAATGCGCATAAAGGCAGCGAAATCAGGATAATTCGTGCCATCAAAGATCACCGAGCAGCGAGGAATCGCGACATAGCCCGACGATGCAGACATCTCCACCCTTTTTTTTCGATTTTTTTTTTCAGAAAAACTAGAGTCAACGCAGATCGATCTCGCCTCGACGGGAACCAGAAAGATCGGGCACCCGACGATGGACGGCTGCGCGGGCAGCGAGAAGCTCGAGGCAGAGGACCCGACGACGGACGGCTGCGCGGGCAGCGAGAAGCTCGAGGCAGAGGACCTGGGCGGACGGGCACCGACGGCTCGAGTGCGGGAACGGGGACGGGCGGCGGCGACCCAAGCAGAGCCCGAACGGAGGACGGCGACGAGCTCGTATGGAGTGACGGACGCGCGGAAGACCACGAGGCATCGCGGGGGACGGCGGCGCGAAGAACGGGAACAGAGGCGTTGCGGGGAACGGAGGATGGCGACGAGCTCGTACGGAGTGACAGACGCGCAGAAGACCGCCGGTGGTCCGGGATGGCGGCGGTCCGGGGCGGGCCGCGGCAGGGAGACGGCGAAGACGGGGAGCCGGCGGCCGGGACTTGGAGGCAGGGGACGCACGAGCAGAGACGGGCTCGAGCGGGGCAGTCACAGCAGAGGTCGTGTTCGACCTGTACGAGGCGGTGACCGGAGATCCAATCGGAGAGAGAAGGCACGAGTTGCGCGTGCGTGGGCAAAACCCTAAACCAGTCTCATACCATGTTAGGAATAAGCAACTTGTATTCCACGGGGGCCAAAGGCCACAATATATAGTACATGTACAGGTGTAAATATGCAGGGAGCCCCCTATCTAATAGGGAAACTACAATATACAAATATCTCTCTAACAGATTTCTCTTGCTTTCATCAAGCCAACAAAAGTGAGATCGTCCTGGGATATCGGCGAGGGATACATTAGGCAGCTTTTGGGATTATCCTTTCTTCAAGATTCAAAATCATCGTTGGTGAGTTGTGCATATATTATTCAAGCGTATGTAAACTCACGTAGCACGTATTCGTACAACACACACATGGCAACATGTTAAGTTGCATCATATATATTTATGTTATAAAGTTGCAACTACTTGAAATGCTCTCTTTCCCAAATATCTTTTCAATATCTCCATGGTTGACAGACACAAGCACACCTTACACGCAGACATACCAGTGCAATTTTATTTATGATCTCGTTATGTAGCATAGGGAACCTACAAAAATGGAGTATAAGTCGATGGCTAGGTATCCAGATTTAGGGAGAATATAAATATTGGATCGCTAAAAGTCAGGCAAACACTTAGTCAGTTGGATTACATAAAGATAGCTTCGCACTTCGTCGGTTGTATTTTGCGATCTACTTCGACCATGATTAGTGGGCTTAGTACCAGAGATTAATCCATCTGTCATTTTTAAACAAACCTCTTAAAACATATATGTTGGCCGCTAATATAGATAAATATATTTAGATTTGCAATTGCAAATGATGTATTTTGTACAGGGTGTATAGTGTTAGAGCCTTAGAAAAACTGTTACTTTTATCTTAGCATATTTAAATACATACAATCTAAAAGCCAGAATTATATATGTGATCATAGTCTATATTTGTCCTTGCACAAAAATAGAAGAGTAAAAAGATCAATGCTAGTTAGGAAAAATATACTGTATTTTGCCTGGCATAATATTCAAACTCGCCAGAGGTCGTGAAGAACCACAATATTATTTTCAAAATTCTGTATAAAACTCAGATGAACCTTGTAGCTTGCAAAGATGATTCATGCAAATATAAGGCCACTAGTAGTACCGTACAATGGATATTTATGTGATGCTTATTTTAGGGCGCACACTTCACAAACACAATTTCAATAATAACCCATTCTTTATTTAAGCAATGTTAGGATCACAGTCTGATTGGACTATCCCAGTCCTTGAACCCAGGAATTACATCATAGCATAGTGAAAGTACTGTGTTTAAAGCCTCGATCTCTCGCACAACAATGTGCTGCCTGATTTGCTCCCCATGATCACAATGACTTCTTGCAAAACTGTGTACCTATACATATGCACGAGCTCATTTTTAATGACCGATTGCACTCATGCATGATGCACCGATTTCTCTTTGGAAGTATTGTATATCCACTTTCTTTCTTTAGCTGTAGGTTGTAATTAATCAGTGTTTGACTTCGGATTTTAACATAAAATAAATAGAAGTTTGAACGATAAATATGATATGGATATATAGAAAAAGAGCCTGACACTGCTAAATGATCTTGTTTGCAGCCGGGTGGAGTGCATCTTGAAGATGCTACATTGTTCACCATGCACGACCTGGTGCACGATCTAGCAAGATCGGTCATGTTTGATGAAATTATTGTCGCCGGCGAAGACAACAATAATAGAGGAAGCTGCAGTCGTTATGCATTGCTCAACGATTGTAGCAAGCCATTGGAGTCACCCAGGATATAAGGGCACTCCGTTTTATGGACAGTGGGGAAATTGAGCTTGATGCTGCTGCATTTTCATCTGCTAGGTCCCTACGTGTACTGGACTTGAGTGAGTGCTCCATACACAAGTTACCAGATTCTATTGGTGTACTGAAGCAGCTAAGGTATTTGAATGCTCCAAAAATCCAAGATCCAATGATTCCGGATAGTATCACCAGGCTCTCAAAGTTAACTTATCTCGACCTGCATGGATCTTCTGCAATCTCTACACTACCAGAGTCGATTGGAGATATTGAAGGCCTGTTGTATATTGATTTGTCAGGCTGTCCAGGAATTGAAAAACTGCCGGAATCGTTTGGGAGGCTAACAAAATTAGTGCATCTTGATTTGTCATATTGCTCTCGTGTTGAAAATGTATCAAATTTCCTGGGGAGCCTCAGAGAACTGCAATATTTGAACTTATCACACTGCCCAAATATTGGATGTCTACCAAAAGAACTGGGTGGCCTATCTGAACTGCAATACTTGAACTTATCATTCAGTTGCTATCTTCAATTTTGTCTTGAAGAAGAAGTTTTGGGCACCCTTACCAAACTCAAGTATTTGAATTTATCTTCAAATGATAGTGTTTTTTGTGAGCTTCCTAAAGCTTTGGGTTGCTTGAAAGAACTCGAGTATTTAAACTTATCATGTTGTAGGGGATTGGAAGAACTGCCAACAGTCATTGGTAATCTCAGGGAACTTCGGTATTTAAATCTTTCGTGGTGTCTAAATGATATTTTTGTTTATCGTGGGACGGAGACTAATGGTAAAGTGGACAGCTTCATAAAAAGTATCAGTGCCCTTTCCAATCTAGAGTATTTGGACTTGTCTAATACTGTTAATCTCGAATGTATACCTGCGTGTTTCTGTAACCTGAGAAAGCTGCATACATTGGATCTCTCAAACTGCAGATATCTTAAGGAGATACCAGAAAGCATAGGTACAATTGATAGTTTGAAATTTCTGTATGCAGACCATCTTTCAGAACCACCTAAACTCAGTAGCAATGTTGTATCATTACCACACTTTGTGGTGCATGCTGGTGATGGCGAATCTAGGAGCAATATTTTCCAGCTACAACACACGGATCCTGTTGAGCTTCATATATCTAAACTTGAAAATGTGAAGATTGCAGAAGAGGCACATAATATAAAATTGATTGGAAAGCAGAGTATGAATAAGTTGGAGTTGAAGTGGACTAGGGATGCTGAGAGGTCTGTGGATGACGAAATTTTGCTGGAGAAACTAGTGCCACCAAGCACTTTAAACAACTTGGAGATACGAGGTTATAACAGTGTCAGCTTTCCAGCCTGGCTAATGGATATGGCACATTATCTCCCTAATCTTGTCATCATGGAGATGTGCGGTTTACCAAAGTGTCATGCCCACCATCAGTGGAACAACTTCCAAACCTAAAATCATTGGTTCTCAGAGATATGGCAAGTCTGGAAGAGTGGAACACGTCATACTCGGTAGTCAAGTGTGCACGTTTGAGTCCGTGGAGATATATGATTGCCCCAAGTTGAGGATTAAACCACTTCCGCCCAGAGCTCAACGGTTCAAGGTATCAAACAGTGACAGTGTGCTATCATCATGGGAAGAGTACACAGGTTCTTCCACCTCCTCTTCTTATCAAGTAAAGACTACTTTGCTAGTTGAACACTGCGAGGTGCCTATGCATCAGTGGAGGTTGCTTCAACACCTCCCTGGCCTCACTCGTCTAGAGATTACTGGTTGTGGTGATCTGTCTTGCTCACGAGAGATCGTCCGACATCTCTCCTCTGTGGAAGCACTAGAACTAAATGACAGAGACCAGGAAGAGCTGCCGAAATGGTTGGGTGAGCTCACGTCTCTTAAGGTACTGGAAATATCAGCATGCAGTAGGCTAAGGGAGTTGCACGAGAGGATGAGGCTACTCACAAAGCTGCAAACACTGGTATTGGCCGACTGCAACAGCATCGCATCACTGCCACATTGGTTGGAGAACTAACCTCTCTCAACAAACTCGAAATATGGAGATGTTATGCCATCAGGACTTTGCCAGAGGTCATACAACAGCTCACCAACCTCCAGGAACTCAACATTAGTTTCTGCAGTGAACTAAAGTGGTGGTCTGAATCAGAGGAGAACAAGACGAAGCTCACTCCTAACCAAGAAAGGGAATGTGTCCTGCCCACCTCCCTCAAGAAACTTGTGATCACTGGGTGTAATGCCATCAGTTCTTTGCCGGAGGGCATACAACAACTCACCAACCTCCAGGAACTAGAAGTTCATGGTTGCCCATCACTAAAAAAGTGGTGTGAATCAGAGGCGAACAAACCGAAGCTCGCTCACCTAAAACACAAGGTACGTGTCCACACTATCTACCATATTACTCCTGTTTTACAATGCCTACTCTTTTCTTCCATGGTTCATTAGTGATGAAATGTCTAGCTTTTCATTACTTCTCCTTGGTGTAATTACCCTTTCTGTTGATCTATACTACACAATTTTCATTGCGTATATTCATATGAACTAGAATCCAAGCTAATAATAGTATTGACATTATTCATTGTGCAGCTGATTTTCTGGGCCTATTGAAGACCCACACAATGATTCATGGGGTTAGGGATGAATATTGATCAGGAGCAAAGACTGTGGTAATTGTTATTTGGTTTAAGATGAGTCTAACAAGGTAGCATTTCTGTCACTGTCGATTCGATACACCTCACAATGATTTGCAATTTTGCATTGTTTCACATCATCTCTACTAATCTGCAGCATGTAACTGGTGGTTTTCAGGGAGTTCCCAGGCAGCAGATTCCAAGATCACTACACTGTATATACTGTTGTAATTTTAGGTTTATGTTAGTTCCATTTTTTTTGTTACTTGTCAGATTGCACTCGTATAGTTAGACACCAGAGTATGTTCATGTGCTGAAACATGTCAAGGGATCAGATTTTTTCAGTGACTGGATTGATGCTTGTGTTAATACGATCCAGATTCTTGAAGAAGAGAGTGAGTCTTTGTAAATTTGTCAGATAAAAGTAGGAATTCGATCGAAAAAGACATGAAAGGGACAAATCTCTTTCGTGCTGTAGGTAGTGGGAGCATATCCAGTTACGCATGCGGTGTCCACTTCTATTTTTGTGCATCAGATTCTACCTCATCTGGTGTCCCGGGCCGATGGAGAATGCTGCGACCAATCAGATTCTATTTCTACCTCATCTTGTGTCAACACGCCTTTCACCTTTCAAACAGTCTGCAAGTAATGATCCCTCTTCTTCCATTGCGCCACACAAACTTGTTTCAGGTTGGTTTGATCCTTGAAGTTAAAGGGACATGGGAGGCGCGGCATCGAAGCTTGCCACTCCGATGAAGCGCTGGAGGGTGGAGAGGGACCTCGACAGAAGGTGGTGGAGGCGCTCTGGGACCAGGAAGAAGAGCTTCAAGTCGGTGAACAGCATCACCATGCGCCTCCTCGCTTCAAGGATGGCCTCAGGACGTAAAGTACTTTTAGCATGGATCAGGCTAAATTTAGCATGGATAACTCTTGAGTGTGTGAGGGCTGGAAGAGCAGACGGGGACTCGAATGGGACGATCGACAACGAGGAGCTGAGGAACTGCCTGAGGAAGCTCCAGGTTCAGATGTCGGAGAAGGAGGTTGACGACGTTCATCGCTACTGCGATATAGACAACAGGAAGGGGATCCAGTTCCAGGAGTTTCCTCAGGAAAATGAAAATGATCAGTAGACAATTACCAAAATAGTTATAACTATAATCACAACCTTTAAGATAACTGAACGACCAAGCTTGCCAAGTCATTGCCACACATATGATTTTCCCCAAACACAAGCACGCGGCCCCATCAGCCGTACCCGGCGCCGCCATTTGGCTGTTCTATGCCAACCACTGACTCACACTACCTCGCCACCGCCATACGGTGTCCCCTGGGCAAAGTCTGAGTGTCAAGTGGTCTGATTATGTTAGTTCCAATCTTCTTTCTACTGAACAGACTGTACTCGTAACTCGTAAGTCAGGCGGTCTGGAAAAAGGTTATAAGCACTTAGATATCACATCTCACTCTACTCTGTATTTTCTTCAAGAATCTGGACCGTCAGCTAACGTGCACGATGAACCTGCTACAGGTGCCAGTGTTTACAAGGCGGAACTCGTGCTGAACGGGATAGTCATCCAGAAGTTGGAGGACGAGAGGTTTGTTGCAACAGAACCTTGATCATAGGCTTGTTTCGAACAATCCATCCTCCATAGACCAATGCCGTTTCTTGCAATGCAGGCACCGCCTCTTCTCGGACCGCGTGAAGCAGACCCGCTCGACGAGGTGGCTCAAGGATGACGCCCGTGGGCGGTTCGTGCCCGTGTCAAGGAGCTTCAACACACGGATCCTGTTGATTTTTTCATGGTAATTGGTTTGTTTCTTAATTGATGTAGAATCTTGGAGAACAGAATGAATTTATGATTTTATCAAATAATAAATAGCATTGATCGATGTTAACACAAACGAAAAAAATGGGTCAAAAATCGACATGGAGATGAAAGAGGCAAATCTTCATTACTTATATTTTTCATATGGCCTCGAAGGGACCTGGTTCAACTGGTTGATGGCGGAACAAAGGCCTCGACACAGACAGGATTCCAGTGCCATGGAAGATCTCTTACATGCAGTAGGTAGTGGGAGCATATCCAGGGGTATACACATGCACATCTGGGGTGTCCACTTCTATTTTTGGGGCATCAGATTCTACCTCCTCTGGTGTCCCTGGCCGATGGAGATTGCTCAAAACCAAACGGATTCTTCCGCTCACATCAACAAATTCACACGCGCTTTCGCCTCGCAAAAAGCACGGAAATCATCTGTCTACACTGCAGCCTGCAGGTGATGATCGACAAATACACATCCATCCTCCTCCATTGCGCCTCACAAACTTTTTTCAGGTTGGTTTGATCTTTAGAGTTGCAGAGACATGGGAGGCGCGGCATCGAAGCTCGCCGCGCCGATGAAGCACCGGAGGGTGGAGAGGGACCTCGACAACAAGGTGGTGGAGGCGCTCCGGGAGAGGGCACAGACCAGGAAGAAGACATTCAAGTCGGTGAACAGCATCACCATGCGCCTCCCTCGCTTCAAGGATGGCCTCAGGGACATCAGGGACGTCTTCGACCACTACGGTAAAGTACTTTTAGCATGAATCCGGCTAAATTTAGCATGGACCAAACTCGAGTGTGTGATTTTCCATTGACTGGAAGAGCAGACGGGACTCGAACGGGACGATCGACAATGAGGAGTTGAGGTGCTGTCTGAAGAAGCTCCAGGTTCAGATGTCGGAGAAGGAGGTCGACGACGTTCATCGCTACTGCGATATAGACAACAGGAAGGGGATCCAGTTTCAGGAGTTCGTAGTCCTCCTCTGCCTCATGTACCTGCTCTTCGGCCCAAACGTCACACGACAGGTACAACAGGATTCTCCTGTCTACAAACAATTTGCTTCATCACTTACTGAACTTGTTTCGTGGTGTTTGGTGTCAGGTTTCTGAGTTTGAGTCAGCGAAGCTCAACTATGTCTTCGACGAACTCATCGACGCCTTCCTCTTCTTCAACAAGGAAGGGGACGGCAAGATGAGGAGGAAAGACGTCACCCAGAGGATGAACGAGGCGTCTCATCAGGAGAGGACACCCAGCCACATAACAACGCAGCTATTCAGTCAGTACTGCTTGTTTCTCATGCAAATAAACAGATTCATGTGAAATTCAAGCAGAACCTAAGTAATGTGTTAATGTACCTTCTTGCAGAGGACATGGACGTGGACAGGAACGGCAAGGTGAACCTGAAGGAGTTCCTCTTCGCAATGATCCGATGGGCAGGGCTCGAAACTGATGAAGATGATAGCACTGAGACTTCTCCCTAGAACTTAGGCTTTCTCCACATTAGTTTGTCAAAAATATAACCAGTCACCATTTGCAAGTTAATAACTGTTTGATAAGAAAGTGCCGTCCTATGGCATTAATTGGTAAACTCATAAGTTACCAATCACCTGGTTTGCCTGAAAATGTTCATGGTAGATGGAACTTCATGTATACACGGCAGAGAATATGCTGCCCAAGAAAATTGCATCTCAAAATTTGTATTTTCGTCATCATAAAATTTCTGGAACACGCTACAAAGTTACATCATCAGTTTGAAGAAACCATTCTTATAGCATGGATGCAACTTACAAAAACTGAGACACTAGTGTCGCATAACCGGACAGGAATACACCGCCTTGAAATGACAGCATATTACATCGAAACACCAGCAGAATTATCGAGCGCCTTCTTTGCGATCTTGAACTTCCCAGACAACTCCTTCTCCATGCCCTTTGCAAAAACATTCTGTTTGACGAACATCACAATTCCATCTCTCAAGATCTCGAGCTCTGGAGCCCCAGCGATACGAGTAAACACGTTCCACACAAGCGAGTCTTCTTTCTGTATCAAGGTCTCGAACAGCATTCGGAAATGCATGATCTTTTTGGGGGTCATCTCCACTGGGTTCGCCAGGTTGACAACCTTCAGGGTCGCGAGTGACAAGGAGAAATTTGCTAGCATCTCTGCAGCTAGTTTTGCAAGGTTCATGGATCGATTCAATCCATCGTATCTAGCTCCTTGTAACGATCCCATATGCAGTACTGCAATGACATCATAATAAAACAGGAAAACACAAATGTTAAATTTACCTAACTCTAGGATATCAAATTATCTTAATGCGTACATGTTTCATCTATGAAATTCCTATGTTAAGAAAATTATTTCATGTAGATATGGAAAATGGTAATAGTAAAATGTCGTACCTGCAAACTGAACTTGTGATTTTTATCATGGCTGCATAGCTTGGAGGCGAGGACAGCGTAATATTTATTGAAAGTCTTCTCTTGCAGACAGCAGTCAACAATGACTCTCATAATTTCCCGATCCTGCACAGCAATTGAGAAAAAAGATGAGTTAAAGTGACAATGAAGCATGTACACAAAGAAAACAGCATCTTGCAGAAAAAGAAAAAGCAGACCTGCTTCCCGGATAGGTCCAGCCTCAGGATCTTGTCAAAAGCATCGACATAGTCTTCAGCGCTCATTATGATGCAAAAGATTGCTCTTCGTATATCAGTGTTCATCCGCTGGGCAGCTGCAAGCTGAACCAATTTCTGCGCCTCTACGACCTCCTTGCTGATAACTGCTGCAACATCTTCAATATTTCCTGGTGTGGATGAAACATCCCCGGACAACCACCACTGCCCTTTTTTTTCAGGGTCCAAAAGCTTACTCCATTTTAGCCCACGCAAGAGGATATCTTCTGACTTCAGCTGCAGGCAAGTAAAAAGGGAATAAAGTATTAAATGAACAGGATAAGTCTTCTGTTCAGGTGTCAGTAGATGAAGTTCTGGTACAAACCTTTTGAAGCCACTTTTTTATACGGGTATGGTGTGATGGATCCTCTTTGGGCCTTTTTTTGTTGTTCTTAATGTCACATATTGTCTCAAGCATAAATTCCATCTGCATGGAAAGTTAGACCAGATAACAAAATCAAACCTACTCTGACATGACTTACTTCTTAAACAGACGACGCATAAATCAAGGCAACTTACTCTTTTACCGTGAATATCTGCTTTTCCATTTTGGCCAGCTGAGCAGGATTTCAACTGACTTACAGAGTTCTGAATACTGACTATGAAATCTTTCATTGCACCTGGGTCATCTCCCCGCAGCTTCATTCCGCAGCCTGTCCACAGATATATTCCGAGGTTCACTCAGAAACATAATAACATGGGGCGGTGTTCTGACAGAGTAACAGTATGATTCAATAAATGGGTTGTCTATTATTATGGAGTAAGATAAGTTAAGACATTGTATATAGGTTCTTTTTGGTGGGAGAAGACATTATAAATCCTTATAAATTTTGCATACACTGAAGGATGGTTAATACTGTTGAGACATCCAGCTCTGTCAAGCGCTTGCTCAGCACTGAGAGAAGATCATATACAAGATCACTGCAATAGTAGACAAGATCATTAGAACTTACCATGACATGTTTCTATATATAAAAAATAGTATGCTATAGTTCCATTAAAACAAACAGACCTTGCAATGACGTCAAATATGCACAAATAAGAGAGAAGTAAGGTGATATTTCTCAGAGATAACCCATCGTCTTTTGAGTACTCATCCTGTCACAAAAGGGGGGAAATATATATAAGGTAAACATGATTCAAGTATCCTGAAACAAAGCAGATACACAACAAGGCAAAAGAGATAAGAATATACTTAGGTAGACAGAGATATGTAACAGGTCTTTCTTTTTAATCGTACAATCAGAATAGTCATACCTCAAAAGACTTGGCAAGAGAAGAAAGGATTTTGGCACTAAAGTCCATACCAACCAAGCACGTCATGCCAGCAACAAAGGCTGCAAATACAGCAGCATACCTGCAACCACGAAATAACATATTATTTCATTAGTTTGGTAGTAAGAGCCATCTGTCAGTCCACCAACCTCCTATCTTAAAGTAGAGCACCATGACAACAAGAAACATTAGATTTTTCTAAAGAAGAAACCTACAATTATGATTTGCCTGACAAGTTAGGAAAATGTTGACAGGTTTCAAAGGTGTAAATAAGTGCCATTACCAAATTAAAATCCTAGAGATGGTCATAAAGTATGGACCACAAAAAGGTTCTTGCCTTCACATGTATAAAGCAACAATCTTTTCCATTTTCAAGAATTAAAGTCTCTCACGAGCATAACAAACATCAGCAAGTCATCAGGTGAAACAAATATCTAAGAAAAGTAGACACACATCATTCTAGGATAGATTCAGGCTTAAAACAAAACTGAAGGTTGTCCAAAATTAAAACGTTATGATATCAAAAATTTCCAGTGCGTCAAAGTCCTTGTCTACACATGTGTCTTAAAGTTGATCACTCAAGTCATTCTAAAATAATTAACTAGAACCATTTTGTTAAATCTTCAACAGATATTGGAAATTCTAAGGTGTGATGATAAAAAAACATCATAATTCCAGAGTAAGATAATAGCCAGATAAATGTGACTTATATGGAAGAAACGTAACTGTTCATTTCCACGAGGTCCCCGGAACAACTTGCCAAAACTTCATCGCCAATCAATTGACAACCAACACCTCGGGGAACTGACTGTGAATAGATAAATAGCAACAGAACAAGAAGTAGTGTGTGAACTAATCAAGCTAAAATAAAAGATCTGCAAGAAGTTTGGCAGCATAGTATCGAAGAACAAAAAAGAATAACATAGGACCATACACGAAAAAGTGCAGCAATTTCCTGAGTAATAGACTCCACATTGGACTCCGAAAGCCTGTTCAGAAGTCCTGATGCATACAAGATATGAAACCATCTATGAGAATACGCTCCGAAACGAAATGGATAACGAAATCAGAAACGTGTTGCACAGAAGTAAAAAAAACAAAAGATAGATTCAGAGGCCACACCTCTCACTCTCCGGCGTAAGACAGAGATTTCTTCTGCTTCTGAGCTAGCAACAGTACGGAGACTAGGAGGAACATACTTCGCCTTTGATGCCGAGGGTGTCTCAACCTCATCAAGCTCTTCACCCTCAGATTCGTGAACCGATACATCACTTTCTTCAGCCATTTCCACACCACCACCACCCGGTTCCTCAGTGGCATCACCCCTCACTTTCTTCTTACTCTTCCTCTTCCGTTTCTTCCTGTCCACCTTGCCATCATCCACCACATCCACATGCCCTCCTCCGCAGCCTCATCCTTCACTATCTTACTCTTCCTTTTCCGTTTCTTCTTTTCCGGCGTACTGTCATCCACCATCCCCCCATCAAACCCATCCCCTCCACCATCCGAACCATAGTCACCGCCGAACCCGAGGTCCCCGAACAGATCGTCCATGCCGTCGTCTGGCCCTCCCAGCTTCCCCTTCTTCACCCTGAGCTTCTTCGCGAGCTTCCTCTCCGTCTCCAGATCCTCCTCCCTGCCCGCAGCGCCGCCCATCTCCATTTTAAGATACTCCTGGAACTTCGACTTGGGCTTGGGCTTGGCATTGTGGCTATCCTCAGGCTCCTTCCTCCTCCTCTTCTTAGGTGCTCTCTTCGGTTTCTTCTCCTCCACCGGACTCGGTTCCACGACGGCACTGCCACCGCTTCTTGTTCTTGCCACCCTAATCCAAGAAACATCTAAAATTCAGAACTACTAAAACACTAACAATGCTACTACTGAGACAACAATTGTATTGTATCTTCTCCTCTGCTTATTATTTTTAATGGTTTTGGCGAGCTCACCTGGTGCTGCACCCAGGAGAGGAACCACTGCTTGTGCTTCTCGGACCTCGCCTCCTTCCTCTTCTCCTTGCGCGACTTGGGCTCTTCCTTCCCTGAGAACCAAAAAAAGACCGACAGAAACAGATAGGTAGCGCTGTCAGTTCACCGCCCGCAGGAAGATGCCCTCGCCGCGGAGTAGAGCTTAAAGACGCCGGGAATAAATCCACTTACCCGACATGGCTTCTCCTCCTCGACTCTGGCTCCACCCTCCTCGCTCGCTACTCAACCGGAGCTGGTCAAACAACGACGAAAGACTAAGCATCCATTGTGTGTGCGCGCCGGAGAGAGAGGGGCGGGAGAGGGATAGGGAGTGAGGTGTACTTACGCGTACGCAGCCCGGTTAATGGAGGCGGGGAGCAGCCGCGGCGGCGCGTCTCCGCGGCGGCGGCGGCAACTGAAGAAGAAAGAGAACCCTTTCTCTGTGTGGGAGAAACGGGTAGGGTTCCAGCGTTTTGCAGGTAAGCCCTTGCGCACGATCCAACCGTTGGTTCGCCATCGGACGGTTCGATCATTTTATCGCTGTCTCGGCAGTTTTCCCGGCTTTCCAAAAAAAAGAAAACCTAAAGCCCCGCTCTCGACTCTGCCCCCGAATCAATCCGGCTGGAAAGCTCGCATTTTTATCGCCGGATCCCCTGTTCCTCTACTTCCTCCCCACTATCGCGGAGCAGCCGCGCTCGTGGAGCCCGTCCCCGCGGATCTCCGGCCCGGCGAACCCTAGGTACGGCGGTTATTTCTTTCCTGGTCCGTCGGTTCTTTCCCCAAATGTGTGTGCTTTCCCGTCCGTCTTCTTCCTTTTTTCTTTTTGGGGTTTAATCGGATGGGGTTGGTGCTGATTGGTGAGTTCTGTGCGTGTGCGTTTTTGCAGGTTGGCTGTGCCCTGATGGCCGGCGGCGGGGACACCGAGGTCGTGGACGACGGAGGGACGCCGCCGCTGGGTGAGTTCTGCCGCCGGTTGGCTGTTCCGTCGATTTGTTCCTTGACGAGCGGTTTGGTGCAAATGTGCTGACTCCGATTTGCAATTAGGGTCTCCGGCTAGCTCCGGCGACACGACGCGGAGCGAGGGCGGGGAGGACGACGGCGGCGGCGCGATGTACGGCGAGACGCAGGCGCTGGACTACGACGAGACGCAGGCGGTTGAGGACGAATTCGAGGAGGAGGTGGGGGTGGCGGATGAGACGCAGCTGGTTGAGGATTCAAAGGAGGACGGTGGCAGCACGGAGGATGAAGCCGGTGACTGGGCTAGGACCCAGTTGGTTGAGGAATACGCGGTGGAGGGCGGAGTGGGCGGCGAGACCCAGCTGGTCGAGGAATGCAGGAAGAGGAGAGGGTAGATGACAGTGGCGACGAGGAGGGGGGTGCCATTGATTGGGGGTTGACCCAGGTGGTCGAAGACTCTGAGGAAGAGGCAGGCGACGATGGTGACGATGAGGGGAGCGATGGCACTCAGGTGCAGAGTGACGATGAGGGACAGCAGGATGATGACACCGATAATGTGGGAGATTCTGATGCTTCCACGGATGAAGAGGGAGGCGCAGGTTAGTTATCACTGAATAACTATCCGAGTCACGGAGCTCTACATTGTATCTTTTCCTGGAAAATTTCAGTACTTCATGTTTTTCTAAGTGTGTAGGACAAGAAAAATACATTTGGTTGCACATTGTGCTTGTCACTCGGTTAGATAATTTAGTCCCTTAAGACTACATTGGCCCATTATATTTTTATTCCTTCTTTGTTGTTTCCTGGCAAAGAGGTGATTGAGCTTTAGGCAGTTAGGCTCTCGCAGTTATACCCATGCTTTTCCTTTTGTTGCTGGCTTGCTGCAAGACAAGTAATATGAGATGTTGTCATTAATAAAAATGTTCTAATATCCCCAACTTCACATCATAAAGATTACTGCAAAATAGGCACTATAGGCCCTTGTTATGTATGTCATGTTCCGGGGAAAGCATGCTAAATTCAGGTTGTTCCTTACATTGTGAATCGAGGCTTGTAAATTGTTAGTGCATTGTGGTGTTTTGAGTTCAATGCAGATATCTTGATGTTATGCAATTTGATACTCAAGATATTCCCTTGGTCGTGATTCGTCAAATATATTTCCTGAAGTAGAACATGAGAACATTTTTTTATGCTTTAATTGTAGTTTCTCGACTATAAGTTCAGCATATTCTGAAGCCTTATTTTTGTTTTTTAATGTGCTCGCCTGTGACGAACATGATCTTCCCACAGCTCCTGAAGCATCTGCGATGAAAAGTTTGGAACAAGGGAAAAGGCAAGCTATGACCAATGCAACATTTCCCCTGGCGGAGATTGTAGAAAACACTACCTCGTATAGTACCTCATTAGGTGATCGCCCAGATCGTGGAATTGATGACGGATCTTATGGTTATGTACAGAGCCATGACAAAGATGGGAGTAAAAGCAAAAGCAGGTGCTCGACAGCAAAGAAGCTTTTTGGTGACACAACAATCGAAGAGAGTGCAAGCATGAGCAAGCGTTTTTCTGGACTAAGCTATCTTAACTCACAGGAGCCGTGTGATCTATCTCAAGCGAATGCTTTGGAAGTTGTGGAGGGGCTGATCTTTAATGGCGGCTTATCATCTCAAGAACCGACACCAAAGAAATTAGTAAAGGCAAAACCACCTGTTTCAATAAAGATGGGAACTTTACGATTGGCTGAGAAGTTGACCTCTGTAGAAGTTCCAGTGGTAAGCCAGAAACATTTGCTTGGGTGGATAGTCAGGAGGATGATGGTGGAGGTGATTTTTTCAGTAGAAACAAAGATATCTTGCTGCACCAACCAACTGGTAGACGGAAATCAAAAGTTCCCAGGCCAAAGAAGTGCTCAACGAAAATTGCACCTGCTGACAATAAAACAAGGGGATGCAAAAGGAGAACAGATTCCAATGGTTGCGGGAAGATTGAAACTTTACCTTCATCTGATTCGAGATTACTCAAAAGTGAGGTGAAGAGTAAGCGGACTTCTGGAAAAAGGAGTAAGAAAAATCTTTTGAGCGACTTGGATGGTATATCAAATGCCAAGCCTATCGAAAGGCAGCAGGAAAAGGTCAGTGTGAATTTGCACGATGTTGGTCAGGATACTCAGATGGCTGTCGAAGCTATAGAAGCACTCGCACAAAGTTCACCTGCTGAAAACTTGACAGCTGAAGATGAACCTCTAGTGAACAGGGATCTGAGAGTTGGATCTAAGGGAGCAAAAGGTCAATTAAAGAATGGCCCTCCTCGAAAGAGAGCTAGCAGCATCCAGGAAGGTGTCATGACACGTTCTAAAAGAATAAAAGTAACTGAGCTGAACCAAAAGCCGAAGAAAGAAAGACATAGAGGAACACAAATGCAAGAAAAATCAGAAGATCATGCAACAAAACATAAGCAAGCAAAGTCAGTACAGCAGAAGAATAAAGTTGGGAAGACAGTTGCCAGTACACCTGTTGCTCTTCGCACAAGGCAGACTGGTAGAAATATCCTCTCTGAGCATTCTGAGTTATGTTCTAATAAGCACTTGAAGAAGGGCATTAATTTGACAGGTGACAGTTCCATGGTTGGAGAAGTAAGAAACAATCATACTGGAAAAGAAAGTGCGGAGCATACATGTGCAAATAACGCTCAGAATCTTCAGCAGAATAATGCTCAGAATCTTCAGGAAGATAATACTATAGAGCGTACCAGTGCAGATGTTGTTCAGAACTTTGAACCGTTCAGAGATGAACCAACAACTAATGTTTCTGACAGAGTACCCTCCTCTCACCCCAAACAGAGAAGAACACCTACAGCAATGCTACAGGCAAAGGCTACTGCAGTCACCCAAACTGCCACAGATCATGAAATGCAACCAGAAGTGGCAAGGTCACCCAAGAAAAAACGGGTTTTCATTAGGAGTTCTGAGCTACTGACATTCGCAAGGAAGGAGCGCTCCAGTTGCAGATCAGCTTCTATGCTGTCTAGCATTTTCGCGCAATCATCAGCTGTTTCTCCTATACTTAATTCTTCTACGAGAGTTAACAGCAAAACTTCTGGTTTCAGTAGCTCTGATCGGCGACAAAAGGAACCATCATCAGGTGTTAGGGATGCAAGAAAGTCACCAAGAATTAACTCTCCAGTTCCGAGTAGTCCCCTGAAAACACCTTCTAAAGTGGTAAATAAATTGTCACCAACTTTCAGTCCTCTAAATCCATCAAAGGCTTCAAGTAGGAACCTGTCGAAACCCTCTGTTGCCAGAGAGCTGCTGGATTTAGATCCTGATGAAAATACTCTATCAAGTCGACAACGGAAAGATTCTAGGAGGAAAGATATGGCCAGTGCCAGTGTTCTATTCAGCCATCATTTGGATGAGGATGTGATCAAGCGTCAGAAGAAGGTACTATATTTCTGCGTTGGTACATTTTATCTAGTCATCAGTTATTTGTATGAGGTATATCTGTAATGCTCTATGTTGTAGATCTTGGCGCGCTTAGGAGTCCGTGAAGCATTTTCCGTTTCAGATGCAACACATTTTGTGGCGGATGGTTTTTTCCGCACAAAGAACATGCTAGAGGCAATAGCGCTTGGCAAACTGATAGTGACATCAATGTGGCTTGAAAGTTGCGGAGAAGCAGGCTGCTTTGTTAATGACAAAAAGTATATTCTTAGGGATGCCAAAAAGGAAAAGGAGATAGGCTTCAGCATGCCTATGTCCCTGGCCTCAGCATCCAAGCATCCTCTGCTGTTGGTAATGTGAAATTGCATAATTTTGTTTTGTCTCAGTCTATTCCAGAACATTTCTGATTATATTTATACATAAAAAATTGCAGGGAAAAAGAGTATTTGTGACACAAAATGTGAAGCCAAGTCGACAAGTGCTGACTAGCTTGGTTTCCGCATCTTCTGGGCAGGTTATTTCTAGAAATGCTTTTACTTATTTAAGCACTCTGATTTTAGGAAATTTTTTTTACATTTGTTAACATGCTTTCGACTTCCATATTTGCGTTGGGATTAACTTCTCATGACCATGCATCCTGCTGCTTAAAATAAACTTCGTTTCTCCTTTGTGAATAATCACTGTGGTGTGACACTTGCTTGTGCATTTAGTGTATCATTCTCTATAGTACAGTAAATGCATAGTAGGGGAAGAGTTACAATAGTTACCTGATCCAGCTAAATATGTTAGTTCTCCTTTCAAGTATTTCATATAACAAATCAAATCCGTTACATGTGTGTTTGAACATGGAATTTTTCCTTGTTTTACTAGTAGAGTTATTGACCAGGGAACCCCTACTGTAGGTGACCATTACATTCATCTCAAGAATTTACTGTTCCCACACCTCCAGACACTATGTTTCTTTTTCTTGCGATACCACTTTCTTCTTTAATATTAAGCATTTGCACCAACGTCCTTCCTTTTTTGTGCTCTGTGCAGCCATTGGAGAGGATCGGAAGGTCCATAAGCAAGGAAAGGGAATCACCAGATGACCTACTCGTCATCTCATGCGAAGAGGATTACGAAACATGTGTGGCGCTCCTTGAAAAAGGTTATAAGCACTTAGATATCACATCTCACTCTACTCTGTATTTTCTTCAAGAATCTGGACCGTGAGCTAACGTGCACGATGAACCTGCTACAGGTGCCAGTATTTACGAGGCGGAACTCGTGCTGAACGGGATAGTCATCCAGAAGTTGGAGTACGAGAGGTTTGTTGCGACAGAACCTTGATCAGAGGCTTGTTTCGAACAATCTATCCTCCATAGACCAATGCCGTTTCTTGCAATGCAGGCACCGCCTCTTCTCGGACCGCGTGAAGCAGACCCGCTCGACGAGGTGGCTCAAGGATGACGCCCGTGGCAGGTTTGTGCCCGTGTCGAGGAGCTGATGATGATGGCCGGTGTACACGTACGGTGCCGCCGTAGCCGTCACCTGTTTACTTATCCTCGTCCCGAGTTCTGGCAGATGATGTGCGCCAGCTCGGTTGTAAATTGAAATATGTCCTAGTTGTAAATTGAAGCCTGTAATCTGTAGGTGTTTATATGTGTCTAGCGCGAGATGTAGTCTGTGACCCTGAACCTGTGTTCTGCCTGCTGCCCCTTCGTTTTGCTTGCGGCTGATCATGTGTTATGGTCAAATGTTGCGAAGAAACCATGGCGCTGTGCTCGTTCGAGATTGACATCAGAATGGAAGCGAGCGCCTTGGGTTTTGGTCTTTTGATTGACCGCAACTACTACTTGACTCATGCGAAAGCAGTGTCGTGTAGAAAGAAACAAGTCCGTCATCGCCCTTTGTTTCTGCGCTCTGTGAGGGTGCTGTGTGTCTCGCGAAAACACGTGGACCGAGCTACAGGAAAAGTTGGAACATTAGGAAAAGTTGTGTGTCTCGCGAAAAACACCTACGGATATTTACGTGCTGACTAGGAACAGTTCATGCTAGGGAGATTAATCCTCGATGGAGGTGGTGATATTTAATGAGACGGCGCATGAGCTTCACCGGAAAAAGTTAAAAGGGAGGATATTCAAAATTGACTTTGAAAAAAATTATGAGAACGTCAATTGGTATTTTCTTTAGCAAACTCTATGGATGAAATGATTCTCATCAAAAGCCTGGCTTTCTCTTCTTTGAAATCAATGATGATATTATTCATTACTTCCAAACAAAAAATGATTAAGGCAAGATGGCCCATTATGGACATACTATTTCATATAGTTGTTGATATATTTGTCAACAAGATTGAGCGTGCCAAAGGTGGATGCAAAAATTGAGTGGGTAGTCTAACACCTAGTGGGTGAAGGATTATCTAACCCTCAACATGCAGATGACCAGATTCTTTTATTGATCACGGCCTCCAAAAAGCTAAAACCCCAAAATTACGTGTTCGAGCACCTATCGGGTATTACAATTAATTTCCGTCAAAAGAGAAAAAAAATCATGTCGAGGAAGCCCAAGACACGGACTTTTTAATTGTTAGCAAGGCCAGTTTTCAATTATCAGAGAATTACAAATGTAGAATGGAAACATGTCGATGAGTATCTCGAGAAAGACAAAGTGGATGGGAAGAAATTGATATCTGTTGATGAAAGATTGGTTCTCATTAATTCAATACAGAGTAATATTGCTATGTATCATATCATTATTCTAGCTGTCAAAAGAAATTCTTCATAGATTGGATTACTCCCGATCGAGTTATTCGCGATAGCGAAAAATAAATATCAACACGCTAAATGAAATATGGAAGAGCTCAAAGAAATATTAAAATAAGACTAGATGTTTTTTTCACAAATGTTTATTATTTTAAATATGCTTGGATAAATATTTAAATGTCTTCGAAATTCAAATGATTGAAATAAAATATAATTTAGATTTGTAAAAAATTACTCAGCCAAAATACATATTGTTTGAATGAGCCGGAGAAAATTTAAACAAGTACATCTTTTAAAAGGATATTTGAACGGCTGCTTATTTAAACCGTACTTAAGAATGGTAAATGAAGTTATCTTCAGCACAGAAGCGAAATCAGTTTCTCCGCCGCCAACTCGACATCGTCGTACCCAAGCCTAACCAAACCTTCATGCTCACTGGTACTTTGACGTCACTATAGGTAGGTCTCCGTGGGTCTTGAGTTCGGCATGATGACTTCGGTTCACACGTGAAAGTGCTTCGAAAGTCACCGGCTCCCAATGGTGAAGCTCTTCGCTCTTAATTTACTTGAGTGTTCTAATTAACAGCTGCTCATTTGCCATCCACTATTTAAAATTTATTGTATTTATACTAATTTTTATACATGTGTATAATTGATTAAATGGATGTGATGTTCTTTGTTACACGGTTCTACCTTTGTCATTGATAAATAGAACAACAATAATTATAAATCATATTACTTGCAAAAATATTGCGAATATATTCATTTTCAGTACACGGCCTTGGAAGAATCATTGTTTTGGCCGATTCCATCTCAATATGAGAAATATAGTAAAGGAAACAATTGCGTGCCTTAGATTAATTTGTAGTTTGTGCATGAATTATAGTGTATATATATGCACATGTATATTTTAGTATCCTTAAATATCTAATGCATATAGTGACCGAGTGATAATCCCCAAGAGCAAGGAATCACTGTAGCACAATTCGATAAGTATTGAGTGTCGAACCCACGAGGAGCTGAAGGTAAACTATCTATTCTCTAAAGCTCTATAACCCTCTTATACGACCGTTTATGCAAAGCAATAAATATGAAAAGAACTAACTAATGAAGCAAGTGATGTGGAAAGGGTTTTCTAGTAACAAGTTTCTCAATCAAGTTTCAGACACAAGTTTCTTAGAGCAAGTTTCTCTCAGTAGTTTTCTCAAGCAAGTTTCTCAAAGTAGCAAGTATCAAATATCTCAAGTAGCAAATATCTCAAGGGAGCAAATGTTCTAGCAATTGTTATTTCATTCGCGTGGTTGTCACAATTAGTGAAGCACATGTTTCAGTCTTAGTTGTTTCTTTTAGGTGGGAGCCATAAATAGGTGTAGCCAATGAGCAATAACACAACTCTTATGATGGATCTCATGGCCAAATAAATGTGCAGCACAAGAATTATTAAGACATAATTGTCCCACCATAGCCTTAAGTTCTAGGGTCCCCCATATATATCCCCCATAAAGTAACTTCAAGTCTCAGACACCGGTTTCTCTCTACTCCGACATGTCCTACTCAATCCATTACGCTACGGTGATCACCTTACATGCATTCCCCAACATATGCGTGCACTCATATATTGTACATAAAGACAATCATAAAAGATAACAACACTTGTATGCAACCAATCAACGAACTATTTCACAAGTGCCATGAACAAATCACTTCTCAAACACAGATGGGAGACACAATAGATCAAGGGAATAGTATATTGCACCACACATCATGTTTGCCAAGAGTTTACAGTGGGGAGATGGAGATGATCTTGCTGTAGATGTCGATGATGAACACGCCGGAGGGGGGTGGAGCCCTCCGGAGGTGATTCCGGCGGCGTTTCCCCCCTCCGATCTTCTCCGGCGGCAGCCTTCTGACTCTCTGTTTCGTGGTTTTCTGTTTCTCTGCCGCTTCCTTTCGCGAAACGCCAGGGACCTTTTTTATAGGCGTTTTTAGGTCAAGACGAAGGCGGTGGAGCGAAGATCGACGGCAACGGAGCCACGAGGCCCGAACGGGTGGGTCCCACACGGCCTGGTACTGTGGCCGCGTGGGCCATGCCCGTTTGGCCCTCGGGTCTCCGTTTTCTTGCTTCCTTTTTCCGTAGTCCTTCTTCCTTCCAAATATTGACGCCCGTAAATTTCCAGGTGATTTCGTTGACGTTTGGGTCCCTGAAACATTAAAATACAAAACTAGGGTTTTCTGCCTGTGCAGGGTTAATTCCAAATAAATGGGAAAACTATGAAGTATTCCCAAAATCATGATAAAACATTGATATAACCCTTATATGATGCAAATATGATTGGAATATAAGCAATTAAAGTGCAAAGTTCATGTATGCATTTTACATGCATCAACATCCCCAAGCTTAATCCATGCTCGTCCTCGAGTATGAAGATGATAAAACTAACATGGACTTTGCAATTTAATACTTAACAATGAATATCAAAGATGATTACTATTGCTACATATAGTCAAATGATTCATTCTTCAAAGGAGTAGCAATATGCAAATAGTTTATGAAGTGATATCAAGTATTCAAGACAAGGATGTTCATTGATAGTTCACAAAGTGTAACATAACAGATAGTATATGGAACACATGTATGCATAATGATAAGTAGAACATCCTACATGGTCATAGAGTGATGATGAAAATCTGAATATGATAGGTGTACACTTTGGAAAGATGTATATGAGTAGAGGTAAAGCATGCATAAGTTTCATCCAACTTCCAAACTCTCTACTTAAGTTAATGATTGCAATAAGGTATCATTGGTGTCAAGCTCTCATTGCCCCTATCATAGCATCTTGAATGATTAAGTTTAAAGTGAAAGCAAATATGAGTAGTGTGCTTGACAAAGTAAAGGTTGATGTCTCATGCCCCTTGAATACAAGTACCTACACCATGTTACTCAACTTAGGAAACAAAGCAAGTTCAATTAATATCATTGTAAGTAAAATAGTATCATCAAGAGCGTCAACTGGGGTACCTCTTGTCCCAGGATATGGAACAAGCCCATATCAAAATGACAAGACAAACAAACAAATGAAAAACTCAACACCCTTTTTATTTACCATTGGAATAGCTTTTTATTGTAAGGTGTATAGATTCACCATAGCATGTAAGTAAATTTCCACCATGAATAATGCATGGCTTAGATTAGCGGCCCAGGCGTCTCTCTAACCATTTATACAAACTCATTTAAACTACTTCATTTCCTCATTTATTTCACCATGATAGCATCCATAAACAAAAGTACATGATATCAACTAAATATGAATGAGCATGTTGAAAGCTTTGCATGTGACAGCACATATGGGCTAACTCCCAACCAAACATTTTCAAGCCACTACATCATAATCTTAATCACAATGGGTCATGTTTTATTTATGCAATAAAAGTAAATGTGCATCAAGTTCGTGAGAGCTATATAACCAACTTTTCCCATGGCAATCAATAACATAATCATTTTCATTCAGAGGTATAGATAACACAAATATCATGATAAACATACTCGGAATAGCATAAGCTAATAGGTAGATATGGTGGACTCACTGGAATAACTTTGGTTGAAGGTGTTGGAAACAAGTTTTTTTGTTGGAGTTTTTGGGCTAGCAAAAGGGAGAAAGTTGACCATCTAGATGCATGCATGAGTGTCCATAGAACTAACTAATCCATGTTAAACCAAGTAAAATAACAATCAGCACCAAAACATGAATAAGTGATAGCTCTACAAAAAGATTTGCAAACTATTACTCATAACAAGCTCATGAATCATGCAACTATATGTATCATTAAAAATCAACTCAAACATCCCTTTTCCCAATCTTATAAAAGCATCCAACATATTTCAACCCATATTTCCAGTAGCTCTCTCATATATAATTGATAGTGTGGTGGTCTCTCAAGACTCAAACAAAAACAAAAACGACGCTCCAAGTTTATGCGATAAAGTGTTTCGATCGAAAAACAGAAGTTGGACGTGTGCAAACCGAGAGTGTGTAGGTCCAGCGGGGTTGTCTTCACATCCCCAAGCTTATGGTCTTCACCATCCTTGGATAGCTCTTGGTGCATCTCCTCCAATCCCTGTGAAAAAACTTCAAAACACCGTTTCTCCCATTCTTTTCTGTGGGGTGCATTAATAGTGATAAACAAATAGGTTTCTTGCTGCATATAATCCTTGAACAAAAATTCATATGAATGTCCAGAAAGTGTATAATGTTGTATGCCTACTCATAAACTCAATTGGATCAAAAAGATTCAACTTAAAAGCTCAAAGCATGCATCAAACAAAATGGGACAGAATCTGTCCAGAAAAACAGCAGCAGCAAAACGTATTTTTCTACCCTACCAAACTTTCTCGAAAAATTCCGAAAAATTCATGCATACAGAGGATGAAAAGTTGCAACTACAGTTCAAATATGAGCTCATTCGGAGTTACAGAATAAGAATTAAAAATCATACCGTGCACAGATTCGTGCAGGAATAAAATCTCCGAACTCAAATAGCAACTTTTCAAGACCAAATGGGTAAAACTTGGCACTTTATTAAAAACTCCAGAACTAACTAGACACAAAATCTCTTGTTACAGCAAGAGGACACAAAGAAAAATCACACACAAAAATAACCGGGTTGCCTCCCGCAAAGCGCTTTCTTTATAGCCATATAGCTAGGCTTACTTACTTGGTATCAAGATGGTTGAAGTGAGGTGGCTTGGCATCCCCAAGCTTAAATTCTTGTACTTATTTGATATATGTAGGGTGAGCCTAGGGGTACATCCCCAAGCTTGAGTTTTTGTCCCTCTTGATCTTGTTCATCACCCTCAATTCTTCCACCTTAAAATTCTCTTTACACAACACTCGTCACAAACTTGATTAGAGGGGTTAGTGCCTTCATAAATTAAATCCACATAGGCACAGCAAAGACATATCATGAATTGATTTTAAACATTAGCTACTGTTACTATGGTTATGTAATGCTCCTTGATCAAAAGAACCGCACAAAACACAAGTAATGAGAGTAATGCAGAATAAAGACAGGATATGTCAAAAACTGGACAGCGAATTACTATTATCACTCTTTTTATTTGGTTTTAGCTTTGGGAAAAGTTTAAATGATAGAGACTTTGCAATGGTTCCATTGGCATGAACAACACATGTTCAAGGTCGACCCCAACTTCTCCATTACTCATCCTTCTCATTTACTTTCCCAAATTTATATAAAAAAGAAAATCCTAAACTAATTGTCACAAATCAGTAGGTAAAGATATTTTACATGTTGTAAGGATATAAAGGTGTGCTCAAACCGAATAGGAAGTTAAAGCATAAGAACACACCACAGAATATCAAACCATCAACTTTTAAGTCTAACTCTTTTCCTATGCATTGGCATTTTATATATGAATAAATAGCAGCAATTTTGTGATAACCAATGCATGTAGTGATCAGTAGCTTGCATTTTAAATAACATAGAAACATAAAGAGGATTCTTATCTCTTCCTCTCTCATAATAGTTGCAAGCATTAAAGTTAAACATACCCACATAGTTTTGAATAGAATCACCACATAAAGACTTATCATCTAATGAGCATAATGGATCATCAAACTCAATTAAATCACTTTCATCCTCAACGGCTTCCCCAAGCTTAAACTTTTCCAGAGCATTAGCAATAAAGGTGTTCAAAGAGTTAGTACCACAAACATGAGTGTTATGCAAATAAAATTTAATTTTCTCCTCAAACACTTCATGTCCTAACTCAAGATAGATATTATACAACTCTAATTTTTTTGGTTCTTTTCCATTTTCTAATTTTTTTGTGTTTTAGATTTATATGTTAGTATGCAATGCAAACAAGAATAAAAGTTTAGCACAACGCTCCCCGGCAACGGCGCCAGAAAAGTACTTGATAATCCCCAAGAGCAAGGAATCACTGTAGCACAATTCGATAAGTATTGAGTGTCGAACCCACGAGGAGCTGAAGGTAAACTATCTATTCTCTAAAGCCCTATAACCCTCTTATATGGCCGTTTATGCAAAGCAATAAATATGAAAGAACTAACTAATGAAGCAAGTGATGTGGAATGGGTTTTCTAGTAACAAGTTTCTCAAGCAAGTTTCAGACACAGTTTCTTAGAGCAAGTTTCTCTCAGCAGTTTTCTCAAGCAAGTTTCTCAAGTAGCAAGTATCAAATATCTCAAGTAGCAAATATCTCAAGGGAGCAAATGTTCTAGCAATTGTTATTTCATTCGCGTGGTTGTCACAATTAGTGAAGCACATGTTTCAGTCTTAGTTGTTTCTTTTAGGTGGGAGCCATAAATAGGTGTAGCCAAGTAAATGAGCAATAACACAACTCTTATGATGGATCTCATGGCCAAATAAATGTGCAGCACAAGAATTATTAAGACATAATTGTCCCACCATAGCCTTAAGTTCTAGGGTCCCCCATATATATCCCCCATAAAGTAACTTCAAGTCTCAGACACCGGTTTCTCTCTACTCCGACATGTCCTACTCAATCCATTACGCTACGGTGATCACCTTACATGCATTCCCCAACATATGCGTGCACTCATATATTGTACATAAAGACAATCATAAAAGATAACAACACTTGTATGCAACCAATCAACGAACTATTTCACAAGTGCCATGAACAAATCACTTCTCAAACACAGATGGGAGACACAATAGATCAAGGGAATAGTATATTGCACCACACATCATGTTTGCCAAGAGTTTACAGTGGGGAGATGGAGATGATCTTGCTGTAGATGTCGATGATGAACACGCCGGAGGGGGTGGAGCCCTCCGGAGGTGATTCCGGCGGCGTTTCCCCCCTCCGATCTTCTCCGGCGGCAGCCTTCTGACTCTCTGTTTCGTGGTTTTCTGTTTCTCCGCCGCCTCCTTTCGCGAAACGCCAGGACCTTTTTTATAGGCGTTTTTAGGTCAAGACGAAGGCGGTGGAGCGAAGATCGACGGCAACGGAGCCACGAGGCCCGAACGGGTGGGTCCCACGCGGCCTGGTACTGTGGCCGTGTGGGCCATGCCCGTTTGGCCCTCGGATCTCCGTTTGCTTGCTTCCTTTTTCCGTAGTCCTTCTTCCTTCCAAATATTGACGCCCGTAAATTTCCAGGTGATTTCGTTGACGTTTGGGTCCCTGAAACATTAAAATACAAAACTAGGGTTTTTGCCTGTGCAGGGTTAATTCCAAATAAATGGGAAAACTATGAAGTATTCCCAAAATCATGATAAAACATTGATATAACCCTTATATGATGCAAATATGATTGGAATATAAGCAATTAAAGTGCAAAGTTCATGTATGCATTTTACATGCGTCACCGAGTTTTCTAGTGCACGTATCCTTGGTCGCCTATTTCACAAATGCATTGTGATTTTGCTGCACGCCTCCTTTGTTATTACATTTAAAGAGAGTTGCATGGAGGTGGGAACCCGTACCCAATCAAATAGAAAGAAACCCTCCTGCGCTCCCGTCGCCCCCCGAGGCGACGGAGCGCCGCCACCCCTTCCCCGGCTCAGTTCCCCTCCTCCTCCCTCTCCCGTCGCCGCCGCCGGCAGGGTCCGCCGGGCGCAGCCTGGGTGGCGCCGGCGGCGGCGGCTTGCTCTTCCCCGCGTGCTTGGAGGCGGGTCGGGCCCTCTACCTCCAGCGGCGGTGCTCCCAGGGCGACAGCGGGTCGACCTCGGCCAGGTGATGGCGTCACGGTGGCGCGCGCATGCTGCAGTGGGACGGCAGACTGCAGCGGGATGACGGCGGCCCTCCTCGGCCCAGATCTGGGCCCTTCGGGCCCATCTGGGTCGGGGCCGGCAGGCCTTTCTTGCAGGTGGTTTGTTCTGGAGGTGGCGGCGGTGTGGCTTGTGCAGGGGCACAGCGGCGACGGTGGCCGGCTTGTTGTAGCGTTGCAGCGGGCTTTATGGGCCCAATGTGGGCCCGGCTGGACCCACTTCGGACTGGTGTGCCCCCACGGGGCTTTACGGGCCCGCTGAGCCCGACCGGACCTATCTGGGACTGGTGTGCCTGCTGCCACGTCCGGTCGACTACCGCCTCCGGTGGTGGAGGCAGTTCCCTCCCGCAGCCGCAGTACCGTTGACCCTGACTCAAACTACTCCTTGCCTCCTCCTCGCAGACCTCGTGACGGTACTTTCGGTGAGACGGCGACGGTGGCTTGGTGACCGTAGTGGCGCATGGTGGTGGGCGGTGAGTCTGGTGGTGTCGAGGTTTCGTCCTTGCGGGGCTCCTATGTTACGGCTCGCCCGAGATTGTGGAGAGGGTTTTTCGGGAGAAATCCTTGTCGGCTCGTCTGACACCGACGCGGTGCCGCCGTCGGGTGGCATCTTTTCTTCCTGGAGGGCGTCGTGGCTACCCTTTCTCCACTCCCTCGGTGTGCCGGGGGAAACCCTAGGACCAGTTCACTGGTCCGGGTAGCAGCATTTGCTTTCCTTTTTTAAGGTGTTGCTTGGTACTCGACGAGTTGGTGCTAGGAGCGTGGTGGTACTTCGTCGGAAAGGGCGCAACGGTTACGGGTCACCGTCGTTTAGTCAATTCGCCTTTGTCTCCATTTTGTTTCTTCTTTTCTTTTTTCCTTGGGTGTTTGTTTGCTGCGCCCCAGCATTTCGAGACAGTTGGTTGTATCAGGTGATTGCTATATTAATATAGCGGGCTACGGCCTATTTCGTCAAAGAGAGCTGCATGAATTAGCAAGAGGTCACACTGCATTGGTACAGCTGAAAAATTGCAGTGCTGGTGCTCTTCAGAAACGTGTGGTTTCTGTCTGCAGCACAGCTGAAGCTGATGCTTCCATGTGCTGGCAACGCCCGTACAATGACCATGACTGCCTCGTGAATTTCTGGCCACGCCGCCGCCAAGAGACTAAACATGCTCGGGAGCGATGGGGCTATTTTTGTTAAATTCGTAAACTGATTTTCTTTCGAGGGAGCAAACAATATCCACGCCACGTCACATGCCCTCGTCAGCGCGGAAGACTTCCGTAAGTTTGATCCATCCGTAGGTGCAGCATTACCGGATGCAGAAACATGAGAAACATGACAGAAAACTCCACATGAAAAACTGAAACAAATGTAGATATATAAGTTAACCGTTTCTTCAGGTTATCGTGAGAAACAAGTATGTGTCCCTCCCTCCCTCCCTCGCCGTTTCCTTGACGTTCCTTCAGGCTTAGCCGCCGACTTCAAGTTATCGCGAGAAACAAGTGTTTCGACTTCAAAGCGACGAGCGAGATCGGCGGCAGGCTCCCGGGATGGCCGGATCGAGGGCAAGACGGCGGCGACGCCCACCCCGGCCGGAGTCACCGGAACTCCAACCTGCCCCCGAACTCCAAGATACGTCCAACACGGACACATCTTCGGCGAGCATATGAGCTCTTTGCAGCTGCAACAACCCTGGGGCCGATCCAGGAAGAGGAGAAGAGGAAGGAGCAGGGCCACGAAGGATCGATCCGAGGAAGCGAAGAAGGCCTGGGTCCACGAGTGGGTCCGCGAGGGTGACGACGACGAGGCGGAGGAGACGGACCACGCCAAGAAGAAGGAGGAAGATGCCGCCGAAGAGGAAGACGACGAGGTGGTCTCCTCGGCGCCCAGCTCTCCGCTGCGCGTGCCGATCGAGTCCGACGAGCATAGGTTTCATCGCGATCCCGCCTACGAGGAGGCCTTTGCGCTCGTCGAAGCCAGATACAAGGAGAAGATAGGTTTGCTCCCCACCTTGATCACTGATAAATTCACCTCCATCATGTTATAAAGTTCCTCTCCCGCGCGCAATTAGTCCAAACAATCTACATAGAGTAATCTACGTAAACTTGTTAATTTGCGTGTACGTGATCTTCCTGTAGCTCGCCAGAAGAAACTGCCAACGCTCGATCACTACAAACCCTCCAATCGCCATGCCAAGCATCCGAAACCTCTTCTTATCCGCGAGCCTGAAAGAAGGGTGGTGCTTAGCGCCGCTAAATTTGTTGTTGGGGTTTCATCTTCTGTCGGTATGTAATAAAAAAAAATCTCGCTTTCTTTGTTTAGGAGAGCCAAAAATATATGTCTGTTTTTGTTTTACTAGTATTCGCATGCATGCATGGGTTTGTATAGGCGGCGAGCTACTTGAGCGGTGCTCTGGTTTCTGGATCGACTGCGATGAGGAGAAAGAAATGGCATTGTTTTGACGACGGCGGATTGAGTAGATAAGGATCACAAATGGCACCTTTTCAATTTTGCGTAGTGTTAAATGATACATGTGGATGAAGTTCGCCCTATTGCTCTATAACAAAAAAAATAGCAACTAGTGGCCTTTAAGGATGTTATACATGTATATCATTGGATGGTTCTAGGGATTATGCATGGCATGTAGATTTGTTTATTCATGTATGTGTACTGTTATTTGTAAAAGTAGGTGTTGTGTGGCAGGCTAGTATTGCGCGCATATCGGTTACTTAAATGATACTACTAAATATTGATGCTAATTTATGGACATGGTGACAGGCGCTACCAAAATATGGACCGCAGTGATTATATTGAATAAGAAAATATAGCTTACCACACAAACACAATACAATAAAATACGGAAGATAAAACGTTGATGCATTACATTTGAATATATGACAAATTAGGTTGGCAACCCTCATTATTAATCAGAGGTGTCTATAATCCAATGTTAAGTGTACAGTAAAATTCTGCCAGATCTTTTGAGAAATTCTTGTAAATTTACTGATGTTGAGTTTTTTGAATGCATATGTATCCATGATGATTGTTATTTGTGAGTGTCAAATACGAATTCAAATGAGGAAGGAAGTCCACTGATTATTTTTTTAGTAAAAAACTTATATTACGGCAGTCAAAATTCAACATGTGATGAAACTGAAATAGCTCCTTTTATTTTGGTTATTCCTACTTATATATATATATGGTAAAACCATAAGTAATCAACAATATAAATTATTTTTTCTAAGATACTATCGTAAATATTGCTGGTTGTGGAAACATACTTTGTTGCCAGTTTTTCAGTGACCAATACTACTGCTCATCAATGCCATTCAAAATTATATACTTTAAAGTGTTAATAATGCATGTGCATTGAAAAGAGTCATATTATGTAGTTAAGTTCTAGTAAGTATGATGTTGAGAACTTTGCTAAGTATGTCTAGAAGAAATCAAATCCATGTTGAATCCCTAAAAATCCATGTTGAAAATATTTTGAACTTGCTTAGATGAAAAGTTGTCTAAGGATATTAAAGTTGCATTGAATGGTCATCTGACTCTATGGGCCAATTAAAGTATCATTTAACTGCAGCGTGACCGTGGGTCCTCTAGCACTGAATATTGATGGAATATGAAGCAAATACTCTTGACTATATGAAATCCTTAATGAAGTATACTTATCTTGATGTAAAATAATAAATCATCTTCAAGAAATGAACGGCCCGGATTAGCTTGTCTCTGGGAAGCACGCGCATAGTAGTATATTCTCGCACTATATGTAGTCTATTTAGTCTGTTATTAGTTCCACGACCACCATCCATCATTTATTGATGGATTTTCTTGTACAAAATATTACTTAATCATTATTGATTGAAATCTTAACACAACCTAAAAAGTCCTCAGTTTAGGGAAGCAACACTAGGTCATCTTTGAAAAGCAAGGGTATTGCGATTGCTACTAATACAACAATCATTTGTGTGACTTCATATTTGACTTTTTGTACAGTACATATTACTTTATATTTCATAATTTACTAATTTAGTGGAACATGGCATTTCAAATTAAACCCATGAACTTGTACAAAACAAATTGAACTATTCTAGCTAAAAAGGAATCCCAGAACTGTTTTTGTAAAAAGACAGTACTTGACATCAATCATTTATACACCAGATATATTTATTTAAGAAATGGTTTGAACATGTCCCACCCTGAATTATCGCTTTGAAACTATATACTCCTGCTACATATATCTAAAATTTTTCATAAGCCTTTTCTATAGTAAAATATCGGATTGCATAATTTGAATTATACCATTTATTGCCATTAAAATGCATGTAATTAACTCTACATGTGCATGGACCACTGAGCAAAACTCGATGCGCCAAAATGGAGCTCCTTTGGCATTGGGTTGGTAAAGTTCCTTTTTCATTTTACAACTGTTATTTCAGGTTACTGTTCATTTGCGGGATGACACAGCTGCAGAGGCCCACTTGCTCTACTACCAGCAGCATTATAATATTGCTTTCTTTAGGGTTACTATGGACCATCATGTTCATCTACCCTCTTTTATTGACGAAGTACAATGTGGTCAAGAGATTTTTGAACTAGGAAGAGACGAACATTCATATCTAAGAATAGGCCATGGTAGAGTGGAAAATCCAAGCCCAATGTTCTATGATGGATATCATTACATGGATGTTCTAGGTGGACTTGAAGATTTTGAGGTGCACTTCCTTTTATTTATATGCATCATTCTCCTATTTTGCTTGTATGCCTGATTTTCTATTTTTTAAATATTTTAATGAATAAATTTTAACCAAAAATATGAATATTGTAGTATAGCAAAGGAGGGCCGGTGATTGACTTTGATGGAAATGTTGTGGGGAATAATCACTTCACAAGGATCTTTTATGCTTTCACATATATTACTTAAGTGTTTGCGTCTATGGAGGAAATTTCGGTACGTACTTCGTTGTCGTATTACAAAACTAATCTTGTTGTGTAGCTTATTTTGGGAGTTCAACTGATTCATTTGATCAGATATAAAGATATTAACTATAAATGAATTTTCAATTCATAATCATTTATCATGCTGATACATTTCTAGGATTCTATACGTAATTTTTCTATATTTATCTCCTATCTCTCTCTCTTCCTTCAACTAAATGCATGCCCATGGAATTCCATTATCTATAGTTATAAAAAATATTAGCAATTAAAAATGTGTACATGTGAGGTTAGGGGTGGTCCACATGGACCTTGAGGTGGGCCAAGGTGCACGAAAGACTAGAAATAAAATTGCAAAATATTTCGTAATATTTATTTTGTGGGTAATGGAGTGATGGACACCATTTTGTCACTGTAAAGTTCTTGAGGACTGATTAGTCTCTGTTTTATTGAAATTTATATGTAAAGGAAAATATAGTCAATACATTCTCTTCAGGCCATTTAATTAATATTACTCCTTCCGTCTTTGTATACAACGTCACTTTGTACTCCGAGCCCAACTTTCACTAATATTTTGACTAACAAAATATGACTTTTTTTTGCGGGGTAATGGGAGTTTTTATTCCATAGCAATAGAGTTACAATCTGTTAATACAAGATTTTGGATAAAATCTGGTCCTCGCTGCATCCAAAAGGCAGTGCTGCGGGCCATTCTAGCATAATTAGCAAGACTATGTGAAACCCTATTTTGTGATCTAGTAATTTTCATAGGAACAAACTCCCTCTCTTCTAAGAGCTTCTTGATTTCAAACACCATGTGGCCATAAGCTGATCGTGTGAGCAAATCATCCGTCAGAGAGGATAGGGCCCCGATCGCATCCGATTGCACTATTACAGGAAGGTAGTTATTAGGTTGAATGCAAGAATTAGTCCTATTTATGGTGTGCTGTTGTTTTATACTAACTTTTCTTGTTGTTATCAGTTTGAGAACATGTTGCTAAGCACATGCGAGGACCATTTAGAGAGAGGTAATGACCATAATTCCAAAGTGGATATTCTGGTATTTGTTATGTATTAGGTGCCATTCATTCCTTTGTAAGGAAACACCATTGGTAAACTTTCTGTGCTAAGAACTCTATTGTGTTTGACTCTATCAGGTCAAGGTATTTCATCCGCGCAAAGGTCTCCGAAGCAACAAGACTTTGGTTGTAGACTTATCTGAACAGAAAGAACACGTTCAAAGGGGTATGCATCTCCTTTCAACCTATTTTCGTTGGTCATTCCAGATAGTGAGCTATTTACATAAACTATGTATGTAAATTCGCTCCATTTTGATACAAATTTGAATCATATGTGTATCGTGTAATATAATTTTAAAGTACTTATAGTCGTGTTGGTACTGATAACAAAAGGAAAAAAATAGTATATGTATGTAAATTCGCTCCATTTTTATTACAATCTGTGGATGTTTGCGGGCTCCAAGTATATGATATACTAGATACTGCTTTGGTGAAATACATGACATTTTTTTAACACAGTTGTTTATATTTGTGTAGTTTATTATCCATTTACCATTGGAGAAGAAGGGGTTTGCGCTTCAGACTCACTTGACGAATTGAGCTCAGGCAAGTGCCCTCTGCTGTGTTTGCATGAGATGGTTCATGTCTTGTCATCTCTGTTTGAGACGCAAGAGATCGCCAAATTCCTAGATACTTTATTCATGATTACAGGTCGTTGGATACGTTTATGCTGTTATTAATCCACTTGTCTATTTGCAGATTAAACGATGCTGTGTACCACTTCTTGAGTAGCAGAGTGCAGAGGAAGGGATATCAGTTGTTCATACAACTTGTACATAGTACATATATACAGTTTAATCATGCTTCAATTATTTCTTCTTTCATTTTTTGGCACCTGAAATCTTATATGCAGCAAAAAAGGATTCAGCTATGCATAATACTGTAGTTTGCTATTTATACGGTGATCACGGGAATTGAAAGCATGTCATTTGCTAGATAACCAGCATCAACATATACAAAATCTAGTGCAAAGCAATTATTCCATAGGTACCATATTATTTTGAAATTTTAGATCTGAATTTAATTTTGAAATTAGCGAGGAGACCAGACTAAATCCTTCCATAGGTACCATATTATTATACAAAATCTAGTGCAAAGCAATTATTCAGGTATGAAATAGTTCGGACCGGAGCCATTTTAAAAGGTGTTCACGCTTTTAAGTATGAGGAATATTGCCACGGGTCCGCCTCAAAGTAGGCTGGTTTTTTTCCGGTTTGCCTGGGATAAGGCTACATTTAGGCCAGTATTTCCGGTTCACCTCTGGAGAGGTCATTTTGGGCCGGTTTTCTGACTTTGAGGCCCATTTCGATGCTATGGGAGCATCGAAGGAGGTAAACCGGATGACCCCTAGGAGGCCTCACAGAGCTCAGCGCACGTCGGCCGTCGGATCGAGCTGCTACCGCGTGATCTGGACCGTCCGTTTGCGGTAGCTTTTCACTTCTTTGATGCGCCGTCGTGGTGTGTGATTGAGGGGTAGTATCGGGCTGGGAGAGCACGGGCCGCCGCACCCGAACCCTATCGGTCTCCTCTCCTCCTCCCGTGCTCCTCCTGCCCTTCTCCCTCCCTGGCGAGCCGCCGCCGCCGCCGGCCGCTCCCCGGCGAGCCGCCGCCTCCAGCTCGAGCCAGCGCCCCGCCTCCTCTCCTCCTGCTGTGATCGTGCCCCGTTCTGTCGCGCCGCCCCGAGCCGCGCCACCCCGCCTGCAGATCCTCCATCTCCGGCCTCTTCTTCGTCGCTCACGGCAGCCGGCCAAGCTTTACGTCTCTCTCCGCGTGCGCCTCTGGGAACCCTAGCCGCCTTGCACCTGGAGGAGGAGGGCGAGCAGCAGCAGCTCCATGTGCCCCAACGGCTGATGCAGGAAGGGCAGGGCGTATGGAGGAGGAGTAGGCAGAGGAGGTTGCTGCAGCGGTCATCCCTCCTGTTCTTCTTATTTTTCAGGTTCATGCTCTCCCGTCTCTCCCTCCCTTCTCTCTCCTCCTCTCAAACGTGCTCTCCTAAAGGCTATGGTAAAGTGGAGGTAGATTCTTCTTGTTTGATTTGGCTCTCAATCATCACATTTTGGTTTGTGCAGATCCGTTTTTGACCTGTGTTTGGTGGTGTTCAGGACCAGCAGCGCTCACCAGAGGTACAGGCTTTGAGTTCTTGCTTCTAGCTATTAAATAGTCCATAAAGTTTTTTTTTGGTTTTCATGTATGTGTATCTGGAAATTCTAGGAGTAGATGTGCCAGAGGAAGAAAGAAGATGATGGGCTTATTTATTGGCAATTCTAGGACTGCATGTATATGTATATCTAGCAGAAACTATAGAAAGGCCAATGTGTGGATTTATTTTGTTTAGTTTCAGCTTATTCCCTAGGGGGATTGGATCCAATCAATGTACCCCTGATTGTTGGTACTACACGACGAGCACAAAGATGTTTGGCTTATTTTATACATGATTTTTGGGTTTTCAGTTTTGTCATCGAGGTGGTGTTGACAACTAACCAACCTGATGGGGAGGAACTCACTGTCATTTTCGCGCTCATTGTCGTGGTGTGTGGCCGGCCATTAGGCTACGGTACAAGCACAACATCCTCATGATTTAATTATGTTGAAGCAAAGCATGATTTACTTATCTCTTACACTGCACAATGTTCCATTAGATTTTGTAAGCATGTCGATACATGATTTACAGGCGTACAAGGTGTTCCATGAAAATCCAAGCAAATCGACATGGGAGGATTAATCTGTGTAAGCGAGGTAATTATCTTTTTCTGGAATTTAACACCACTCATTGATAACATGGCCAAGTGGTCAGTTATACTATTTGCAATTTCGCAATTCATGTACTGAAGGAGATCAGGATGTTTTTGATTGGGGTCCTTCCATTTGACCATTGTATGCATGCTTAAAATTAAATTGTGACCTTGCCGTGTTCTTGCTGCAGGTGTTGCTCTGTCCGTTGGTTATTATTCGAGTGCCGGTGTATCATTGACAAGGAGATGGTCCGCAATCTGTCGTTAATGGTAGATGGCTTGAAAGGAGGGAGGTGGAGCAGCATCAATGGCCACCTTATATCTTGCTCTGGTATATCATTGTTAACACATGATTTTGTTTCTTCCTTTCTCAACTTCACGTTTTTTAGCAGTATAAATAAAGAGAAGGATACATTGTTGTTATGTTTAGTTGAGGGAAATCCATTCTACACAATATATTTCATATGGAGACATTTGCTTTGATTACCTTTGGTGCTTCAGTTGAGGCTTATTTTGTCCTCCTAATGATATATGAAGCATTCAAATTCCATCCCCTGTTTGGCTGTTTCATTATGCTAATTGTAGAACCTATTATGATTCACACCTTAAGAACTGCATATATGGCTTCAGTAAAAAATTATGCTCTACTTGAGTTGTGTGTTTCATATTTTAGGTGGATCAGTTTGTACTTTAGCCAGGTAAATCGCAAAATTGTAGGATCTTTTTTATGCCTCAGTTTGTACTTTAACCAGGTGGAGAATTTCTCACTGTGTTCTGCTTCTAAAGCCTGATATTGGAATTTCATGCTCTCTTTTTGTGCTTTAGCAGCAAAGTAATTTTGAACTTGAAAGACTGATCATTGACTCATTAATTCGTGTGATGTTCTACAGCTTTGAGGTATCGTTTGTAGGATGAAAGAGTGCCTTTTTATCAAAAAATTGTTGGATCTACCAAAGATGTATTCTCTGGAGAGTGGTCCGCAATCTGTCGCAAATGGTATGAGGTTACTTTATTTGCTGAACCAATGTGTATTTTTTTACCCGGTAGTTCCGAGTAGAATTTTTGTCCTTCACTGTTCTGAAATGAGTGTGTGACTTGCCTGGCTGATGTGCAGATGCTATGGAGCGTGCCTTCAGTACCAGGTCAGCAACTGCATGGCCTCCTCTGCCCTCTTCTCCCCTCGCCACCACAAGATGCTACACAGCAGCGTCGAGCGTATTGCCGTAGGTGAGCTTCTTTACATTTCTTTGTTTTCTCTCTATTCTGACTTTCTATCATTGGTTTGCATATGGGGTCAGCAACATTTGGTACTGTTGAAACTTCCAGGGGCTATTTTGACTGCGGGTTGTGATTACTTAAAACTGTTACACTTCTATTTTCAGGCACGACATACTGATGAGACAACATTGATCAGGGAGTATGGAGAGAGCGGTGCGGAAAATCGGCAGTGAGGTCACAAGGCTTGATGGATGGAGTGTCGCTGTTGTGGTGATGAAGAGCCTTCATGGAAGAGGAGAAGAAGGCAGCGATGATCTCATATTTATTTATCTTCAGGTCAAGGTCATGAGTCATTTCCCTTCTACCCCCACCGAAATCATCATTATGCAGGGTGATGGAAAGTAATATGCATTCTTATTCTTATTTATGCCTTTTTGGTGATCAATTACTAATCTGAAATATATATTCTGGATAATATATGATAAAGCTCCAACCAGTCATGATATGTCTACAACCTAATGCAATGGCTATGCTGTTTTTATATTGGGATATTGGAACTTCATGCCAATTTGTAGAGCCCTAGGTCAACAGACATATGGAAGCAGAATAAATTTATCATATTTTCATTTTCCAGTTCTCAGTGCACATAGATAAGAGCATCCACCTTAGGTATCTTTTGACACTGCCATGCTCTAAGGTATTTAATATTTTGCATGTTAAAAGATTGGGTTCATTATTCATACTATATTAGGGAATTTAGCTTTTTTTGTTTATTAATGGGCGGCCCTATAGTAAATTATAAGTTATGAGTAGAATGTTTATGTTCTTCCTTTTGGAATTGTTTCTTTGCAGATCTTATCATTATATGAACTGCCTATTACTTGGTACTTTACTGCTTTGTATTATATACTTTTAATATTAGTTACCTGAGAGATATCTAGAATGAAGTTATAAGTATGGTAGAATAAGTAAGTTTTCCAAGTTACAATTATAAGTTCTGAGTTAGCATGTTTACATTCTTATTTTTTGGATTTACTTCTTTGCAATCTCAGTTTTATTATTCCAGCCTCTCTCTACCATGATATACTGAAGGTGAAGTACTACCTTCCTAATTTTATGGTGCAAGGAGAGGTGATCGCTCGACAAGACCTAAGTATGAACTGCCTTTTGTTACTTTGCTGCTTTGTGTTACATACTTTTGAATAATAGTTTCCTGAGCGATATCTATAATGAAGTTATAGTTCGTGTGGCAGAATAAGTACTTTCCAAATTTTCATGCTTCAACCTCTTTCAGTTTTAGATCACCGACCATTACTGGTTCCCAATGAGATTTACCTAATATCAAACATCATAAGTTAACGATTCAGGTCAAAAGGTCAGTGCCATGATAGAGAAATCTCTCCTTGGTCTATACGAATGATCATATGTCTTTAGGATTTCACCTGTTTGTGTAATTATAGAAGAAATGTTTCTTTATCTTTGACATCCATTTTGTGTTTTTTCTCTTGACCGGTTGGATCGCTACAGAGATAAGGGCTCTGTATTCGGAGGGGGAGCAAATTATCCTAGGTGGATGCAGTAAAAAAAAATTGTTGTTTATATTTTGTATTCTAAATGCTATGTATGTGTTTCATATGATCTTAAGATGCCCTTTGTGTCTGTACGGACCGAACCTGGTCTCTATGGATAGCAACTATTCTCTTAAAACTATATACAATGTTGTCAGCTCAGAAAAGAAACAGATTTGTCTCTTGGTCATACATATTTGCTTGGATGACGAGTTTACTTTGAACAATGCACCCACTATTTCAGATCAAATGGCTGTGATTGGTATTTTAAAACTATCAGTTGATTCAGTTCTTTAGTTGTATGGTATTTAAAAACTATCAGCTGATTCCGTTCTTTGGTTGTATATGTTTGATGCTAGACGTTGCAGTCTGATTCAATTTGTTATTTAGTATGCTCACATCTTAGTTTTTGCAGGGTGATAGCTGTTGTGGTTGGCTCAGATTCAAGGGGGAGGGCGACGGCCAGAAGAACAAGTACCTGGCCTCCTCGACTTCTTTCACCCTCACGCAGCAGCATCGAGCATTTTGGCTCGGGTGAGCTTCTTTTTCTCTTGAGTTCTTTCTTCCAATCTCTTTTTATTCTGATTTCCGATAGTTGTTTGCATATGGGATCTCAAGGAGGATGCATAGCAGCGTGCTGTGGAGTGATGGGTTTGCTGGGTTGGGATCATTGGCAGCAGAGCCGTGCGAGGCTGCTAGCAAGTCGTCTCCGGCCGAGCGACCTACACTATAGGTCTGTTCTCTCTCTTCCTCTCCCTTTGATGCGACAGCAGGGAATTGCAGGACCGACACTAGCTCATTATGCACCTCCTCTTTGTGACACAGATTGATAGTATGCTGATATCTGATCTTCCCAAGCTTGTGGAAGGTTTGAAACATCTGGCGTTATCAGATCCAATGGTATTTTGATCCATGGAAGTATCTGTTTAGGATATTATTGCTGGAGCTAGCTGCAGCTTGAAAAATATTTGAAGGATATGCAGGAATAATTCATGGGTGGTGATGAAATTATTGTTTCCCCTCTTAGAATAATGAATTAATGGTGATATCTCAATATGAATTTTCCATAAATCTAAGAAAAATATATAACAAAACAAGGTTTAGTAAGGTCAATTGAAATGATTTCCTCTATTTTGTTCTTCGTTAGCTCTCATGTATGTGAGATATTAGGCTTTGGTACTCCATGTCTTCAGATCATATACTATGAGCAATACATATTGTAGGGAAGTCTTTAGTAAGCTGTTTTATTGTTCCTTTTAAGTTAGAGCACTCATCTTTAGACCATGTTCCTTGATATGTCTGTGTACATTGTTTTGTACAATGCCTTTGCCTTTCCGAAACATGGAATTATCCATATTTTCTTATATTTATCATATACTAGAGTTTCATTTTCTTTACAACAGAGCACGGTTTAAGCGTGTTTAATTTCTTAACTCAACATGTTCCTTTGAACTTTCATATTAATGAGAAGATCTTGCTACTTGCTGATTTTGTAGTTAAGCTGAAGATCTACCTACTTTATAATGATGATCACCTATGGAAATGTCGACAATTAAGATAGTCCTTTTTCACTAAGAAAAATATTCACTTGCTTTTTCAATCCTGAATGCTCTTCTCCTGTTATTAAGAACATGTAGTCACAGTTTCTGCTGAAATTCTGGACTGCAATGCTTTTAGCTAATAAGATGATTGTTCAATTTTGTAGCTTCGATGAGGGACAATTTTACCATATGTGGTTTCTCCCAAGTGGTAAGTAAGGTTATTCTCCATTATATTTTTATCTGAATGCTACATATATATACCATGTATTCGTACATTCCAGTATCTTTTCATATTTTGTAGCTTCGATGAGGGACGAGCTTGATTCATTTCCCTGCATTTTAGAAATTTCAAACTCATTTTTTTCTGTTGAATTTCAGGATGTAGACTTACCTGGAGCTTTACAGTCACCACTGTGTAACAATGTATGGATAAAAGCTCAAGTGTTCCCAATCATGTATGAAGGTGATTATTTTTACATTCATATTATTTTGTTTCAATCTTTTTTTTGGCATGGATCAAGTTTCACTTTGCAGTCAGTTAATATGGAATTACATGTGAATAGATTAGTGTCCCAAAATGTAAGACATGTTGCAGCAGGAACATTGTTAATAGTGTTTATCATACCGTTTTCCACACTGAATACCAGTGTCATCGGCGGGTGGCGCGCGGCGAAGCCGCGCCGGGGGATCTAGTGCATATGAACCATGCGTGTTTCGCCGTAGGTTCCGCTAGAGCTTTACCGTATTTTCTCGATCCCACCACCGAATCTCACATACTCTTTTTTATGCTCAACCTTCCACATGCGTATGATGCATGTCTTTTGTGGTTAGGTGTAGGCTCATCGGTATTTAATTTTTTTTCCAGGTGGTTAGCTTCCTACCGCTAGTAATGTGCCAAGAATCTCCGTCAAATGTTGCCACGGAAGATCGATAATCCAACTAAATTGCTCAACATATGCGTGGATGCAATGTTGGTGTATGAACTCCATTGTGAGCTTTAGGGAGGACACAGTGAGTCCCCGACTCGTAATCTGGACCTAACATAAAGAGGAGCTATATATGGCTAAGTGACTCGGGAAAACAATGAAATATCATCCAAGTACAAATACCAAGGAATTCACAGCAGATAACTAAGCAATGCCACATTTGGATGCAAATCACTTCAAAATTTAAAAACCGCAAAGTTTGTGAGTAAGAGCCTTCAACAACGGTATTGGCACATGGTCATACTGAAATGATGATAGTAATACACAACTCAAGTGCTGAGATTATGGGGATGGCGGGTGAAAAAAATGCTTCCACATTATAATGTAAAACAATCGCTTTTGTTCCAGGTTTGTATACAATCCATTCCTCTCCAGCCGTGTGAAGCCGAAGAGACACAATTCTCTCTTGATGGTTTCTCCTTGCTTTTGCTCCGTCCTAAAATAGTTATTTGGTTTTCTCGGGTTTATGCCTGTTGTGGCAACCAGCGACCGCACCAAAGACATGTTCTGACCAGGATTGGTTTGGGGACTACTGATCTGTGCGTTGCTGGGTAAATCTCCTTGGTCCAAACCGGAGCTGGACGTTGTCCAGAACACGGGCAACGTGCAAAAGTCGTGGATCGTCTGAAGGAATTTCTCGTTCCTGTGTAGGAAACAGAATAAGGATCAGAAACAGCAATGCCCCCATATGGGCTAACTAACATTCTTGTTAGGTAAGGCAAGCACACTGATATATATAGTATTTCATCCTGGTGCCCATGCTCCTAGGAGCCCCATCTGAGCTTCCTATATTATGTTCAGAATATATATACTGTATTCTGTTACTAACCACAGAATGAATGCAAGCTAGTCATTCTATGATTTCGAACAGTTTCACAGTTCTAAACTAATAATAAAATTTAACTAAATCCAGTGGACAGATCACGGAGGGCTCCAAGGTGATGACATAATTATGATACAGAAGCTTACCTTCAGTCCCTTGTGGTATGCTTCAACAGCAGGAAGTGATGGAGTTATATTACGGGTTTGCAGGAGATCCCAGACATAATTTGCAGTTGTATATCCACCAGTCTGAACCAATCAACAGAATGGCAACTGTCATTTCCGTGCGCGGTTTGGATTTATTTCAAGAAAGTCGGCTTAAGTAGCCCACAAAATGTGAAATCTTCATATGATGTGTACTTCTGTGAGTTCAGTACTGGAAAACAGTAGTTGTTGCCGCTTACCTTTTCACCAGAGGCTGCAAGTAGCAGATCAGTTCCCATCTTGGGATTCAAGAAGAAATTTCTCGAAGCCATTTTCTCCTGAAAAATAAAATAACCTATTATGTTGTGAAATCCAAGTTAGTCAAAACTATGAAACAAAACCAGAAGGAAGGAATTACCAAGGTTTCTTGAGCAACTTGCATTCCTCTCGGAGTATACCCAATCATAGCTCCCTCAGCAAGAGTCTTGCATGCCATTGATATAATATAGAAAAGATATATGAGAAATTGAGAACTCAAGGTGTGGAATAAGACAGAGGTACATAGATTTCTAATAAAAAAATATTGTTACCCTGTTTCTACCGAGATCCTTAATTAGCTCCACTTTGGTAAAGTATCTACATTATGTAGTATGAAGCTTATCCTTACATACTCAGTTTTTGGGATATGTGGCTAACTTTTATTCAGCATATACGTGATACCAAATTCAAACTTCAAGAGATTCCTGTTTTTAAAATACAGTGAACACTAATTGTTAATCTATGAAATCCAACAGCCATCCCTTCAATTAGGATCCACTAGTGAAATATGTTCCCAAATGAGAAGGTGGCAGTGAGCTTAAAGTTAGCAGGCAGCAGTATACTAGTGTTGTGGAGCCTGTGATAAATAAGGAGACAGTAAATCTTGTGATGGCTAAACAGGAACAATTCAGAAATATATCTTAAGTTCACAACTAACGTTTCAGTTCAAAATAGTCCACGGCACAGGGCCCTATTTGTCCAGTTAAACAAGTTCCCTACTAAGATTACAAAAATCGTAATGGAATTCAAACCTATGTTGCTATCAACCACAATATTAAATTTGACTTATCACTTCAACAAGACACTCACCACAAACACCTCCGCGGGTGTGGGTTTGGAGCTCGAGAACTCTTCAAACATCTTAACAGCCGAATCAATATCTCCACATCGAAGATAACACCTTTTCAATTGAAGGGCAATAAATTAATAACAAGATTGATAAGTTACTAGAAAGCATAACCATAAAAAAGGACACACATGGGAGGTTGCCAAAATACAACCACAGGAATCACACAAGTAGAGAAAAATGGAATGTCCAAATATTGTGCATAGTTACGCTATGTGATTTGTGATGTCCACTTCATAAGATTGTTAATTCAATAACATGTAATCAAGAGGCTTTTCAACAAGTATAATGCGCACGAATACAGATTTGGACAGCAATGTTATATCAGTGTATCTCGTCCAAGTTGAGGATTCCTTGATGAAGTAATGAGTTCTCACTAGGACATAGTTCCAAATTGAACATCTCTGGAGTAAGTAATCATTAAAGTTCTGAATAACCATGCAATGGATCATTAGACCAATACTGTTCAGCATGCAGAATCACAGATTACCTTACAGCATGCATCACAATGAAGGCATCATAAGTAAATTCCTCTTTAGCCATCATCTCAAGAAGTGTTTCAAGCGTCTGCAAAATTGTAAAGCAGATTAAATTTCATGACGTAAAGCTCAACTTTTATGACATGAGCTAACTAGGATATGAAAGATACACAATTATGGTCATGCCAACTGTCAAGTGCCAACGCTGCTGAGCAGTAAAAAAAGACAATGCAGATGCAACATAACATAGCAGACCTCTTTGCTCTTCAAGTCTGCACAAGCATGGACAGCAACATGATAAATTGTCAACTGCTTAAAGATAAATCCTCGTCTGTGTGCATATTCTGCTGTTGGAAGATTGTATAGCTCCTCCTCTGAGACATTCATCATTATATTCTCAGCGCTGTCGTTTGCTATTCTTTCAACATACTGCCAACCTTTTGACTGCTGGACGAACTCGAGAATCTGGTAAAAAAACAAAGTGAAGAAAAATGAGTACAGTCATGTTAAATGCAACCCCACAATAAATTTTATTGAATGCATAACATACTTTCGCCATGGTATCCTCACTGGCCGGTGCCTTGTTCTTGAATGCAGTTATTAGTCCAGCATAACAATACTTGTTTAATCCAAGTCCAGCAGCGGTCATATCACGAACTATAGCATAACTGGTAAAACAATTACATTAAAGTTTCTCCCCAAGTAGACAATACGCTGGAAAGACTGTCAGGGACATAAATTAAATTGAGAAAACATGCTTAGCAAACCTAATACTCCCTCCGTTTCCATTTTATTAGGTCTATTTTTCCATGCATGGTGACCAAGACACAGATTTGAGGATAGCTTGGGACAGGAATGCCCCTCGTTACACCACTGATTCGTACTGCCAGCAGCAAATTAATGGTCGTTCCAATTTGGAGGGGGTTGAATCAGCATCTACCGGAATAAAAAGGAAATACACCTAACAATTTGAAATTTACCAAAAAACAAATACACTAATAAAAAGGAATATGAGGAGTATAATTCTACAGAGAAACTGGCCACGAGCTGAAGAGACAATCTAGGCAGTGATGGAATTGATGTATTAGATAATGCATCCACATTCCTCGGAGAAAACTGGCAATCAGACGCTACAACCTCGCACTCCAGAGGCTCTTATAACTCTGGATGTGTCAGCATGGATGTACCAACACGTTACATGTATTCTAGTCTTCAAATCTGTGAGACTAGTAGGCACTAGTCCTCTATTTTAGTGTTTAAATGGAGCTTTACTAAATAAAATACGGAAACAAGGAAATAACTTATGCACAATCTGTTAGGCATCGGCTAGTTTGCTCCTGGTGCCCAGTCGATGAGTCATGACCTCATGCTAAAGATAATCAACCAAGTCACTGCTAAAGATAGTCAACCACAATGTGTGTCATGGAACATGTAACTCTGTGTTTCAGTATTAAATGCTGTATTCTTCTACAATCTGAGGAACAATAAAGTTATTGAGAAGGATCCCTTACACTTGATCAGTACGCCCAGTTGCCGCAGTGCATTGAGAAGACAAATGTAGGTTTCCCCTTTCAGTTTAACGCCATGTGCTTTCATTTCTTCTAAAAGCTTCGTTACAGGTAACAAGAACAGGAGCATTAGTGAGCACACACAACATACGGAAAGCACCATAAAGATGGGAACGGTACCATAATGACTATACATAGGAAAATAACTAACCAAGATCGCTGCATCCGAGTTCTTGCACTTCCCGCAAGTAGAGATCAAGAAATTGTAAAGGTTAACCTACAAAATTTAACCCCTTAGCTTAATAGATCCGTCTGACAAAAATGAAGAAGTAATTGCCACAGGTGAAAAATGTGTGGTAAAGGAGAGTGGTCTCACATCAGGCTGCAATCCCATTTCCCTCATCTGATCACGGAAGTAGAAAGCGTCCTGCAGCCGGCTGCCTTTCATGGTACCAACTATGAGATTGTGGAACGTGTCTCGCACAGGCTGCACACCGTCGAGCATCATGTCGTCGTAGGCATCACGGAGCAGGTACGGCCTAAAAACAGTCGGGAAAAAGATTTATTCAGACTCACAAATCAACAGTTAGGTTAGCACGGGCACGCTCGCGGCCACACCAGATCAGCAACGCAACGATAACAGATTCATAGAACTATATTAACAGAAAATGGGCCTGCTCGGAACTTCGTCGAACAGGTGGTGTGCAAGAACGGGGAACAACGACGGGTAGACGTGCCTGCGCTGCTGGACGAGGGACCCGATGACGGTGTTGTACTCGGAGACGTTGTTGGCGTAATTGCGGCGCATGTACTCCTCCGTCGACGTCGCCAGGCGCGCCGCCCCGCCGCCGCCGCCGTCGCGTGGCGCAGCTGCCCTGCACCGCCAGATCCAGAGGTTAGTTAGTCCCAGGGGAATTGGCGTAGCATCGAGACGGGATCTTGCGAGAGGAACAGGAGGAGGAGACCTTGGAGCAGGAGGGAGTTCTTGAGGAGGCCCATGGCGACGGTGGGGGAGAGAGAGAGAGAGAGAGAGAGGTGGTGGCGCTGCGGCGAGTGAGGAAGAGGCGAGACCAAAGGGAGCAGGGTTTAAGCGATGGCCTAGATAGGTATGGACCAAGGCCCATGGGCCGGAAGCCCATTATTGTTAACAGTAGTACTATAAAAGTTAAAACATTTTTGTTACAATATGATGATATTCAGACTAAATCACACAATTTACAGTATAATTTTCCAAATTTCAACCACTGTATCGATGTTTTGTTGTCTATAGCTTGTGTAGCAAACCGTGACACACCCCCAATTTTAAGATCCTAGACTCGCCACTACATGCATTCATGAGAAGACAATAGACAATATACAGCCAATTTTGAACCATCGTGATTTGATCTAGATATACACATCCATCAAGTACCGCACTGTATTGTTGATCTCATACACTCACGTCCCCAACCACCGCATCTCCTTTGTCATGTTTGAAAATCGATGGGTCTCCCCTCCTTAATTTGTCGCTCAACAGAGTAAGCGGGTGTGGACCCTAGACTTGCGCTCGGCAATGTAATTAGGTCTCTAGTTATGGTTTGTTGTTGTCGTGGTGGCGCCCTTCATATGGAGGTGGCGGCGCTATAATAATGATACTCGGTTTCAACCTTGTCTCTGTGATGGGGTTGACAACGTCATGAAGCAAGTGGGTATGTGTCATCTTCGGGACTGTGCTCCTTTTTATATGTCGTAGGTAAAATCGCTGGAATGTTGGTCTTGTTGGTGGTGTTTTTATCTTGTGTGAGGATTGTTCCCACCACGGGCTTACACACGGGCTTAGCAGTCAGCTCAAACTGATGATGCTAACTTGACCTTCAGCACATATGCGGGTGTGTCCCCTATATATTCCGCTTATTTCTTCTACCCCTCACTACCGTGGCCACTTACGAGGAATATTTCTCTCAGATTACTGTTTTACATGCCTCATCCTCCGACATTGCGACAACAACCTAATAGAAGTGACAGATTATGTTGCATAAAGTTTTGTTGGGGGTCATGATTGTTTTTTGTAAGTTCTCTTAGGGTCCTGCCTATAAATGTGGGTACAATGTCTATGTCTGGGTTTGTCCTTTCATATTAATTGTGTTATTTGGCTAGTATATCCTAGATGTTAACCATAAATAAGACAATAGACGATTGTATGCATATGGTATGTGTTGATCCCTTTGGCAATTAATCTGCCATAGCCATACTATTTGAGAGGGAGTCATGCAGATAGTAGCGACAAGATACGCGTGTGTGAGAGGATGATGTCAGAGGCAACATATACAATGATTTTTTTAGGGTCTTGGGTGAGTACTACCCTGACAACATCCTGCTATAGCGTTATTGTTTTTTATGGGAACAAAAGCATTCCATTAAGACACGACGAGATCGTCGGTCACCAGACGGGATACATCGTTCGGGTAGTCCGACAGCCACAAAAGTTGGTATGCTCCCGACTCCCTCATACCTAGCCATAGCTGCTAACCAATCAGCAGGCTTATTAGAGCAGCCACAGTGCGGCGCTTAAACACGGGCCAGGATCGGAATCCCGGCCAGTCGACAGTTACAGCATACGATCCCGGGCGCCCGATGCTAATTCTTTCGTCCGACGCTATGAGATTTCTTGCTTGCGCCGTGAAAATCGGAAGCATCCAGCAGCGCTAGCTAGCGTCTCAAACAAGCGTCGTGCATTGCGTGGGTCAGCGCTAATCTACCTATTTTATGCCGTATGATTTATTTTTATTACTTAAGCGTCTATCTAAGCGTTCATCATTGTGGATGCTCTTAGATGCCCGTGGGCAAAATTCTACTACGAATTCATTGAACTCCATAATAAGACAATACTTGATTTCCAGGAAGAGGTGTCCCAGTTTTGCTTGATCATATGAGCTCAAGGATAGCGCTTGTTTCACCATCATCGAGTCCGTTGCGACAATTATTCGACCAATGCCCAACTGATCAGCTTGATTCATAACACGGAAGGGTCTGGAAGGATCTAGGAGTTGCATTGTATTTCAGTGAGGAGATTATGTTTTGGAGAAGGTCCAAAAAATAAGAAAAATATACACCAAGGACCCACAATTTTTACAAAAATAAGGACCCCAAATAAATCTAAAAAAGCGATCGAGTCCTTATTCTTCGCATACAAACAAAGCGAACTCCACGCCCGAGCCGCCATGTGACGGGGCATAGTTGAACATCCTGTGCATCGGCTTCAACCCGCAGGAAGAACAACAACCATCGTGTGGCTGACGAGGCGGTCATTCGGGAGCAGAGGCAACTTCTGAGAACAGAGGTAGCTTGATCTCCCAACAACACAGATCCCGCAGATCAGCCAAAGGTAGCGCGGCCACTCGCCTACCGCTCCTTCCTCTAAAGCACAACAGACATCAATATCACCATCGACAATCTAAGCGCACTGTTCACTGTTAATCAATGGCTAAAGTTGAACCATTTCATTTGGCTTGAATAAACGATTTGCCCTAGATTTTCTATAAAAAAGAATAGCACCAAATGGAACTGCTCTAATATTTTTGTGGCTTTGATATTTTGTTCTTTCTCCTCCCTATTTTGAAAACCTTACGCAGATCTTAAATTTTAATCTCTCTCTGAACATATCAGATGCTATGTCACATGTAAGTGAAAAGGCATTTTACTTAAGCCATAAGTTGGTGTTGGTTATCTAGCAAATAACACGCTGTAAATTTTCCAAGACCACCATGCATGAAATAGCAAACTAGTATATATACAACAAATTGTCTTAGGTGTAGGTAAGATTTCAGGTGCTGAAATTATAGAAGAAACAATTGAAGCATGATTAATCTGCATCCATGTACTATGTACGAGCATTATGAACAACTGATATCCCTTTCGCTGCACCCTCTGCTCAAGAAGTGGAACACATCCACACACCCCATTTAATCTGCGAAGAGACAAGTTGATTAATAACGATTTAAATAGAAACCAACAATTTGCAGGACACGGATAAAGTACAGAGAGATTTCGTGATCTTTTGAGTCTCAAACAGAAATGAAAAACATGAACCATCTCATGGAAATACAGCAGAGGGCACTTGCCTGAGCTCCCTTGGTCAAGTGACGCTGAAACGGAAACCCCTTCTCCAATAGTAAAGGGATAATAAACTACACAAATAGAAACAATTGTGTTAAGAAAAATGTTATGTATTCACCAAAGTAGTGTCTACTGTATCATATATTTAAAGAAGAAAAATATCCACAGATTGTGTATTGTACCAATAAGACTGTACTAATCTAAAATTACATTGCATGATACACATAAGGTTCACGTAATGATCAATGAAAATAGGTTGAAAGGAGATGCATACCCCTTTGAATATCTTCTTTCTGTTCAGATAAGTCTACAACCAATGTCTTGATGCTTCTCAGATTTTTGCGTGTATGAAATACCTGACCTGATAAAGTCAAACACAATATAGTTCTTAGTACAAAAAGTTTACCAATCATGTTTTCTTATAAAGGCACGAATGGCAACTAGACATAAAAATATAATACCATAATTTCCATTTTGAAATTATGGCCATTTCCTCTCTCTAAATGGCCCTCACATGTGCTTAGCAATTTTTTCTCAAACTGATAACGAAAACAAGAAAACAATTAGTATAAACCAATAATGCAACATAATATAACTAATTCTTGCACAAACCTAATATAATAAATTGATAGTCCACGTACCTCAAATGTATCACAAATGCGTTCTCCATTTATACATTCGATAACATCACCGACTCGTATCCCAAGTTTTTCAGCATGACTTTCTTTACATACCTAAGTTTAATTCCAAATATGTGTAAGAAAAAAAGGTTCAAGAAACATAGCATTTGTCACTAATGAGAAAAATTAGACATCTTATACCTCTTTAACAATTAGACCTTCATCAATGTTACACTTGACATGTATCTTCTCAGCAATGGCAAGGTCTAGAAGTTTGATGGCACAAAGATGCAATCCAAGGTGGGGTCGTGGGATGCATCTATATGAAATAAAAATTTAACAATGCAGTCCAGTTTGGTTGAAACCAAATCTACACAGTACTGAAAACTTGCCCAATAGTGCAACAAAAACTTTTACTTAATTATAATGATAGGGCCCAGAGAAAATGTCTTGACTACGTGTCAAAAAATGTAAAATACATTTTAATAAAACTGAGACTAATCACTCGATTGAACTTTACAGAAACCATTACTAAGGTGTCCATCACTCCTTACCTGCAAAACAAATAACGCAAAATATTTTGCAATTTTTGTTTGTCTTCTGCACACCTCGGCCACTCGAGGTTCCACGTGGACCACCCCTAGCCTTACGTATACACATTGTTAATTTTTAAATATTTTTTATAACTACCACATCAAACTTCCATTCTATAGTCATTAGCATAATAGAAGACACATCTATATCTAATTTTGTGGTCATTTAATTGCATGAGTTAAGAGAGATAGACAAGACAATCACATATAGAAATTGTAGGAATGTATTAGCATGACAAATGAGAATAACATGACAATTAGTTAATAGTTTATCTTCTTATATCGGGTAAAATGTATTAGCTAAACTCCAGCAATAAGCTAAAAATGACAAGATTAGTAAAGTAATACTACAACAATATTGCAATGAACAACTTACCCAAATTTCCTCCATATATGCAAACACTTCACTAAAATAGAAGAAATCATAAAAGATCCTCGTTGGTTGATCATTCCGACAATATTCCCGTCAAAGTCAATGACTGGCCCTCCTTTGCAATACTGCAATATTCATATTTTTATGTTAAAAAATTACAAAGAACATTTATTTTAAAATAGACTATAAAAAATTAGAGGCAACATAGGAGAATAATGTGTTAACTAAGGAATAAAGAATATGTACCTTAAAATCTTCATGACCACCAGTAACATACATGCCATGATATCCACCATAGTATGTTTGATTTGGATAGTTCACTCTACCATGGCCTATCCTTAGATATGAATGTTCGTCTCTTCCTAGCTCAAAAATCTCTTGAGCACATTGCACTTCATCGTTAAAAGAGGGTACATGGACAGGTTGATCCACCGTAACCCTAAATAAAGCAAGATCGTAATGTTGCTGGTGGTAGAGCAAGTGGGCCTCTGCTGTGGTGGCATCCCTCAAGTGAACAATAACCTGGCATCCCTCAAGTGAACAAGATTATAATGTGAATAAATGTGGCATAATTCTAAATATACAATCCTATAGTTTACGATATATACAAGGCTTATGAAAAATCCAAGATATGTGTAAACTAGTAGGATTAGTGTAAGGCGTCAATTCATGGTGGGACATATGTTCAAACTATTTCTTAGGATAACATGTTTCTGGTGTATACATGATTGATGTCAAGTCTTACATGTATAGCAGCCTTACATGCAACTAGTTGCTGCTACATCCCTCCCAAATTATTAAAGTTCTATGATTGTCCTAAGTCAAACTATATGAAGTTTGACCAAGTTTGTACAGAATATATCAACATTAGAGCATAAATTTACTTTATTAGATTAATCATACAATATACTTTCACATTTCTTATAATCTCGGTAAAATGTAAAGACATTTGACTTAGGAGAAATCTAGAACTTCAATTTTCCGCCTAACTTAGCTTCTCACCTGAGCATCGTGAACATACTCTTTTTTTTAGTATGACCGGTCATATCTAAAAACTAAATCCACCGTCGTCAAAACAATGCCAGTTTTGTTATCCTCGTCCCAATCGATCCAGAAACCAGAGCACCGTTCCAGTGGCTTGCCGCCTACAAATTCATGCAAATATTATTCCAAAAAGAATATATAAAAAATTGGCACTCCTAAATAAAGAGAGGCGTACCGAGAGAAGATGAAAGCCCAACAACAAATTTAGCGGCACAAAGCACCGCCCTTCTTTCGGACTCGCCGATAGAACGAGGCTCTGTATTCTTAACTTTGTACTCATCGAGTGTTGGCAGCTTCATCTGGCGAGCTACATACACCATTGGCAGAAATAAACGTGAGTGTCAGGCACGAGAATACATTTGGTTTCTGAAATTACAGTTAGATGAGGATGATGCGTGCTAGCCTCACGAGACATGGTGACTTGTCGGGATTTCTAGAAAATGTCTAGGAAGAGTTTGTCAGTGACTGATGGATTAATGGTCAAGGTTGGGGAGACATGCATGGACGTCAGACCTGTTTTCTCGTCGTAGGCACGATCGTAATCACCCCTAAGACGCTCGTCGGGCTTGTAGGGCGCGCGCAGCGAAGAGCTGGACGCAGAGGAGACCACCTCGTCGTCTTCCTCCTCGGCGACAACATCCTCCTTCATCTTCTCCTCCTCCTCGGCGGCATCTTCCTCCTTGTTCTTGGCGTGGTCCGTCTCATCCGCCTCCTCGTCGCCCCCGCGGACCCACTCGTCGACCCAGGCCCTCTTCTCTTCCTCGGATCGATCCTTCGCGGCCCTGCTCCTTCCTCTTCCCCTCTTCCTGGATTGCAACGTGCTCGTGCTCGCCAAAGGCGTGTCCGTATCTCGGAGTTCGGAGGCCGGTTTGAGTTCCGGCGACTCCGGCCGCCGTACTGCCCTCGATCCAGCCATCCCGGGAGTGCCTGCCCCCGATCTCCCTTGTCGCCTTGAAGTCGAAACACTTGTTTCTCACGATAACTTGAAGTCGGCGGCTAAGCCTGAAGGAACGTAAGGAAACACTTGTTTCAGTTTTACACATGGAGTTTTCTGTCATGTTTCACCAACGCGTCCGGTATGTTACACCTACGCGTGGTCACCCCGAACTCCTCTCAAGTCTCGTACCTTTGCTCAAAGGAAAAAAGATCCTCTCGTTCCTCAGACTGAATCCCCACCGGCTGTGCGGCGGCCATGGCGAAGGCCGCAAGTACGGGAGGAGGAAAGGCGCCTCTCCACGGCGGCCTCCCGGAGGAGATCATCGTATGGGAGATCCTCGTCCGCCTTCCCCCCAAATCCCTCCTCCGCTTCCGCTCCGTCTGCCGCGCCTGGCGATGCGCCACCTCCACCGGCGACTTCCTCCAGGCCCACCACAGCCGCCAGCCCAGCCTACCCCTCCTCTCCGGCTACGAGTACGGCAGCGTAAGCTACGAAAACATCCACGTCTTCGACCACCGGGGCTGGGCGGCCGAAGCCCAGCTCCTCCAGCCGGTCGCCTGGCTCGACGGGTCATGCTTGGAGCCGGAGGCCTCCTGCGACGGCCTCCTCGTCCTCACCAAGCGTGACATTATGGGTGTCCCTTCCTTCTCCGTCTGTAACCTGGCCACGCGCCAGCACGCTCCCCTCCGGCAACTGTCGAGCTGTATTTTACTGGTGATGTATCGGCACAGCCCTACCGGTGAGTACCGGCTGTTACTGCACCAGTGTATGGTAGATCCACCATGTGAAGATCAAATTGGCTCCCACGTTCTCGCTTTGGGCTCCGACCAGCTGCCGAGGTACATTGGGGGCCGGATGTGGTGGAGTCGAGGTGCTTACACACGCCTGCCCTGCTCCGTGATAGCCTGCATTGGTACCCGATGAAGCATCAGACTGCAGGGAGCAAGCTGGTAATAGTGTTTGACACCACATCCGAGTCGTTCCGGCAGATGCTTGCTCCAGTTGTTCCGACCTTGTCGTATATCCGCCAGGGGAACTGTGGACATATGGGTGCTGCAGAACTATGAGAACGAGGTCTGGCACCACGAGTACCACGTCGAATTGCCGGTCGCAGAAATCAAGGGGCGGTTTGGAAGGTTGGCTGACAGTTGGGATGTTAGCGTCGTGTCGGTGGCTGGTGACGTCCTCTTGCTGGTCAGTAATGTCGGGTGGATGTTTTATGTCGACGTTGACGGTGAACTGGTTGACAAGTTACATCGTGATGGCCAGATCTTCTATGCTTTTGAACTTCGGCTGAAACAAAGCCTTGTTCCGCATACCTTCTTCGCGGCACTAGAAGGTTATGCTGTGAACGCTTCGCCTATCTTCTGATGGCTGTTTGAGTGAGCTGGTTCTTATCAACGGCCTAGCTGTCATATATCTTCATGATTCTGCTGTGAATTGGTTCAAATATGAGCATGCCGGCTTCTTATTCTTCTTGCACCGATGTACATGAAGTTGTGATCAGAAGCTCCAACTATTATGTCGTTGCATGAAATCTATGTTTGTGTTGTCGCTGGAATGCTTTGACTTTCGTCTGATGGCTGTTGAGTGAGCTGGTTCTTCTCAGTGGCCTAGCTGTCATATATCCTCATGAGTCTGCTATAAATTAGTTCAAGTTTGAGCATGCTGGATTCTTCTTCTTGCGGTGATGTATATAAAGTTGCCATCAGAAGCTCTGACTGTTTTGTGGTTTCATGAAATTTATGCTACCCGTTCAGGCTAAAGTGTCTACTGCCGTACTGTGTGTATTGAAGTATACTAAAATCACCAAGTCATTTTGCTCTGCTTTTGCAATATTTGACAACTGTTCTGTCTCATTTCTCTATTTATTCTTGGGCTGAGGAATTTGCTTTACTTTATTTATTTATCTATTGGTTCTTCTTAGTTGCCAACTGTTAGCAATCTATGTGCATCAAGTGCCTATTCCTTGAAGTGAAGAATTGACCTTCTATCTAGTGGTTTTTCTTAATAGTCAGTATTTTGGGGTGTTTTCCTGTTTCCACCCTTTGTAGTAGCAGATGATAAAAAGAGGCACATTTTCCCTCTTTGTTGACTCGTAGGCTGCATCTGATGTCTAGAAGATAGATCTTGGGCTTGGAGCACTACTGGTTAAGTTAAATGGTCGCATCCTAGTCAACTTCTCAATAAAATGTTCCGTCACAATTCTTATTCTGTTGCACAAAACTGTTGCATGTAGTTACACTAACAGGCTCAAAATTACAGCAAGAAGCTGGAACACGGTTATATGTGTCGTTCTGAGGAGTTATAGTATTCTAGAAAAGACCGGCATAGCAACCTGAAAGAATTGTGCTCCCATCCTGACATTTTTTTTCTGTTGCACTGTATGGAATAAATCTCTTATCATTTTACCTGTGCTAACAATTCAAGGAATTACTGAAAAAAAACAATTCAAGGATTAATGCTTCATGAGATGTTCTTTCTTAACAGAGCCTGGGAAACAAAACTTGTACTCATAGGCATATTCTGTGCGTGCCTGCTCGGAGGTTTCCTCTGCGGCTGAATATTGGGTTTGCAGGAGTTGGTGGCTGTAGGGATCTGGGTGGGAGAGACGGCAATTTGTTAGAGGCAAGTCTTTCGAGCCGGCTCAGCGGCTACTCTGGCCATAAAGTCCGTGGTGGCAAAACCATGGCAGGTCAAAGAGGAAGGGAGTAAAGGCTGAGCAAAGGAAGCCTGCCTTGGATAACTTGAAGCTAAATGCTGATGCTTGGTTAGATCCTTGGAAAACAGAAGCTAAATTTTCTGTTGAAACCCCCCTCCTGGAGGATGTAGTGTTGTTTGAAAGCTAATACTTGTCATTTTGTCAGGTTCAGATCCCACGCTGTGTACCTGTGGAACCCGAGCAGAACAGCACCAGCCCAGTTGCGTGGTATTACAACTGTAGAAGCAGACTGCCGCACACCAGCAGTTTCAATTTCGCCGTGGTACTGATTGTATCCCTCGTCTCGTTGATGCCTTGATGTTGCAGGGAGCATTTTTTTATACAAAATAGTGGTCTCGTGGCTTATTAACATGGCCGGGAAAAATGGCCACAAACTAACAAAGTGGCCAATCGTGGCCTGGAAAAATTGGCGACTAACTAGCAAGGTGCCAATAAAATGGTCATCGGTTGACTCTGGTCAACGCCCAAATCCCTTGGTGGAACTTCACGCATGGAAGCTGTGCCTCTCGTCCACTCCTATCTACTATGCATGGTCTACATAACCACAACACAACACAACACAACACAACACAACACAACACAACACAACACAACACAACACAACCCCAGTTGAGAAGGGAGGTTCGATCAGAGATTCAGAGATGAGAAATGGTCCGTCTTTCCGCACGCTGCTCGTGATGGTTTTCGTGCTCATCTTTGCGTTCCAGGCTGTCTCCGTACATGGAGGTAAAGAACACACTTTTTTCGTTTGCTTGATTTTAATCCAGTTACTCGTTTCTGCATGCCATGTCTTTTACTCCCTCCGGTCCTAATAAACAGCCGTGAGTTGTACTAGCTGGTTGTACGCGACTAGCTATTTCCTACCGACACTTTTTATCGGATCAGAGGGAGTAGAATATTTCCTTGAATTGCAAGTTAGATCCAACTAGTTTTATGGGCATCATTGCGATACGACCTATGTGCAGTAGTGCGCCAATTCGCACGCCTTGCTTTACCAGGCGACACCCTCCGACGGCGGTGAGGGGAGTGGAGAGAGAGGAGGCGGGGACCGAAAGTGGTGCCTAGGGTTTCGCCCGCCCTACCGCTCGCGGGAGCGGGCAGGACGAAGCGTTTCGGGGTTCAGCCGTATGCATTCTCTCACTTCCTATTGTACAAACTATATATACTACTTGTGCAAATAGCAAAACCTCCTCTCCTTTGTTTGATCCAGTTAGTTACTACTCAATCCGTTCTTAAGATGTTTTAGTATTTGTTCACATTTATATGTACATAAATGTATCTAGACATATTTCATGTGTATGTTCATCCATTTGAGTATGTATCTAGACAACTGTGTAACATATAAAACATCTTATATTTAGGAACGTAGGGAGTACATCTACATACAATGCCTTCTCCCGCTACCTTTTCTATACTGTAAATTACCACTAATGGATTAGGCCTAATCCCTTCAGATTAAAATGACTTTGAGATAAATTACCTCGTCTACCTGGAGGGATTTAGTCGGATCTCAGTATATCACAGAACGATAGGTGCGGTATTTTAACTAGCGAGCCATGCATGACATAGGGGGAAGAAACCCGTTCCGCGCGGGAAGGCCTTTACCCTCTCAAAGACGCGGATGCTTCAATTATTCCAGTTGCGGCCCCTACGACCCACCTCCCGCAGCACCGTAAGCTACGAAGGAAGACTTTTCGATTACCGCTCTCATAAACCAGACGGCAGCATCAAGAATATGAAGAAAATATGTTACTGGATAAATATAATTATGTTGCATTAAAAAATTACTGTTAGTATAATTTGGGTTTCCTGTTGTGTATCTCTGGCTGGACGCTTGACCAAGCTTTTGGGCTCGGCCTGAGCTTTCTGGGCTCGCCCCGAGCAAGGCTCGGCCCGCAAGTAAATTTGACCGAGCCGAGCCCCTCTCCCTGGACCGCGGCGAGCTCGGGCCGAGCCTGGCTTGGCTCGGTCCGGCTCGTTTGGCTCGCGTTATTTTTTTTTACGAATTTCGTTTGTGAGTTTGAGAGACATGGGCTAAATTTGCTGGCCCATTTGGCTGCAATCAGGTCACACGGGATGGGAATAGTATGTTTCTTCCCCAAATCGCACGAACTGGACACTGCCGCCGCCACACCAACGCACAGCCGCCGCCATGCCAATCCCGCTCCACTCTCGCTCCCAATTCCGGCCGACGACATCCCCGCACACGCACTGACCCACGCCGTCGGCGCCGCACATGCCCATCCTCACCATCCTCTCGAATTCATGCTCCGCCGAAATCAGCAAGCGCCGCTGCACCGCCCTGCACCACCGATGTTGCCTCCGCCGCTCTCGGGGAAGACAGCCCCACCCGCTAGTGACACACCACCGCCAGGCTTGCGAGCTGCACCGAGCTTGGGGGAAGCTCAGGCCGAGCTCCATTTGGCGGCTCGCCGGCAATGTCGAGCCGGCTCATGGCTCGTCAATTTGGACCGAGCTTTTGCTGGCTCGCCCCGAGTTGGACCGAGCTGGCTCGCGTCCTGCCAGATGTGTATCCCTTGTATGACATGGTTCCCCCTTGTATAAAGGAAGGTGGAGTAGATGATATTTTTGTACTTGTACAACACAAATGTATATCAAGAGATAATTACGGGACAATATGCAGGTGATAATTCTCACTGTCTATGAATTCCCCTGTCCATGTGGATTGGAGACGAAGGCCCAGTACTTTTGCTGGCTTAAAAATAAGTTGCCCCCTCCCCAGCTTCTCTCATAAGCCATTCGGCTTATTGCTTCGGGCTTCTAAACTAGTTATCTTATAATTAATCTAGAAGCCGCTAGTAATAAGCTGCTCGGCTTATGGAATAAGCTAGGTGAGGGGCAGCTTATGGAATAAGCCAGCAAAAGAACTGGGCCGAATTGTTTTGATGTAATTTGTAAGATCCACGATGTGGAACGTTGTAAAATCTGAGCAGTAAGATGGTGGTGCATGTAAAATGTTGTATTGTTTTTATCTTTGACAGATAAAAGGTTGTATTGTTGGCGTAAGTAATCATATTGTTGGGGGGTGGAAATTCTAGAGAGAACAAACACTAAAGTTCCAAAACGTTATCACGTTGTGATGGATTGATGGTCCGAACGGAGTCCACTCGAACAATCACACTAGTGAACAATAATTTTTCGAATGGAGAAATAGTTTCATGAAATATGCTTATCTATTTCAAATAGAATGTTAAGTAAATTGTAGGCACGAGCAATGGTGATAGCGAGTATCTGACTTCCTTAATTCAATAATGATGACAAATATCTCTTTCTGAGATGAATGAAAAAACCCTAATACAACAGAAGCACATTTTAGGTTTTTTAGGGTAGAACGTAATAAAAAAATAGAACAACGTATAATTATTCTTGGTATTCAGAGGGTTTGAGAGTTGTTCTCTATATATTTGTCCAACTTGAAAAACATAAGTACGTACATGGGCTTAGCCCGCGTATGTTTTCCGGAAGTGGGGTCACCCCAAACTCCTCTCGACCTTGGTATCTTTGCTCAAAGAAGAAAAAAGATCCTCTCGTTCCTCAGAGGCTCAGGCTGAATCCCCACCGGTGGGCAGCGGCCATGGCGAAGGACGCAGGTGCGGGAGGAGCGACCCCTCTCCCGGAGGAGATCATTATATGGGAGATCCTCGTCCGCCTGCCCCCAAAATCCCTCCTCCGCTGCCGCTCTGTCTGCCGCGCCTGGCGATGCGCCACATCCTCCCACGATTTCCTCCTGAGCCATCACAGCCACCAGCCCAACCTCCCCGTCGTCTCTAGCTACGAGTATGAGTACCGGAGCCGCCGCTATGAAAACATTCACGTCTTCGACCATCGGGCCGCCCAGCTCCTCACCCCCGTCGCCCGGCTTGATGATTCATGTCCGCAGGCTTCCTGCGACGGCCTCCTCGTCCTCTCCAAGTGTGGCATGCAGACTGGAACCGGCTGCTCCGTCTTCAACCCGGCCACGCGCCAGCATGCCCCCCTCCGCCGACTCTCGGGCTTCGGTCTACTGGTGATGTATCGGCACCGCCCTACCGGCGAGTACCAGCTGCTACTACACCGAAATCCCATATATCTGACATATAAAGATCAAACTGGCTGCTACGTCCTCACCTTGGGCTCCAACCAGCCGCCAAGGAACATCGGGGGACTAGAGGTCGCGGAGTCAGCCTACTTACACACGCCTGCCCTGCTCCATGATAGCCTGCATTGGTACCCAGTACTGCATTATCAGACTGACCCACCACCACAGCGACAGCGCCAGACCACAAGCAAGGTGGTAATAGTGTTTGACACCACATACGAGTCGTCCCGCGAGATGCGTGCTCCAGTTGTTCCCGTCGAGTCGCGTATCTTTGAGATGGACGCCACACTCGGCATCTATAGCCATAACGATGCAACGGGATTTGTTGATATATGGGTGCTGCAGAACTACCAACGCGAGGTTTGGCACCACGAGTACCACGTCGAATTGCCGGTCACAGAGATCAAGAGGCAGTTGGGAAGGTTGGCCGACAATTGGGTTGTTCGCGCTGTGTCGGTGGGCCGTGACGTCCTCTTGTTGGTCACTCTTGGTGGGTGGATGTTTTACGTCGATGTTGATGGTGAACTGGTTGACAACTTCCATCATGATCGCCAAAACTTCTATGCTTGTGATCTTCGGCTGAAACAAAGCCTTGTTCCACATTCTTTCTTCTTGGCGCTAGAAGGTTATGTTGTGAACGCTTCGCCTTTCGTCTAAATGGCCTAGTTGTCATATCCATAAGAGTCTGCTATGAATTCGACCAAGCATGCATGAGCATGTTGGCTTCTTATTCTTCTTGCACTGATGTATATATATGAAGTTGTGATAAAAAGCTCTAACTGTTTACATGAAATCTATACTTGTTTCCGTACCCGATAGGCTTGAAGTGTCTACTGCGTGTATTGTATCATTCTGAAATTTACCAAGAGTCATTTTGCTCTGCTTTTGAAATATTTGCCAACTGTTCTGCCTCGTTTCTCTATTTATTCTTGGACCGAGGAATTTGATTTACTTTATTTATTTATCTAGTGGTTCTTCTTAGTTGTCAATTGTTAGCAAACTATATGCATTCAGGTGCCTATTCCTTGAAGTGAAGAATTGACCATGTCTCTTAATAGTCAATACTAGGGGTGTTTCCTGTTCCACTAATTGTTGTAGCTGATGATAAAAAGAGGCAGATTTTCCCTTTGTTGACTCGTTGGCTGCATCTGATTTCTAAAATATCTTAGGCTTGGAGCACTACTGGTTAACATTAAATGGTCACACCATAGTCAACTTCTCAGTGAAATGTTCCGTGGTAATTCTTTTTCTTTTGCACAAATCTGCTACGTGTGGTTAGGTAGGTCTTATGGACACTGACTAGCTCACAATTACAGCAAGAGGCTTATATGTGTGTCGTCCTGAGGAGTTGTAGTAGTATTCCAGAAAAGACTGGCACTGTAACCTGATTTTTTTGTGCTTCCATCCTGACACCTTTTCTGTTGCATTTGTTTGAAAGAAATGTCTTATCATCTTACTTTACCTGCTAACCATTTAAGGAGTATAATGCTTCATGGAATGTAGGATCTTAACATAAGTCTTGGAAACAAAACTTGTACAGATAGGCATATTTTGTGCTTGCCTGCTTGGAGGTTTCCTCTAAATCTTTGGTTTGAAGGAGTTGGTGGCCGTTGGGATTTGGTACATCTGATGGGAGAGACGGCGATTTGTTAGAGGCAAGTATTTCGAGCCGGCTCAGAGCTGCTCTGGCCATCCATCCATCTAATTCATGGTGGCAAACCATGGCAGGCCAAATAGGAAGGAAAATGATGAGCAAAGGAAGCCTGCCTTCGGTAACGTGAAGCTAAATGTTGGTTCTGGGTTTGATCCCGGCACGCGGAGAGAGACTGCGGGAGCAGTTCTACGGGATGAGATCAGCAAATTGGAGAAATGATCAGGTGTACCGAAGCTGCTACACTCCACGGTGGGCTGAATTCAATCCAATATGTGGGGGCCAGGTATGTCGAGGTTCATTCTGACTGCAGCTTTAGAATTGGGGATGACGTTTCGCCTTCCCCCTCCTAGCTCGAAAAAATTGTACACCTCTATCTTCCTACTTACAGTGGCCTTACCACATCCGACATCCATGACGGTGTTCACACTTCCTTTTGGCAAGACAGATGGACGTCCTCCGGGACGCTCGCCTCCTTGTCCCAGCCATCTTCTCACACTGCCTTCGACCCAACATCTCTTTCTCCACTGCTTTCTCCTTGGGCCTTACCTTCCAGCCGAGACTCTCCGCGGCTGCTGCTCGTGAACTGTCGTCGGTGCTCGACATCATCGCTTCCACCTCACTTGACTCGGGTAAGGACTGCCGCATGCACTCTTGCTGGGGGGGTGTGGGGGGGGGTGTGGGGGGGGGGGGGGGGCTCCGCCTTCAGCTCACGCGCTACCTACGTGAACATGTCCCCTGTTTGCACCACTGACGCCAACACCATCATCTGTTGGGGCTCTCGCCTCCCTCCTAAAATCATAGTCTTCTGCCTCCTTGCGGGCTCTGACCGCCTTAGCACTTGCACTACCCCAAACCGAGACATCGCTGACGGCCAAAAACCGTCAGGAACATACAGAAAACCGTCTGGAATAGGTGTTCCTGACGGTCGCCGTCAGGAAACAGCCGTCAGGAATAGACTGTCGGGAAAGATCATGATCTCTGACGGCTGCCCGTCGTGAAAAACTTTCCTGACGGTGTTTCCCGACGGGTCTCGTTCACCACGAAAATGGACATATCCGACGATATATCCCGTCACGTATCGCCGTCAGGAACTATTGCCGTCAGGAGTACGTCAACGTGCCTGACAGGAAGGTGCTGTCAGAAAAGAATAGGAGGCCGTCAGAAATGGTTATGTAGGGCAACCTTGCGACCGTCAGGAATGGATGTTGGCCGTCACAAATGCATGCTGCTGTCAGCCGCACATATATTTCAAAATATTAAAAAAATGACAATAATATATTATATTTTCTGTACTAATATACCGATGCCACCATCATTTCCGAAAAAACACATTCCACATAAATATTTCATTTCATAAAAGAGCACACAATAATCCATTTTCATTTGACAACGAGTAATCATAACAACCACAAGTCACTACAGGATAACATCAAATTGTTCATTCAATCTAGCAATACTAAAAGTGTAGTAGTTCCGATCAAACAAGGCAAACTGCTGCGCAATAGTACTGCTGCTTAGCCATCAGTGATGGGCGAATCCTCCCTTGCTCGACGATCAACATCATGTTGGCCTGATGGGGGAGTACTAGTTTGGTCTCCAGCATGGGACGAGGGCACCTACAATAACATAGATATGAGTCTCCAATATAGTGCTTCAAACAGGGTAAAATGTACTTGCAATGTCTCAAATATAATCCTCTATCAAAATTACCATGTTTTTTATTTTGGATCTGCCATATCGTACATCCTACTGAGCTACTTAGCTCTGTCCATTTTCTTGTTACTTAGGGGCTAGTAGTAAACAATCTGTGTACATGTGAGAATATGGTACTGCACTACTTGCTAGACATGATTACGTGGTCCATAGAGTGATACACTAGGATGTATGTATGATTCAGTTTGGTGCGGCCAACTGAAGTTTAGATTGCTATATAATCCAGCAGCTAAAAAATGTGTTGATAACAACAATGAACTAGTACAGAACAAGTAATCAAGGTACTGCTACATGACATGTAAACTCACGGTACTGCTACATGACAAGTAAACTCACGGTACTACTACATGACCGATCTGTTATGGGCATGTATCGCAACACCTTATGTGCGATCTTATTAGAACCTTCTTTGTACCGAGGGGCGTTACAAACATCACACTTTTGTTTACCCTCATTCTCTTTGTAATAAAGCATGCAATTATTGAGACACACGTGTATTTTATGATATGGCATACCAAGACCCTCTAGCAATTTCTTGGATCTATAGAAGTTCTTCGGCAAAGATGAATTCTTAGGCATCAACTCATGTATTAGCTCAAGTGTATCATTAAAACAAGACTCGATTGGTTGTTCATGGACTATATGGCCAGCAAGCGTGCTATGGCAGACATAGTGGAATGGCTTGTGTTTTCATGGACCAACTCCTTCAAACCGTCAATCATCCTGTAAAAAGCTCTTGCAGATTCTATTGGTTGCTCATCAAGCGGAGGGTTAGAAGCAGCTAAATCATTCATCATATTGTCCATCCTATCATTTTCATCCACGTCACCAACGACATGGTCGGTTAGACGGACACGCCCCTCACCATGTTCTGTCCAAACACTATAATTTCGTTTGAAACCAAAGCCACAAAGATCTAACTCCACCGCATCTCTATCCTTCGTAATATACATACCGAAGTTTCATCCCTGCCAGCATGTTAGGTCAAGACACTTGGATAGATCTTCCTATACCCTGCACCAAACAGCAACGAAAAACATGTAAAATATACAATCAGCAGGATAATCAAAAAAGCCAAGTTGTGCTCAATCAGCAGAAAAGTGACACGGCTAAGCAGCTCAACAAATACTAATTAAAAGGACAGAGAACAGCTAGAAAAAGCTTCTTGCTCGCACAGGACAGAGAACAATGAGGCTATCTCCAAGCTGAACATTACTATACAAAGCTTTGATGTACAAGAATATAAGAGCTACAGCTTATGGTTGAGACATGATCTCAACTATGAACAAGAACATCAATATAACCATCAAATCCAGACATGATCTCAAATAAATTCGAATATATAACTGTAGGGACCTTTTACTGCCTTTAGAGGATTATGCACATGAAAGCTTTACTTCCTATCAGTCAAATATTGGCATGAAACCCAAGTTCAGAAACAAACATGTTGCTTCTTCAGTACCAACCAAGCATCTTGCAATAAGCCTGGACAGCTTCGTAAACAGACAATTACTGCAGTCTAGTTAATTGATTAAAATAACCTAATGACTGTAACTGGACAACCTGAAATCACCACGTACGAATCCTAGACACTGATCCCATGTACTAGCAGGTTTGCTTCCGCCCAAGAATAAATAGTACTGCATGTTTAACTGAAAAACGCAACGCAAAACAGATTCGTGGGCACGTACCAGTGTACAAGTACCAGATCGAAGCAGTACACCTTCGTCCAAAGAGGTAGCAGTCCGGCCGGCCGTGGAGTTTTGCAGCGGCAATAGGAGCAGACCGACTTCTGCGGGATGAAAGACAAATTGAGAAAGATAGGAGATATTGGGAGCAGAAAAATATCACGAAAGAGGAGAGGGTACCTGGAAACGGAGTATTGCAGCTGCTCCGTTCAATCCGAGGGTTCCGGCGATGGGTAATCAGAGGTTCAGAAAAGAGAAAGGAGAAATTAGATAAGAGATTAAAGATTGGGATCAGAATAGGGCAGAGAGAGGATATTTACCTGGAGGCCGAGGTGAAGCCGGGAGAGAAGAAGCAGGCACGAGCTCCACCCTCTGAGGGTGGGGAGCCGGGGAGGCGACGGCGGAGACAGAGCAGCGTGGGGAGATGAGAGAAGGAGACTGTCGAACGGCGCACCGGCTACCTCGACGAGGGGAGGCAGCAAAACAGGTGGGCGGCGGCGGCCATTGCGTCTGCTATTGCTAGATCGATCGGCGGAGGCGGCGAGCTGTTCTACTGTGGAGATGTTTATTTTCGCGGATATATCGAGATAGAGTTAAGGAAGAACACGCCCACGACGATGAGTAGGCGGTTAACGGCGGGTATCCCTACCTAGAGGGTTTCCTTTTAGAAGGGAAGCTAACGAGCGCGAGGAGGCCACGTGGCTGATTGGTGGCGTTGGTGGAAATTAAGTTTGGACGCGTACGAGTATGACCATGCGTTCCGTCTTCCGTGGCAGCGACCCGCGTTGCGTCCATGCGCGTGCGGTCTGATCCGCCTGCCTTGTCGCGTGCGTACGGCTGGCGGACCGCGAAGCCCCCGCGCCATGTACAACGATCGTTACGAGGTACTGTACGTAGTTAGCACAGAATTAATATAGTGTGTACACAACAGATAAGTTGTACAATTAAACACATGTTGTACAACTACATAGACACATGTTGTACAGACACAGGTTGTACAACTAGACAGACACATGTTGTACAGACATAGGTTGTACAGACGCAGGTTGTACAACTAGACAGACAGACACAGTTTGTACAGACACAAGTTGTACAACTAGACAGACACATGTTGTACAGACACAGGTTGTACAGACGCAGGTTGTACAACTAGACAGACACAGGTTGTACAACTACACATACACAGTTTGGGTTGTACAACTACAGACACAGGTTGTACAACTATACATAACCGGTTGTACAAAAAAAGTTCGTCGAAACATATCAACATGGGATCTAGTTTTGAAGATCTCGACGCGAGAAGCTCAAAAGTGAAAACGGTTCGTAATTTGGACAAACGGTACTCAAGATATTTCGTTTTTAAAATTCGGATTTGAAAAATAAAAGGCAAAAAGACAAAACTGTATGCCCACGTACGTGCATGCCCTCCCTTTCTCTCTCATACTCCCACACTTTCAATCTAATTGTGACACATGGCAGACATGCAGACAAACAAAATTGGATCATGTGAGGAGAAACCGACACTTGTCACAATTAGAACGATTGTCTGGTTCCCTTTCCAAAGGGAACCCTTTTTCTAGTGATTACCGTTAGCGGCGATCTTTCCTGACGTTGGGCCGCTCCACGTCGCGAAAGGCCCATTCTTCGCGCGAACACAATTTTTTTCCCTCACACTTCGCGCGCAGACGGCCCGCGCAAGAGCAAAAAACCGAATCCTGACGGCCTTCTATGGTTCGTGACGGCCGGGTCAAACATTCGTGAAGGTTGGAGCGGCCCGTCGCGATTCAATTCTCTGTTCGTGACGGCCCACACGATTCCTGACGGTTATTCGACTGCCCGTCACGAATGTTTCAACAGTTCGCCATCCAAGTCAGGGGAACGACTTCGTTCCTGACGCGAGCGTCGGGACCGTCAGGCTTTCATCTGGCCATCAGGAATATTTCCGTTTGGGGTAGTCGCTTCAACCTACACTACAAGACTGCACGCCTTCTCCCCTATGCGTCTCTTGCGGTGCGCCCGAGACTTCTCACCACCTTCTCTTCGAGTGTGCCCTCCCGATGGAGGTTTGGTGCCGGCTCGGTTGCCCCGTCCACAACGACCTCACCGTGTGGACCGTGGCGGCTCCGATCGCCGTTGAGACTACGGTATGGGAGCTCTGCTCTGCTGCGATCCTCTGGCAGCTTAGGAAGGCGCAGAATGATGTCGTCTTCAATAACCGAGCGTGCTCCGCCGCGCTGCTGATGATCTTGCTACCTGGTCTCATAGGTTAAAGACCGAAACTAGAGGCTCGGCCGATGCATTGAGTGGCTTCCTCTTGCACCATGCTCTTATGTAAAAAACTTTAGCTCTACTCTCCCTCCCTCCCCCAATGTATGTTGGCTTGTAATCTAACGTCGCCTCCAGGTAATAAACAAGCGGTGGGAAAAAACGCCCCATTATTTTTGAAAAACAAAAGATTTGGGATGATGAAGCTTTACGGTGTGCTTCGTGTTCGGCCCAATGGCGGTTCGCCTGGCGGCTGCTGATGTTCGATCTGGAGATGGGCAAATCCTATATATATATATCGCCCTTAGGCGATGGATCATGGTCGCATCGCCTGAAGGGAGACGCGCGTCGACGCGGATGGGCCGGCCCATCACGCGATTTTTATTCTTTCCTTTTTCTTTTTCTTCCGTTTTCCTTTTCTTTTTTTCTTTTCGTTTTTTCTTACGAAAAAATTCAAAAAAGTTTCTGGAATGCACAACGCCCTCAGTCGGCGATAACAGCCACACATGCCTTCCAACATTGGCGTAAGTTGAACTCTTGGCAAGGTTATGTGCGGCGGTGTTGGACCTCCTTCTTTCATGGACGAGCTCAAAGGATTGGAACGCAACGCCTCTCGCTTTGATCTCCCGAACAATGTGGCCATAAGGTCTCATTCCTTCTTCTCTCAAGCTCTTGACAACCCCCAAGCAGTCGGTCGCCAGCTACATTCTTTCTAGTATTTTAGATAGAAGAAAGTTGAAATTAAAATTTGTTCAGATTTGAATTTTTTTAAATTCAAATTTTGTTCAAATTTAAAATTGTTCTGATTTTGAATTTTGTTCAAATTCGAAATTTGTTCAATTTTAAAATTGTTTCGACTTCGAATTTAAAATTTGTTCCGATTCGAATTTTGTTCCGATTCGAAAAAATTCAAATTTGAAATTTGTTCCGATTTCAAAAAAAATCAATGTTCAAATTCAAAATTTCTTCCAATTTTATAAATTGTTCCGATTCGAATTTTGTTCAAATTCGAATTTTGTTCTGATTCAAAATTTGTTTAAATTTGAAATTTCTTCAAATTCAAAATTTGTTCGGATTTGAAATTTCTTCAAATTCTAAATTTGTTCAAATTTAGAAATTGTTCCGAGAAAATTTTTCCAATTTGAATTTTGTTGTAATTAGAAATCTGTTCAAATTCGAAATTTGTTCCGATTTCAAAATATTTCAGATTCAAAATTTGTTCAAATTCAAAATTTGTTTCGATTCAAAATTTGTTCCAATTTAGAATTTATTCAAATTCGAATTTTTTTTATTTAAAATTTGTTCACTTTTCGCGTGCAATAAGTTTGTACACTATTTGATACGTGTGGATAACGTAGTCAAATACTTAGAAATGGTACGACTGAAATGAAATTGTACAGTAAGTTAAAATATCATGCAATCGTCGTGGATGCACAACACGATGGCGACCCCCCCTCAAGCGACTCCCATGGCGACTCCAAGGCGATCTAGGGTTTCCCTCACGTCTCACCGTCGGTGGCCACTCCGGAGCCGACGTCCCCTCTCCTCCTTCTCCTCGCCATGGATGCGCTTCTTCACTGGGATTTCTCTCCAGGGTTGGCGTTCGCAAAGCAGGTGCGTCTCAAGTTCGGATCCACGGTTCACTTCTCTCCCTCCCGCATGCAAAGGAGTTCTTCTTGGTGGTGGCCTTCTCGTCGGCCTCCTTTCTTCTCTCAGAGGAATCTGTTGGTCTGGCTCTTCAATGCTGCCTTGGAGGTGATCGCATGGGTTTCAAAGTTTTCAAATTAAGCGATCATCGTTTTAGGTTTTCTGTTGCCTCCAGGAAGGTTGGACACTTTGTCTATGGGCTTAGAGATCGGGTTTGGCCAGATTTTGTTTGCCATTTTTCTCTATTCAGAGGAATCCATCCTGCTCAGTCTGGTTTTACCTCCGATTCCGCTTGGCGATCTACTGATCAAATCTTAGAGGTGGCACAGAGAAGCCCTACGTACTGGAAACCTAATCTGAATTTCTTGAAAGCAAGTGCTGCTCGTGATACTGATCAGTCCTCTAATCCAGAACTTGTTAAATTTGGGTTTTCATCTTCATGTTCATCGAGTGGACAGATCAAATTTGGATCTTTCGGTTCATCTGGTGAATATTCTTGGGAAATCTGATCAAAATCCGGCTGGAATTTCGGAGATTATGTTTGGCAGTTTCAGGGAGCCGTTTCCTTTGCATCAGCCGGGCCCATCCAAATTAATTTATGCAAATGATTCCTTCTTCCGCAAATTATGTTCAAATCTCCCAAGAATTACGCTGGAGCACATTCTGGATCTCAGGCATTCTGGTTACGCTGACATACATATCATGGAGGCTGTCTATCTCTCAGTTCCTATTCTCCCGCCCAATGTAATTATTTATAAAGTTCTGGGACGCTGTGGCCGTTGTAGCAGTAAGCACCATCTTATGAATTGCTGCCCAGGCGTCTGTGAGAACTGTAGGCTTTTGGGTAGTGTTTGTGACAATTGCTCTGGGAAGGCACAGCCTGCAGTGGGTCGAATTCGCTCGGTCCAAGTTTGGCGGCCCAAGAAGAAGAATCTTGCTAAGGCAAAATCTAATCTATTCCGAAAAGTCTGGGTGCCGAAACAGAAAAAACAACTGACTCAAGTTCAGCCTCAGGAGAACATTGCTGAATTAGGAGTTGCTCATGATGCTCATGACCCACCTCTGGTTAACTGTCTTAATGTCCTGGGTGATCAAGGTGTCCCTCTGGATGTGGGATTTCCTCCTACTGCCTCCATTTTGGCTGATAGCCCATGCAAGATTGGACTGACTCGATTAGTAGACCTGATTCTGAGCACAAGGAGATGGTGACTCATGCTATACTTCTGAGTCAAATTACTTCTGCTGCTGCAAATTCTCTGGCCTTCGAGCACTGTCAGGCGAACAAGCTTATTGCGAAGAGCTTCTCTGCATTTCAAATTGATAGCCTGCATTTTGCTCAAGCCATCACTCTTGGCCTGATCCCCTTTGAGCCTGTCTCGGTTGCCCAAGTCACCATGGTCTAGGCCTGTGTTAAGAAAGCCATGCTGCCCTGCCCATCACCCATGCTGGCCCATGTGCAGGAATTCAAATTTGTCTCTATTCTGGCGGGAAAACGTATTACTGCTGCTCTGAACCTTCTTGCTCAGCCGCCAAAGAAGATAGTAAAACTTGTGGAACTGGAGGACCCTGCTCCTTTGAATGGATTAGCTCTGGCTCTACTTCAAGCTGATAAGGAGATTGCAATCCCGCTCGATGATCACAACGGTCTGCCACTGTAACCTCACAGGTGCGCAGAAGTGCCAGGTCAAACAAATACAATGGGTTCAGAATTCCTTCAGTTACTGATGCCAAGCCTAAGAAATCCAAGATGAAGCCTGTGAAAACCACAAAGGTAGTTGATCATGCTACTGATCAAGAAATGGTGGCCAAGGAGATGACTACAGGAGATGCTGCTAGCCTACTGCCTACTCCAATTATGTGCTCCAGAGCATTGGAGTTCAGCTCTGTGGGGTTCCACCTGAAGATCTGTCACCGGAGAAGCTTCTAGCTAAGCTCCAGGAAGATGATGCTGGATCATCTTAAAATCGCCTATTTGCTGTAATGAGTTTTCTTAGGCAGTGGCTTGTTTTATGTTGGAACATCAGGGGTTTAAATGCGAAGTCTAAACAGTTAGCTCTGTTAAATGCAATCAACTCCAGTGGATGTGCTATCGTTTGCTTGCAAGAGACCAAAAAATCTCATTTTGATCTGGCCTTTATTCGCTCTTGTTGTCCTAGAAGGTTTGATGAATTTGTTTATGTCCCTTCTGATGGGGCTTCTGGAGGCTTAATAATTATTTGGAACAGTTCATTGTTTACTAGGCCTTGTGATGCACTGTCAGCCCTTTGCGTTGTCTATTCATTTTACTTCCACGCAGTCTGCCTACTCATGGACATTAATGAATATATATGGGCCTTGCTCTGGTGAACTGAGAGACAATTTTGTCGAGTGGTTATATGATCTTTCTATCCCTGATGAAGAGGACTGGCTCATTGTTGGCGACTTTAACTTCATTCGTTCTCCTGAGAATAGGAATAAACCAGGTGGAAACATAGATGACATGCTCACCTTCAACGACATAATTAGAGCTCAACACCTCACGGAATTACCAATTAAGGGCCGCAGTTTTACTTGGAGTAATATGCAAATGGATCCGCTTCTGGAACAGTTGGATGGTTCTTCACATCACTCCATTGGACTACCTCCTACCCAGCTACTATGGTCAGCCCACTGGGAAAGCCGACCTCAGATCATACCCCCTGTCTGGTATCCATCCAAACAAATATTCCAGCATGTAAACTCTTTCGTTTTGAAAACTTCTGGGTGGCACACTCAGGTTTTCTTGCAACTGTCTCTGCAAGCTGGTCCAAGCCGACACATAAAGCCAATAGTGCTGCAAATTTAAATGCCAAACTAAAGAGATTAAGATATGATCTAAAGTTTTGGAGTAAGTCCATCTCAAAGCTCTCGATCTGCATTGAAAACTGCAACAAAGCTTTGTTGGAACTGGATAATCTGGAGGATAGGAGGGGACTTACCATACCTGAAGCCAACTTCAGAAAATACTAAAGAAGCATCTGCTGACTTTGCTTGATTATCAGCGGCAATATTGGAAGAAACGATGTACCATTCGTTGGACCAAATTTGGAGATGAGAATACAAAATTCTTCCACTCAATGGCAACTGAAAGATATAGAAGGAATTCTATTTCACAGCTTACTCTCCCTGATGGTACACAAGTCACAGAACACAGAGACAAAGAAAGAGTAATTTATGATACATTCAAAGACAGGTTGGGCTCCACTACCAATCCCCCTATGCTCTTTGATTTGCCCTCTCTGATCACACCAATTGCTGGTTTGGAAGCCCTCTCTGTTCCTTTCTCAAGAGAGGAAATTGACGATGTGGTTAGAACTATGCCATCTGACAAGGCACCTGGGCCGGATGGCTTTAATGGGCAATTCCTAAAAACTTGTTGGCATATTGTGAAAGAGGACATTTATCAGTTATGTGATGATTTTCATAGTGGGAACTTGAATTTGGAAAGCATTAATACTGGTACATCACCCTAGTGCCTAAAATTGGCTCCCCAAGCACTGTGAATGATTTCAACCAATCACCCTGCTTAATTGCTGCCTCAAGTTAATTACCAAGCTACTTGCTAATAGACTGTAGACTCTGATCCTAAAGATTGTCCACAAAAATCAGTATGGTTTCCTCAAGGGAAGAACTATCCAGGATTGCATTGCCTGGGCTTTTGAGTTTATTCACCAATGTGAAACTTCACATAGAGAGATTATTCTTTTGAAACTCGATTTTGCAAAAGCCTTTGATACTATTGATCATGGAGCCATGTTAAATATAATGAAGCACATGGGCTTTGATGCCAAGTGGCTGAAGTGGATTGAGATGATCTTTGGAAGTGGAATGTCCTCGGTTCTGCTTAATGGTGTGCCTGCCGTCAATTCTTTTGCAAAAGAGGATCCGACAAGGAGATCCTCTGTCGCCCTTATCTTTGTCCTTGCGTCTGATCTCCTTCAATCAGCAATTAATAAAGCTTTGCTGACAATCTACTGCAAGCACCTCTTGATCTTGGCTTCCATATGGATTACCCTGTCGTTCAATATGCTGACGACACTATTGTGTCATGCCAGCTAGTCCCCCACAGGTTTTGGTTATGAAGGACATCTAGACACATTTGCGAAGTCTACTGGTTTGCACATCAATTACCATAAGTCTGTCTTAATTCCGATAAAGCTCGATGAACAGACAGCTCTAAATGTGGCCAATCTGTTTGGCTGCACTGTTGGAAAGATGCCTTTTACCTATCTTGGCCTTCCACTTGGCACTACTAAACCCACTGTCCATGATTTGATGCCTTTAGTAGACAGGATCGAGAGAAGCTTAACTGCAAACTTTATGATGATGACATACAGTGGCAGAGTCTCGGTTATCAACTCACTGCTCACTTCAATTGCCACTTTCATGATGTGCTCGATCAAAATCTCGCCGAAGATCTTGGAACATATTGATAAAATCAGAAGACACTGCCTCTGGAACAAAAAGACGGAAAGTGGGGATCATTGTAACCCTCTGATTGCTTGGATAGAGTGTGCAGACCCAAAAAGAAAGGAGGAGTGGGTGTTCTGAATCTAAAAATTCAGAATGAGGCCCTGTTACTAAAATATCTCGACAAGTTCTATAACAAATTCGACACTCCCTGGGTTCACTTGGTTTGGAATTCATACTACAGTGATAGAATTCCCCATGCTGTCGAGAGCTGTGGCTCCTTTTGGTGGAAAGACATTTTAAAGCTCACCCCCATATTCCGAGGTATCACCAAGTGTAACATCCTAAATGGTGATTCCATTCTGTTTTGGAAAGACCCCTGGGGAGACGATCTAGCCTCTCTGAAATTCCCAAGAGCTTTCTCCTTTGCCTTGGACTAGGATGTATCAGCTAAAGCTTTTCTCATGGCTGACTCATTAGCAGCAAATTTTCACTTGCCTTTGTCCCCCCAGGCCTTGCAGGAAATTCGTGAGATGCAGGCTCTGGTTACTCATGTTCAGCTAAATGCCGAGACTAAGGATGAATGGAGCTATAGTTGGGGGTCCTCGAAATATACTGCTAGACAGTATTATGCCTTTTGTTTCAGAGACATCCATCCTCATGCTTCATAACTGGCTGTGGAAATCTAAGTGTGTCCCCAAGCTGAAATTCTTCTGTTGGTTGCTCATTAGTGACAACTTAATACGAAAAATATGCTCCGACGTAGGCACTTCAATGTGGGCAACAATTTCGATTGTCTGATGTGCACTAACAGCAATGAAGAAACCCTTGAACATCTTTTCTACCACTGCGATTTCAGCAGAATGTGCTGGCAGAAAATTGGCATGGCATTCCCTAATGATGTTCAGGCTGACAGGTTTCTCTTGATCGAGGAAGCTAGGAAATCTTGGCAGCGACCAATGTTCATGGATGTTTTTATCACTGCGGCCTGGAGTCTGTGGAAAGAGAGGAATAACCTGTGTTTTAACGCAGTTCAGCCAGGAATCCAGTCCTGACTAACAGATTCAAGGAGGATTTTTCACTTCTAGTTCATAGAACTAAGGAAGACCGCCACGCTTTCATTAATTCTTTTGTTGCAGCCATGTAATCTAGACACTATTAACCCCCCCCCCCCCCCCCCCCCCATGTAAATATTTCATCTCCCCTTTCTTTGGGTGTTTATTAATATAGAGGCAGTAGGAGTCTTTCCTACTGTCATAAAGTTCTAAAAAAAAATGTACAGTAAGTTTCGCCACCTCAGAAACAGTCACGTATAAGGAACAGTGCGGAAATTTGTCCTCGCCACGGAATAGTCGTCGCCACGTCAGAAAATTGGAAAACTGTGGAAAAGTCGTCGCCACGTAAGAAGCAGTCGTCGCGCTCGTCGAAGCAAATCAGCGCGAAGAAAGAAATAGAAAGAAGCAGTTGTCGCGCGCGTGCCAATATGGGCCGGCCCAATTAGTTCTCCTAGTAGACGACGCTGCCTCGAACGGTCGCCGTAATGCGAGCTCCCCTGGAGATGGGCAATTGGGCATGCTCGCTGGCGTTCAGCGGGCTGCTCTCCAGTCCTGAACCTGCACCGGGTTCAGTAGTACTACTCCCTCCGTTCCAAATTAATTGACTTCTATTAGTCCACATGTGGATGTATCTATACGTGTAACATGTCTAGATACATCCATGTGTAGACAAATGGAAGTCAATTAATTTGGAACGGAGGGAGTAGTTCTTAATTAGCGCCACCATATGGTATGCACATTTGTCTTTTGTACTCGACATAGCGTTTTGTTTCAGGTGTAGCAAGCGATGTTTACTAGTCGTTGTGCCAACGAGATAAATGTGTAATTGAGCTCAAATTGATTTTGATGCTTGCAACATTTGCTGCTCAAATTGAATTCAAATAGATTTGGTAACCAGGTAGCTAATTATTACGTAAATATTGTCTTGTCATTTTCCAACTATCCGGTGAAACTAATTTGAAGGCACGCAAAATAATTGAGTTAGGACAAATTAACTATATAATAGAGTGGGAACCAATTTTTTGCAAGTTTAAATAGTTGCCAAGAAACCTAGCACAGCCTAGGGTTTATTGCTCACACCTTGTCGCCCAAATATGCAATCACACTCTTTTCTTTTTTGCAATACAGAACTGTGGCACACAACTACTATGTCCTACTTCTCTTTTAAGGTATTTGCAACTATGTGCATGGGTAAGATTTCTGAATGTCATCTCACCATAGGATATTCATCACATTCGTGTCTCGGTCCTCGACCCGCCGATGCCACCATGCACCGGTAGAAGTGAAGCGTAGCTAAATTATTCAGAGCACGGCTCGGCAGCCACAATTCAAACTGCATATGCTGCATTACTTACTATCTTTTCTTACAGAGGAAGACAATTTCCTCTTATAGAATCTCTAGGGCACCCATGGTACACAACATAGCGTGACACTGGACAGACGTCGCACTTCTTACATGGCTGATAGACAGCTGTTACAATTACCAGGAATTCATGGGGTTGGGGTTGGCTAACTTATGTACATGGACATTCAAAAAAAAATTATGTATAGGTTTTCAGAAGAAAAAGAAAGAGCAAAAACTGTACCCTCTAGCTCCTTCTTCAGGGAGAGCACTTCACTCGGATGTAATTGCAACTGACCATCCAAGACCCCTACCAAGCAAGTTTTTTTTGTTGTATATATGTAACCTTCCAACCGAATCATGTACTTGAAAAATTCACATCCATAGAAATGGAACTGTTCACCTGGAAGCACATGAAAATACAGTTAAAAATGCTCGGAGATAACAGGCCGGGAGATGATTTGTGGAAACAGTTTGAGTACACTAGGGGTTCAGGTGGCTCACCTATACGACAGGAATCTTCAGAAGAATAAGCGAGCAGCAGTAGAGACATACGGAGATAGCGATCCCAGCGACGAAATTCTGATACAGGCGAGTGCTATTTCTGCTGGGGATGAAGGCTGCTCTCAGCACCATCGTGAGCTCGAACACTCGGTGTGATAGCTGCAACGGTTAAGTGAATTGAATCAGTATATTGCTTCATGCTTCTATTTTTGTGAACTGCACCTCTGAGATGGATCGGTAAACTTACGAAAATATAGATTGTTGTAGTAAGCATGAAGTTGAGCATCGGGTAGTCCGGTATGAAAGATAGTAGCCATTTTGGCTGCCCATTGGGTACACCAGACCTGTGAAACAGAACTAGCAATGAAGAAGGACCCGACGTCCAGAAAAGGAAAGCACATGCACAATAATCTTCAAATAATACATTAAGTAATTAGAAAAAATAATGAACATATGCTGAAACTACTCTGTTCCATACCTGAGCCAAATGTGGATCTGAGAAATGTAAGTCTCTAGTGTAAGCTTGCCGAGCCAACTATCAAATAAACATATATGAGTCTTAGTATTGGAGAACAAAATAGGAAGGAAAATGCCGGAACTGTCGCTGCAAAATTGGATGCTTACGTGAAAAGAGCCAAAGAGGCGCCCCTCAACTGTTGGGTGCAATTGCGTAGGCAAATATATACCCTGTTAAGACATAAGGTGCTCTGTCAACTCCATGAAACATATTTTTGCCACATGACATAATTGTGTTACGGTATCATGATTTTTATACGTACGTGATAGGAATCCATGACGTGTAGGGATGATACTTGTTGTACGTTATTTTGTCTAGCTTGTAGATATATTCGTACCATAGATAGCCAGCCTAAAAGAGCACATGCCCTAGTTAGTACATCATATGAAGTTAAGTAGTTAACACAACGTTGTTGCCTAGTTGGTAAAACATCCAAGCTAGCTAGCTGGCATAAATAGCAAGTCAGTGCATTCGTATGAGATGGTCGAGTGACTTACCATGACCGAAATAGTCACAATGGTACCCTTGATCGACAACCTAACCTTCGTCTCAGATTCCTCCAGCTTCTCCATCCATATCTCCACCTGTTTAGTTTTGAAGGTTCTGTTAATTTGCGATGAACAAATGGAACAAATACACAAGATAATAACATCTAAGCCTTTGTGCCATCATCAGTCTTTGTATCAGGAGAGACTCTAGAGACCAGAGGAAAACTGTATGAAAAGAACTTAAAATATCTCATGCTCATGCATGCATAATAAAGGAGGGAATTACATAGCCATATCTGAAAACTTACATTAGGTTGGAAGTAGGCATAAATCATTCCGATTATCCATATGTACCTATCAAGCCCAGACCGGAAATGCCACTCGTGCAATAAGGGTACGTGTGACTTGGAAGGCTCTGGATTTTTATAGCCTGCATTGGACAGAAAATACGAAGATAAGCAATCCTGATCCGTGAACGAGGAGGATAAATCCACACAAAAAACTATATGGATAACTCACCTAGGAGAAATGTAAACGGGGCCCACAAAATTTCGAAGACCCCAGGGACTTCCCATATCAAAATAACACTCAAGAAGCAGCAGGCAATCTTAATAGCCATAATTGATGGTATCTCATTATACTTGTTAAAAAGGCCAAGTGATCCATACAGCATAAGCGTAAATAAGGTGTGCATTGGGCATATATAGTACAGCATAAAATCATTGTCGAGGACAATGCAACAGAAGGTCACAAAGAAATTTAGCCTCCACATCATCTGCATTAAAGTGTATTCTTTGTTCATTAGCGTTTTATAGATGGTCGAAAAATCAAGGAGAATTAATTTATCATATGAAGGGAAGATAAAGGTTGAGGCAGACTTTTCACCTGAGCAAATCTGGCAATGCTAAAATCTTTCTCGGTATAATAGTAGTAGAAATTCCCAAATCCGGTCATCCAAACATAGCAAGCAATGAAAACACGAATTGCATTGTACATTTCTGACGCACCGAAATAGTGGTACATCAGAAATAAAACCTGGAACGGCAGATTAAATAATTAGAGGTTTAGAACATACTTACAGCCAGGATACAGATTTAAAACCTGCATAGGAGGTACTGCAATAATTGTATACTAGAAATGTGCCCGTGCGTTGCAACGGGAGATGAAAAAACGTGCACCAGCATTATCAATTATAATCAATGGTTAACAAGCCAAGAACTGAATCATACATCTTGCACTAACATAATGGTTGGTGTAATATGAACCACAAAACTTGGAGTGAATATATTTTTTCTTTTTTCCAGGACTTTTCAAATTTTAAATATGGTGTAAAAGAAAATCAACGTGAATGTATGTCCATATCAATACCTGATAGTAGAATCCCGCAAAAAGAAATATATTACCTGATACTATAAAAAATCATGTAGGCATAATGTATGATGCCCATAGACTGGACCATGGTTATTTACAAAATAAATGAGCTTTATCTCACCCAAGCTCTCGTCAATGAAATTCATGTAGTTTTTAATTATTTTAAGGTAGACATTCATTCCCGTGCACAGATCATGTGGCATTGTGGCGTAGGACTGAATGCAGCCGAATCAAGATATTTGGTGATGCGATATCTTCCAGCAACAGCCAAAATCTACCACAAAATTATTTTGGTTTATGTAAAACCGCAGGAGAAGCCTAAAATCCTCAGGAATCTGCTAATGACATTAATATTTTTAATACATGCACTGAACTGGACCAGGTACTGGGATCATAGCATTAACCTTAGACCATAGTACGTACTACAGCAAGTGGGTTGAAAGCCTGAAACTAAACTCGGCTTTGCTAGGTGTAGATGAACCAAACAGAGCATAATTCATAGATCTGCGTACTCTATAGACTCTTGGGGATCCTAATTAATTAGCTGTCATCACACCATGCGAGTTGTCAGTTTGTAACTAACAACGTACCAGTACCGTCAGAATTGCTCGACTGGGAAATCACCAATCAAGCGAGCTCATGGACCTGCTTCTGTGCCGCCTCGGAAGATAGAGGCTGGCAGATCGAGGCGGGGACATGGAGGTTATGCGGACTGCGGAGGGAGAGGGAATGAGGGATACAGGCTGCGCGCGACACATGGAGGTTATGCGGACGGAGAGTGATACAGGCTGCACGCGGCATGGGTGGCCCACAAGTATGCGCGAGGTAGCGTCCGTGACGGCGGCCTAGACGGGAAGTGCAGCGGCGACCGGCGGCGTACCGCTGGTATGTTTCGACTGAACTAAACCAATGATGGGAGGGTCCGATTAGGGAGTCCGCTCAGTGCGACCATGCCGAGTTCACGGCCAAGGTAGCGCGGCCAGCCGAGGGAGAGGGATTCTCTAGGGAGGAGAGACAACGGAGTAGTAGGAGCTCGCCGGTGGAGCCAGCCAGCCGGCGGATCCACGCCCCGTCCTGAGCCCCGACGGCTCCCAGTCGAGCTGGTCTCCTCGAGCGGAGGCAGCGGAAGGGGATTTTTTTAATCGAACCGTTACTTTGACTTAGCGGTGGCAGTTCAGGTAATATGTGAAACTTCAGACCCAATTAAGATGACGTACCACAAGAAACCTTAATGACTTTATTATTAGGTATAGATCTTGGTGGTATAAATTTTCCGTAGCATACACAAGAAAGCGATTGTAACTCGTGGATGATGACACAACAATTACTTGGAGTTTAATGCATGGTAAAACCCATTAGCTTGGTCTTTCTTCTACTCTTGCAATCTAAGAGAAGTAGACTAGGAAGTAGAACAAGCACTAAAAATGAATGCACTCTGTACATTCACTTAATTAACATCAAAGCCATGATTTTGTGTCTCATGTGGCAAACTAAAAGGACCAATTGCCAAGGCAAGAAGTGGATTAAGAATTTCGTCACACAGAGTCTCTCAATCATAGATATGACAAGAATCACATTTACCACAAGAACTAAAGGGGTGAAGTCAAATCACTAACCTGCATCCACCCTCTCCATTCCTCAGTTTGGTGGCGATTAAGATAGAGTATGGATTTTCCAGAAAAGGCTGATTTCTCCTGGTGCTTCTTAAGTGAAGTAAGTGCTGACACTATGATGAGAAGAATGTATAGAAACAAAAACAGGTAGCGGTTGTAGTTCTGTCGACAAAAACAGGACAAATATCACCATACAAGAAAAAGAGGACCATAGAGATGACGAACATATATATGTTTTTTTGTGTAATTCAGCTTTATTCTTAAATAGTTGCTTATGAAGTCAGCACGCACTGCTAGTTGGCAGACCCAACTTACAAGCATTGCAAGTATAACCCACCATCTATTAGCTACAGGTTCAGACAATGGAAATTAAGCTTAAGATTGTCAAATAATATGCCTACAAATTGAAATGACACATGTTTTCGCTGACTCTAGCTCAATTTGGAGATAACAATTCAAGCTAAGGCAGACAAATCATTATATCTTGAAGGTATTAACTGTTGAAGTGTATATGTGGATTGTACTAGCCCTTTCCATTAGTTCAGACTTTTGGGATAGTTGGTTAGTGCATGAAGATAGAGCAATGAGGAAAGAAGTCGTGGTAGATTACGAAACCAGAAATAACAAAGGATGGTCCCCGAAGATACAACATTATAATTTTGTTAGTATAATTTCTTGCGGGAAAAAATGTTCTGCTCAGTTCATCTACCATATGATACAACATTCAAAAAAATGACTAGAACGATGCCAACCTTCTTGCTTTCTGGAAATATGTTTGTCCGGTCACAAATGTAATAATAAACTAGAAGAACGCCAACTTCAGCCCTGCAAGATGGTTAGTGGGTGCACACAAGTGTCAACAGATAAATCTGTTAGCGGGAAGAAACAAATTGTGCAGGTGTCCACTTACATGGCTCTCAATACAGCACGGTTTTCAAGCAGAAAAGACTCATCCATCGTTATAAACCTGCAGATCACAAACCCCGGAATGACAAAAGCAATTGTCATCTGCATGTGTTATGAATCTATAATAATCCAAAAACATATGTATATATATTGTATTGTTTATGCAGAAGATGATACCGTATCAGATGAGCTTTGGTAGACATGTTCCGGAACTTTGCCGACGGTGATTTCACCTGGCCTCCTTCAATTATCAATATAGCCTTCTCGTCTTCCCTGGAAGTTTCGTTCTCGAACGTTGCATCCGAGTGACTGAAGATGGCAAAACAATGGGTGAAGATAGCTAGGACAAAGTGTTAGGAGTTGTTAAGCTTGTTAACAACGAAGCAGCAGAATTAAACCCCAGTAGCGCAAGTGCTTGATGTATATTGTTCTTTGGCTTTTTGCTTGCTCGTGCAGAGCATACTTTGGTTGTACTACTGAATTTGACGCTGCAATAAATGAATTGGTGCATAGGCCGGGGATGCCCTCCTTTTCCGAAAAAAAATTATGTAAACCCCGGTAGCAGGGGTTTACTTACTTTAATCAGCAGTATATATATACTGCTACTACTCGGATCGGATCCTTTGTTCCTAAAGCTATCTCTGAAACTGACATTCTGCCTGCAACAAGGAGAGGAGGGGTGGGATCTTACGCTTTGCTGTGTGGCGAAGAAGATCTCCGGCGTTCCAGGAGTTCAGAGTAGACCCATGCGACCAGAACCGGGAAAAGGCCGAGCAGAAACGAGATCTGCAGCAGGGAAGGAAAATGAACTCGCAGTCAAAAACGTTTATTGCCCCCAAGCTCGCGGCGGCGCTTGTTTTGTTCCGCTTCGACAGGATGTAATCAAGTTGCACCCGTAATCGTATGCAGTCGAACAAACGCTCGAGGATTTTGTGGTTTCAATATAAAAAAAAGAAGGATTTCGTGGTTTTCTGTAGGGAGATTTCCGTTGCAAACACCAAACCGAGCTAACTGAATTACTCTGCTGCGCTGCTAGTTCAGAACTCACTTGGCCGGGCGTGACGGGGCCCGAGACCTCCATGCTGCGCCGCCCTCGCGGATGATCCTCCTCCCAGCAGCACGGGTGGCCGCTCTCGAATCAGCAGGACATGTCGAGGTCGTGGCAGGGTGCGGAGGAGGCTAGCGAGGTGATGGGGGATGGGGCGAGTGGCCGGAGTTGGAGCTGGCGTCGAGTGGGGTGTGTGAGAGGTGGAGGAGGGAGACCCGAAGCAAAGCGCCGGCGGTGGCTGGTCGCGGTGGCGGGCCGGAAATGGCGCGGAGGGAAGGAGGAAGGAGCGGAATGGCGGCTGGGTTGTTGGTTGCCTCCATTTTTCTCTCTCTGCTTGGACTTGGACCTCGTCGTCGTCGTGGACGCGTGCGCGCTGAATGTTCTCTGAATTTTTTCGAAAACTAATCGGTACGTCCTGACTCTTTCTCCAAATTACCCTGCCTTTTTAGTTTGGCCAAAATAAAATTTTGCAATTTTTTTTGGCTTGAGTATATAGATTGAACATCAACATTTTTCCGAACAAGAATATCAACATGTGTACGATATCAAACCAAAACTATCTTTGGCTCGTGAGCTAGGTGTGCATATCTAGTGATACCACACCACCGTGATACCACTTCCGAAAGTATAAATTTGCAAGTTTCAAAAATATGCGAAACCAATTTGTGGGTGTTGACAAGCTACATCTTTACGACTACTAAAATTTGCAGAACCAAATTCCAAATACACGTAGAGAAATAAAAAAATACAAATCTAGCATGAATAGTGTCATAAAAAGACAAAAACACACTATTCACATAGGACTTTGTATTTTTTGTTTCCCTCTGTGTGTATTTCGAAAATTTTATAGAATTTAAAACACGCATAGCGTCGAAAACCACAATTTATTTGGAATTTTTTGCCACTTATAGATTTGAATTTCGAAAAGTGGTATCACGGTATCATTTCAAACATGGTACCACTAGATATTTTCCCCACGAGCTACCACTAATAGGAAATAACCTACCAATTTTTGGCCTATAGTGGCATGTATTGCACTCGTTATACGTCACAGGCAATACCTACTAGTGGCACGCGCTACACGTCAGTGTTAAGTGTGACCCAGTGGTGTCTAGCACCGCTAGGAAAACGGCACCGCCGGGAGCTATTCCAAATTACCCTGCGTGTTTTACTTGGCCAAAATAAATTTTGCAATTTTGTTTGCTTTAGTATACAGATTGAACATCAACATTTTTCCGGAACAAGAATATCAACAATTCAACATGTGTACCATGTTAGACAAAAACTATCTTTGGCTTATGAGCAACATGTCCATATCTAGTGATACCAGCTAAATTTTTTTAAATAATACGCGAAATTTATTTAATTAGGCAAATAATACGCATATTTATTTATTTTCAAAAATATTACTCAGTCGTGTTGGCCTAAGCCGACTGGACTAATCGTCCTAGCCGAAGACGATTAGGACTACTCGTCTTGACCAAAGACGATATGTCCCCTTGGAGTTTTGTCTTCTTCTGCATGTAGTATGCATGTGCATGCATGTGCAAGGGCCAATCGTCTTCGCCTAGAACGACTAGTACTAATCGTCTTCGGCAAGGACGATTAGTACTAATCGTTTTCGGCCAGGACGACTGGGTAATATTTTTGAAAATAAAAAAACGCATATTATTTTCCTAATTATATAAATTTCGCGTATTATTTAAAAAATTAGCGTGATACCACACCGTGGTACCACTTCCCAAAATTTAAATTTTAAACTTTCAAAAAATGCAAAACAAATTTGTGGGTGTACACAAGCTACATGTTTACGACTACTAAAATTTGCATAACCAAATTCCAAATACACGTAGAGAAATAAAAAAAGACAAATCCAACATGAACAGCGTCATAAAAAGAGAAAAACACAAGATGATAGTATTCACATAGGACTTTTGTCTCTCTGCGTGTATTTCGAATTTTGTTCTGATAATTTTATAGAATATAAAACACGGATCATGTCAACAACCACAATTTTTTCGATTTTTTTCGCCAATTATAGATTTGAGTATTGAATAGTGATATCATGGTATCTTTTGAAACATGGTATCACTAGATATTTTCACCTTGAGCTACCACTAATAGGAAATAACCTACCAATTTGGCTTTTAATGACATGTCTTGCACACGTCACTCGTTATGCGCTACTAGCAATGGCTACCAGTGGCGCGCGCTACTCAGTGTTAAGTGTGACCCAGTGGTCGTGTAGCGTTGCATACCACTTAGGGCATGTACAATGCGGTGATGTCAGCCTTCACTTAGAGATGCCACGTCGGATTTTTGCTTAGTTGGAGGAGAGAGAATAAAGAGAGAGAGCGTTGCCTTCCCTTAGCTAAGGGATGATCTCTTAATTTTAAGAGAAGGCTATTTTGTGCATTGTACCATATGCTCTCCCTTATTAGTATAATTTCTTTCTAAATTTAACTAATTCTCATTAATTGCTAGAGATGACTATAAGAGATAACGCATTGTACTACTACTATTTATTGTCTTCTCTAAGTGACGTGGCAAGCTAAGGGAAAACCAACCTTCTCTACCATTGTACATGCCCTTAGTAGTAGCGTGCAGGGGAAGATGCCACTGACATGAGCTATTAATCTAAGTGTCGGGCGACCAAAAAGGAATACAAACAAAACACGAAATTAAACAACGCCAACAGATTTTTCAAGAGCATGCAAATTGCGTGCCTTAATTTATAGAAGTCGGATAAGTATTTTACAAGACAGTCACCCTAGCTGAGACAAAGGGGACAGATACTCCACAAACACGCTAGGCCTACTCTCTCGCAAATGTCAGGGCTCCATTGCCTCCTTGTCGCGGTGCTCTCGCCAAACTGAACTCATCTACGATGGTTGATGTGATCTGTTCAGCCGAGAGTTCGCTCCTTGTGTTACTGAAACACCTTGCATTCCTATTCTGCCACAGCGTGTGGCACCCTGTGCACACCATCGCATCGAACAACTTTTTGTCTTTGTCTCTGAACTTTATTCCCAACTGATTTTTATTCATTTTTAGATATATTTACAAATCTAAATGCCATCTAAACCCTAATCTAATCTCCGTCTAAATCTAAAGCTTAATCTAATCTCTGGCGGTGAGGGATTCATATGCTATTGGCGCGTCGTTTGAGGTGACGTCGACGGCCGGCGCTGGAGGGGGTGGTAGCAAGGGTTGCACCCTTGAGAATCTTGTATGCCTATGGGTCGCCGCCCTAGTCAGTGTCAGAGATGATATCTATAACCAACGCAGCCAACGGTGGCGGTGGCGGTTGTGGCGACATCAGGGATGCTTCGATTGCCGCTTGCATGTCGCCCCACTGCCCGGCGGGCTCGTTGTCGAAGTCGCTCAACTCGGCTCCTTCCTCCTCTTATGTCGGATATTTCATCGGAGTGCAGCCGTCTTTGGACACGAGCCACTCGACGGCCGGCCTGCTAGCTGGGAGGAAGAAGCTGCCCTGACAGGCCGCATGATGTGCCTTCACCACGTAGTTCCAATGGCGCGACAACATGGGATACTTGGGCTGGAGCCGCTGCTCCCATGGCATGAACTCCTCGCCCCACCACGACGTCGGACCGGCTCACTGCGCACATGAACACGATACATCTGGACAGAGTGGAGATGAAAAGGGATCCGAAGAACATGGAGGGAGGGGGTGGGCGGCGAGATCTGGAGAATGGAGAAGAGGAATTTTTAACGGCGGTCGTGGGTAATGGTACCATTTCTGTTTTGAGCATTTTTGCGATGAAATCTCTAGAAAATGAATTCATAATTTAAGCAAACTATGGCGGTCTGACGGCAGAGCATTCCGCCACGTCAACAAGGGCACATCCAACGGACGATACAAGCTCCTCGACAGAGTGGGGAGGAAAGGGTTTATCGCCCGCCCCCGCCGCCGCCCTAAACCCACCCCTCTTCCGCCGCCGCCGCCTCCTTCCAGAACCGCCGGCGGCCGTCCATGTGGGCGCTGCGAAGCCTCCGCCGGAGCCTCCCGAGGGCGGCCCCCCACTGGAGGCTCGTCCCTTCGGTTACCTCCGCGGCGGCGAGGGGCGAGGCCGCGGCGGCGTCCGTGCCTGTGGCCGGAGGCGGAGCGGTGTGCCGGCGGCTGATGTCGACGAGCAAGGGGAGGAGCATGCTGAGCAAGGTGCAGAAGCGGATGGCCAAGGAGACCGGCCGCACGCAGCGGGAGCTGCGCCGCGCCGTCAAGCTCAGGAAGAAGCTCATGACCGAGGACGAGCGGCTCATCCACAGCATGCGGAGGGTGAGTATTTCTAAGACCGCCATTTCCCACTTCATTCCAACCCCCTTCCGGCTCCGGCGCCGTCTGCTTTGAATTGCTGCGGCTTCGTGGTCAGATTTGATCAATGTGCGACTTTTGGAGAGGGGTTGGGTGGGAAATGCGTTTGCAGTGTGATGTTTGTTCAGATAATGCTGAATCATAGGAAGAAGATGGGTTGATTATATCGTTGGGGATTTACTTTGTTGGAATGAAGGGATTAACTGGATGGATATCTTGTGATTGGCAAAATCTAGCTCTATACCTGTAACTAGAAATTTTGATGTAGGTTATAAGGCTAGCTCTAATCACAACGAGTTTAAAAAATGTGTACATTTGTAAAATAAAACTAATGGAATTTGGTGCGGCGACACGCCGCACCCGTTGTATATAAAAATGTCGAAATTTAGAAATAATGTTAGTTAGTTGTTGTAATTGGGAAAATTTACGGTTTTTAGAACGTTTAGATTTTAAAAATTGTTGAAAGTGGGAACGTACATGTCACGTTCATAAAATATTCGGGTTTCAAGGAGTTATAATTTTTGTTTGGAGGGTTTAAATTTGGAATATGGATTGAAATGCTTCAATTTGTTTATTTGTTTTCCTAAAATTCTGCCAGAAGTTGACAATTTTGAATCTTCCAAACATGTTTTTTTTATGTCGTGAATAATTGGTTTTATGTTTTAGAAATGTTTAGGTTGGAAAAATTGTTCAGGTTGGAAAGTTATTAAGATTGGTATTTTTGGAGACTTAAATTTTAAATTTGGATGTGAATGTTCTAACATGTTTGTGTTTTTTGCACAAATTTTTGCAAATGTTGGTTGATACAAAAAAGTCTAATTTTTGTATTTGTTGTTGTCTGCGAGAAAACGTGGGTAGCGGAGTTAATTCTCGACTTGTGAGGGGCGTTTTTGAAAATCTGTCACGGAGGATGTGCTGCACGTTGGATCAACAATTGACGGCAGGATCGAGTACTGTAGATAGCTACAGTGTACAACAGTACTACTGTAGCTAACATTGTAGACCTACAGTGTCAGAGGGCCTCTATGCGCGAGAAAGTCACTTCCCTTAATATATTGAGCAATAATGAAATGCTTCAAATTGATTTTTTATGTTCCTAAAATTCTGCAACATGTTGGGAAATTCGATTTTTCCAAACATGTTTTTTTGTTTTGTCGTAAATATTTGGTTTTATGTTATAGAAATGTTTAGGTTTGGAAAATTGTTCAGGTTGGAAAGTTATTAAGATTTGAATTATTGTGACGTTTGTAAAATGTTTAGGTGCGAAAGACCTTTAAAAGCCTAAAGTAATGAAATTTGGAATTTGAATTATAATGTTTCAATGTGGTTTTATTTCAATTTTGATAACGTCCGTTTGAAGGACTGTTCAAATTTGGAAGGTAGTTTTCGTTTTTTTTTTATAGAAATGTTCAAATATTTAAATTGCTGAAGTTAGAAAATTATTACGAATTGAATTGTTTGCATGTTTGTAGAATGATCAGGTTTGAAAGATGCTGTGATTTTGGAGGCTAAAAAAAAAGGGACAAATATTGTGCAAAAAAAAAAAGGTAGAAGGACTGTTCAAATTTGGAAGGTAGTTTTCGTTTTTTTTTTTAGAAATGTTCAAATATTTAAATTGCTGAAGTTACAAAATTATTACGAATTAAATTGTTTGCATGTTTGTAGAATGATCAGGTTTGAAAGATGCTGTGATTTTGGAGGCTAAAAAAAAAGGGACAAATATTGTGGAAAAAAAAAAGTAGCACTGTAGACTGCTATAAGGGGCTACACTTTCGCGGCCTCTCAGCCTCCGGGGCGCTGTAGACTGCCACAGTGTACTACAGTACTCACTGTAGCTAGCACTGTATCATCTACAGCGCCCCGGAGGCTGAGAGGCCGCGAAAGTGTAGCCCCTTAATATATAGTATAGTATACATCAGCTAACTCTGCTAGAAAAGTACGGACCTGTGGCTCGGCTGGCTGGCTTCCCATGTCACTCCTCAAGTCCTAATGTATGTATGATTGCAATTGTTCGGGACAGTTTGGTACTTTGGTTTCTCAGATAAACATCAACTTGTTACATTTGGTCCTGGTTGCAGTGGTATGTTAGGAGCCCTTTGGAGCATTCCTGCTCCCGATGAAAGAGAAGTCACATCAGAATTTATATAACGCTTACCTTCTCAGAAATTTACATAAACGGTTATCTAGTTGCTGCGTTCAAGCATGATCTAACAGGAAATTTTATTTACACACATTTCCCATTTTTTGTGTGCTTGCGGTGCACACAGTCCCCATTTGATGAGGAGTTAGGAGTTCCCCACCTCATCATTTCATCCCTTCTCTATGGAGGCTAAGTACGACATCTATGTTATTTGCACTGTTTCTCTTTACTCAGCATTTGGTGTAATCTTGATTTTATTTGAATTGGAGAATCATTTTTAGTATAGAAAAGTCACTGGCTTACCATATTATCTGGTTAATTTTATTAGGCCAAGAAAAAAGTTGCTTTACTGCTACAAAAGCTCAAGAAGTATGAGCTACCAGACCTACCAGCTCCTCGTCATGATCCAGAGCTTTTAACAGCTGAGCAGCTACAGGCTTACAAGAAGATTGGGTTCAGAAATAGAAACTATGTCCCTGTTGGAGTTCGTGGAGTCTTTGGAGGTGTTGTTCAAAACATGCATATGCACTGGAAATTCCACGAGACGGTACAAGTTTGCTGTGACAACTTTCCCAAGGAGAAAATTAAGGAAATGGCGTCGATGCTGACAAGATTGAGTGGTGGTATAGTGGTTAACATTCACAATACCAAAACAATCATCATGTTTCGAGGAAGGAACTACCGTCAACCAAAGAACCTCATACCTTTTAACACACTTACCAAAAGAAAGGTCAGTCCCTTGCAGTTAAAATGTTTGCAGTTCTCATTTTAGCATTTTCTTGGTACTTCTGTCCATCTTTCTTGATGCTATGGTATTATACATACCATGTACATGGCATTTGGACACCAATGGATTACTCTTTTTTTAAGTTTATAGTTTAACCCTCTGGTTATGTCCATTTTGTATTGATTTGGTTATATTGTTGGCTTTGTGCTATGGATAAAGGTTATCATCCTTATTGCAGGCTTTATTCAAGGCTAGATATGAGCAGGCTCTTGAGTCTCAGAAACTAAATATCAAGAAAATAGAGACACAACTTCGTCGAAAAGGTATCAACCCAGAGGACCCAGTTGCCATGGCCAGCATCCAGAGAGTTGCCTCGACATTCTTTAGAGCCATAGATGAGCAGCAGGGTACTCCCTATGTCTTCCATGGGGATAATCAACCTACTGCCGTGACTACCGAACTAAAAGACCCGCATGATCATCCATCTGAGGATAGCGACCAGGAGGATCTTGACAACTTCATTGCAGAAATAGAGGAGTCAGCAGAGAAGCAATGGGAGGAAGAGGAGGCGGCAGAGAAAGAAGAAACTGCAAGGCTGCAATATCGGTACAGAGAAGAGATGGGTGAGCGGAGGGGTTTCAGTAGAAGCTATGACAACTCAGATGGCGATGACGGAAGCCAGGGAAGATACAGGAGAGATAACAACAGCAGCAATAAATGGACAGCCGATACGAGGAGATGGGATGATGATAGCGAGATAGAGGAGTCAGGCGAGGATGTGGATGAGCGAAGGGGTTTCAATAGAAGCAATGACAACTCAGATGCTGAGGATAGAAGCCAAGGAAGATACAGGAGAGATAACAGTAACAATAAAAGGACAACAGGTTCGAGGAGGGGGGTTGATGATACTGAGCCGTCAGGCGAGGACTGGGACTTTGATGATGGCAGGGATAGCGTAGCTGGCTTTGACAACGAGAGGGGTGCACCTGATGAACATCCTCGACGGTTTGAAAGCATGAGACACGAGAGGAGCAGACCCAGCCACAGGCAGAACCATACGCCTGGGGCTTCCAGAAGTTCCAGCCGAACTCCAAAAAGTTCAGTTACCGTCTCTGATGGCAGCGAAGATGACGATTCGGACACTGAAAATGACGAGGTGTGGGGATCAGATTACAAGGAAGAGCCAAGCTCGAGAACCCCGAAGGTGAACTTCCCGAATTATGAGAGCAGCAGCAGCAGTGAGGAGGAGGAGGATAACAACGACAACTGGACGCGAGGCAGCAGGACCAGCCAGACGAAGAAAAATACGGATGAGGACTGGGACAGTGACTGAGAAATAAAAGAGCTGTCGAACCTGGATGTTCCATGGCTGCCATTGTCACATTTCATCCAATGAGTTGCCGTAGGAAGGAGTATGATATAAGCTTGTTTTGTGGGAGCATCCGTTATTGCCTGCTCTGATTCCACTCGACATCACGGCAAGTGATCGCAACTGTTTGAGTCTCGTCTCGAAATACGTAGTTGACATATCCCGGGCACATTCCTAAAGCAGTCCACTTGTTGCCAGCAGCCGTGTGGTGACCAAGGTGTTGAGTGTTCTCCTTACCGGAAGTGTGGCAATTTCAATGTTAAAGGGCCTGGTGGTTCTGCACATTTGACTCTCGTGCTCGGAGGTCATTTATAAGAACACACTTGATGTGAACAGTAACTTGCACATAGAAGAAATATTGTTTGCCCTGCTTGTTGCATACCCTTGAGTAATAATTTTTATTCTTTCATCGGGATACTCACCATAACGCTGGTGCCATCTATTTTAGTCGCTTTTTTTGCCGTGTTTATAACTTGTATGAGCCACATTTCAGGAAAAAAATCTGACAAATCTGTGACATTGGCTATAGATTCATTCTACATCAGTATACGTGCCTAGCATTTGTTATCTGGTAGTGTGTAAGATGTAATCGCCCCTTCCTTCCCCAACGCATCTGCATCATCGCCAATCACCTTGCAGATACACCACCTCCCTCGGCCATTGATGAATTTTGAGCATATCAATGATTTATATCAACCAAATATAAAAAAAGCAGTCTAGCCAACATAGAGTACCAAAAACACTGGTATCAAGCAGATGTAGGCCGTACATGGCATCATATAAAGATTGTTCCAGGACTCTGACAGAAAACTAGAAAAGTACTAAACCAAAAAAAAAGGAAAATTATTCCAACTACTTCCTGGTGGAAAGGGAAATCTTCCAATGCAATCAATTTTCTCCCTAAAATAATTTTCCTAAGTAGAATTGTGAAGATAGGAAATTCTAAGTAAATCAAATATCCTATTTCCACGGGCTCAAACGGCAGTGTTGACTCATGCCCGTTCTGGCGATCAAAAGTAATCGGATTTCACTGGATTTGATCTGAAAACTGTAGGGTATCAACGAGTTAGTGGAATCTGGAATTGTTTATCTTTTGTCCAGATGCCACAGCTCGTTGCAGAGACCTGTTTTCGGTCTCTTGCAGTTTACAATTTCTCCGAAAGAATCGACAAGCTGCTCAGCCAGGCTACTCGGTTCATTAATTAGTGTTTTGATGAATGTGCTCACGACCCTATGCTCATTCTCCGTCGACCTTAGACTCAACCAAGTCAAAAACTTCATTCTGAAATCAGTCTCTATGTGCCCCTTGCACTCCAACGACCGTATCACCTTCACGCAGTGCTCGTAGTCCTCATCCAACTCTGTAGGCCTTTTCAGAAGTTGTTTGCGACGGCAGATAGCCAAAACTCCATCCTGCTCACAGCTTTCAGTGTGCGCATCACTGGGCTGCTTTGCCTTGCCCCCTGGTCGAGATTCAACAGCAGGCGGCTCCGCACTCCTGACTGCTGCACAAGCCTCGGAGCCACCACTGTCATTTGATTTTAGAACTCCGTTATTTAAATCACGGCACTTCTCATGGGAAGAGTCTGTGTCCATGGGCATAGGTGCCTCCACATTTAGGTCAGGGACAGAAAATGCATTGAACTGAAGCCTGCGACAAGCACCAGATAACATCTGACCCTGTTCACTGTCTTCTTGCTGCTCTACTTCTGTGGCACTTCTGTCACAAGAGCCTTCGTACAGATCTTCAAAGTAGCCTTCTTCAGCCCAAGCTCGCCGCAAGATCTTTCCAACATCCCGGATCCTGAATCCACCGGACTTAAAAGCCTGGTTCCCATCTCTTCTCTGCATCCGCGGGCATATTGCCATTGCATTCTGCACCGCACGGTTGGTAAGTAGCTCGTTGCTCCCAGTATAACATTTAGATTCAGAATGCCCAAGGATCCCATCATCTGTGAATGATATAATTCTGAAGGAATACTCAGTGCATGTGGCAAGGCTATAAACAAGTATTTTTCGTTGATCTTTGGACAACATTACAGGCTCATCCATGCTTGGTTGCTCTCTGCTCTTCCAGTACCATAGCTTATAACCTTTGATGGTGTCTGATGATGCTGCTTTAGTTTCTTTTAAGATGATAACAAGGGAAGAAGATGTGATATCTTCAAATCTGAATCTGCACGCAGCAGGTAAAGAATCTGCACAAGAAGTGTGTGAGCGTAATTTAGAATCACATGACAATAATTATGATTAACTTTTCTGATTTTTTTTATTATGGCAGTCTAAGTCATTACCTCGAAGAAGCAAGTCTGGAGAACTCAACCACTCATCAGCTCTTTGAATCCCTTGAGAGCAAAGTTTAAGTATATCACTACCACCAGACAACCTGCTGACAATACCACGTGCCATCTTTGCCGACATTCCATCAAGTGGACCAACCTCACATTCGAGTTTTGCTTTTGCATCTTCAATAATGTCATGCAATTCTTTATGACAGCTCGTCCCCTCCAACAGCCGATAACTCACATAAATGCGATGGCAGAGAATATCTACTCGACGAGCCTCTTTTGCAACCACTAATTGCCTTCTCCAATAACTGCCAGATAGCAACATTCATGTCAACTTTACAAATTGATCAATAATCATGGAAAACGTGACAGGCATTCAATTTTTTAATAATGTCATAAGTGAACTGCATGTACATTGATGCTAAGAAGCCTAACATGGGACAGTAAAAACTGGAATTAATTGTTTGATTATTATAAGTGTGTGAGTAGAATATTTGGTCAATCTGCAGAAAGTTACACTGAGAGAAGGAACTTCATAGAAGGGAATATACTGGGTATAGAGTATCGTGCACGCTACAACTTGTCCGAACAGTTGGAAGTTTATTTGTCAAGCACATTTATTTGAACTAACAGGAGCTAGCGAAAAAAGATGACGAGAGGACTGTTCCTGATTCCAAGTTGAGTTGAATGCTGCATGTCAGCTATAAATAGTGATACAAAAATTCTAGCATCCCTCCTTTTGTGTTTCAGATACAAAGTTCTGAGAATTTATCGGCTACAACTGAAGAAACCCATTCTATGAAGAAAGAAATGCATGATGTTTCTGAATTACTGACTAATTTGAACCGTAATGTGACATAAGATAATTTGATGGAAGAGAATATGGCTGTGTATCCGAAGCAACTTCATTTTAGTCCAAGAATCCAAGGTTCTAAGGATGCAACAGTGTAGCATGGACAAGAATGGAGAGAACGAGATTTGCATGAACATGTACTTACCTTAGTATTCCAGAAACTTTCCCACATGAAGCACAAGAATAACTCCCATCAAGATGAATAATTTTCCCAATATCAAAGCATCCTACCCTCTTGTGTTGGAAGGCACACTCAATATGGCAAGAAGAACCACAACACTGAGTGTCATCATTTTCAGATGCACAGACTAGCCATAGACTAGGATCTTTATTGTCATCAAACTGATGGCAAATACAGCATGAGCACCTCTTGCAGAAAGAGTCTTCGGATGCTACAACAGCTTTGCAGGCCAAATTTCTACAGATCCAAGTGCTAGCGCATTTGGCATCACGGCCAGGATCCTCGCCATTAACCGCTTCCTTCTTACTAGCATGGCCATTTGCTGTCGTTAAGATGGCTGGAGATTGTTTCTTCAATTCAACATTCTTGCTTGCTTTAACAGGTGTAGATTTGGACATGTCTTCACTTCCGTTCAGCAAGCCACCTCCCCTTTCTCTTTTTACTCACTAGCATGGGTAGTATTCTTCTAGGGTAATAACTTCTAAAACATGCTGAATAGCTTGAAGAACCTTATCAAATGTCAGCCCTCTTTACTGCGGTGTCCTCATCCAGCAAGCATGATCACTGTCGAGTAACTGAAATGGAACATGATATTCTTTTATCAGCAAGAGTAGCTAATCGGAATACAAAATCCAAAACTCTACAGTAAATGTTACATGATCAACTAAGGGACGCACACGAAATCCATAAGGAATGTTTCAGATAAAAAATATTAACTCGTTAAGAATCTTTAATACACAAGAACACAAGTATGAAATATGAATCCAAAAGGAAACCAATGATATAGCACATCATAGACAATTGGCTCAGAATACAGATAGACTTTGGAATGAGTGAATGACTGCTAATATCAGACTTTCCTTTCTTGTGTTCAAGAAAGTATGTTTGTAATTCTACATAGAAGTAAAATATTCAAAAACTAGACCCCTTCTTAAGGAACTTTCTGGTGAACTACTAGATAATGAAAGTACTAAGTTGGCCCTTTGATGCAGAAGTACTAGATAGTGTAAAAGAATTCATAGTACTAGATTTGAACAGCTTTTACTAACATATTATGGTCACAGTCCATGGTTGAAGTCTCTTTAGAGCACACAAGATGGCAACAAAGAACCTACTTTAGGAATAATAAATAAATAACTAAAGCTACAGGGACTAGCCCCAGTGGCTACCTTGAGCTCCCTGCAGAGCCCAAGAATCAATCGACAGCTGGCTGGGCATGCACTCAGGCTAAGCAATGCTCAGTTCCTAGAGGGGAGTAATACATAATTAAAATATTTTAGCATCATTTAGCATGTCGCAAATAGCAGAAAGAGAGCAAAATTGGCATACAGTTAAAGAACAAATCTTTCTTCCTCTAAAGGAAAGAGAACAGTAAATTGTTACCCATGCCCTTTTAAACATTTCAAAGATGCCAAAATAACTAAACGAATATCCACTCTATAATTCCCCATAACAGAGCAATGCTCAACAAACTTAACAAAGAACCTCAAGAGTCAACCACATAGATAACACATAGGCTAACAAAGAACCTTAAGAGCCAGATAGATAACACATCAGGATCTGACCGAATGTGATTCAGGTGTGAGAATGGGGCACACAAATCCGTGAATTCAGGACTATAGGAATGATAGGGATAGATCCTCATTGGCAAGGAGATGACAAAAAAGAGTATCTCCCCTGATTTCTCCCCGGGACTCGTTAGAAGATATAATATGGGCTGTGTTTGGTTCCTGCACAAAGAGTATCTCCCCTGATTTCTCTATGCTATCTGGCAACTTGGAAGATCAATTACATGGTTTGTCTATATGAACAACATTGTGCTAAAGAGGTCATAAGAGTGTGCATCTTCCCAGCGCTTTAGGTCGCCTTACCGCCTTAAAAACAATGCACTGGATATCCTTATGCCTTAGCCTTACTGCACGCGACTAGTTTATTAGAAATCAATGAAAACAGAACTTAACTAGATATCAACTAATCAAAGCTAGAACGAGACATCAAGTTGGCAAATCAAGTTCCAGATATAGCAAATTTCTTAATTATAAATAACTAGACAACCTATTGCTTGACTATGTTATACACCAGCAGTCCAGCACATAGCATAATGACCAAATACTGAGGCAACCATAATACAGTCAGCACCACCAATCTATCTACTACAGTTAAGCACATGCCAAGGAGATAACAAAAAAGAGAGACGGTAGCATCACATAATAGCACGGCACCGCCCAGTGTGCTAGCTAGCTAGCTCGAACAAAAATCCACGAGAAGGATCAAGCATCATAACAGGTAGCAGAGCAGGACATAATTCGCGTACTGTTCTATCCTGTTGCCGCTGGCCGTGGCAAGTGTTTGAGTGGGCAGGCGCACGAGGGACCAGCCGCGTGATCCCAATTCGTGACGCGGACCAGAAGTAGGAGGTGGCGAGGGCGGCCTAGTGCGCAAGGTAGTCTCGCTCCGTTGGCAAGCGAGGTCGTCTGGTCTTCCCCGGCGCAGCGACCAGAGAAGAAGATAAGGGGGAAGGGCGTCGGGTGGGAAAGCTATGGGCTGTGTCCAATTATCTACACAAAGATAATCGCAACCAAAAGCTCGTAAGGGTGAGCGTCTTCCTAAACAAGAGCCCCAATCAGCATACAATGTTGATTTCACTCATGCAGTCATGCTGCCGTCACATTAATCAGTTCATTAGGGAGCAAATGCAACGGAAAAAGGAAGGAAACCCACGATGAGCTGTAATAATAAACCAGCGGAGCTGGCAATATCTAGGAAAGATCCTAGGTGATTAATCCAGTGAATCATAAGCTGCAATCGTCATGAACAAACCCTTTCCCGGGCAGCAGGCTAATTTTACTATCCAATCAAACTGATCCTATAAGAGAAGCAGCCCAGATCTATTTACTGCAGCTACCGATCTCATCAATGCTGCGTGGTGCTAGTGCTACGACAGGGCAACAAAAAGGGCAGGGTTCCATGGCTACTAGTACTACTACCCTTGACTACTGAGACCAACAATCTATCTACAACTGAACACGCGTATAGTAAGTAAACAAGCAGCGAGGAGCAGCGCGCACACACGGCAGCAACGGCACCGCCCGGCTTGGGTGCTGGCTGGCTAGCTCGGACCGGAATTCGCGAGGAGAAGCGCACGGGAGGGAGAGGGGAAGAGAGCGGATGCGGGGAGCGAGTTCCGTACCGTTGGATCCTGGTGCCGCTGGCGGCGGCGGCTAGGGTTTGGGCGGGGCGGGCGCGTGGGGGACCAGCCGCGAGCGAGATCCCAATGCGCGACGCGGGCGGGGAGGAGGGGGTGGCGGTCCCGCTACGGCGGCGAGCGAGCGAGCTGGTGTGGTCTCCCCCGGCGCGGCGACCAGGGAGGAAGGGGAGAGAGGCGTCGGGGGGGAAGGAATTGAAGACAAGTCTTCCAATGAATTATCTGCAAGTGGGAGAGAAGATCGACGAGGTTGTAACGGAACGGAGGAGGAGGAGGTGGTAAAAGCTGGAGAGAATTCCTTATTTGGCCTTGATTAAAATTTGGCTTCCTTTCTTGGCCCTGAAAATTTTATTCTTCCTTTTTTGACACTAAATTTTCAGTTTGTTCCTTATATGGCCCTCTAGTGCAAATTGAGAGTCAATGGTGTTAACTAGGTACGTATGATTACGCTTTTGCCCCTGGTGCAATTTGATTGGCTAAAAAAAAGGAAATGAAGTCCCGTGGACTCTCCCTGTGCTCGTACCTCTTCCTCCTCTTGGACTCTCTCGACCCTGTGCTCCAACGCTGCAGCCATGGCAGCCTCCCCTTGTCACTCGGCCACCCCAGGTGCAGCCGTTGGCCGGATCTGAAGCTTCTCCGCCTGATCTACTCGACCCCTACAAGCAGTTTGGTTACTCTCCCCCTCTGCTTGACCTTCCTGGCCCCTAAATGCCGCCGCCCTTGCCACAGAGCACCGTCGCCCGGGCCCCAAATCGACGCCCCCGAGGCCCAGGCACTCGCGCCGGTCGATATACCCTGCCCACTGTCGCGCGCGCTCGCCACCATCCCGCCGGACGCACCTGCTCCTCTTCGTTTCCGTCGCGATTCCACCTCCAAAACGTGATTCCTCTTCGTTTCCGTTTGATTCCAATGGAGGGGACCTCGAGTCCGACGCACGGGTGCTGCTAGAGCAGTCGTGCACAGTCGTTAACTCCACGACGCGGTCGTGCACGGGTGTGGCCGGACTGACGTGCGGCGGGCGAGCTTGGGAGGGCGGCGGCCGCCGTCCGCGCGTGGGGGTGGGATGGGATCCGCGCAGCCTTCGCTCCCCCGCTTGGGTTAACCGCTGCCGCAGTTGATCCCGCAGCCTCGCCGCTAGGATGGAGGCGACAGGTCGTGTCGGGTTGGGTCGTGAGCACGGGTGGTTGCCTTTTTCTATTTTTCTTTTTCTTTTGTTCTTTCCAGTCCATTGTATCGATCAGGGTTATACTAGTACAGAGAACAAAATCTTAACGGAATGAGCTGACGGAATTGACGGTAGGGCCATATAAGGAACCAGCTGAAAATTCAGTGCCAAAAAGGGAAGAAACAAATTTCTAGGGCCAAGAAAGGAAGTCAAATTTTAACCAGGGCCAAATAAGGAATTCTCTCTAAAAGCTGAGCGTATACGTGAGGGCTTGGTGGGACCCAGTCGGTCCTCGCCTCCTCGGTCTCTCCAATTCACACTGCCGAGCTGAGTGGCGCTTCTCCTTTATTTTTAGTTTTTCTATTTTGGTCAAGACTCAAGACAGTTCTTCTTTTAGATTTTCCCTCTCCTCACCTCCAAATGGAGGTTGTCGAATTTTCTTCGCACTGCGCCGATGAGAGTGAGAGGGAACCCTACCCATCTTATGTACGGTACGGTTGTGCGTGGTAGGGTTAGGCTTGACGCTCCCTCGTCAAACCAAGTGGCGCTTGGCGGTTCTTTTTCATGCAACAATCAGCATCAACTCTCTTTCTTTCTTTCCCTCCCCATGACACCAAATAGAGATACGGGTGAAAGCATAGGCAACCTTCGTCTTTGTGTGCAAGCTAGGTTGCGGGTTACCTCTCCCTTCGTCCGCTGGTGGAGCGGGAGGGGAGCGTTGTCTTTTTGTTCCAGACTTGTCCGGGGCCGGTTAGGTTTTAGAACAACGGCGGTTGTTTAATTACGAGAAATGAAGAGGCGTCCGTCGACAACTTGCTGCGCTGATGAAATGAAGAGGGCTCTTCAAGTAAAGATCGGACCCAAAACCTAGCATGTTGGATCATCAAAGCCAGTCGCCGCTGATGAGAACAGTGATGACTCCTATACAAGCGCGGATCAGACCCAAATCTAAGAGTGTTGGATCATCGAAGGCAGCCGTCGCTGATGACAACAGTGATGATGACTCCATGCCTCCTATACGAAAACGGATTAGACCCAAGGCTAAAAGTGTTGGAGCATCGAAGGCAGTCATCACTATGACAACAGTAATGATGACCCAAGGCTAAGATTGTTGGTCATAAACCTGGTTTCAAAGTACTCACGGGAGGAATAGACTTAGTATAGTGTGTGCCTGGTCATGATTCAAATTAAGGAGGTGATGTCGGCCTAATGTCATGGAAGTTCTCATGTTTTTTGTCTGATACATCCACAAGTTCATTGTGTCAGCCTAGGAAATTCATTCTCCGTAAACCTATCAGTGTAGGTTACATGATTACAATCACAGGACTAGTTGTTCAAGAGTACGCTGACGTGCTAAAAACATCCCTGTTGCATATATATAATCTCTCATTTTCATAACATCCCTATCAGTGTGGGTGTTCTAGGAAATATTTCTCATGTTTCTGAAGTTGTCCAGTTTCATCTTGATGTACAAGAAGGGATAAATTTGGAGGAAATTTCTCATTATAAATCCTCATTCTTTTGATTTTAACAATATTGCAATATTGTTCTTGTAACCTTTATATTTCAGATTAATAATTTACCATGCACTGCATCGAGTAGGATTTCCTTTTGCGCTATTTAACTTTTTTGCTGCAAGGGTAAAAGTAGATGATTTCATTTGTCATAAAATTTGGACAATTAGTGCAAACGAATGACTTAACCCAGGTAACTGGTGCAAAATATATAACATTGTCATGTTCTCTTTTATATAATGTTCTATTGCGTAGTGGATTATTTTATATTTGGTATAAAATTCCGAGTAGGCCTTATTTGACATAAGTTGTAAAAATATTTGTTCAGAATACAAACATATCAGCGAGTGGATGTTTCTTTGCGGTCTTTGAATTTAGGGAACTTTTTTTTGATGAGTTTGATCATTTCACACAAGAGAATGATGTGTCCGCTGTTTGAGAAGAATTTGAAACCTCGTTGTCACCAGTTCATGAAGTCGGCAATAGGCCGAAGCACATTCGGTGTCGGCGGCTGGCTAACAAGGACCTGACCTGCACCGCCGGTTCGTCAAGTCGCCCAAGGTCTCCTTTTGTCTGTTGTCTACGTTTCTACCAAAGTTTTCTAAATCCAGTCTATTTTTCATTGATGTTGGTAGATGGCACCACAGAACGCCTTCTCGGGCCATCTGGAGATATGGTTTTCCAACGAGACTAGGCACTCAGTGCTCTTTGTCAATGTAGTACCAAGGGAGGGTCGGCATACAAATATCGAAGAGCGCATGGAGCTGATAGGCCACATTCAGGAAGATAAAAGAGCCGCCTTTGCTGCATGGGAATGGGCACGCGGCCACCGGGTTCGTGGTTGAAGAAGGATCTGCTCATCGGAAGATCCTCACCATCGCTCACGTTTTAGAGCATGCATTCACAGCGCAGTACAATCTGTTCGGCGAACAGGTTCTTCATCATGTATGTGTTATGTGATATGACTATATACTAATCCTCATGTACTTTGAATATCCATTTTTCTGAATGGGCCGAGAACGCATTATACTAAACTTTCATACTTATTTGTATTTTTATCACATTATGGTTTAATTGAATATATATTCCATGTTAATTAGTTAGTATTGTTAACCACATAATCATGTTTATAAACATTTATAATTGTGTTTTTTGTTATATAGTTTTAGTGTATATGATTGAAAATATATTTTAATTATGCAAGAAGATTTTCCTTTCCGAGCCCTTAATTAACAAGATACAAGAATAGAACCACCTTTAATTTGAAAACAAAAAAGGACAAAGATGCACTCTTCGTTGAATTATTATTTTCTAAAATTGGTGAATGATATAGTTTATATGTGTATTATGATGTGAAGTGTTCTTCTCTCTATTCTTATTATTATTAAATATAGTTGTAGAGATTGCGAAGCATACGAAACCTAACAAATATCTTAATAGAGGTGTGAAGTGTATGATTAGATAAAAAGTTTATAGAAACTTCTAGAGTGTAAATTAAACTGTGAACGTGATCACTTTTCCATGATAAAATAACTATTCAAGTTACAATGGGTTCAATAAAAAGTTGATAACATCTTAATGTTCTGTACTTGTTATTGTAATTGTATATCTTATAGTAATCATTGGCAAACATAAAAATATTACAGGTTCTATTACTTCTGCACACATAAAATTCAATTACTTCACATGCTACCAACAATATGCTCTGCATCACACGGTGTATAGACACGCACTAGTAGGAAATAGCCTACTAGCTAATTGCATGTCGATTCGGCCCGTAATGGCGCATTTTACACACGCCATTGGTTATGCGCCACTAGTATTAGCTAATAGCAGCGCGCAAAAGCTACGCGCCATTATTAGTTGTGCCGCACTGACGTTCGAGCGCAACACGCCATTGGTAACTGTTAGTACTGACAGAAGCGGACGCCAGCAACGAACACGCCACCGGGGAACTAGCGCCATCAACCTAATCGACCAGAGACCCAAAGGATAAAATAGGAATTCGGGCGCGAAATTTCATTCATTTCTTAGATTTATTTTAAACATCTAAACGCCATCTAAATCTAAATCCTAATCTAATATCCGGTGGTGAGGAGCTCGGACGCCCGTCGTCGGAGGTGACGTCGACGATCGGCCTTGAAGGTGGTGGCGGCGACGGCTACGACCTTGAGGAACATAGATGCCCTGGGTCGCTAGAACTAGAGGAGCCACATATGGCAGGGAGGAGATCCCGGGAACTTCCTGCCTCCGGTGTGTAATTTTTGATATGTTACTTGTGTTTCTGCGAAGTTGTAGGGCCAAGGGATAGGCCTTGTGAGGACCGGAAATAGACTTCCCCCCTCTGCAATCATGTCAATCCCAAGATAAATGTTGACAACACAACGAAATGAATACCATTGCAAAACGTTCAAAAGTAAATTACTACAAAGTATGAATAGCAATAGTTCACATAGTGCAATGTCTTGTGACATTTTATTTCTATCAGAAATCTCAGCAGAAATATAAAGGACGAAGTGACTCCATCTCAGGCACAAGGCAGTCAGTGTACTCCACGAGGTCTCACTCTTCAACGTCGTCGTAGTAATAGTCGTCCCCTTACTTTGTTGTGTTCTGTAATCAACAAAGCAATGTGATGAGTACATAATGTACTAGGATGCCCCCTCACGCAAGACCTATAATAGCTACATGTGGCTTTAAAGGAAGGTTGTATGATTCTTTTGCATAAAAGAAAACTTTATTTGCAATATCATAATATATTTGATAAAGGGATTTGCGACGAAAACCAGGTTTTGTGTTCAATGTAATATTTCTCATCATAGTGAGTGTCCTTAGACACCTCACGTTCTCCATAAGTTTTCAGAACATGAGTAGAGGGAAGTACCAAAACAGGTTCCTGTATTTCAGAACAGGGGTAGTGGGCATGCCTCTGGGCGTTCATATGTGCCCGTTCATAGGATTCAGCCCATGATTATATTTTGTACCAATACATATTAGTTCTAAGAACAATCAGTGCATATACTAAGACATGTATCGCTGTGCCATGTATCGTTCACTAGATATCTTTTTCTGGTGTAAGTGTTTGTTTGAATAGCTGAGCAGAGAGTAATTTGTTAGGACCTATGGGATATAATCAAGCCTTGTGTACTACTCCAAATTAAAGCCTCGATCCCACATGAACTTCCAGCTTTCTTATACAGTATATGATTAAAAAAAATGCCATACAAGAGAACCGTAATCTACCTGTTACATAAGTTTCACCATAGTACTTCCTCCGGTCCGAAAAAAACTGGCGCGGGTTATACATACGATTCGTACGTGATAGGTAGTATTCTCCCGACACTTTTCGGATCGGAGAAGAGTAGTATATTGCAGTCTTCGTTACCAAGAAACACTACAACACTTGATGTACACAACAAAACCATTACAGCTCTTTTATGTATAGCATCTCTCGTGGCATATCGAGGAGCTCTGGCAGCTTGCAACGAACTCCTCTTTTGGAGCCAGATCGAAGATGCTACCCGAACCAGCTGACTAGAGATTGTTCGTTTGCAAATGGCGGACACCCCAGTGGCCATTTAAGAGTTCTAGAAGAGGCTCAAGAGAGTGGCACCCGTTGCCCGTGCTATAGAGCCGACGTGGCATCTAAGGACAAGGCCAGCTTCAGCGCCGTCACCGAGTTGTGGGGTCAAGGTGCGCGTCGCGCTGCTAGTCAAGACTGATGTAGCTGAGCCCAAGGACCCCATACGTTTGCCCGGCTGCCAACAAAACACAGCCATCCAGTGATACCAAGTCATGACTAAAGATACTACCTTGGATACATAATAAGTGTCGCAGTTTTGAACTAATCACAGTTTTGAATTTAGATCCTCTTTTTAGCCAACAAATTAAGTAACACTACTTTGGACGCTCAAACCCAGCAAGAAGGCTCAAACCGGCAAGAAGGCAATAGCTCAGCAAATGAATTTAGATCAGTTCTTTTGGCTCGGCTCAGTCATCAAACAGGGAGGGATGAATGTTGCCCACGACAGTTGGGCGTCCTAGCTCAACCTGGAGGTCGCCTTATGGAGCACTTACTACAAAGCAAAAGAGGAAAACATGTCGACCCTGCATTCATGTGATTCGATCTACAACTTCATGGCCAAGATGTCCATGGAGACTTGGTCTTTGTCGGACTCCAACAGCCTATCTTCTGAGACCATCAGCACAACAGAAAATCTCTTAGGATAACAGTTTGGTAGGGATCAAAGTTAAGTAATGTGCAATTTTTATGTTACCTTTTTCCAGGGTGAAGTCTTTCAGGAACCTAAGGATTTTGCTCTTGTTTGTCAATAGTATGCTGACGATCTCACGTGGCTTGTTCTGATTGGCAGTGAACAACTGAATGTAAACACAAAAAGTATACATGTTTAATTACTCTTTTTTTTGCGAAGGATACGTTTAATTACTCATGTCTAACTAAATAAAATGAGTATGTCCGAAAAAACAGAGACTCGAAACTGTACCTTGAAAACACGAAATGCCTCTATTTGGATAGCCTTGCTTTGTTCCTGATGATGTGAACATGACAGGTTAAATAAACTTACGCCGGTCAAAGATACTCATAACTGAATGTACACCACAACTTGGATATTATTTTTTGCATATTCAAGGACCAGGATAGCATCGAGTTGCATTTATGACTGACTGCAAAAGGCATGCTTTTCACGAAACATGGTGAAAAACGCAGCTCACCCTTAATAGGTTCATTAGGACTATGAGGTTTTGCTTTGAACTGACGTATTGAACCATCACTGTTGAATTTGCTCTGTCCAGAAGAATGTCCCCCAAAAGCTGAAACATATATCGTGTGCAAGTAAAAAAAATGTTAAACTAAACCACTCACCATGAAGACTATTTTCAAATGTTACCAGAAGGAATTCAGTATAGCAAACTTTGAAAAAGGTTGGTGACAGCAAGCCGACAGATATAAAACTTACCTGAATTGATTGCCTTCGAATGATATAGTTGGAAGATTGTAGCAGTTTCGAGTTAAATTCTGAAAAGAACTGACATATGTATCGAGATTAGAAAGTGGAAATTTTGATTGAGCTTAGGTGTACCTACACTCACTAAGTTTGGATTTTTTTGTCATGTCACAACTGTAAAAATATCTAGGAAAAATCATGAGAGGGGTACAACATTCTAATGTATTTCTTTTGCTTCTCCCAAATTGCACAACCTATTAATGTGAAAATTACGAGTCAACTTAACTTTAATGCTAAATGTGTAGCTTTTTTCCATAAATTTTATAGTACAACAATAATATTTAAAAGAAGTGACGATGTGGTACAACCCAACTTAGCAATCTCTACTCAGTTAGAATAGAGCTACCAAAATATAAATTGACGTGTATTATAAATAGTCATTACATCTCCTATCTACTTAGTGGTTGTACACAAATTAATATGGTGTTGAACATGAACATATATTCAAGTAATTTCTCTATAAAATAATATCAGTCTATTTTTTCTAGTGCCCTACTTCATGATAAACCATGTAATCACTAGTAGAGTTTCATTATTCCTTGAAAAGAAAAAGATATTGCAAAACATTATAGTGCAAATAAAGAAATGCAATTCCAAGACATATTCTTACAATCCAATATTTGTTAAATGTTGTCGATAAGAAATTTAAACACTATTACTTGCTATTAAATATCATCTCATCATTACAAATAAAATCATCATCAATTTTTTTTGAAATGTTCAAACACCTTTGGACAAAATAACTTACCCAATCATAATTCTTGGTGAAGAACTCGGAAGCGCATGATTTATGCCTTGTTAGGAGTTCCTATTACATTTGTAATTAAAAAATGTCATTACTAATGTTACACAAACACTTGTGAGAGTGGTACCTTATTCGTTCATATCTAAATGTAAATATTTAATGCTATACTTTGTTACGAGTCTCTGGATTTGAAGAGTTGTCTTTAAAAAGCAGACGGATACAAAATTCTTGAACTCACCTTAAAAGTCTTGAAGGCATCTGATGCTAGGTTAAAGTCTGGAAACTGAATATAATCAAAGAATTTCTTCATGTGCTGAGAAAATAATACATGCCTACAAGATGCTAGCAAATATATATTAATATTGAAAACTTAAAAGAAAAATTTAGACTAATTAACCTTGAAACTAGTAACGATATTCATCGTATTTTCATAAGAATATACAAGATGACATCATTGAGAGGTATTAGATTATAAATAGCTTTGTTTTGGCCACATTTTAGCAATATGTAAGCTATTTGATAGTAACATCCATATGGAAACCTTTATTTCTTCATAAGAACAATATCTAATTCATAATAATACCTTGCGGCAACTTGGTGGCGTATACAGTCCCTCAACATTGAACTATAATGTATCGCAATGTCCATGTTATCGTACCTACACAAAGATGATAAATTACATGTGGTAAGTTCCAACTTATAATTAACATAACAAGCAAAACTATACAAATATGATGATTTTAAATGATGAACATTCTGAATTTGTGTGGCTAGAAGCTAATGTTTTAAAAAAAAACTTCTACGGATTATGAATATGGATCATATCAAGAACTATACGAAAAAACTTGTGAACTCAAATGGGAACAAAAAGCTCCAAATTACTTACCCACACACTAATATATCCAAAAGATCTTGGTTAACTTCCAGGTAATCAGAAGCAACCATCTTGCAGTCCACCTTTTGTCTTTGCAAGTTTGCAATAACTTGAGTTACATCCTTCTGAGTCTAGGAAAAGGAAAAACACATCTTCTTATGTAAAATATTTACAAGTTTATTAACTTTGTTTCTGGCTAAACAACCATCATGTGGGATAGTTATTGCCCATGAAACGGCGAGAAAGGTTCCAACCTATATAATAATAGGACCCGATCTTGTTATTTATTGAAAAAAGAGTAGCGACCAAGTTTCTCGAGAAAAGATTAGGGGCATTTTGACTTACTTCCAAGTCCATATATGGAAGGAAAACAATTAGTAGACGCAGTGTATTCTCTTTGAAGAACTCCTTAGTCAATTGCGTGCATGCTTCCGCAACCGGCTCTGCCTCGCCATTTCCATAGAGAGTATATTTCATCTCTCTGATATTCTTGCTTAGATCTGCCATCTGCATTGTAAGTTAAGCATGGATTTAATCATATCAAGCGCATCAAAGTATTAACAAGAATAAACTTACCTTACCGTCCTCGTTAAAAAATTACATTTGCAATTGTAAACATAACTTCACTTTTCAAGTAGTTTTTTTATTTCTATTGGGTTAATAGCACTTTACTTCTGCTCATATGAACTATGAACGACAATAGTTCAAATTTAACACATTCATCAAACACAAACCGAGCGCTTGAGCTTGGATCTCAAGCTCTCTGCCCACATCCCTCTTTATGGTTGCCTCCAATGTTTCAGTACAACCAGGCCCATCAGGCTACACCATGCAACAGCCAACACGTATCATCCTCCTTCCTAGTTTTCCCGGTGAACAACCACTACTATTTCCCAAAACACATATACCAATGTGTCATCTTTGGTGCATGTATGGTTTTCTTCTAATGAACCGATCTCTGTATTGTGTTTCAGCTCGTTTTTCTCGTAGTATGGATCAACACTCCTCTTCTAATTGAAATTGCAGGAACTTTGGTCCCTTTTTTACAACCCACCTACCGTAGTCTATATTTCATTTTTTGTTGTTGTTGTTCACACTTTAGCAATAAAAATAGTCTTGCTAGTTCAAGTTGAGCAAAATTGAGTGAGATTTTTTTTTTTTGAGATTTTGTGCCGACAGAAAATTAGTAAATACGACAAAACATACGTGAACACCGCAAGTTTCAAACTTAGGAGTAGAAGAATAAGTGAACATGCATGATCACCTTTTGTTCGCGCCTGGCGCCACAAGGTTCAGGATTGTCGTCGAGGAAGCGGAGGAGTTGCGCCGTGTGGCGCACCAGCTCCGACGGATCCCTCGGCTTGGACCGGAACAGACCCCGCTCCCGCCGCCTTGGCACTGCTGCCGGACACGCACGGCCACAGACAACCCGTCATCGAGCACGGCGGGACACTGACACTGCAAGCGGGCTGGCTGCCGCCAGGGACGAAGCTAGAGAAAAATAGGAACCGCCGCCAATGCCCACTACACAATTATTGGGAGGGCAAATGTGAGGCAAGGTAGATGAATAGATTCACGGTGCAACAAAAAGAGTTGCGGCGGTGGCGTACCTGGCAACCTGGACTCGTACGTCGGGTTAAAGATTATGTCGCCGCCGGCCGGCCGGCTAGATCACCGGAACAAAAGAAATCGTTGTCGCCGGCTCCACGCTGTGTGGCTACACGGAGGTGCAGGGATTGATCTGGATTACAAGGTTTCTGGGCAGTGGGGGATTGGGGATCACCGATCGATCGAGGCGGCGGCGTGCTGCCTACTGGTGCGCGGCTCGGCCTACTGCCGCGCGTTGGAGCGATCGAGCGGAACGTGTATCCTGTGGGCTGGGCCTTGTTTTCTTCTGTGACTGGGCTGGGCTGAAGCCGGAGGCTACTGCTCCCCTAATCACTCCCAAGGTTTCGGATACCGGTTCAAAAAAAATTCCGGAGGGGGCCGATATTTCCGGTAGCCGGGGTTACCGGAAAATACCGGCCGGTTACCGGCCCGAAATTTCGGCAAGAATTTAGGATATAAACTTAAAACGTAAAAAAAAATTCAAATTCAAATTTTCCAAGCATGAATTCATTTCAAATTTGACTAATCCGGGATTTTTCATCCGGTATACACAAATTCCGGGGGGGGGGGGGGGGGGGGCGATAAATCCGGTTACCGCGGTATTCCGGCCGGTAACCGAAACCCTGATCACTCCTTCCTCTAATTGTGTATAGCAAAACTCCTTCCTCTAATTGCGATTTCGTGTGATGTATTTTGTCCGGATTATTATTATCCCGAAAAAAGTTGATACAACCCCCACAACTATCAGGTTACGGACGCAACACCCCTAACTTCAAAGTGCCATACTTAACCCAGTCAACTATCCAAAACCAGGCAATTAACCCCCCGCCCCCCTAAATGCCACGTTGCATTATATAATTAGCCCATAGCGACAAGTCAACGAGCCTCCCTTTATTGCGCCTCTCTCCCTCGTGTTGACCGCGCCGCCAGAAAGCAAGCGCGCCTCGCGTCATGCCCGGTCCGGCGAGACTGACCACCGCGCCTCTCCCTCCTCCTTCGGTGACTCGGCCTCGAGCCTCCGCCATTCCTCATCCACAGTCACGCCGCCGCACCTCCTCATCATCACGTTGGAGCACCTCCACAGCCGGTCGCAACCACGACCACCGCACGCGCGTGAGGTCGTGGGGGTACAGATCGGGAGTGCGACAACGCGGTGAGGCAGTCAGGAGTGCGATGACGCGGTGAGGCAGTCGGGAGGCGGGACAAACCAAACGGTCACCGCGTGCGATGACGGTGACCACCAGGGCAGAGTACAGTGCATGCCAACGACCACGGTTTGGGAGGACTGCGAGCCACCACGATGACGATGGAGTGGACGACGAGGACAGAGCAGAAACAACGAGCAACAAATTGAACGCGACGAAGTTCGGTCGGAGGCGAGAAAGAAGTGGACCGTGAGGTCCTTTCTGAGCTCCCCGAGTAAAAAATCGCTGAGACAAGGAAGAAGAGGAGGTCGAGGTAAAACTTTTCAGCTGCTCAGTCCGACACGGGGGAGTCCATGGTGTCGGTGCGGCGACGGTCTTCCATCGCTGCGCTTGGGAGCTAGTGGTCATGACGATGTGAAGGGAGAGAGGAAGTTGCCTGGTATTGGGAACGTGCCACGTCAGCAAAACCATTATGCAAAACAGCTTACCAGGACTGCCCAGATTTGAATAGTTGAGGGGGTTAAGCGCAAAACAGCTTACCAAGACTAACCAGATTTGGATAGTTAAGGGGGTTAAGCATGCCACAAAGGTCCTTAATGTTAGAGCTTGGTTTTGCTTGTTTTCTTCTTCGTCAAATGGAGATGGCTTCGTCTGCAATAAGTGATTTTCCGCGCTTCGTTCGACGGCGTGATCTCCTTCCCGACGTCAATGGTGGCTTTGGAAGATTAAGTTTGTCTAGGTATGGTTCTTTAGATCTTGCTTCGCCAGATCAATCTTGGATTGTTTCTTATGATTGTCGCGAGGAGGATTGTCCTCGCAATATCTATCCCAGCTACTACGTCTTCGGCAATGGTGATTCGTTCTCTCGGCTCCCAACGACGTCGACAAAGTGGTTCGGTTATTTGTCCCTGAAATATCAGTGGTGGTGCTCTTGCCGATGTTGCTTGGTTAATTTAATGGCTGCGTGCGTGCACAAAGCCTTGGCATTGCGGCTCAAAATTAAAAGGGGAGAACCTTCGTTGGTATTCACAGGTCTGTGGTTTGGTGTATTCGGCGTTGTTCTACGGCTGCCTTCAGAAAAGTACAAGATTGTGTCATGCAAGAAGAAAGGGCTTGAAGATCTCATAGATTTGCTCGTCTCTTTTAGTATTGTTTTTGTAATCGATGTAACCGTGTACTCTTTACTGATTTAATATATATGGTAAAATTCAAAAAAAAAAGCATGCCACTTTAGAGTTGGGGGAGGAGGGGGAGGGTGCTGCTTCCGAAAACTGATAGTAGTGAGAGTTACATGAACTTTTTTCTATTATGAAAAATATGTTTATATCGTATGCCTCCACAACCATCATCAAGTACTGCCTCATAAATTCACATTTCCTTCTCTCATTTTTTAAATTTGCCGATGAATCGGTAGTTTAGTCTGTATTGAATATTTTTCTGGTCCATTAGTTGTTGATGATTTTTTATTTTTTGTGATAAAATCAATTTCATAATAATAAGGAAAATTGATTTGTTATAATTCTTGTAATCAAATGCAGAGTAGTGCTACTTAGTTTCAGCACTCCTGGCCGTGAAACATTAGTAACTCTTCTACCATCGAGGACACTACGTGTTACGGGCCTTACGACCATTAATTAGTTGGTCGCTCATTGCATCTCGGCGCTAATTGCTTCCTATATTCCCACTCACACACCACAAGTTGTTGGTCATCTTCTGTTAGTACAAAAAACTTACTCGAGTTTAGGAGCTTTTCTCTAGAAAATTTGGAGAAATTTGGCAAATAACAGTATATTCCGATTAAGTATCTCTAGCGAGTAGCGACACAACCTGGGCTAACGTGTTTGACCTTGCCCAGATTCTCATTGCACCTGATGTGAGTTACAAGGACACAACTAGAGCTCAGTCGACTACAATGTAACTAAATCTCGACCGGGTGAAGTCATCCAAGTCTCGATTGCCTATCACAACTAATGTGCAACTCTTAAAACAACATGATTCACAATGCAAATCCGACGGTCGTAAATTTGTTTTGTAAATATGATCCATGTGTAATTAGAAAAAACTCAATTCTAACCACCGTGTAGCCCGAAAATTCTTAGCTCGTGCAACTCCGAAGCCTAAAACGATCTAACGATGTGTCACTTGTCTTGAGGTATATAACTTAATCGCCGTTCGGCCGGCAATTTAACAAAACCAAATCAGAATTTTATACCCACGCTCTTTCGATATAAAAGTGGATTGGTGTAAATCAAGGTCAAAAATATTGTTCTAAGAGAAATAGCGGCCGACTACTCTAGATGCTATACACGCTATAGCATGCTAACCGTGCTACATTTTATTTAGCGCTTTGAACAAAAAAATATAACAAAAAAGTAAAGGATTTTTGAACTAGAATAAACAATATTGCATAGCCACATATAAAAATTATTCTCCAATTGTCTAGAAGCCTAACATCATTATCACACATAGGAACAATATAGCACAAATTATTATTCAGAATCATATGCATTAGCGATATTATCCTCCAATTCATAAGAGAAACCAGCAGATTGCAGTTCATCACCATGACAAACAGAAATTAACTTCTTCTTTTTCCCAAGGTGAAGAATTCAGACCGTTCATCACCATGACAAACAGAAATTAACTTCTTCTTTTTCCCAAGGTGAAGAATTCAGACCGTTGAGCTGATAGGCTGGAAAAAAATAGCGCAACCGCTATGACATTTTAGCCTATTATAGCGTGCTATTTTCACGAATACCACCGTAGCAAGCAAACTAGTAAAAATATACCATGGACTCTCCAGATATGTTATAGCAGGCTATTAGCATCGAAATAGCGGGCTATTTTTTTCATGTGTAAATTGGGTGTTATAAAAAACGGAAAATCTATTCAGCAGGTGCCTTACATCTGGACCGTCGATAAGCGAACGAGCGGGTGCGATTAGTGCAATCCCACAGCGTGCGCCCCACGGGCGAGTCGCGCTCGACCACCACGGTCAGCGCCGCCCACAGTCACTCGACCTCACCCCGCCGCCTCAACCTCGCCCCGCCACCCAGCGCCGCCGGCCTCAACCTCGTCGCGCCCTCCGCCGGCCGCCGCTCTGCCCGCCGCTCCGCCATCCTCTCTGCCTGCCGCTCCGCCCTCGCCGACGCGCGGAGGAGAAGGAACTCCGACCTCCGCTCCACCCTCGTCCGGCTCAACGGGAGCTCTCCTAGTGGCGGCGCGTGGAGGAGGAGAGCAGCTCCGGCCAGCTGCTCCGGCCAGCGCGTGGAGGAGTAGGAGGACCCGATTGTTTTTTATTTTTCTCTTCAAGGACCTTTTTGTAAAACTTTGGACCTTTTTGTAATTTCCTATTCATGCAGAATGTCCCTACTCATACGTGTTACCAAACAACATCTCTCTTCAACAAGTTTCAACCCATACGAGCTACCAAACATGCACATAATCGGGATTCTCTTCTCTCCACGCGCTCGGTCTTCTCACGTGCGGCGCGCGGTGGGTCCCACCCAAGTTCTCTCTCCCCACTTCTCTTGCTCCCAAATTCCTACCTTTTTCGACCGAGACGGAGCCAGCCAAGACGGTGCCGGCGACGCCGCTGCGGAGTGGAGAAGGCGGTCGTCGATTATTGACTTAACGAGGAGGTTTAGAGGCTCATTTAATCCTTTATTTCCCACTCACAACTTCTTTGTCAACTTCTATCTGTACCAAAACTCATTCAACTTTGGGATATTTTATCTGTAAAACATTAGAAGACTTTGGCAAATATATCTTAGTTTAGTATCTCTATAGTCACGACCAACGTGTTAGACGCTACTCCGGTTCTCATTGCACATGATCTGAGTTATAAAGGCAAAGTTAGATCTTAGTTGACGAGATGTAACTAAATCTCAGTCGAGTGGCATCATCCAAGTCTTAGTTGCCTATCGCAACTCATGTGTAACTCCTAAATCAACACAGATGACAATAGAAAATCAAACAACTAGGTCTTTTTTTAGTTGTAACCCACGGTGTATAATAGAAAACTTAGTTACAACCCGTCGCAATTGGAAAGGTGTCATGATTTTCTTATTTATTCTCTTCCCAAGAAAGAATTTTTTTCCTAAAGAGGAAGTTACAAGTCCAAGAATAATCAGCCATCTGCAAATCTTTCTCCATGAAAATCCTTGTTTGGAATTGTGTGTGTGTGTGGGGGGGGGGGGGGGGGGGGGGGGGGGAGGGAATGCGACAAATATTTTCTTTTCAATAGATTCTCGACGTATGCGCCCGGAAAGGGGAAGCAGCACCGATACGTGTGGCTCATCCACAACTCTCTCTATCGACTCCCCCTCCCGGGCATAGAAGATAAGGTCCACAAGTTATGGTCTAATTAAGCCCTTTCTTCTTCCCTAATCCAAGTAACGGCAATACAAAGGCAGACTACCGCCATTCGCTCCTAGCTTCGGATGCATGTTCAAAGATTTATTCAGATTCTCGACATTAACAATGTGTCAACTTCCGATTCGAAAGATGAACCGACATATTGCAGCTGATCACCAGTACAAAAGGTAGCAACTTCTTATTCTTCCTAATGTGGAAAATTTGGTCCTTTGGGCTGGAAAAAAATTGCGTGCGAATTTCGTCAATAGTATCATAGCGAACAAAAGTACTCCCTCCGGTCCACTTTAATTGTCGCAGAGAGTAGTAGGGTAGTAGTACAAATACTAGAGACTTGCGACACTTAATCCGGATCAGAGGGAGTAGTAAATTTAGCATGTACTCTCCGGATATGGTATAGCCTGCTATTAGCGTCGAAATAGCACACTATTTTTTTCATGGATAAAATCGAACTGTACGATCGACTAAAATCCTTTTTTTTTTGCGGGGACTGAATTCCCGGTGAACCGAGAGTTAGCAAAGCATGAGTTTTATAACCATGCTCCTTCATCAATATAAGAAAGTGAATTTAACTCGATGTATAAGTTGAGTGTAAAAATTGAGTAACTGTACTGAAAAATCTCAGGACGCCGGCTTTTGGAATCGCGGTGTCATTTTGAACTTTTGACGAAGTGGGAGTTGCGTCATTGCGTGTGGTGACTGTCTTCCTTCCTTCCCCTCGGCGCCTCTCTTTCGGTTCGCCCACAGAATTCCCCATCGGTCGGCCGCCACTCTGCTTCTCCTCTCAGTCCGCCGAGCCCGCCGGCAGCAGCAGCGCGACGCCGCCCGCCAGGCCGCACCGGCGCGGGCCGGTTCCTTCCTCTGCCGGTAAGGAACCAACCAACCCCTACTGCCTGAATTGCCGCCACAGTCGGTTTCCCTCCGGGGAGGGCAACCGAGATCCGAATCAGCCGGTCTCGCCGACTTGCTTGCTTGCTTCGGGGTTGATCTAGTCCTCACGTTTCCGACGGCGAGGTTAGGTCTTTCCCCCCTCCTCCTCTGCGCGCAGGTTCGATCCGTCGTGGTGGGGGCGGGGGTTAGTCTCGAAAATTTAGGGTAGTCATCTCTTGTCTCTCGGTGGTGGAATTGCTTGAACTTGGGGAACCTAGGGTTTGTATCTGTACTTCAGTTCCCTTCTTCATCTCCCTGCTAGCGTGGCTGCTGAGTTAGCAATTCCAGATTTGCTTCCTCTGTTCACGTTTTCCTGTGCGTGCGTGTGCGCGCGCTAGTCTATTCTTTTCAGGAATATTTTTGTTGTTGCATTTCGCCCTTATGTGGTGTGTAGGGTGGTCTATTCCTGTTTGCCGTTGGCTCTGTTCTGCACATGTTTGATTGCAAAGGATTTGCAAAGAGGAAATTTTTGGTAGGCGGTTATCTGTTACAGGTTGGTCTTATGCGTGTGAATGCCAGGTTTTGTTTTAGGCTGACTGTACAAACACTTGGCTGCAGATAGATTATACATCAACCATCATGCACAGATAAATCACCAACAACAGCAAAAAATATACATGGGAAGACTAGTTACAAGTCTTAGACTGTATCCTTCATGTTACTCTGCACTGATTAGTTACCAGATTGTATGCATCATGTTGTTCTGCACCGATTAGTTACCAGAACTGTGCCCTTCATGTTCCTCTGCACCGGTTGGTTACCAGACTGTGTCCTTCATGTTACTCTACACCGATTAGTTACCAGACTGTATCCTTCATATAACTCTGCACCGATTAGTTACCAGACTGTATCCGTCATATAACTCTGCACTGATTAGTTACCAGACTGTAATTACTAAGTTTCTCCATATAATAGCACCATTTTGCTGATGCCTTGCATTCCATTCACATTACTGCTATTTCCAGATTGTAACTTTAGCTTTCTTCTGTTGCAGTATAAGAGGCAACAATGTCGGCTTCAACTGCCGCAGTACGACAACAAATACAAATGGAAACCATGCGCTAAGTGTGGATTCACATTCCAGCCAAGATGTGAGGCGGCGGACGGTTGCTGTTGCCAAGATAACACCCTCTGAGCTTCCGACTGAAGGTGGAGTTAATGGGGTCTCAGGTGATAAGACCGCTAGCAAGAAGGATATTGGTCATTCGGCCCGTGCAGAGTCAGCTATTGACAAACCAAAATATTCGTACGAGGCAAAAAAGACGTGTTTCCTTCAGCAGCAGCTACTTCTGAAAATCGAAGGAAGAGCGCTACTAAACACAGAAAGACCAAGTGGGAAACTGCCTTAAGCGTGCTGATGAAGCTCTGCCTTCTCATTACGGCAATTGCTTGGATGGGGCAGGTGCTCTGGAGATGGCAGAATGGAGATTTATCATTTTCGACACTCGATTTGGAGAGCAGGCTATCCAAGGTAGAGGGGTTCAAGAAGACAGCCAAGATGCTTCAGGCACAATTGGACATTTTAGATAAGAAGATAGGAAATGAGATTGGGAAAGCAAAAGCGGATATCACAAAGCAATTTGAAGACAAGGGTAATAGGTTAGAGACAAAGATGAAGGCATTGGAAGGCAAGACTAACATATTGGATAAGTCACTTACTGAACTGAGAGACATGGGTTTTGTCTCTAAGAAAGAATTCGATGAGTTTGTGAGTCAGTTAGTAAAAAAGAGGGGTACTGGTACTGCCATAACCTTGGACGATATAAGGTTATTTGCCAAGGAGATAGTGGAAATGGAGATAGCAAGGCATGCAGCAGATGGCCTCGGAATGGTTGATTATGCATTAGGATCTGGTGGGGGTAAAGTGGTTAAGCATTCGGAAGCTTTCAACAAAGCTAAGACTCTTCTTCCTCGTCGTAGTGAAGCTCACAAAATGCTGGAGCCAAGTTTTGGGCAGCCAGGTGAATGTTTTGCACTTGAAGGAAGTAGTGGATTTGTGGAAATCAAGCTCAGAACAGGAATTATTCCCGAGGCAGTCACTCTAGAGCATGTCGATAAGGTAAGCTTATTTCTCGTATTACCATAACTTAGTATAAGTTTTTTTTCCCCATTTTGACCTATGCCTGTGAAACCTGGACTGTTTAGCTCATATTATTTTTCATATGCCATGTTCTCATCAGTTTTACTTTGATGCGATGATTTGTCTATTAGAACCTTTCAGAAAATCTTATTTTCTAATTTGAACATCAAATAACATTACATGTAGCTGGGCTTGATATGGTTTATGAACAAGTATACCGATGTTACAAAAGAAAAGTATGAACTAGATTGCGTTGTATGAAAATAACTATTAGGAATAATATGGCAGAATATGCAGGGAATGTATTTTACTTTGGGAACTGTGTAGGAGAGAGCTACTTTCTTGATCTATTAACGCGTGCTAGCAGTGGTAACTGGTTCTGTATCTATTAGACTGGTTGAGTACCACTTGTTTAATACCCTGGTTGGTAATTTACTCTCTTTTTCAAGAATATTTTTGACAATCTACTTCGCTCAGTTGCATTGTTATCCAGCGTAAATATCGCAGTTTTTTAGTTCCTAGTCCTACCATTCCTTCAGAAACCAATTTTGTGGTTTTCGGGCCATGAGACAAAGAGATCTACTGAAAGCAAAGTATGTTTATTTTGTTGTGTTTCAGTTAACATGGCTTCTACTTCGTTAGTTTCTTTGCCTTATGACGTTATCAGTGTACAATTATTATGCCCCCTGTCCTTTACTCCCTTTAATCAGGTTTCTGCTTCATTCTGTTCATACTATCTTAACGGGAATATGAATTGTGAATGCAGAGTGTTGCCTACGACCGATCTAGTGCTCCCAAAGATTTCCAGGTCCGTGGATGGTACCAAGGAGTAGGCGATGATGCAGATAAGCAGCAACCCACAGCTACAAATTTAGGAGAGTTCTCCTATGACATTGAGAAGAGCAATGCCCAGATCTTCCAACTGGACAGAACCACCCCTGATGCGCAGGCCATCAACATGGTTCGGCTTGAGTTCTTCTCGAACCACGGGCACGCCGAGCTGACATGCATCTATCGCTTCAGGGTGCATGGCAGCGAGCCTGGCTCTCTTGGTGCCGCTTCATCGGACGTCTGATCTAGGTTTTGGGAGCGGCATGCCCTATTCACTTCCAAGTCCCTGGGAGGTAGGTTCGGGTTGGTTTTAATCTGTAGCATAGTGGCACTGTGAACAGATGCTGACGTGCTGTTCTCCTTGCTAGCTAGACGGCCTATTTGTTTGTATCAGGCGATTGTTTTTGCTATTTGCTGTTAGTGTTAGCAATATTGTAATTTAGAATTAAGATTCGAATTATTGTACTGTTCACGTGTGTACTGTGAAGTTTTATTTGTAATTTTCTGATTGCTGTATACCTTGATATAATATTTTTCTCTACTACTCCCTCAGGTTCACAAAAATGTTATATTTTGGACATAATTCTAGTCAAACTTTATTGAATTTGAGGAAATCATACGTATTATGTGGTGTAAAATGGCAGAACACTAAAATTGTCCCGGCTTACATGTGGCCTGGTTTACCTTATATGTGGAAAGCTCTTTTTTCACTTTAAAAGTTTCTGAAAAAATACACAAGCACATGCAAGTAAATCAATAAATTTAGCCAATATTTTCATGCTTCAACATCACAAATGCAACAACATTTCAGACGAGTAATTTCGAAATTTCCCAGTTAAAATTCAGTTGTAACATACTCCAACATATAACACATACTAAAATGGAGTAGCACTTTACTTCTGGAACGAATTGAGCCACCTACGCTACCCTCCTGAGGATGACATGTCACCATTGGCTGCCTGCCTTTGTACCCGTCAGGATATCCAAATATCCAAGGAGAACCGGCGTCATCGACTTCCTCGACGGCCTTGCCATTCTCCTCGGCGTCTATCTCCCCTTCTATCTTGGTGATGGCATCGTGGATGTCCATTCCGAGCCTCGGTGATGGAAGCGGTCATTGCCACCTTCAACGCCTTGGCGATGGATGCACCACAAATCAATCGAATAATCAGCTAGAAGAATACCTGAAAACAATGGAGAGAAAGAGATAGCATAAGGGACGACTAATCTGACAGAGCAAGACAAGGGGAAAAGAGAAATCCCCATCCAGACAGGGGTGGAGACTCTTTGCTCCCGGGCACAAGTGCTCCCTCCGGTTGGAAAAATTCGAAAATCATATTTAAAAGTTTCAAAAAATTCTGAAAACAAATCCGTGTATTGTAATACCCCACAGTTATAGGACTCGAGAGGGTAGAAATAGGAACTGCATTTGTGCATACATGCATCTTTCGGTAAAATCTGGATAATTTTCGCGCTTTTGTGATAAAAGAGTCGGGAGTCGATACCAGACGAGTGCCGAGGGTCTGGGAGTCAGGCATCGACAGATAGACGAGAGGTGTCGATACACCCCACTACTTATTTTCAAAACCCTACTTTTACAAAATGGTTATGTCAAATTTTGACATGATCTATTTTAGATTGTTATATTCAACACATTTCTATTCTTTCCTAATTCTTTCCATACACACACATAGAATATTTCAATAACACAAGATATATAAATTATACAAAAAGGAATGAATCATTCCAATGAAATCAATACAAGACATATACATATCATTTCAAACATTCAAATGATTTAAAAATAAATGATCATATTTTGTTTCAACAAGTTCAAATAAAAATATAACAAACATGTTTGAATCCATTTTCTTTACAAGAATTCATCAACACATTTACAAACAAAACAAATGTTACAATCTGTTCTTTACAACTTGATTTACAATTACATAATTACACCAAGTGTGAGCTTACAAAAGAGTATAAATAAAATCCTAAAACTAAATCTTCACTTCTGAAATTTTCAGAAGATCTTCAAGCTGCAAAATAAACATCAAAATAAAGGAAATGGTTATGGTTAAAATGTTGCCAACACCATTTGGTGCTGGCATGTTAATATTTGAAATCTGGTTTAGCCTAACCAAAATTATGGTTTGGTTAGACTGATGTGGAGCATGCAAATAAAATCCTGAGGCAACAAAGGGACTGATCTGTTTGATCATGCTCAATAAATCCAAAGGCAACATTAGGGGCAAAGGCTTAAGCTTAGCACTTAATAGACATCATCTTTAGGCAACAAACATCAAAGGCAACAAGTGCTAATTGAGCATTTTGATCTCATGATCATTTAAGAAAGGCAACACATAAATCCACAAGCTCCACTTTAAACCAGAAAACAAATGCAAGTAAAAGAGGCAACAATTTGATATCACACTTGCCATTAATTGACAAGTGGATCCTAAACCCACATCTTAAGCTAATTACTAGCTTAATTGGCCACACACTTGAGTTTCATTAGCAAACCGACTATCTTTAACATCCCCAATTCTCAGCCAAGCATTGCCACATAGAAATCTGGACCAGATAGGAGCAATGAGTCAAGAATGACTCATAGCTATCACCAGGGGGAGACGAACTGCGCTGCAGCAGAGCTGAGCTGATCTCCTAGGTGAAAAGGAGTGCAGGAATGAGTCAAATAGAGCAGCTCGAGGCAAAGAGGGCCACTGTAAGTAGGTTAGTCACCACAGCTCAGTTATCCTGGTGTCACAAGCACAGGAGTGCTCAAATGTGTATAAATATAGACCCAAGCCGTAGCCACAAGAATACACAAATTCACAGCCATCACAACACATACAGTGCACAACCATCATCACAGCCAGATCACAAATCCATCTGTTCTTCACCAAGAACAACCAAAAACCACAAGCCAATCATGGAGATCACCTAAACCATCTACCACAAGCCATTAAACCCAAGAAGGAGGCCAGTAGCAGAAGAAGACAGTAGAATCACAAGAAGCAGTCCAGAAGAGGTGGTTGAACCCTGGAGCAAGATCAGATTCTACCGTAGCTTTATCTGCTCTACACCCAAGGTTGTTAAATATGAGCTAGAGAGTGATTTAGCAGGTTCTGTAAATGACAGAACCATGCATGAGTGATTTTTAGCATCTGTTCTTAACAGAACCTTGCAAGCAAGGTAAGGTGCTGTAGAAAAGTAATTAGCACAGCAGAGAACTTCTGTTTTGTGCTAGTAATAGGACAGAGTGAGACAGGAAGTGCAGTTGAGTGCAATATCATTTTGTTTGAGCATCTACAGAAGCAAGGGGTTGATATTAGTGTAGCATCTGTTCTTATTTTGCTTAATAAAGCATCACCCACATGACAGTGAACCAGCAGAGCTGGATTAGCTGTTCATATCAAAGTTTTGCACTTAGAAGAAGCACAGGAAAGCATAAAAATCATTTTTAATCAAGAAAGCTACTGTGTAACTCTACAAGGAGGCATCACAGTGAGCAAAACATGATTAAATCATGCTCTAAACCAATTAATCATCACTGCTAGTATTAATTCTAGCTCAGAATAATTTTCCTTTCACATATCACATCTGTGAGCAAGAAATGCTCCCAACATACATCCAGAGGTAATGGATGGATCCAAACATGCTAGATCTACACCATTCACCTCTGCTGTGTGCACATAGAGGAGGCAGTGCACATATCCAAGAAATTCATCTAGAATCATCATCTGTTCATCACAAACCTAAAACAACCGAAGAGCAGCATGTTCAAATAATTTTACAGCAGCATCTCGAGCTAGCTTAGGGTAGAGAGTGGAGAAGAGAGGGAGGAGAAGAGATTTTACCGTGCGTCCATGGCCGTAGCTCCACGGCGGCGAGGCAGTGCTCGCGCTACCAGTGGAGGGGGCACACGGAGGTCGTGGACCAGCACCACCACACCATGGCGGCACAGAGGGCGAGCTCTGCGCCCAGCCACGGTGAGCACGCCGGGGAAGAAGGTCACGAACGGCGGCAAGCCGGGCCAGCACCGAAACCCTAACGGGTTGTGCACGGCCGCGAGAGGAAGCGGAACTCAAATCGCTCCGGTGAGGAGGAAGAGCGGAGCGAGGGGAGTATTTTGCCCCACGGCACGGCGGCGGAGATGGCCGGAGTTGGCCGGGGCGAGGCGGCGACGGCGCGGGCGACATGAGCGCCAGAGGAGGTCGAGCACGGGCTCGTGCTCGAGAGATAGAAAGAGAGAGAGAGAAGTGGCTCGGTCGGGTTGACCCGAGCCAGACTCGAGTTTTGACCTGGTTCAACCCAAATTGGACCAGGGACCTATTTGTAAATATTTTTAAATTATGAAATTTCCCAAATTTCAAAACTTGCTATAAATTCAAATAAAATCCTAAAAATAATTTAAAAATATCTACAGATATCAGAAGAAAATAAGTAATCCAAATAAAATATCTACTTGATTTATTAAAAACTATTTCTTGTAGCAAAAATTCAAATGATCCTTAAGTGGAAATGACTTTGAAATATTTCAAATTATTTTCAAAAGAAAATAATATGGGAAAATTATATATCAAGTTCAAAGTATTATTTGAACTACATTATGACTGTCATGTTACTCATCCTAACTAAAAATCAAATCAAAGAAATTTTTAAAGAAATCCTTAACAAAATTCTGGGGAATTTTGGGAAAGAATAAAAATCATCTCATTATATGCATATTGGCATGTATTTGGTTTTTCAACATTGTCTCATACAGACAATGATATTGATTTTCAGAACACGAGGTCCCAATTCGTCGGAAGCTTTAGACTGCATTACCTGTCAGTCTCAAGGCAAGTTCCAACTTGCATGTCCTACTTGATTAATTTTATCAAAGTAATTACAAAGTACTATGGTTTATCATTGCATGAAAAAGAAAAACCTATTTTCGAATGATGTGAAATGCTATACATATATGGTTGGCTGGCAGTGGAACCACGGATTGATGTTGTGGTGGAGGTTCCACTGTATGGGAAAGTATGTACCTAGGATTAATAACCCATGGCCCAGTGATCCTTGCGCCGTATTGAAGCATCAGCCAACAGATTCACTATGGATGGGCTCGTCAGAGGTTTCTTCCCTCGTTCACATATCCTCGGCAGGCTATTACCTGGTTGCGTCCGTTGCGGCGGCCAACTGCGTGGAAGCGCGTGACCTTCCCACTCGACGGAGTGACTGGAATAGAAGCTTGGGAGGGGTGGCGGGCCAGTGGTCTTAGTTACCAGCCGCGTCACAAATGGGCGGATATGTGTTGTGCGGGGAGGCGACTCCACATGACTTGTTGCCCTGAGTTCTGGCTATAGCACACATGGTGTGCGAAGAGAGCAAAAGGAGCCAGGCTGCTGTTGGGTAAAGTGGTGCAGCTCTGCAGAGTTAAACAAAGAAATTGTGACTGTCACATCCTTGTTCCAGGAGGGAACTACAGAACGCTGCGGGAAAGGCATCCCAAGTGATGACTAAAGACCCGTGGAGGCTGGGGGCATAGTTTTCTAAAATAAAATGGACCTTTTCCTAAAAATGTTTTACAAAAGTTGCATATACATCCATGACTTTTTGGTCAGGATGGTAGATAGTGCATCATACACTTTATCATCTATTATTTGAACTTGCTGGGTAACGCTAGTGTTGCTCACCCTTTTCCTCCGTTGATCTCTGCTTAGACTCTGATGAGATCGCTGAAGACGACTTTGGAGCATACATGCCGACGAGGTGTATTTTGAAGCACCTGATCTGTCTGGAGGAATAGAAGGCGTCGACTACATCATCGCCTACGGAGCCGACGACGGAAGAGAGAGGTGGAGACTTAAAGTTATCATAGTAGGAACCTGGCCGAGTCAGACTAGACTAGTACTACTTAGCGGCTGAGCCAAGATGGTTCTTAGTTTGCTGTTTTCTATCGCTTGTAGGTTGACTCCTGTCAACATCGCAATAATAGACATTCCTCCCATGTCAGAGGAAGACGTCGATGTTTTTATGCATTTCTGGCTTGTAATCTTTAGCAGTGTGTAATAAAGTGGACCCGCAATGTTTCTGTTGTACTACTCTGAGTGATGTAATATTTACGGATTAGTCCTTCCGTGGGTGTTATGTCAACGACTTGTACACTACAATATGCAGTGGTGTGCTGGGTCACCGCAGATGGTATCAGAGCAATTGCTAGACCTTAGGTTGGAAACCTATTAAAGGGAAAAACCTGTAGGTGTGCGAGGCCTTAGAATGAATTGAGTTTTAATTTGTTATGATTGATATTCACTTGAGAATAGCATTATCATGCAATTATTACTTCATTTCAATTCTGATATCCTTTTTGGCTATAACAGCTAGGATGGAGAAACGAGGTCCCAGGAGGTCGGTTCGTGTGAGAGATGCTGAGTTGGGCAAGGGTGTTTTTCGGGGAAGCTGGGCGGAAATGCTTCAGCAACTGATCTATTTTCTTGGTATCAAAACCAAGGTGATAGTGAAAGTGATGAGTTTTTACGACGGATCAATTTTAGCCCTGTACCGTGTAGCACTCAAGTTACCACCTGAACTTAAGATGGGATTCAAAATGCCCTTTGGAGAAGCGAAGAATGTGGAAGTAGCTTTCCAGATTGCTGCTGTCAGAGCAGTTACTGAGATAAGGACATCCAAGAGTTATGCGTTGGTGGAAACACCGTTTAACGCTATTCCGAGTGCGAATTACCGGCTTGAGGGTCCAGTGGATTATAAGGCTTTCCTGAAAACTAATCCACGTGATGTGGCTGAGTTCATGGACAGTTGTCTCAAGATGATTCGGGCGTATCATAAGACGTTCGGAGTAGTAGCGGAGAGGTAGAAGCCATGATAGAGCAGTACTCCAGTCCTGAAGTTATTCAGGAAAAGTGTGATATACTGAGGTATGAAGCAGAGAAGGGATACACTGATCCACCACCCACACCAACTAGGTTGTGGAGGAAGTAGAACCCGATACCCCAATTTATCCTGACTATACACCACCACACTCTGGTTATGTTTAGTTGATGAAGAGAAGGATGGCAGAGTTGGGAACCTGAAGTACCAAGTGCCACAGGTTGGGATGAAGAACCTTATCAGGGTACACAGAGTGATCCCATAAGAATTCCAGGAGATCCGGGAGAGCCGGAAGTTACTAGTCATACCCCTAGGAGGAAGCTAGAGTTGGTGAGTCAAGTAAGCCAATAAAAATAGATTCTGAGGAGGAAGATGAGGAATGGAAGTATGCGTACGAGACCAAGTACTACCCGAAGACGGAGAAGGGAGACGAATCACGAGGGTATTTTAATAACTTTGAGGCAGTACCAACTGGGTACGATGATGGAGGCGAGGGTTATGGAGATGAGGAGGTTTACGATGGGGAAGCAGCGGCATACAAGTATCTTGATAGTTACTTCGCCATGACGGATATGACGTTAGAAGCAAGCCCATCTGACCCTGAATATCAGCCTACCATTAATGTGAAGTTACCCGGGATTCTCAGGAGGACCAGGCGTAACTGTCACTGGAAGCCTGGGAAGTATGCGGAAAAGTGAAGAAGAGCAGGACGGAGTGAAGCAGTAGTTGTGTAATATGTTAATATAGGGTATTGTACGTATATTGTAAGGACGCTGGTAGCAATAAGTGAGACCTACTCACTTTTAGAGTGTGTTACTATTATGTACCCATGTTTGTAATCCTACATGTATAATACATGGTATATGTTTGAAAAGTTTTGTGTTCTTTGGATTTTTCTGTTTTCCATTGTTTGACTAGTACTTGTGCATGGAATAGGACTCGAAGTGCATATGCATAATGTAATGGAGAGTTCTGATTCGATGTAACAGGACTAGAGGGTAATGGCGTACATCGGTGAGGAGAGTGATGTGCAGAGGCAAGAACGTGAACTTAAGGAGAAGCAAGATGCAGATGCAGGAGGAATACCACAACCACCAAGGCCAATCACGGAGCAAAGTTTCATGCAGTATATGCAGATGGTGGAAGAAGGCAGGCGCCAAGACCAGGAAAGGCAGAATAAATTTCTGCAAGATTTGCTGGAAATACAGGCAGGACGAGGAAGGGATGAAGTACTTAAAGGAGTGACTTATCAGATTTCCAAAATGCTAGACCATACCATTTGCAAGAGCTCCAGAACCTATGGACGCAGAAGATTGGGTGGCAGATACTGAACGAAAGCTCAACACAGTGGATGTTCTGATGAGGAGAAGGTTAGGTATGCAACTCATTTGCTTACCGGACCAGCAGCATCATGGTGGGAAGCCATAGTGGCAACACTACCTGCTGATCATGTTGTAACTTGGGAGGAGTTTAAGAAGAGGTTTAGGGAAGCACATGTTCCTGAAAGTATTATGGAATTAAAAAGGAGGGAGTTTGAGAATCTGAGACAGAATGAGTTACCTGTTGGACGTTATGTCAGTGCGTTCAACATATCAAGGTATGCATTAGATGAAGTAGACACTGAGGAGAAAAGGAAGAAGAGATTCATGAAGGGTCTGAGTCCTTTTATGAAGATGCAGTTGAGGTTGACAAAACCAAAGGAGTTTCAGGAGCTGGTAGATGCAGCAATAACATTGGAGGATGATTATAAGTTACTCCAGGAAGAAAGAAGGAAGAAAGCAAGGATGGAACCAAGGAAGTTTCAAGTCCAACGACAACCACCAAATCTACGTTTTAGCCTAAGCTTAGAACTGAAGGAAGGAAACCTATTCCACGAAGCTTCAATCCTGTTAACAATTTGATATGCAATAATTGTGGAATGAGAGGACATCTGATGAAGGATTGCCAGAAGCCCAAGATCATCTGTTTTGGATGTGGACAAGCTGGACATATCAAGCCTGATTGTCCAAATAAACAGAATCAACAAGTAAGTCGAGGAAATGGTGGAGGAAATAACCAGGTGGAGGAGGATTCAAACCAAGGAATGGAGGATTTGGAAGGAACATGCGGACAAGAATAAAGGGAAGCCATATGGAAGGCTGAATTGCACCAGTTTGGAGCAAGTCAACAACACCGACAACGTGGTGATCGGTACGCTCAAAATTCTTTCTCATCCTGGCAAAGTTTTGTTTGATACTGGAGCTACTACATCTTTTATTTCGCAACAATTTGTGGATGCATATGGGATTAGATGTCAGCCGTTAGAAGTACCCATAACGGTCATGTCGGCCGGGGGAAAATTGTTAGTAACGCAAGTCAAAATGGATCAAGTAATTATGATCTGTGATCGCGTTTATGACGCTGATTTGCTAGTAATTCCCATGAAAGATATAGCAGTCATCTTAGGGATGGACTGGTTATCTGATCATGGAGCTCAAATAGATTGTGCAGAAAGACAGTGTCTTTGAGAGGACCAGGAGGTATGAGAACAGTATACCAAGGGGATAAGCATAGTCAGTTAAGAGCAGATTTACAGTTGAATGCTATGAAGGAAGCTAAGATAGAAGAAATCCCAGTGGTTAAGAATTTCAGGATGTTTTCCAGATGAGTTACCAGGGATGCCACCGGATCGTGAAATTGAGTTTACCATAGATTTGATTCCTGGTACAGCACCTATTGCACAAGCACCATATAAGATGGGTCCCAAGGAATTGGTACAACTCAAAGAGCAATTAGATGAGTTGGAAGATAAAGGATTCATAAGAGAAAGTGTATCACCTTGGGGATCACCAGTAATATTTGTGGATAAAAGAGATGGAGGAAGAAGAATGTGTGGAGATTTTCGTAACCTGAATAGTGTGACCATTAAGAATAAATACCCGTTGCCAAGGATACAAGATTTGTTTGATCAAGTAAGAGGAGCAGGGGTATTTTCTAAAATAGATTTGAGGTCAGGATACCACCAGATAAAGATTAAACCTGAGGATATTCCCAAAACAGCATTTGTGTCAAGATATGGACATCATGAGTATTTAGTAGTACCATTTGGTTTAACCAATGCACCAGCAATATTCATGAACTTGATGAACAAGATTTTCATGCCATACTTGGACAAGTTTGTGATAGTGTTCATTGATGATATATTGGTCTATTCCAAAACCAAGGAAGATCATGCACAACACTTAAGTATTGTGTTACAGACACTAAGGGAACATCAGTTATATGCCAAATTTAGTAAGTGTGAGTTTGGTTGGATCAAGTGGAATTTCTTGGTCATGTGATCAGTAAAGAAGGGATTGCAGTCAATCCGGAGAAAGTAAAAGCAGTATTGGAATGGGAAGCACCCAAGAACCCTAAGGAAATTAGAGGATTTTTGGGAATGGCCGGATATTATCGGAGATTTATTGAAGGATTTTCTAAGATAGCCGGGCCAATGACAAAGTTACTCAGAAAGAATGTTCCATTTGAATGGACGGAGAATGTGAAAAAGTTTCAAGAACTCAAAGAGATTAACAACAGCACCTGTGTTAGCAGTACCAGAAACTGGAAAAGTTTACACAGTATATTGTGATGCATCTAAAAATGGATTAGGTTGTGTATTGATGCAAGATCGCAAGGTAATTGCTTACGGATCAAGGCAGTTAAAGCCACATGAACTTAACTATCCTACACATGATTTGGAGTTAGCAGCAGTAGTTTATGCTTTAAAGCAATGGAGACATTTTCTTTATGGAGAAAGGTGTGAACTATATACGGATCATAAGAGTTTGAAATACTTCTTCACACAAAAGGAACTGAATATGAGGCAGAAGAGATGGTTAGAGTTAATCAAGGATTATGACTTGACAATAAACTATACTCCAGGAAAAGCCAATGTAGTGGCAGATGCATTAAGTCGTAAAGTGAATTGTAATCCTTTGATGGAAGAAGGAATGCCCAAGGAATTGAGGAATGAGATAAAAAGCTGGTATTGAAATCTGGGAAGGTCCAGAGTTGAATAGTATTGCAGCTATGGAAGTTGTTGAAGAAACAGAGATGGAATTGAAAGAAAATATCTATCGGCAAAGAGAAGATGAATTCATAGCTGAAGAAATCCGCAGGATTAAAGAAGGTAGAAGATCTGAATTCACCTTGAAGCCAGAAACTGATTCATTATGGTATCATGGTAGAATATGTGTTCCAGATATCCAAGAGATCAAGAGCATAATTTTGAAAGAAGCACATGAACACCATATTCTATACATCCAGGTAGTACAAGATGTACATGGATTTGAAGAAGACATTTTGGTGGAATAATATGAAAAGAGAGATTGCAAGATATGTTGCAGAATGTCATACTTGTAGACAAGTTAAAGCAGAACATCAGAGTCCCGCAGGATTATTACAACCACTACCAATTCCCAAATGGAAATGGGAAGAAATCAGTATGGATTTTATCACAGGATTACCCAGAACAAGGAGAAATAAGGATTCTATATGGGTAATAGTGGATAGATTGACAAAAACTGCCCATTTCATTGCCATTAATCAGAAAGATAACGCAGCACAATTGGTAGATTTATATGTGAAGGAAATAGTTAGCAAGCATGGAGTGCCACAAAGTATTGTATCAGATCGTGGATCCATATTCACGGCAGCTTTTTGGAGACAACTTCACAAGCAGTTGGGTTCAAACCTAAAGTATAGTACTGCATACCACCCACAAACTGGTGGACAGACAGAAAGGACAAATCAAATCTTAGAAGATATGTTAAGAGCCTGTGCACTTGATTTTGGAGGATCATGGGATGAACACTTAGCTTTAGCCGAATTTTCCTATAACAACAGTTATCAGAGTAGTATTCAGATGGCACCATTTGAAGCTCTTTATGGAAGGAAGTGTAGATCACCAATATGTTGGTTTGAAGTAGGGGAGAGTAAAGAATTTGCACCTGAGTACATAAAGGAACAACAACAGATTGTGGATATTATCAGAGATCGTCTCAAAATAGCTCAGAGTAGACAAAAGAGTTACGCTGATCTATCCAGAAGACAGTGGGAACCAGAGGTACAAGATATGGTATATCTAAGAGTTAGTCCTACTAAAGGAGTGAAGAGATTTGGAGTAAAAGGAAAATTGAGTCCTAGATACATAGGACCATTCAGAATTTTAAGCCAGAAAGGTGAGGTAGCCTATGAATTGGAGTTACCTGCTATATTATCACAAGTTCACAATGTGTTCCATGTATCTCAACTCAAGAAGTGTTTGAAGCCACCAGAAGGACCAATTGCGTTTGAAAAGTTGAATTTAAAGCCAGACCTATCATATGAGGAACAGCCTGAGAAGATACTGAGGGAGAATTGGAAAAGATTAAGGAATAGAGCAATTAAGTTCTGTTATGTTCAGTGGAAGAACCACTCAGAGCAAGAAGCAACTTGGGAAAAAGAAGAAGATTTGCGACGAGATTACCCACAGTTGTTCAGGTACCTTAGAAAAGAAACTTCGGGACGAAGTTTAGTTTAAGGGGGAGAGGATGTAATACCCCGCAGTTATAGGACTCGAGAGGGTAGAAATAGGAACTGCATTTGTGCATACATGCATCTTTCGGTAAAATCTGGATAATTTTCGCGCTTTTGTGATAAAAGAGTCGGGAGTCGATACCAGACGAGTGTCGAGGGTCTGGGAGTCAGGCATCGACAGATAGACGAGAGGTGTCGATACACCCCACTACTTATTTTCAAAACCCTACTTTTACAAAATGGTTATGTCAAATTTTGACATGATCTATTTATAGATTGTTATATTCAACACATTTCTATTCTTTCCTAATTCTTTCCATACACACACATAGAATATTTCAATAACACAAGATATATAAATTATAACAAAAAGGAATGAATCATTCCAATGAAATCAATACAAGACATATACATATCATTTCAAACATTCAAATGATTTACAAATAAATGATCATATTTTTTTCAACAAGTTCAAATAAAATATAACAAACATGTTTGAATCCATTTTCTTTACAAGAATTCATCAACACATTTACAAACAAAACAAATGTTACAATCTGTTCTTTACAACTAGATTTACAATTACATAATTACACCAAGTGTGAGCTTACAAAAGAGTATAAATAAAATCCTAAAACTAAATCTTCACTTCTGAAATTTTCAGAAGATCTTCAACCTGCAAAATAAACATCAAAATAAAGGAAATGGTTATGGTTAAAATGTTGCCAACACCATTTGGTGCTGGCATGTTAATATTTGAAATCTGGTTTAGCCTAACCAAAACTATGGTTTGGTTAGACTGATGTGGAGCATGCAAATAAAATCCTGAGGCAACAAAGGGACTGATCTGTTTGATCATGCTCAATAAATCCAAAGGCAACATTAGGGGCAAAGGCTTAAGCTTAGCACTTAATAGACATCATCTTTAGGCAACAAACATCAAAGGCAACAAGTGCTAATTGAGCATTTTGATCTCATGATCATTTAAGAAAGGCAACACATAAATCCACAAGCTCCACTTTAAACCAGAAAACAAATGCAAGTAAAAGAGGCAACAATTTGGTATCACACTTGCCATTAATTGACAAGTGGATCCTAAACCCACATCTTAAGCTAATTACTAGCTTAATTGGCCACACACTTGAGTTTAATTAGCAAACCGACTATCTTTAGCATCCCCAATTCTCAGCCAAGCATTGCCACATAGAAATCTGGACCAGATAGGAGCAATGAGTCAAGAATGACTCATAGCTATCACCAGGGGGAGATGAACTGCGCAGCAGCAGAGCTGAGCTGATCTCCTAGGTGAAAAGGAGTGCAGGAATGAGTCAAATAGAGCAGCTCGAGGCAAAGAGGGCCACTGTAAGTAGGTTAGTCACCACAGCTCAGTTATCCTGGTGTCACAAGCACAGAGTGCTCAAATGTGTATAAATATAGACCCAAGCCGTAGCCACAAGAACACACAAATTCACAGCCATCACAACACATACAGTGCACAACCATCATCACAGCCAGATCACAAATCCATCTGTTCTTCACCAAGAACAACCAAAAACCACAAGCCAATCATGGAGATCACCTAAACCATCTACCACAAGCCATTAAACCCAAGAAGGAGGCCAGTAGCAGAAGAAGACGTAGAATCACAAGAAGCAGTCCAGAAGAGGTGGTTGAACCCTGGAGCAAGATCAGATTCTACCGTAGCTTTATCTGCTCTACACCCAAGGTTGTTAAATATGAGCTAGAGAGTGATTTAGCAGGTTCTGTAAATGACAGAACCATGCATGAGTGATTTTTAGCATCTGTTCTTAACAGAACCTTGCAAGCAAGGTAAGGTGCTGTAGAAAAGTAATTAGCACAGCAGAGAACTTCTGTTTTGTGCTAGTAATAGGACAGAGTGAGACAGGAAGTGCAGTTGAGTGCAATATCATTTTTTTGAGCATCTACAGAAGCAAGGGGTTGATATTAGTGTAGCATCTGTTCTTATTTTGCTTAATAAAGCATCACCCACATGACAGTGAACCAGCAGAGCTGGATTAGCTGTTCATATCAAAGTTTTGCACTTAGAAGAAGCACAGGAAAGCATAAAAATCATTTTTAATCAAGAAAGCTACTGTGTAACTCTACAAGGAGGCATCACAGTGAGCAAAACATGATTAAATCATGCTCTAAACCAATTAATCATCACTGCTAGTATTAATTCTAGCTCAGAAATAATTTTCCTTTCACACATATCACATCTGTGAGCAAGAAATGCTCCCAACAATACATCCAGAGGTAATGGATGGATCCAAACATGCTAGATCTACACCATTCACCTCTGCTGTGTGCACATAGAGGAGGCAGTGCACATATCCAAGAAATTCATCTAGAATCATCATCTGTTCATCACAGAACCTAAAACAACCGAGAGCAGCATGTTCAAATTAATTTTACAGCAGCATCTCGAGCTAGCTTAGGGTAGAGAGTGGAGAAGAGAGGGAGGAGAAGAGATTTTACCGTGCGTCCATGGCCGTAGCTCCACGGCGGCGAGGCAGTGCTCGCGCTACCAGTGGAGGGGGCACACGGAGGTCGTGGACCAGCACCACCACACCATGGCGGCACAGAGGGCGAGCTATGCGCCCAGCCATGGTGAGCACGCCGGGGAAGAAGGTCACGAACGGCGGCAAGCCGGGCCAGCACCGAAACCCTAACGGGTTGTGCACGGCCGCGAGAGGAAGCGGAACTCAAATCGCTCCGGTGAGGAGGAAGAGCGGAGCGAGGGGAGTATTTTGCCCCACGGCACGGCGGCGGAGATGGCCGGAGTTGGCCGGGGCGAGGCGGCGACGGCGCGGGCGACATGAGCGCCAGAGGAGGTCGAGCACGGGCTCGTGCTCGAGAGAGAGAAAGAGAGAGAGAGAGAAGTGGCTCGGTCGGTGATACGTGCATTTTATATCATCATTTATATAACTTTTAGTATCATACTAGAATGTTATTTGCATGATTATATGATTGTTTCTACATGTTTTAGATGATTTTGGGGACTTTCATACAAAGTCCTTATTTTTGGTATTTAATTTCTGGGAGGCAGAAAACCTCCTTTTTCTTGTCTTTAATGTTTCAGGAGTTATAGGACCTCAAATAATAAAAGGAAAAATACTGCGTCAGTTTTTCATCGGGAGAAAGGCAGAGGGAAGAAGGCCGAAGAGAGGAGAGCCACGAGGGCCAAATGGGGGTGGCCCACGCGGCCCATGTACCTGGCCGCGTGGGACCAGCCCAAACTGGCCTCGGGCACCTCCTCGCCTGGGGCTTTTTATCGACGCCTTCGTCTCGCCCGAAAAGTAATGCCCTAATTTTTCCAAGTCCATCCGAGGTCGCGGCGGCGGCGAAACTCCTGATCCCTTCCGAGGGGGGTTAGATCCTGCTGCTCCGGAACTCCGGAGAAGGGGGAAATCATCGTCATCGTCATCACCTCTCCTCCTTGGCGTGGGAGGAGGCCTCTACATCATCACCCCCATCAAGACCAGCACCATCACCATCATCATCACCGTGATCCACTCCGTTCCCCTCGCAGTTTGAGAGTTGCTATACCCTAGATACTTGTCTTGTGCTACTATTTTGATGTTTGTGATTGAGTACTTGTCATTATTTGGTGGTGAAGTTATAATTTCAGATTGTGTTGTACCACTTATGCCACTGATTATGACCATGTTCGCACGTTGTGAGTAGTTCCCGTATGTTCCTGAGGGCATATGATGAATTGGCATTGATTTATATATGACATGTGTTGGTATTTTGTCAAGAGTTTATCTTTTTATGTGATTCTATGATGGTGTTGTGCGAACGTCGACTGCACAACACTTCACCTTTATGGGCTCATAGGAGAACACCGTAGTGTAATGAATTGATGGAGACTTGGGAGGACACGTAAACCTGAGACCGAGTCATGAAGTTATATTATGAGGGTATTAGTATCGGGGACCTTAGAGTGTAATGCTATGGTGGGACTTTAGGTCTTAATAATTCTTGTGCAGTCATTTGCTTGGCCACATGATCCATTATAAGGGGTTGTAGTTTATTTATTTAACTATACCTAATTATGGCTCGTCCAAAGAGGATTAAAACTTGACAAGATATTCAACGTGTTGTTTAATAAATCTCTATGCCTAGCATCATCCATGCCGCCCTCGGGAACGTTTGCCACATATAAGTTACACGTCACTTGAGCTTGTCCTTTTGCCACATAAGAGGATTGGGCTTTCTCTCTTTGAGAGCTTTCACTTGCTACTATCTGTTATCTGCTTGCAATTATACAACTGAAAATACCAAAAACATCTGCATCTTTTATTGTTTTATTTATCAATCTTACTAACCAATACCTTCAGCTCCTCGTGGGTTCGACAACCTTTTCTAATTTAAAGGTACTACAATTGATCTCCTGCAGTTGGGAGCCATCAAGATACTTTTCTGGCGCCGTTGCCGGGGAGCGTAGCGCTATTGGTAAGAAGTTTGGTAAGTAAACTTGAAAGCTGTTTATCTCATTGTTACTATGGCATTTATGAATCGTGTCTCGCTGCATCTTGCTGTATATGAAAGTGCTTATGTCACTACTGCAAAGGTGGTTGAAACTGCTGTGCCTGAGATACCTAAAGTGGGATATAAGATTCCCATGGGTCATGTTAAAAGAGTTATGAAAAATCCATTTACAGGAGATGGAACTAAGTCGGCACGCGAGCACATGGAAATAATTGAGGAAATATGTGGCTTATTCAGACTACTGGTATTTCAGAGGATCAGGTAAAAAGGAAGCTATTGTATTTGGCTTTATCTGGTAATGCTCGTGATACTCCTAAAGAAGCTTATGATAACCGCTGCTATATATTCAATTTCTGGCCACATCTGGGAGAGAGTATTACTCAATCTTGGGGGAGGTTAAAGGAACTCCTTCGCAAGAATCCATGTCATGATCTTACAAGGAAACTTATATTGATAAACTTTTATGTGAGACTACCTATGAAGCACAAGGAGATTCTGGATAATTCATCTGGTGGAAGTTTTACTAATAACACTGAAGAAGAAGCATGGAATTTATTGGAGACTATTTCTGAAAATACTAGCCACTGGGATCTTGATAAAGGTAATGAGCCATATTTTGATTATGAATATTCATGTGTAGAGAATTTCTCTACTTCTATTCTGTTTAAAAATCTGAGTGATACTTTTGGTCTTGATCCTTATGTTATAATTGAAATAGCTAAAGGTTTTGCTGATCATATTGTGTTCCAAAAAGTGGATTTGAAGTTTATGTTGAACCTGTTAAACAATCTATTGTTGTTCCTAAAGTTATTAAACAGGTTGAACCAATGTCATCTGTGACAATTGAGGAGTATGTTGAACCACCTCCATTTCCAAACCAAGTTAAGGAGAATTTACTTAAAGCTGTTACTAACAAGAGTAACAAAAGATGTTCTCAGCCTTATGAACAGGTGGAAGTCAACACTCAAATTTCTGTTATCAAGCAACTAAATGAAGAAGACCCAGTGGATGTTTATCTATGTGAAGATGCTACCAAAGTCATCAAAGGTAATTCGGCCAAAGTTGGGAAACCTGTTATATCATGCTCTATTGGGACTTCAAGTTATCATGGTCTATGTGATATTGGAGCAAGTATTAGTGTCATTCCATATTCTCTTTATCTTGAGATCAAGCCTGATATTGATCCCATTGTTATGGAAGAGACAGGTATGACAATTCAACTTGCTAATAAAGATTATATTAGTCCATTTGGAATTGTTAGAGATGTTGAAGTATTGATTGGCAAAATAAAATACCCTGCTGATTTTATTGTGCTTGGTTGTCCTCAAGATTCATTTTGTCCTATCATTTTTGGTAGACCTTTCTTACATACTGTTGGTGCTGAAATTAATTTGCCTAAAGAGAAAGTGTTTATTAAATGTGCTGGTGAGAAACTTGAATTTAACTTTTCCAAATTTGCTGATAAACATGTTGAGAAAGAGCCAATTCCTAATAATTTAATTGAAACTCTTGCTCATATAGCTGTAGCTTCAACTGATGTTGTAGAACGTTATATGCTTAATCAAGATGAACCATTTAATGATGAGGAAAAAGAGGCTTTGGAACAAATATTATGGCAACAACCACCACAATTACAATTGCATATCCCACCTGATAATTTAGGAGTGCTACCACCACCTAAAGGGGATCCTAGTTTTGAATTGAAACCTTTGCCTGCAAATCTGAAATATGCATATTTGGATGAGAAGAGCATATATCCTGTCATTATTAGTGCTAACCTTTCAGCTGAAGAGGAAGAGAAATTACTTGATGTGCTAAAAGCTCACCGACCAGCCATTGGATACTCTCTTGATGATCTTAAAGGTATAAGCCCCGCTCTATGTATGCATAAAATTAATCTGGAGGAAGATGCAAAACCTGTTGTTGATTTTCAACGCCGCCTCCATCCAAAAATGAAAGAAGTGGTAAGGAAAGAGGTAATAAGACTTATTGAAGCTGGTATCATTTATCCTATAGCTGACAGTAAGTGGGTTAGTCCTGTTCATTGTGTTCCTAAAAAGGGTGGAATGACTGTTGTTCCAAATGAAAAGGATGAACTTGTGGCTCAACGTACTGTAGTTGGTTATAGGATGGTTATTGATTTCAGAAAATTGAATAAAGCAACTCGAAAAGATCATTATCCATTGCCATTTATTGATCAAATGCTAGAAAGGTTGTCTAAACACTCTCACTTTTGCTATCTAGATGGTTATTCAGGTTTCTCGCAAATTCCTGTCCATAAGGATGATCAAGAAAAGACCACTTTTACTTGCCCATATGGTACTTTTGCTTACAGGAGAATGCCATTCGGTTTATGTAATGCTCCTGCTACTTTTCAAAGATGCATGAATGCTATATTTGCTGATTATATTGAAAAGATAATGGAGGTTTTTATGGATGATTTTTCTGTGTATGGTACTTCCTTCGATAATTGCTTGTTCAACCTTAACAAAGTTTTACAGCGTTGTGAAGACCAACACTTGGTTCTTAATTGGGAGAAGTGTCACTTCATGGTTACTGAGGGTATAGTTCTTGGGCATAAGATTTCTGGAGAAGGAATAGAAGTTGATCCAGCAAAGATTGAAGCTATTGAAAAACTACCATATCCAAGGGACCTCAAAGGTATAAGAAGTTTTCTTGGGCATGCAGGTTTTTACCGTAGGTTCATTAAGGATTTCTCCAAAATATCAAAACCTCTAACCAATCTTCTGCAAAAGGATGTTCCTTTCTCTTTTAATGATGATTGCATTGAGTCCTTTAATATTTTGAAGAATGCTTTAATCACTGCTCCCATTATTCAACCTCCTGATTGGAACTTGCCTTTTGAAATTATGTGTGATGCTAGTGATTATGCAGTTGGGGCTGTTTTGGGCCAACGTGTTGATAAGAAACTGAATGTTATTTATTATGCTAGTAGAACACTTGATGCTGCTCAAAAGAATTATGCTACAACTGAGAAAGAATTTTTAGCAGTACTGTTTGCTTGTGACAAGTTTAGACCTTATATTACTGATTCAAAAGTCACAATACATACTGATCATTCTGCTATTAAATACTTGATGAATAAGAAAGATGCTAAGCCTAGACTAATAAGATGGGTACTTCTATTGCAAGAATTTGATTTACATATTGTTGATAGGAAAGGGGAGGATAATCAAGTTGCTGATCATCTCTCTAGGATGGAAAGCATACCTGATGATCCTATTCCTATTAATGATAGCTTTGTTAATGAACAACTTGCAATTGTTAATGTTTCTAGTGCTAAAGTTGCATCTCCTTGGTTTGCCAACTATGCAAATTTTATTGTTGGTAAAGTTTTGCCTCCACACTTCACTTCTCAACAAAGAAAGAAATTCTTTTATGATCTTAGACATTATTTTTGGGATGATCCTTTCCTCTATAAGAAAAGTGTGGATGGTATTATTAGACGTTGTGTACCTGAGCATGAACAACAGGCTATTATAAGAGATTGTCATGACAGTCCCTATGGAGGGCATCATGCAGGAGATCGCACAGGAGCAAAGGTATTACAATCTGGTTTCTATTGGCCTACTTTATTTAAGGACTGTGCTGAATATGTTAAATCTTGTGATAAATGTCAAAGAGTAGGAAACATTGGTAGGAGGAATGAAATGCCTATGAATTATTCATTGCCACTTGAACCATTTGATGTGTGGGGTTTTGACTTTATGGGTCCTTTCCCAGAATCAAAGACAAAGCATACTCACATTTTGGTTGCAGTTGACTATGTTACAAAGTGGGTGGAAGCAATTCCAACCAAAAGTGCAGATCATGCCACAGCAATGAAGATGCTCAAGGACATCATTTTCCCCAGGTTTGGTGTTCCTAGGTTCTTAATTACTGATGGTGGTTCTCATTTCTTGCATGGTGTTCTTAGAAAAACTTTGGCAAAATATGATGTTAACCATAGAATTGCATCTCCTTATCATCCTCAAACAAGTGGGCAAGTTGAATTAAGCAATAGGGAAATTAAACTCATTTTGGAAAAGACAGTGAATAAGTCTAGATCTGATTGGCCAATTAAGATTAATGATGCTTTGTGGGCTTATAGAACTGCTTTTAAAAATCCTATGGGAATGTCTCCTTATAAAATGGTTTATGGAAAAGCTTGTCACTTACCTGTTGAACTAGAACATAAAGCTAGATGGGCTATTAAACAACTGAACTTTGATTTTAAAACTGCGGGAGAAAAGAGAATTCTTGACCTAAACCTACTTGACGAATGGAGAAATGAAGCTTATGAAAGTGCCAGGATGTTTAAAGAAAAAGTTAAGATTTGGCATGACAAGAAAATTAAGAAAAAGGAATTCAAAGTAGGTGATCAAGTTTTATTGTACAACTCTCGTTTCAAGTTTTCTGCAGGGAAGCTAGCTTCAAAGTGGCAGGGACCATTAGTGATACAGGAGGTGTACCGTTCAGGAGCTATCCGTCTTCACGGTGACATGAAAGGTAAACCTCATGTAGTCAATGGACAACGCCTTAAACCTTATATTGCAGGAAAGAGCTTCATCGGAAGGGTGGAGGAGTTGAATTTACAAACACCGGAAGAGGTAATTGAGAGAAACCGTGCAGTTCCAGAAACCCTAAATCAATAGAAGGTAACTTTTGTGTTGGAAAGTTTCTCGGAATTGCATAAAATTTTACGGAGGTCAATTTTTATGGAAATTAACGTGTGGGACAAGAAAACTAGACGAAGCGGAGACCCGAGGAAGAAAAGAGAGGGGCCCACGCGGCCCAAGTACCTGGCCGCGTGGGGCTGTCCCTTTTCCACCTCGGAGTCCTTTTTCGTCTCGTTTTCGATCCCGACGCTTCGCCTTGACCCAAAAACTCTCAATATATACCCCTCTCTATCGATCTAATCTCGCACCGAGCGTTCTCGAGCGATTCTTTCTTTTGTTGTTTCTGCCTGTCAGGTTTTTAGCCATGTCTTCGGGAGACTCCTACCAATGCTCCTCCATGGACGACGATGATGATGAATGCTAGCGCTAAGTTGACGAGGGAATATCTCCCCGGCAACAGCACCGGAAACAATGCTTGTACGTCACACGTCAGTTGGGAACCCCAAGAGGAAGGTATGATGAGTGCAGCAGCAAGTTTTCCCTCAGTATGAAACCAAGGTTTAATCGAACCAGTAGGAAAACGAGGTTGCTTCGAAGGTGTTGGTGAAGGAGTGTAGTGCGGCGCAACACCAGGGATTCCGGTGCCAACGTGGAACCTGCACAACACAATCAAATTACTTTGCCCCAACTTAACAGTGAGGTTGTCAATCTCACCGGCTTGCTGAAAACAAAGGGTTAAACGTATCGAATGGAAGATGATGTTTGTTTGCATAAAACAGTAGAGAACAATGATTGCAGTAGATTGTATTTTAGATGTAAAAGAATGGACCGGGGTCCACAGTTCACTAGTGGTGTCTCTCCAATAAGATAACTAACATGCTGGGTAAACAAATTACAGCTGAGCAATTGACAATTGATAAGTGCATATAACATGCATGTGTGAGCTGTGGTGTCTACTATGAGATTCATTTGGGCATTACGACAAAGTACATAGACCGCTATCCAGCATGCATCTATGCCTAAATAGTCCACCTTCCGGTTAACATCCGTACCCCTTCCAGTATTAAGTTGCAAGCAACAGACAATTGCATTAAGTAATGTGCGTAATGTAAACAATACATTCATTCTTGAATAAAGCATTGCTGTTTTACCCCTAGTGGCAACAACACATCTACAACCTTAGAACTTGCTGTCACTATCCCAGGTTAAATAGAGGTTGAACCCAACTATCATGCATAAATACCCCCTCTTGGAGTCACAAGTATTCACTTGGCCAAGGCTTCAACAAGTAACGGAGAGCATGCAAGATCACAAATGACATAGACATGATAATGTAATATTCAGCTCCACATAGGTATCAATATAAGTCAGATCCCAGCAAACACAACATGTAGCATTACAATAAGATGATCTTGATCATGATAGGCAGCTCACAAGATCTAAACATGATGGCACAAATGGAGAAGACAACCATCTAGCTACTGCTATGGACCCATAGTCCAAGGATGAACTACTCACGCATCACTCCGGAGGCGGGCATGGCGATGTAGAGCCCTCCGGTGATGATTCCCCTCTCCGGCAGGGTGCCGGGAAGAGCTTCAGAACCCCCGAGTTAGGGTTGACGACGGCGGCGGCAGCGAATATGTTCTGGATGAAAGGCTCGGTGTTTTAGGGTTTTCACGCCTCGGGGAATAAATAGGCGAAGGGGCGATGTCGGCGGACCCCGAGGGGCCCAAACCACAGGCTGGCGCGGTGGGGCCCACTGCCGCGCCGCCAGGTGGTTTGGCCACCTCGTGGCTCTCCTTCGTCTCTCCTTCGGACTCCGTGTACGTGCTGGAAAAATAGGGACTTGGCCTTTTGTTTCGTGCAATTCCGAGAATATTTCCAGAAGTAACTTTCTGAAACCAAAAACAGCAGAAAACAGGGAACTGACACTGTGGCATCTTGTTAATAGGTTAGTCCCAGAAAATGCACAAAAGTGATATGAAGTGTATATAAAACATGTAGCAAATGGTATAATATAAGCATGGAACAGCAGAAATTATGGATACGTTGGAGACGTATCAATGAACTCGATGGGTACAGCCCCACATCCATATGGAGGAGGAATAGGAAGAGGAAGGACTACTCCGACGATGAAGACTACAAGCTTGATGAAGAAGAGATGGACAAGCAAGAAGCTGAAGAAGAAGAGCACAAACCCTCCGTCGACATCGCGCCCTTGGCGACAGCACCTCCATCACCCATTGCTGTTGCCGGCGTGAGGGTGAACCACTCTCTTGGAAACAAGAGGCGGGGAACGCGCATGCAGACCGGAGGGAAGGTTCCCAGGCGCTTCCTTGCGAGCAAAAACGTAGTTTCTACTCTTATTAACAGGGAATTTCAGCGCACCACTCAAGAAAACTATCCTGGTGAATGGGATCGCAAGATCCCTAACAAGAAGGTGCCAAGCCCTGAGTGGAAGCCTTGCAAAGAGTCGGTGGAGAAGAATCTCATGCAAAAACTGGGAGAAGCCGCAAAAGAGTTCGAAAAAGCTTACAACCTCATGATGAAGATCATTGGGGATCTTGAAGATAATTATTATGAAGGCAATGTGAAAGAAGAGAGGGAGTTCTAGCAAGACACCAAGCTTGGGGGAGTTCCATCTAGTCTTTCTCTTTATCAATCTATCATATCTATCTAGTCATGGTGTGCTTTGCTTTTATCAATTAGTTATCAATATCTCTTAGGCGTGTGTGAGCTCATGGAGCATTATCATGTATCCCTATCTTATGGTTTATCAATGAATATTAAAGTATGGTGTCATCCATGATTCTCTTGTTTGGGGATTTATGGGTAACACTCATGCAAATGAGCGTGGCATATTTAGAATTTCAATCACATCTTGCCTTGAAATTAATTAACTTGACTATGTTGGACAATTATAGAATTATCTCAATATAGAAGAAGTAAAAAGACTTGTGAATCAATAGTTTGAGGTTAAGATATAGTCTTGTAGGATAAGAAGTTGGGAAGACTTAATGAAAAGGATATAAAACACTCTTGTTACAACCTAGTATCTTTTGAGCAAATTAATGATCATGGATATTTCAATACTTATGCTCTTGAATGTGAATGAAAGGAAGGCACCTGAAATTTCAGCTAGCCATGGAAAGTGTAAGAAAAGGGTTGTGTAGAGCATGGGAACTTGATTGAGATATCCATGACTAAAGTTTGCACTAGTTACTAGTCAAGCAAGAGTGATAACAATTTTTATATCTATCTGTCTTTTCATTTGTCTTCTTTTGAACTTGTTATCCAATGAGAGTTTATCTTGTCTTTGAATTTCAGCAAAGTATAAAAGATTATAATGCTTGCCATGAAGAGCAAAAGCATGTGAAAAACAATATGATTCGATTGTCCAACATACAATGGTTATTTGCTTTCAAAAGTAAGGGTGATTGCTAGAGTTCTACTTATGTTGCCCTCATATGTATGAGTTTTAGATCATTAATCTTATCTTGCAATTGAATATGATGATGATACAATGCCCGTATTTATTTATCAACCATAAGTCCATTGATGCATGTAATGATCTATGTCCTTACTTACTCGAGGACGAGTAAAGGTTTAAGCTTGGGGGAGTTGATACGTGCATTTTATATCATCATTTATATAACTTTTAGTATCATACTAGAATGTTATTTGCATGATTATATGATTGTTTCTACATGTTTTAGATGATTTTGGGGACTTTCATACAAAGTCCTTATTTTTGGTTTTTAATTTCTGGGAGGCAGAAAACCTCCTTTTTCTTGTCTTTAATGTTTCAGGAGCTATAGGACCTCAAATAATAAAAGGAAAAATACTGCGTCAGTTTTTCATCGGGAGAAAGGCAGAGGGAAGAAAACCGAAGAGAGGAGAGCCACGAGGGACAAATGGGGGTGGCCCACGCGGCCCATGTACCTGGCCGCGTGGGACCAGCCCAAACTGGCCTCGGGCACCTCCTCGCCTGGGGCTTTTTATCGACGCCTTCGTCTCGCCCGAAAAGTAACGCCCTAATTTTTCCAAGTCCATCCGAGGTCGCGGCGGCGGCGAAACTCCTGATCCCTTCCGAGGGGGGTCAGATCCTGCTGCTCCGGAACTCCGGAGAAGGGGGAAATCATCGTCATCGTCATCACCTCTCCTCCTTGGCGTGGGAGGAGGCCTCTACATCATCACCCCCATCAAGACCAGCACCATCACCATCATCATCACCGTGATCCACTCCGTTCCCCTCGCAGTTTGAGAGTTGCTATACCCTAGATACTTGTCTTGTGCTACTATTCATGTTTGTGATTGAGTACTTGTCATTATTTGGTGGTGAAGTTATAATTTCAGATTGTGTTGTACCACTTATGCCACTGATTATGATCATGTTCGCACGTTGTGAGTAGTTCCCGTATGTTCCTGAGGGCATAGGATGAATTGGCATTGATTTATATATGACATGTGTTGGTATTTTGTCAAGATTTTATCTTTTTATGTGATTCTATGATGGTGTTGTGCGAACGTCGACTGCACAACACTTCACCTTTATGGGCTCATAGGAGAACACCGTAGTGTAATGAATTGATGGAGACTTGGGAGGACACGTAAACCTGAGACCGAGTCATGAAGTTATATTATGAGGGTATTAGTATCGGGGACCTTAGAGTGTAATGCTATGGTGGGACTTTAGGTCTTAATAATTCTTGTGCAGTCATTTGCTTGGCCACATGATCCATCATAAGGGGTTGTAGTTTATTTATTTAACTATACCTAATTATGGCTCCGTCCAAAGAGGATTAAAACTTGACAAGATATTCAACGTGTTGTTTAATAAATCTCTATGCCTAGCATCATCCATGCCGCCCTCGGGAACGTTTGCCACATATAAGTTACACATCACTTGAGCTTGTCCTTTTGCCACATAAGAGGATTGGGCTTTCTCTCTTTGAGAGCTTTCACTTGCTACTATCTGTTATCTGCTTGCAATTATACAACTGAAAATACCAAAAACATCTGCATCTTTTATTGTTTTATTTATCAATCTTACTGACCAATACCTTCAGCTCCTCATGGGTTCGACAACCTTTTCTAATTGAAAGGTATTACAATTGATCTCCTGCACTTGGGAGCCATCAAGATACTTTTCTGGCGCCGTTGCCGGGGAGCGTAGCGCTATTGGTAAGAAGTTTGGTAAGGAAACTTGAAAGCTGTTTATCTCATTGTTACTATGGCATTTATGAATCGTGCCTCGCTGCATCTTGCTCTATATGAAAGTGCTTATGTCACTACTGCAAAGGTGGTTGAAACTGCTGTGCCTGAGATACCTAAAGTGGGATATAAGATTCCCATGGGTCATGTTAAAAGAGTTATGAAAAATCCATTTACAGGAGATGGAACTAAGTCGGCACGCGAGCACATGGAAATAATTGAGGAAATATGTTTTGACCTGGTTCAACCCAAATTGGACCAGGGACCTATTTGTAAATATTTTTAAATTTTGAAAATTTCCCAAATTTCAAAACTTGCTATAAATTCAAATAAAATCCTAAAAATAAGTTAAAAATATCTACAGATATCAGAAGAAAATAAGTAATCCAAATGAAATATCTACTTGATTTATTAAAAACTATTTCTTGTAGCAAAAATTCAAATGATCCTTAAGTGGAAATGACTTTGAAATATTTCAAATTATTTTCAAAAGAAAATAATATGGGAAAATTATATATCAAGTTCAAAGTATTATTTGAACTACATTATGACTGTCATGTTACTCATCCTAACTAAAAATCAAATCAAAGAAATTTTTAAAGAAATCCTTAACAAAATTCTGGGGAATTTTGGGAAAGAATAAAAATCATCTCATTATATGCATATTGGCATGTATTTGGTTTTTCAACATTGTCTCATATAGACAATGATATTGATTTTCAGAACGCGAGGGTCCCAGTTCATCGGAAGCTTTAGACTGCATTACCTATCAGTCTCAAGGCAAGTTCCAACTTGCATGTCCTACTTGATTAATTTTATCAAAGTAATTACAAAGTACTATGGTTTATCATTGCATGAAAAAGAAAAACCTATTTTCGAATGATGTGAAATGCTATACATATATGGTTGGCTGGCAGTGGAACCACGGATTGATGTTTGTGGTGGAGCTTCCACTGTATGGGAAAGTATGTACCTAGGATTAATAACCCATGGCCCAGTGATCCTTGCGCCGTATTGAAGCATTAGCCAACAGATTCACTATGGATGGGCTCGTCAGAGGTTTCTTCCCTCGTTCACATATCCTCGGCAGGCTATTACCTGGTTGCGTTCGTTGCGGCGGCCAACTGCGTGGAAGCGCGTGACCTTCCCACTCGACGGAGTGACTGGAATAGAAGCTTGGGAGGGGTGGCGGGCCAGTGGTCTTAGTTACCAGCCGCGTCACAAATGGGCGGATATGTGTTGTGCGGGGAGGCAACTCCACATGACTTGTTGCCCTGAGTTCTAGCTATAGCACACATGGTGTGCGAAGAGAGCAAAAGGAGCCAGGCTGCTGTTGGGTAAAGTGGTGCAGCTCTGCAGAGTTAAACAAAGAAATTGTTATTGTCACATCCTTGTTCCAGGAGGGAACTACAGAACGTTGCGGGAAATGCATCCCAAGTGATGACTAAAGACCCGTGGAGGCTGGGGCATAGTTTTCTAAAATAAAATGGACCTTTTCCTAAAAATGTTTTACAAAAGTTTGCATATACATCCATGACTTTTTGGTCAGGATGGTAGATAGTGCATCATACACTTATTCATCAATTATTGAACTTGCTGGGTAACGCTAGTGTTGCTCACCCTTTTCCTCCGTTGATCTCTGCTTAGAATCTGAGGAGATCGCTGAAGATGATTTTGGAGCATACCATGCAGACGAGGTGTACTTCGAGGCACCTGATCTGTCTGGAGGAATAGAGGGCGTCGACTACATCATCGCCTACGGAGCCGACGACGTGGAAGAAGAAGAGGTGGAGACCTAGAATCTATATAGTAGGAACCTGGCCGAGCAGGACTAGACTAGTACTACTTAGCGGCTGAGCCAAGATGGTTCTTAGTTTGCTGTTTTCTATCGCTTGTAGGTTGACTCCTGTCAACATCGCAATAATAGACATTCCTCCCATGTCGGAGGAAGACGTCGATGTTTTTATGCATTTCTGGCTTGTAATCTTTAGCAATGTGTAATAAAGTGGACCCGCAATGTTTCTGTTGTACTACTCTGAGTGATGTAATATTTACAGATTAGTCCTTCCGTGGGTGTTATGTCAACGACTTGTACACTACAATATGCAGTGGTGTGCTGGGTCACCGCATGTATAGCCAATGATATATCCCACTAACGTGCACAATTTCAACTTAAAAAACTTTGTATTTTGAGCTAGACAAAACTGACAAATATGTAGATCTGAGAATGTATATTTTCAAATCTCTAAGTTTTACTAGATTTGTTATTTTTGTGTAGCCCAAAATATAAAGTATCTCAGGTTAAAAAATTACACGTTTGTGGGATACACCATGGGCTACATCTGGATTTTTTTTAATTTTTTTGGAAACGCATAAATATGATTTTCGAATTTTTTAAACAAGAGGGATCACTGGTGCCCGGGATCACAAAACACTTTCCGATCCAGACAGCCTATCTTTTCACCAACTAACCATGTAACAATCGGAAATTCATAATGGAGCCCGGGCTCATATGCTCCCGGTATTTCCAGGAGCATAATTTTTTTTGAAAAACTTTCCAAAAAATTCCAAAAAAAATCATGCATGTACCTGACCATAGTACGCACCATCGTGTGAAATTTAGCAAGAAAATATCATCGTGGTCGCCCTGGGCAAAAATGACAAAATTCTGACAGAAAATTATAGCTTTCAAGGTCACATATTTCTGGACCTTGTATGTCTCATTCTTCTACACCTCTATATATCACACATACATGCAACAATATACACACGAAATCAGGAGCATTTTCTCTATAGGCTACAATTCATGAGAAAATAGGTTCCTTTGCGACTCAGGTCCTCTTCGACTCCTTTTTATCCTTCCATCCGAAAAACTGTTCCTGGAGAGAGGAAGCAAATGCATGAATCTTCATATGCAACCTAATAAGCGCTTAACACAAGAAAACTGTACCAAATATAAGGAGGAATAGCCTAAAACTCTTTACGCCCCAAAGAAAAACTAAAGCAAATAGAAAGGGGCAATGACGTGTATTTAAAAAACCATTTCCTTCTCTCCCATGCTTTGCAGATTCATTCGGTTTATCAGTTCATCAAACAAGACACACATCAAGTGTAAGAACTCAACCAACATCAAGCTAACATGATAGCTACCATATTCCTGCATAAGGAATTATGCATTTAGCCGAAGGTTTCACACTAGTCTTTCACCAAAACAATGTATGCCCTCAAGTCCCTAAAGCCACTGCAGTGACCGGGCGATTCGGTGTCGACCTCCCCCGGTCTGCTCGGTCACGTATTGATCGTGGTGTTTCACTGGGCCCACTTGGTGACACGGAGGAAGCAGAAGCTCCTTCTCCAAAAGGACAACGAACTGCACAAACAAACACGTCTCAGTAAAGGAATATGTTTTGTAAAACCATGAACTTTCTCAGTTTACACATTTGCAATTACTTACTCTGACCATGCAACAGTGTTTCAATTCTGAAATGTATTTGCAACAGCGAAAAAAAGGAATCTTAACATGGAAAGCACCATCTCAAGCACGAGTTTATTGTGTAAACAAAAAAATAGTGGATGAAAAGTTAAAACCACATGCATTTTTCATGAAAGATGATTTAACTTATCAGTTATGTTTGATAGTTGGATTGGACTTCACGTATAATGTCCAAGGGGATCATGTGTGTTAAATGTCTTTTATTTACTCTTGTAATATCTGAGTTGATGCGGTCCACCACCCTTAGAGATTACCTCTTAAAGTCGCCACAAAATTAGTGGCGGGAATTATCATAATCTTTTGATGAGTTGATTCAACTGATGTATATTTTTAGATTTTTTTATTTGCACAAAGTTAGGGATTATGATGACACAAGCATTCAAACAACTCAAGCAATAACAATATTCAATGGCAATGCACAAGCATTTATCTTAGGCAGCAAAGCATGAGCATTTTAGCTAGTGTGGTAATAACTGCAGGTTAAGGGGAACCCAAACTATCATATTTGCTCTAGTGCTCAAAGAAAGGCTGACGCCAGATACAAGAAAGTGGGTTGCCAAAGCAATATTGGACTGCTTAAGAAAAGATTTTTCCCTTGGCGCTGCAACTTTGTAGAATTTTTTTCAAGAGAAGTAACATATCAAAGTGCCACACCGGAGGCTATTTTATGGCAAGGAAATGACATTAACAGGGGCGCAGCAAAGATGGTTTCCATTCGCTATACACATTTAGAACTGGCAGCTGCTTGTGGTACTGAGTGCCACAATTGGTTGTACCCAGTAGCCTATGGCGGTACGGATGCAGAGTCCACTGAGACATGAACTTGTTCACGGAGACTAAAACAAGTTCTTAGTCATCCAGCTAGGCTGGTCATTCAAATAGATGCATGCAAGGGACTGGAGATTTCAATGAAGTCTGCTAAATCGAGTGTGTCAAATAACAATCTAGCAGAGTCCTTCAACAGCAAGACAAAGAAAATAAAATCCCTGCCCATTGTTGATTTATTGGATGAAATTAGGCAACAGTTAATGTAGCAAAATGACCTTGGGTAAAGGATTGCAACCAAGAAATTCAAAGGCCATAAAATTTTCCGATCTGTTATTATGAAGGACCTTAAAAAAAAGACAAGAGGTCTAAAGATAAGACTGGTCAGAAGCAAAAGTTCAGAGGCAGATATATATGCAACAGAGAAAGAAGGGATTTAATGGAGGCGTCCAGTTAATAATGAGAAGAGAAATTGAAGTATATGTAGATGATGCAGCTCCAGAAGTGGTAAGAAAGTAGTGACAAAAAGTCAAAGAAAAAGATCCCTAATTTGTCAAGTAACAAGACCGCTTACATCAAACTAGTCACAAACATCACCCTACCGTCAGATTGCGACAGCAGCCGCAGCAGATACTACTGTCATGTAATTTATTGTTTCAGACTTGTAATGGCAAGTATGCAGTCCTGCTGCTTTTGAAATTGGCATTATGCAGTCCTGGCACTTCTGAAAACTTGTATGACAAGTATGTAGTTATGAAGCTTTTGGAAGTAGACTTCTGACACCTGACCGAAAGCTTGTGGTGTAGCCTAATGCTTGTTTCTTTTCTAGAATCTTTAGTTATTTCTCTGTTTGATAGCTGCTATTTCTTAGATAATTTTGTGTCATAGCTATACATGGGACCTACTTTTTTAGAGTGATACAAAAGATAAATTTCTGCCATTTATGTGAGGTCTCAATCTTACTATTTACGTTAAAAAGAAATGCATTTTAGGGGAATTTCTACGAGAGTAAGACAACCTGCCATGCAAGAGCTTTAAGTTTGCATCTGTACTGCAAAATACTACTTAGCAAATTCTCACATCATCAATAGCCCAAAAAGCTTAATGTTTCCTGCTGCCCTGCTATCACATAGTGCCCGGCTGGGTCTAACTAGCGTTAACAAACAGTGTACACTGGCGAAAGCAAATGATGACAGACACTAATGGCAAAATGTGTGGAAGTTCATTTACAAAATGAAGTAATGTAGATCCTAAAATAATAGTAGGTTGATAAATGATTCATACCTCCTTTGTGAACAATTTCACCATCATCAGACACATTTACCTTCAATGTTCTGTTTCTCCAGAGAGACTTGCGTACGTGAAATACCCAAAGCTAAAAAGGTAGCATCATATATTTCTTAGTGCGCACATTTTGCTAATCGCAATTTCTTATAAAGGAATGAACTATATGAATAAAGCAAAACATAAATTAACTACCTTGACATTCACTTCAGACTTAAGGCTGCCACTTTCATCCTCACATTTGCCAAGTAGCATATTCTCTAACTGACAACAGCGACAATAAATTATGTAAGACAACAACATATCTAGAATGATAATAAAGTATTATTTTCTTATGATTTGAAACCTAATAAATCTATAGTATATCTACCTCAACTGTAGTAGTGACGTGTTCTCCATTAACACATTTGATAACATCACCATCTCGTATTCCAAGTTTTTCAGCAGGAGATCCTTCTGACACCTAAGACTCGCAATAACCACTCAATATGCATGATAGATAAACACTCAAAAGAAAGTTAACCGGAGTCTACAAATAAACAACGGACACATACACACATATATATACCTCTTTAACGATAAGGCCATCATCAATATTACACATGTAAAATATATTCTCAGCAAGAGCAAGGTCTACAAGCTTGATTGACCAAAACTTCATTCCAAGGTGAGGTCGAGGGATGCACCTATGAACAAAAAACATCCAGCATACATTACAAATTAGTAAACATGAGCTCAACCAAAAACATATCTAATGTATCATAAAAATGACAATACTAGACCAAACTAATCTTTTTACCCATGCTACACCAAATATTTTTGTTAGCAAATATTGTTTCTCTGACCATAAGATCATATTGATCTATGAACCTTGATTCACAACAGGAAAACCGCCATACTAAAGATAGCTAGAATGGTGGCGAGGGATTGGTAAACATAGGTTTGGACGAGATAATTACTTCAGGAAGATTAGTTTCATTCTTATTTCTCTAACATAGATACTGGACATCCTTATATGCTACTACCTCTGTTTCAAAATGTACGACGTTTTGGCAGTACTCCGTAGATGCTTAGGCCCTTGACCTTTCGTAACACGATACGTATACTTAATGGATTAGGCTCCTTAAGTCCTACATATCTTTGTACGGTACTATTGCCCAAAGGGCACCTGATCTCTCATTGTTCAGACTCTCTACTAGTAGTCCACACTCCACAACATCAAGAAAAGGCTCAAACTGGATAGCCTTTGATGAAATCCACTTGCTATGGATCACCACCATCAGTAGGTGTTATTTTAGATAGATTTGCACAATAGCATCATTAATAGTAACTAATAATATTTAACCGACACTGCGTACAACAGAGACAGTGTTAAATATGTTCTTTGTAGTAGTCCAGAAACTGAGAAGTTCAACTCTCAGAAAAGCAATGATAGTAAATAAGAATATTTTATTGGTGCTGCAACAGAACTAAAGGAAGAAGAACATACTCAAATTTGCTCCAAAGATGCAAGCACTTGATTAAAATGGAAGATGGTATAAAGGAACCTCTCGTTCTGCCATTGACCATTCCCACAATTTTTCCTTCAAAGTCAATGAGTGGCCCTCCCTTGCCATACTAGAAAATTGTATTGAAAAGAATTAGACACAATCACAAGACTTGACAAAAATTAAACATCAAAATAACATTGTGAAAAAAAAGTTGTACCTTAGCATTTGAATCTGCACCATCAACATGCATATAGTGATATCTTTCAAACACGTTTGGTTCCGAGTATCTGACCACGCCATGGCTTATCCTTAAAAACGAACTTTCATCTCTTCCAAGCTCCAAAACTTGGTCAGCATATTTCACACCATCATTGTAAGAGAGTATTTGAACAGGCTGGTCTAGTTTAACACTAAAGAAGGCCAAATCATAGTGCTTCTGAAGGTAGTGCAGGCGGGCCTTTTCAGTGGTGCTACCCCGCAAGTGAACAATAACCTACAACAGGTGCAAAATGCAAGATTTATATGTTTGTAGAAATAACAACATAAGCTATCAAATTTGCAGCTAGTTTATAACACAACAATGACTGATGTAGAACCTGTCCTATTTGTGCTTCTGAGAACACATACCATACAGACACGTTGCAGTTGATTACTAGCATTCCAACTCCCAGTCAATTTCACTTAATTCATTTTAGTAACTAATTAACTTTGATTGTATGGTTGGGCATTTCCTCCTAACAGACTGATAAATACAAAATATGTGATCAAACTCTATCGATTAGGAAATGTGTTCATACATCTACACATATCATAACTAAAATGTGAGCGAACTCTATCAACAAGGATTCACTAAATTCATTTCAGTAACTAATTAACTTTGGTTGAATGGATGGGAAATGTATTTCCTCCTAGGAAATATTGAGCATTATAAATATAAATAGGAAAGGACTAGGCGTCCCCCGGGGGATCTGGGGAAAAATCCCCCGGGTCCCCCTGCTGACACGTGTCCCCTTATTTCTGTCCAAATCCCGCTTTTGCTGCCGCCGCAGCAAATAATCCCCGCTTTTGCTCCCTATGTAGCAAAAAACGGTTCGCCCAAAAAACAGAAAAAAGAAAAACTGACTTCGCCGGAGACCTCACCGGAGACCTCGCCGGAGATTTCGTAGCAACACAAATGTGCTACTGTAGCAAAATCGACTTCACCGGAGACATCAACGAAGACCTCGCCGGAGACATCGTAGCAAATTTTTTGTTCTATTGTAGCAAACCCACATAACAATAATAGCAAAAAAATTGTTATATTGCAGCATCGTAGCAAAAAAAATCCGGGGAGTTGAGACTTATGATGCAAAACATCAGAACAAATTGTAGCAAAAAATTTCTCCTTGGTGCAAAAAATTCAGACATGAACAAAAACGTCGTAGCAAAAACATTGTGCTATTTTAGCAAACCCACGAAACTATTGAAGCAAAAAATTGTAAAAACATTACAGTATCGTAGCAGAAGCACCGGCGCCGGAACTGCGACCAGAAGCACCGGCGCCTTTCCACGGGAGCACCGCTGTGCTCGTTCCGTAACACCGCCATCCTTCCATGGGAGCACCACCGTCGTGCTCCGGTAGCATTGTGCCTCCACGATGGTAGCAGCGCCGCCATGTCCTCGCAGCAACGCCGCCGCGCTTCGGTAGCACCACGCCTCCACGATGGTAGCAACGCCGCCATGCTCCGGTAGCACTGTGCCTCCACGATTGTAGTAGCGCCGCCGCGCCGCCACCTCCTGCTGCTCTCCGGTGAGGGGTCTCATCACCAGCTCACCGCCGTCCTTCGTTGGCAGCTCCGGTGACCACGGCTGGCAGCACCACGGAAGCCATGGGGGTGCGGCGGCTGCAGCAACGGCGCACAGCCGTCGAAGTGGGCATGTGTAGCACCGCCGCTCGCCCTAGGTAGCACCGCTGCTCGCCGTAGGTAGCAACGCCACGGGCCTTTAGTAGCACCGCCGCGGCGCCGCCGGCCAGCAGTGCCGCGCACCGACGGTAGCACCACCGTCGAGCAGCTACGGTAGCACCGTCGAGCACCTGCGGTAGCAGTGCCGCGCACGACGGCAGCAACGCCGACCAGCTACGGTAGCATCACCGAGCAACTATGGTAGCTCCGTCGCGCGGCGACGGCAGCCCCGCCGCCCACCATGGCAGCATCGCTCCTGTGCGTTGGCAGCACCTCCGTGCCGCCATAGTACCATCGCTCCTGTGCGTTGACAGCACCGCCGTGCCACCATGGAGCAGGGATGTCGTTCCCTCGCCACGGAGCAGGCCGTGGGTGAGGAGATGGAACAGCAGCTCCACGACCCCGCTCCACCTCCGCCGTGGCCCGCTACCTGTCCACCTCCGCCAATAGGATAAACCATGGGGACACGGCGGGGCGGCGGGTCACTGGCGCCTTGCTGCGCCGCTCGGCCGCCGGAGCGTGCGCCTGTGAGCGCGAACTCGCGTAGGAGCTCCCTCATCACCGGCGCCTTGCTGCGCCGCTCGGCCGCCGGAGCTCGCGCCTGTGAGCGCGAACTCGCGTAGGAGCTCCTCCATCACCGGCGTCTTGCTGCCTAGAGCGATGTAGATGACGGACCTCCTCCATGGTGGCGTCGTCGTTGCCGGCCTTGGCGGGCAGGAGGAGACTAGCGGGCGGCGGGCCTCGCGGGTGAGCTCGCCGGCGCCGGTGCGAGCTCCGTATCTCCGCGGTTGGTGCGATTTGGGGACGAAGGGAGCGCTGGGGAAGAGATAAGGTAGCGCCTGCTGGGATCGGGATGCTCGTGTCGTTTTTCCTAGCTACGCGGGACACGTGTCGAACGCCCGAGACGGAGGACGGAACGCCCACGATCCCCCGGCTGATTACAATACTTTTCCATATAAATATGTGATTGAACTCTATCAATTAGGAAATATTGAGATGTTCATATATCTATAAATATCATAACAAAATATGTGAGTGAACTCTATCAACTAGGGAAAAAAATGATATGTTATATCCTGCTTGATTATGATAACCCCGCTTGCCCTTCCACCTTTTACCTACTGTTTGGCTATTTCCTTTTGTGGCTATTTTTTTCATAACAGGTTATAAATAAGTTCAGTGCAGCACAATTCCGCAACAGCCTTAACCACTGAGAACATCAATCAAGTAGCATTATTCTGATTGATAAGCATTCAGATGCGGCCAGTCCCTAGGTGGTAATTTGACAATTCAGAAGGTACATTCAAATGCCAAACTATTTAGCTACCTGAGAAAGAGCAATATAAAATTGGGTATTTGTTATGAAATGGTAAAAATGACATGCTATTTCTACTAGTCTTAAAATGGAACTATTAGGTTTGCATTGTTGATGCACTGAGTGAGCAGTGCCCTTGCAACTTCTGTGTTTCCTTCCTTAAGCAAGACATGGACCTCAAACCCCCCATGTTTAACAGACTAAATGGATGTCTTAATCGAGAAATAATAGCTGAATAAATAAATAACTTTTGCACTGGACCAAGTTAACAATATCTTTAAAAACTCACCTCAGCATCAGGATCATACTTTTCTTGCCCTAACCAGGCGTTCATGGACGAAGATTTGGTACGAATCAGACCTGAAGTCGTCAAAACTGTACCAATCTTATTCTCCTTGTTCCAATGAACCCAGAAACCACAACATCGTGCTAGCGGCTTACCACCTAGAAATTCAGAAAAATGTGAGCACAAAACCTGTTTTCACAATGCTAATAAATAAAGAGCCAATGCATCATTGTTAATTTGTAATTACCAACAGAGGATGTAAGTCCAACAACAGACTGAGCGGCATAAATCACTGCTTTTCTTGTAGATTCACGGTCAGGAACAAGCTTTGGATCATTAAGCACGGACTTGAAACCTCTATACATACGCGTATTAAGCGTGGCCCATGCCGTGCGGCGAGCTACAAGAACATAAACATGCAGAGCAAAACTTCAATACCTCATTTTGAATTATGCAGCATTAGAATGATGATACTCCCTCCATCCAAAAAAATATAAGGCGCTAGAGTGGCTATAACTGGGAACACTATTATTTCTGATACAAGAAGGTGTGTTCTTGTCTATCCTTGGTACTGGATGGCGTACATGATAATGAAAGGAAGCGAGAGGGCATGAGGAGCAAACCTAATTTTGCTTTGACATCATCTTCCGCCTTCTTAATCGTGTCCCATATAGCCAGATCGTCAGTACGATACAATCCATCCGGAATGTTGAGGTTGCGAAGTGGGGAGCTGCCTGCAGATGAGACCTCCTCCTCCTCCGCCGCCTTTCTTTCCTCCTCCCTTTCCTCCTCCTCCTCCTCCACCTCCTCCTCCTGTATGGTCCTCTTCCGCTTCCCAGCCGCCTCCTCGTGGCTGGCCCTCTTCCGTTTGCTCGATCTCTGGCTCCCAGCCGCCCTCCTCTTGGACCGCACGAGTGGTTCCTGCGCCGATTGGGAGCCCGAAGAAGATGGCCGCCGCGTACGCGTCAGCGCCAGCGAGGCGGCGGCGGTGGAGCTGCGGCCGCGGCGGGGCGCGGGATCTCTGGACCCCGACGCCTCTCCCTCTCGAGTGGCGGCGATCGGCATCTGTAACCTAGCGAGGAGCAGGTCGGGGCCGGAATTGAGGTACCGCCGGTGACGCTTGCCTCCGCCGTGGTCGTGCGGAACGGTTGGGGAAACCTTGACCGGCCGCTGCCGTGGTCGTGCGGAACGGTTGGGGAAACCTTGACCGGCCGCTTTTTTTTTTTTTTTGAAACGAGAGGCAAAAGCTTTGCCCTGTATATTAATTAAGAAGAAGATGCTCGGTTTATTATGGAAGAAACCGGCGAAAACCATACAACAACACGACACAACCCACGGGGCGAAGCCCCACAGCCACGAGAACCCACGATGCCGCACGACGCGGCCACCCACAACCCAAGCTGCACCAGGTAAGCCGCTCGCAGACCACGACCGTCGGAACCAAGATCCGGGGCCGCCGCCCCGGCCTAAAAGACAACCGCTGCTGCCGCTGCCCAAGCAGCCCCGACAGCCTCGCCGCCAGCACCCCCTCCCGGGACCGCCGTCCCGACATAGCACCGCTCGCAACCGAGCCACGACGCCGCACGAACCAGCCACCCGCAGCCCAGGCTGCCCAAGGAGAGCTGCTCGCAGACCACGGACGTCGCACCAACATCCGGGGCCGCCGCCTCGGCCTAAAAGACAGCCACAGTTGCTGCCGCCACACCAGCCTCGACTCCCTTGCCGCCACCTCCCGCAACCACAAGTCCCCCCAGCCGGTCACCACTCCAAGAACGATGCCCCCAAGGGGAGCATGACACAGAGCGCCATCATCGCCCGATCCCGGAAGATCTAGGGTTTCCCCCGGAGTGGTCCGGGTGAAAGGCGAGCACCACGTCTCAACGGCATCTTCAAGAAGAGAAACGGCGCCCGAAGGCGTCGTTGCCGCCTGCCCGACGACAGCCGGAGCAGAGCTTTCGCTCGACGTGCATTCACCCTCTCACCACGAGACCGACTAGCCCAACAGCATCCACACTCCTCCACCACGCTCCTCCGCTGCCGGGCCGCCGCCCCGGCAACCTCCCGCCCGGCTCCGCAGCAGCCGGACCTCCAGAGTTGGAGGCGAAGAACCCTCAATCTTGCAGCCCGAGCTCCGCACCACGCGGAGGCACCGGGAAGAAGATGGACGACACCTCCGAGCACCACGCCGGAAGGAGAACCGACGCCTCCAACTCCGACCGCCGCACCGCCCCAAAGCAGCCACGACGACCGCAGCCCCGGGGCCGCCGCCCCGGCATCCTCCGCTCCGGCCACGCCCCTGCCCAGCCCGGGCAGGAGCACCCCGCACCAAGCACGCAACACCATCTCCGCCCCGCAGCCATCCTCCACACGCAGCACCCCTGCCCCCGCTGCACCCCCGGCAGCCCGGCACCCCTGCCACCAACGCACGGCCAAAGCGGGCCGCCGTCCCGGCCACCACCACTGCACCCTGCCTCCAGCCTCCTCCACTGCTCCCTGCCTCCGTACACCCGCACGAGCACCAGGGTGCACGGCGACGCCAACCTCCACGCGCCCCCGCAAGGGCCCGGCGAGCCCAGATCGGGCCCGCCCGAGCCCATCGGCGCGCAGCCGACCGCCACGGCAGGCGACGACGCCTCCTCCGCCCGCACCGCCACCGGCAGCCCCTGCGCCGACCTTGACCACCTCCCGGACCCACCGGCCCGGCTTCCGCCGCCCCAGACCACCGCCGCCCCCCACAGGCCGGTCTCCACCAACGCCGAGTCGAAAGACCACCCCCCCGGCCACCCTTTTGGCAGCTAGGGGTGCCGCCACCGCCGCGGCCGCAGCCGGCGACGGCAGCGGCAGGAGTGCGCCGAGCGGAGGAGAGCTGGGCGGCGCGCTTTTTCCCCTGGCGCCGCCGGGGGAGCGACGCGAGGGGCGAGTCTCCGTGTCCTCACTTTCTTGACCGGCCGCTTTCACGCCCACGGGTCCTTCTTCATCGGACTTTTCACGAGTTTTGCCCTCGATTTCTAAACTATTTGCGATATACTCCCTCCGTTCCAATTTAATTGACTTGCTATCCACAGTTACATGTATAGATACATCCACATGTGGTGGATAGCAAGTCAATTAATTTAGAACGGAGGGAGTATAAACTACGTAGTATAAATCATTTGCCGGCATTTAATTTTCAGAATAAGAATAGAGGTATTTCAGTAACGGATGAATGTGATCCTGCTGTGATGCCTCTACGAAAGCAAAGATTTAGACATCCTTATAATGGGCTACTGGATGCAGAGGAATGAGCACTTTTTTCATGGGACGGGACAATGAGAGAACCGTTGCCGTCATCTTATAAAAAAAGACCTTGCAGTTCTAGGTTATAAAATTAAGACTAAGCATGCTGCTCATCATCTGAAGGGTTGGTACTTAACTACTTATATTAATCTGAACCCAACCAAAACACAACATGTACTCCCTCCATACCATAATATAAGATGTTTTATATATTCTAATTACAGATTATATACGGATGTATATGTATATACATAGTTTAGCATCTAGATTTACTCATTTTGCTCTGGATGTAGTCCAGATTAGAATAGCACTAAAACATCTTACGTGAAGGAAGGACTGGCGAAGCGTGACAAAGCGAAGACCGTAATGCGATTCGGCAGACTACGGAACCTTACGTGTTTCTTAATTCGTAATGATTGATCTTCCACTTACCGACTTCCAAACTCTTAGGCGGCGACTAGTTGATAAAGCTCATGCTGATGTGTACTGATTTTTCTTTTTTCTTTTTAACCGTGGCAAAAGAAGTATTCACTCTACATTTTCCTTTAGAATTCCTTTACAACGTGTTTGGTCGGGTTGATTTGGAGCCAGAGAATTGCAATTTAAGGGCTATGAAACTTTAAATCTCTTGTTGGCTTGAACGGTATGAGACTACGCATAGTGGGAGTAACATAGATAATAATATAGATGTCACATAGGCAAAAAATATGATATGTCATGTAATTAATTTAGAGAGAGGAAAATAGAGTAACATAGTTAGTTACCGTAACATCTCATATCCCAATACAATATGAGTTTACAATTTAACAAATACACATTTGTATGACACCACACATATATTACTACCCACTATAGAGTTAGTAACATAAAGTAATAACATGTGCATGTCCTACTCTATGTTAATACCACTATAAGTTGCCCGAAAGTTAAGAGGGGAAGGGTAATTAAGAGGTCAAATTCATGGCTAGAACTGTGTCGCGCACTGTGTTCCTTCACCCATGTTTATCATGAAGCTAACGGTTCAGCTCATTGTTTGGCTAAGTCGTGTGAATCTTATAGTGTGGTGTCACGTCTGGTTGCACCGGATTGCATTCGGGTTCCAGAAGCAAATTTGTAATGATGTTATGTCATGTGACGGAAACTCACATGTGCACCCGGGTGCACATGCACCCGTTTTGTTCGATTTTTTTTTGAAAATTCGAAACTTGTCGAAAAATTCTGAAAAAAATCATGCACGTACCTGAGCATGTCACGCACCATCGTGTCAAATTTGGCGACGAAACGACATCGTGGCCGCCCTGTGCAAAAATGACAAAATTCTGACAGAAAATAGATCCAAAATTTTGAATTTTTAGATCTGAGATTTGTCATTTTTGCACAGGGCGGCCGCGATGTCGATTCGTCGCCAAATTTGACACGATGGTGCGTGACATGCTCAGGTACGTGCATGATGTTTTTCGGAATTTTTCGACAAGTTTTGAATTTTCACATTTTTTTCGAAAAAACGGGTGCATGTGCACCCGGGTGCACATCGTCCGTGTTCTGTGACGGAAACTCACATGTGATCAATAAAGCCCACACGTTCTCTAAAAAAGTGGGTCAAATTCCTGCACACCTCTTCATTGAGAGGGACGTGCTAGTTCAGCATGGGATAGGGACAATATTAAACACCCATGTCATATTTATCGATGTCCAGCAATCCAAAAGAGCTAAATTGGCAAAATCATAACTAATTCCCGAGAAATCCAAGCTAACATGCTCCAGTATCACAATCTTATTTCTGCCCAGTCCGCTTCCCGCAAACCAACAAAGGCAATACGCAAGTAGTATTTTTCTGATGTTCTGCCCTATACCGAGTTTTACAAAAAAAAAAAAAATTTGGCCGAGTTTTAAATATGGAAATATATTTCTCCACAATTTTACCAAGTTTTACCATTTATTGTTAGATGTTATACCTTTTTGAGTTTCTTAATATGTGTAAGTTATAATTTGCCACTCTTGTCCGACTATTTTTCATTTTTCTGCATTGTACCAAACTGAAAACCTTACCATTTAAAATAGCATTCTAGAGCAGCACCCGGACGCTGTATCCTACCAGCAGAGGGAACCCCGACCCCTTCTTCGGCATGAAGCAGCACGCAACGCGCCCTTATCGTCACCTCTCGGAGCTCCACCGGATATGCACCGCCACCACCCCTCTCTCCTATAGAGCAGCTAGCCGAAACAACGCCTCCTTCCTCTATCGATCATCAGCGGCCGTGCCTAGAGAGTCTCTCCTCTGCCTTCTATCCTTTCCTTGTCATGTGGTGGCAGTGCAGATCACTATGAGTCAAGATTTTGCTGGCCTGGCAAATCGCAAATTTTAAGGGTCTATACGCAAGGTCGGATCTTAAGCATACGTTGTCGAGATGACTTGATACTCATCCAACTACGATTTTGAACAGTTGTGATGGACCTGGACCATGTGGAACCATCCTCCCAAATATCATTTTTCTAATTGGGCCGAGAACACATTATAACTAAACTTTGATACTTATTTGTATTTTCTAACACATTGTGGTTTTAATGAATATATGTTCTATATTAATTAGTCAGTATTTAACCACATAATAATGTCTATAAATATATATAATTTTTTCTGTTATATAGTTGCAGTGCATATGATTGAAAATATATTTCAATTGTGCAAGAAGTTTTTCCTTTTTAAGGCCTTAACAAGATACAAAGCATCAATCATGTTTGTATGGCTCAATTTCCTCTGTCCAAGGATGATGCATCTCTAGCACCCATCTCATACAAGGTAACAAGTATCTTAATAGAGGTGTGTAGTGTACGATTAGATACTTTTTATTATAGAAACTTCCAGAGTATAAATTAATCTATGACCATGAACACTTTTTGGTGATAAAATATTTCTTTCGACCTAGAGTGGGTTCAGTAAAAGTTGATAATATATTAGTGATCTATATTTTTATTGGAATTGTATAGCTTATAGTAGTCATTGACAAACATAAAAATAGTACGGCTTCTACTAATTTTGCACACCTAAAATTTAATTATTTCACATGCAATGTGCTATGTATCACTTGGTGTATAGACACGCTCCTATTAGTTTCCCTGTTAGTTTCTCAAATAAGAAGTTGTGCATGAAATTAAACATGTAAATATGTACTCCCTCCATACATGAAAAAGTATACTTTCAAAATTGTTATAAAGTCAAACCTTTTGAACTTTAACCATGTTTATGTAAAAGGGAACAACATTTATGCAACCAAAATAGTATAACTATATTCATTATAAAATATCTTTTCATCATAGAACTATTTGATTTCATAAATATTGTTATATTTTTGTGTAAACACGGTCAAATTTTGACATAGTTTGATTTTCCAAAAAAGTTGGAAGTATACTCTTGCGTGGACGGAAGGAGTACAACATAACTTTTAGTACTATAAATGTAAGAAATGCGATGTACATTCCAAAAACTACCCATTTGATTTAATAAATATTGTTATATTTTTTGTGTAAACCCAACCAAAATTTTGACATAGCTAGTTTGATTTTCAATAAAAGTTGGAGGTACACTCTTTCTTGGACGGAGGCAGTACAATGTAACATTTAGTACAACATGTAAGAAAATGCGATGTACACTCCAAAAATTACCCCAAAAAACTCAAGACACAAATCCCACAAAAGTTAACGCTGGTCACGTAAAAAACACTTGAAACATAGGTGGGAAGCTTTGTGGTAACAACAACCTGACAAAGAAAAAACACAAATATATGAAGCCCATCATCACCCGTACATGCTACCCTTTGCTCGGACAAAAGAGTAAGAGAAAGATGCCCAGAACATGCACGAATATCCGTACACCACATCCGAAGGTGGTGAAATTGACTGTGAATTAATGTAAAATCTCAGCAGTTAACAAATTCGATTAATTGTAGCCTACTCTATAAATACCTAGTGGCGAAACCAATACTTTTATTATCTGGTAGCCCGGATTTGTTTGGTCACATTTTGGTTTTGAGGATCTCATATGCTAAGTGTCAATGGTCGAACTATTGAATTCATGCACTGCCAACTCAATTAAAAATACGAACCTCGAGACCACTTGGTTGTAATAATGTATTAAATTGATTCACCAGACAACTCAAACAAAGTCTAAACCGATGGAAGCAAATTGAGAAACCATGTATATACATATACCGTACTTCATGCACTAGCCCCATCTTTGGGCGGGCACCTTACGTGGTTGTGAAGGTATTAGTTTGCAGACGGTGGTGCTAGCTATGAGAGGAATTTGACAAATGACACATCTTTGTTTGGTATTGACAAAATATTTTGTTAAATATTAAAAAACAATAACTTAGACCTACACATGAGCATTTTTTTCCTACACTCGCGGATCGTCATTGTCGTTTTGACTGTGGGCTTTCATGATTGATTTGCCTTGAGCTTCAAACCGTGCAACAGGCCGACAAGACAAGCAAAATGCTGAATACAATCACAAGTTGTTTACGTGCTAACGGGAGAAGGAAAAAAAAGTGTTTATCGAGTTAAATCTGTGTACACAGTTGCACACTGGGTGGAACTGTATGAAATTGGACAATATCTCAGTTAAACACGGGAATGAAGCTAATTTCAGTTAAACGAGAATTAGTAGGGATGTAAATGGTTAGGTATGTGGCGCCATATAATCCCACATAAATGCCTTCCTAGTTTACTTTTCCAGGAAACAAAAAAAACTTTTGATCTCATGACCGAGATAAATGGAACTATATGGCGCCACATACCTAACCATTTACATCCCTAAGAATTAGTCATGACTCAAGCGAGGTTACAAAATTGGTGTGATTAGTGCTCAGTCGATCGACGTCATTCACTTGATTTTGTAGGATTTAGTTTACTCCCCGAGAGACCCTTTAATATTCGAGATCCTGATCTTGGGGGCCGAAGAGGTTGCCTTTTTTTCCTGGATTATGGACCGGCCCTGGCCATCGCTGCCAATTCATTCTTCCCCTGCCATAGCCAAGAGCACGGGCCCAACCCAACCCCTCGCTGCTGAAACCCCCACGAGGACTCAGCCTTCTCTCGTTGCTCCCTCCTCTGCTCGCCATGCCAAACCGTTGCAGCACGGGGAGAGGCTCGGGAAGATAACAGAAGGATGAAATGATGAGAAATTTTGCCCACCGCTTGGTCGCCGCCGCAGTCTTACATGAAAGTGGATTGGTATCTCGCCGGCTTCGTGGGGTTATTAGGGGTTTTCGCTAAAAATGTCTACTGAAACATGAGCCCAAGTTCTCTAAATAAAATTAGACCTAGTGGCGGCCCAGACTACTTCATAGGCACGATCACACATCTTTGATGCTCTGAAAGCCCGAGTAAGCAAGATGTGAGCAAAAATCAAGACTCAATCATTGATTTCAATAAACTGATTAGAAACCGGTCTCTGACCAGAACCACGTCCGCTCGGCAACATTGTTCTCTGCTAGTGGATGCCTGACGGTGAGGCAGTTGAGCACTGTCCTTGCTCCTCGCAGACGAACGTGAGTTAGTAGGGGATGTCGGTATGGTACATCGGGTCCTGCCACAACCTGAAATTCTTCTGGCTGTGGTAGATCGCATACTTAAAGTCGAAGATGCCTTTGGGGATTGGTGCAACGGGCACCCCGCCCAAACTGATGGTAAAAACTTTCGGCAACATTGTCTTCGATGGCGCGAGAATGCTGTGTTCAGCGAACTCTTTGGCCTCGTGCCAAGAGGGTCACTTTATATCAATATCCACGACGTCGTTGGTGCGTGTGTATGGCCGACAACGGAAGTCCCATTTCGTGTAACCATGTTGCAGGTATTCTTCACGTTCCATAGAGCTAAAGAAAAGACCTTACCAAGTACTCCCTCCGTTACCATGATTTTGAAATATTTTGGTTTGATTTGCAGACATTTCAATCGGGGCTAACTAAAACCTGGGTAAAACATCAAATTCCCCCGTGTCGATTGAAGGGCCGGTCAAGGGTTTTCTTTCTCCCACCAAAATCTCAATTCCCCAACCCTTCCGAGGCAGCGCGGCGTCGAGCATCCCCGGCGATCGAGAGGGGCCCGACGGCCCGCTTCCGGCCCCGACCCGCTCCCCGCTAGGTCAGCAATGCCTCTCGCCGCCACTCAACAGGGAGAGGCGTCGGGGTCCAGAGCCCCTGCGCCCCGCCGCGGCCGCAGCTCCGCCGCCGCCGTCGCCGCCACGACCACGACGTCGACGGCGCTGACGCGTACGCGGCGGAAATCTCCGGGCTCCCACTCGGCACAGGAACCGCTCGTGCGATCCAAGAGAGGGAAGAGAAAGACGACGGCGGCTGGGAACAAGAGATCGAGCAAGCGGCGGAAGAGGACCAGGGAGGCGGCGGCGGCGGAGGAGGTCTCGTCCGCAGGCAGCTCCCCGCTTCGCGTGCCGTTCATCCCCGATGAGATGTACCTTCTCGAAGACTTGGATTTGGGCGAGTCCATCATGAAGTTGCAGGACGATTACAGCGCGAAATTGGGTTTGTTCTTCGAGTTACCTCTTTTGATGTTTATTTGTGCGTCCTTTCGTTATCATGCAGTAATACCATCTAGTAGAACCAATGAGAAACGAAACAGGAGACAATCTTGAACCAACTAATTGTCCTACAGTTTGGATATTGTACTACAGTTTGAAATATGATTTATCTCCGTAATGCTGCTGAAGAAATGCTGTTTTAGTATATTGGTGTTAACTTGTGGATGCTGGTCGTGTTGTAGCTCGCCAAACGTTACTGCCGACGCTTCATCTGCACATGTGCAGACCTCCCACGTGCATGGTTAAGGATCCCAGGCTTCTTCTTGACCGTGAATCCACAACAAAGATAGTGCTTTCTGCTGCTCCATCTATTGTCGGGCTTTCGTCCTCAGTTGGTATAACTATAATTTCCAATCTATTTTGTAGGAGTGCCGTGAAAATATGTTGGTCTTTATTCATATTTGCATGAGTTTGCAGGTTTTCATCTGCTAGCACGATGCTCTGGATTCTGGGTTGATTGGGATGAGAAGAAAAAAACAGGCACTGTTTTGACTAGTGCACATTTGATTCGCACAAAGTCCCCATCCATAGACGACTGGTTAGGCAAAGATAAGTATGATCGTGATGCTGAGGTGAGTTGTTAAAGATAGGAGAACGGCGTTCTTTATCCATTTGCTTTGTCTGCATGTAGTCTCATGCTAGTTGGCCAAAATAACTCATCTTATGTATCTCACATTATTTGCGGGGTGAGATAACTAGTTTTTAGTCCAAGTGGTGTACGGTAACTCTATCCACAATTACATGGTCTATCCTTTGGCACTAGAACTAGGGAAGTTGCTGAAATGAACCGCATGAGCTGACATCACTAGTAGAAAAAAGCCATTCTGTGGCGCACCCCTAAAGCTATTCTGTGGCGCATGGGGGGTGCGCCACAGAATACTCGCCACTAAATTGTACATTCTGTGGCGCACCACCCTCTGTGGCGCACCCCGGACGGTGCGCCACAGAATTACGTTCTGTGGCGCACCCCCTAACCGTGCGCCACAGAATAAGGTGCGCCACAGAAATATTTTGGGTGCGCCACAGAATTCCTGTGCAGTATTCTACCCGTACGTATACCAGAATACAAATATCCGTATAATACCAGAATACATGTATATTTTATATTTCCACAGATATAACAGAAACAGAAATATATATTTCATATTTCCACAGATATAACAGAAACAGAAATATATTTTCACATGTATATTAAAACAAACACATTACAATGTCATCGCATTACTTATATCCCGAGATACATACATATATAGTGACAATTGGTACAAAAGTTCACACAATGTCACACAAGTCTTAATGTCACACAATAGTTCACACAACTAAGATCAAATAGAGAACCACCCGTATGATGGATCCTTCTTCCTGATCCGCTCCGGAAACGGATTATAGCCGTCTTTCGTCATCCACGTCCTCGTGTCATTCTGCATATCTAGGCGTTCTTCGATCTCCCACTTAGACAACCCTGAAAATCGATTGGGATATATATTTGGTTAATGATATAACTAGAGTATGATTTATTCATCTAATATAGAAAAGAAATAAGCACTTCTTGCGAGTGAGGCAAGGTTTTCTTTTATAATACATTCTACCTCTGGCGTTGTGTAAGGACCCCCCTACTGTCTTGACATCTTCCAGGATGATTTTCGATAACTGTAACTGGATGCGATGGAAGTCTTCTCTAAGCTCATCATCGGTGAGATCCTCATCATATTTGGTCCATAGAAAAGCTTTTTCCTACTAGTGCATAATGGTTCACTTAGCTAACACCGTCATCATGACCTTAAACCATGCGTTCATAATGAACTAATTCAGTTAGTCATTCAAGGGACTTAGCTATTGTATTCGAATGGTGAATTCAATGAAAGTAATCGGGTAGTATACATTTGCATCCACATGTGGCTTTGTGGGAGATGTTAACCAATTTAAGCAGACATGGGTATAACTGGGAAGGACATAGAATTTTCTTCTTGGACAAAACATTTATTCTCGAACAAGAAAAAAAGGTATAAAATATCATGTTTTGCAACTGCTGTTTCAGGTTTTTGTTCATTTGCGGGATGACACTACTGAGAAGAAGGGCCACCAGGCCCACCTGCTGTACTACCAGAAGCACTACAATATTGCTTACTTCGAGGTCAGAGTAGATAAACCTGTCCAGGTGCTCCTCTTGAATGATGACACAAAATGTGGTGAGGAAGTTTTTGAGCTCGGAAGAGATGAAACTTCGTTTCTAACTATAAGTCATGGTATGGTCCAATATCGTAATTCCAACTTGCTGGAGCGTCATCACTATCTTTATGTTCATGGCACAAATGAGAATCTTAAGGTACAAGTTATATTTTATCTTGAGATTGCTGTTTCATTATTTGGATAATGTCATCTGATAGTTTCTTTTGCAAAATGCTGGTATTAAACTTTGATATTTACACTCATTTCAGTATGATAATGGAGGGCCAGTTATCAACTTTGGTGGCAAGGTCGTGGGAATGGTCAGCAAAAGCACGGAAGGGTCTTTTATACCTTCATCTATTCTGCTCAAGTGCTTGCAATTGTGGAAGGAATTTGGGTATTTCCTTTTTCGTTTAGTTCTGTTGTAGCTCCATTATTAACTTATGCTTAGTGTTAGGAGTTGAATGCCTCTCCGTTGTTCTTACATCAATATTGAGTTGTTCCGCTTTGATTTCCTGGCATGTTATTAGATTCATTTCCTTTTTATTCATGGTAGCTTTATCATGTAATCAATCTGATCATAAAACATAGACTAGAAAATAGTTGTCGTACTCATTTATCATGTATGATGTATCCATATCTAATTTTTCATGACGTGGAAAAGGATGTTGTTAAGTTTATAGTCATATTTAGTTGGTTCTATATTTATTTGTTCTCCCTCTTGCCTCTTGCAATAATGATCACAAATTAAATTAAACGTATTCTTTTTAATAATGTGATTGTTGTCATGTTATATGTTTGTAGTGAGTAAATTTGAATACATTGCTATGAGAAACCATTGAGCAGAAAATATGTGTAAGTGAGGCTAGGTGTTGCACCTTGATGGGAAACTGTGCTAACCAAGTTCGCCAGATGATTCTTTTGAGAACCTTATGGGAAAAGCAATTGTCACTTTATTGACTTCTGTATGCTATCAATATTATATATAGAAACTGTGCCGACATAAAATTTGGTGAAAACATGTGTTTTTTATCTTAACTTTGTTACCCTTTTATGCGTACTCATTCCTCTTTGAAGGAACTAAAATCTTTCATGACATCAAAATTTTAAGATGTTCATCAGGAAATGCTTTATGAAAACTCTATTGTGTTTCTATTGAAATATGTTCTGTTTGTACATAAGATCGCTACACTTCCTTTCGGAGTGTTTTTACATTATGCATGTCAAAAATATTTGGTCTACAACTGGAAATTTATGATATTATAACATTTTTTGTTTCGTAACTGAATGGTTATATGGTATAGGCGCATTCCTCGGCCCCAGCTTGGATTGAAGTTTTCTGCAATCAAGTTTTTAGACCCTCCTCTTATTGAGAAGATACTGTGCATGTGTAATATTGCTGATGGTCTTATCGTTGAAGAGGTATGTATAGGTGTGTATCATTTATGCGGAGTTTTATCTTCTCATGCATGTTGAGTGGTTATTCTCAATGAGTCTTAGGTGTCAGAAGGATCCCCTGCTGAGAAACTTGGATTCCGATTGGGTGATGTCATTGAATGCTTAAATGGAGAACGCATCTCTACTACAGTTGAGGTGGGCGTGCTATAGATCTATTAGGTTTCAGTTAAAATGGGAATAAATTATGTTTTTGTTACATTCTGGCAATTTATTAATTTTTTTGTTTGTTGTCGTTGTTAGTTAGAGAACATGTTGCTGAGCAAGTGCAAGGACGAAAGAAGTGGCCTTAATTCTGAGGTGGATCTTGAAGTAAGTTTACATTTATGTTTTCTGCTTGATCTGTTTTGTTCGTGGCTAACATTGGCACTAAGAAATATGTAATGTTACCTTTTATAGATTGGGGTATTTCACATTCGCAGAAAACTTTGGAGAAGCAAAAAATTAACTGTAGAAGTATCTGATGGCTTTGAAGTAATTGTTAGAGGAGGTATGTCCTTCGTCCACTAAGTTCCTTCATTTTGTAATGGGAATTTTACACATTTTACATAAATCTCTTGCATTATGCTATTTTTTCTCGATTTACTCATTTGCCATTAGTTATTTTCACCATGCCCTGCTATTGGGGGGAACGTATGCCGTCACTGTTAGATCAGCCCTAGTTTGACACGACGTTGTGTAAAGATGAAAAATACCCGTCTTTGGGCACCGGGAAAGCTTGAGCATTTTGGGTTACAGCTGATGTATTTTGGCAAGTACTATTTGGCAGTAGACATGGAAACTTGAAGCTCTTACATGTCAGCCTGTTTTACTCGCAGAAATATTCCCCAGATACAGTTTTCTCATAAATAATTACTAGATAGTAAGAATTTCGACCTCACATAAATATTAGAAATTTATCTGCTATATAACAAAATGGCAGGTCTTAAGCACAGGTACGACAACAACAAAACCTTGTCCCAAGCAAGTTGGATTACTGATTTCCACGCAATTCTATAAGAGCCAAATCACTAGGTCTTAAGCACAGGGACCATGCAAAAATTATCTCAGAGATAGCAGCTATCAAACAGCGCGAGCTCTCAAGACTCAAAAAAATAAGCAAGCATTAGGCTGCAGACACCCTTACATTAGAAGTTCAGGTCTGCGCACTTGCTATTACAAGCATCAGGTCTCATAAGGCTCTACTTTCAAAAGCATCAGGACTCCATAGACATTACAAGTTTTCCAAAAGCATCAGAACTGTATAATCGCCACTACAAGCTTTAAAAAAGCATTAGGACTGCACGCTGGCTAACACATCTGAAACCAACATCTTCACATGGCAATAGTATCTGTTGCATATGCATATGCTTCTGCCTCTGAACTTCTGCTTCTGATGAAGGTCTTGCAAAACCGATGGGAGAATTTTATGGCCTCCAAATTTCTTGATTGCAATGCTGGCATAAGCTCATATTTCCCCATTGATTGTTGCCTAGTGGAATAACAAAAATCAAGAATGGGCAGGGCTTTTAATGTCTTGACCTTGCTGTTGAAGGGCTCTCCTAGGTTGTCATTGACATAATCAACTTTGCAGACTATATTGAACATGCTTCTAGACCATGATTTTGAGTGGTGTTTATCCAAGTATTGCGCATACTTTCTCTATGTAGCGTAGACAGCATGCTTCATAGGGAGCTAATATGTGCTGCAAGCCATAAGTCGTCATCAAACAGAGGCCCTTTGGACTTCTTCAAAACATTTTAGCAGCAAGGTGCCTCGTACACTCTCTATGCAAAGACTGTATCTGATGCACTCTTCAGTCTCTTGCATCCATCTTTGTGAATGGCCAGGCCAGCTGGATGACCACTGTCTTGTTTAAGTGTCTCCATGAACCTAGTCCAGGCCTCAGTGGTTTCTGCATCCCTAACACCTTCCATAGGCTACTGGGTACAACCAGTTTTGGCCATTAATTACACTAAGCAGCTGCCGAATTCTCTTCCAAACTCGCCTGTTAGAGCTGTTGAGTGTACAATGAACTGCGGTCTGCAAGAAATTGTTCCAACATGGCTTCAGTGACACAAACAATTTCTTATTGCACCTTCTCTAGCTCTAACCAATTTTTAGTTCGCACTTCCCTTTCATGATTATGTGCGTGGTGTAGAATGATTGGAGCATGCTAGGAACGCCGAATGCTCGCTCAGTGAGGGAGCTCTGTTGGAGACGAGTGAGAATTTGTAGTTTTGTATTCACTTCCTCCTATCACATGAAAAGAAGTCTTTATGGGGTAGGATGCATCATTCTTAAGACCAATTCCTTAATCCAAGGATCAAAGTGCTAAGCTGCCTTCCCGGCACCACCATGGCTCAAACAAATAGGAGATGAGAGAGATCTTGGTCATTCTAGGATAGAATATAAAGATAAGCTTGTTATGCTCATTTATCTATAGAGTGAAAGACCTAATGAACTAATGCGACTGATAGAAAATACAGACCTATGCCCAGCTACGACTCTGCGACTTCATTAATGGATAATGACATACTTGATCGTCAGTTCGTCACTGATATCGAACCTAGATTGAGTGAGATTGATAACAGGCATGTGGTGAACCACACCAAGAGAAAGAGCACTGAAATGCACCATCTAGCACATATCTCACTCGTAAGTTTGTATAGCAAGTTGAAACTATTTTTCCACTTCCCATGTGTCCTATCCACTATCCAGTGCCTTCTCCTTGGCAGAAAACACACTCTGATATGGAACTTTGATATGGTACTTTTCTAGCACCAAGAGAAGAATCATTCTTAACCAGTCAAAAATTGCATCACCAACCCACTTTCTTGTAGTTTGCCTCAGCCTCTCACTTCTTGGAGCACTTAGGCTAATATGAGACCGAAATTTATCAACACATATGATTCACATGTTATACATGAAGACCAGCTGACCGAACGGTGACGGCACACAACGGCACACCGGCAAAAGAAGAGCATGGTGAGAGTAACTCATGGCATATGCGTGAACCGAGAAAAAGCCATTATATTGGTGTTTGTTATTGATCAGTCGCCGTCTTGGTGAGTAAAAAGCTACGAAATGTTTTCCTTATCACGTGTTTTTCTTTTGTGTAGATTATTATCCTTTTGGAGAAGGGACTTCGTCGGCGCCAGTTGAGCAAGTGAGCCCATGAAGGCACCAAGATCAGTTTAGGGTCTCAGCTGCTAACTGCGGTTTCAGGTAGTTGTTGGCAGGCATGGTCTTGGTGGATGAAACATTGCAAGTTAACGTGAGGCTCTCATGAGTAGGCACATTTCTGCGCATTGGTTGAGTTCTTACATTTGTATTCCCTTCTCACGTCCATTTCAGCGGCAATTAATATGGAAACGGAGGGAGTGTCTTATTTGAAGAGCTGCTGATAAACTGAAATGTTTTCAGTGGTTTTGTAGATATCTCCATTAGCCTCATAACTCTTTCTCTTTGCTCTGTATTTTGGACTAGGAGCTTAATTAACGGAAAACCAGAAGCGTACTTGGGGTTTCTTTTCAGGTTAGAGGAAGTCAGTATGTGAGTATGGCATTATTGAGCACGGGATGTACAGTGCAAATTTTTTTTTTAAGGAAAAATGCCTTTCCGGGCATTCACTCATTTGCAAAGCGTCGGATGTTACAATATTTTTTCGATCTGATGTTTCAAATTACGAGTGTCCCAGATAGTTACTCCCTCCTAGAAGCTTACTTTTTTTCTGATTCGCATGTATCTATACGTGTGTTGACGTGTCTGTTTACTCTTTTATCTAATCCACATTAAAATATTCAACATATTTTATAATTTGGAACGGACGAGTATTAGATAGTACTCCGGTATGTAAATACAAGACATTCTAGCAGTTCAGATTGAACTGGTACGCTGTCTTAGAGCATTCCCCCTATACGTTTTTGCAGTTGGCTCAGGCAGAAAACGTCTACACAACCGGACCCCTCCCCCCACCTGGCCCAGACGTCCAACATGTCTCGCATTCCTCAAATCAAACCCATATGTGGGGTGGTTCGGACATGCTCGCCATGTTGGATATCTCCTAGGATGTTTCAGTCCGACCCCACATATACCCACCCCCGTACCAAATCCTAGCCTCGCTCTCGACCTACCCGCTCCGCTCCAGTGCATTCCACTCCCCTCTCCCATCCCATCCTCTCCGCTCGAGCATGGCCAACTCCGGCCCTGGGTCTAAAGCTGGCCTCTACTGGGATGCACATGCGGTGGAGGAGCTTTTGAGCCCCCTGCCGGATGACGTGGAGCTCGCACGTTGCCTCTCGCTGGAGGACAAGAAATCCGCGCTGTCAGCTTCCCAGAGTGTATGTAGTCGCGGGTCGAGCAATTTCGGCGCCGAAAGCGGCCTAGTGTACAGTCATCCGCGGGTTTGTCCTAGGGTGAATTTGTAATGCATTTGCGATGAATTTGTGATGCATTTGCGATGACTTGGTGATTAATTTATGTTGTACTCTATGTGGACGTGTTTGCATATTTTTGAGATTTTGGAGGATAGTATTAATTGGTTTCAAAGGGCAAAAATTGTGAATCCAAAGTTAGGTCAAAGCTGTGACATGTACTTATGAATAAAGCCAGTGAAATGAAAAGAAAATGACAAGATCATTCAGTTGCAAGATGGAGAGACCAATTAATATGCTTAGTGCATGATAGGTGTAAAATTATAACTAAAGGAGCGAACAATAGGATTGCCTTGATTGCTGAGTATATTATTGGTAAAACACAAACTAATTTTATAAAAAAGATTCATAATGAAAGGTTTGGTAATGCTGCATGAATTCGACGATCGAGGTTAAGAAAAATAAGATGTTATGTCCTTATTAAAAGTTGACTTTGAAAGGACATATGATAGTACTACCTCCCCGGTCCGAAATGGTTGTCGTGAAAACAACGCTAAGTTAGTACCAATTCCTACGGTACTCACGACAATCAATATCAACCGGAGGGAGTTTCATTTATGGATATTGTATGAGACAGTGGCGTCACTTTCTCATACACCACGAAAACAAATTTACGAGATGAACAACATAGACAAAAGGAAGGCGAGCCCACGAATGCGACACCTACACCTCAGCCCTGGACCTGGTCCACAGGCTTCCCCTGACCGGTGGGTCCGCCAACATATCCCGGAGGAGGAGGACGCGGGCCGTGGTGGAGGCGTGGCAGTGTAGGGTTTTAGCCGGTGCTCGGGCTGCGGCGGCGACGTCGGGGGAATCGCTCGCCGGAGCCGTCGTCTCCTTGTCCGGATTTCCCGCCGCCGCCAACTATCAGGTCGCCCGCCCCCTGTCCCCTCGCCTCGCACGTGCCGCCCTCCTCCGTACCCTACCCGCCACCCCTCCCGTGGACGACGACGAGGCGTGCAGCGCCGCCATGGAGGTCTGAAGCTCCGCCGCCGGACCGTGCTGACCCCCAACGCAGTACGCCTCCCTCCCTCCCTCCCTCCCTCTCGCGAGCCTGATTCCGGAGCAGCACCCCTGAGTCCCTGACCCTGTCTGTCTCCCACCTGCAGAAGGACATCCGACCTGCAGCCGCCAGCACCCGGCCGTACTCTCGAGCAGCAGCCCGACGGAACCAGCAGCACCCGCTGGATCTGCACCGCTCCCTCCTCCGCCCTCAATCGACTTGCAGCCGCCCCCAGTGAGTCGATCCTGTGGTGCCTGCTTGCCTGAATTTCGCCTGCATCATATATACGCGAGAAATTCATCTGCAGTGAAAAAGATGATTCGCAGTACTGCATTGGAGCACCAACCAAATCATATGCAAACCCGTGGTGCTTAATTTACGTTTACTTATTAATGCCTGGATAATTTAGTAGATTTATCAAATGACTTGCATATATAAATGGAAATTATTGCGCACAATCAGTAGACAAAATATGCTGCAAAATTGCCTGCAGCATATGCAAGGGAATCATCTGCTGTTGAACAAATGATTTGCAGTACTGCATTGGAGCATGAACCAAACCATATACAAACCTGTGCCGTGGTGCTTAATTTACATTTACTTATTAATGCCTGGACTGTTCACAGTATGTATTTTCTGAGAGAGGAGAATCCTACCCAACCTTCACGAGTTCCGAATGAAGAGTGCCCTGCCCCTCTTTTTTGTCCCTATATAAATCTTGGATTTGGTAGTTGGTAAACACCCAGCCCTTGTTTAAGTCAGAACGAGTCCCTGAGAAATTGGCTCCCGCTAGCCTGATTGCTGTTTCGCTCTCTCTCGTGTGTGTGTTTATGGGCTTTGTCAAATTTATTCTGAAACAACTTAGTAGATTTATCAAATGACTTGCATATATAAATGGAAATTATTGCGCACAATCAGTAGACAAAAATGTGCTGTAGTACCCAGCTGGTATCCTTGCATTGAACGTGTAAGAAGGCGTGAACAATCCCTGATTCCGGAGCAGCACCCCTGACCCTGTCTCCCGCCTGCAGAAGGACCTCCGACGTGCAGCCGCCAGCACCCGGCCGTACTCTCAAGCAGCAGCAACACGGACCCAGCAGCACCCGCTGGATCTGCACCCCTCCCTCCTCCGGCCTCAATCGACTAGCAGCCGCCCCAAGTGAGTCTCTCCTCCCCTTCTCCTGCGGTGCCTGCTTGCCTGAATTTTGCCTGCAGCATATGCAACAAAATCATCTGCTGTTAAACAAATGATTCGCAGTACTGCATTGGAACATCGACCAAATCATATGCAAACCTGTGCCGTGGTGCTTAATTTACGTTTACTTATTAATGCTCGGATTGTCCACAGTATGTATTTTCTGAGAGAGGAGAGTCCTATCCACCATTGATTTTGCATTTTGATGAGCCTCGTTTTGAGGAATTCATGGAATAATCCATTTTCATGGAAAAATGGAAGAGTTTCGAATGAAGAGTGCCCTGTCCCTAAAACTTGGATTTGGAAGTTGGTAAACACCCAGCCCTTGTCTAAGTAGTCCCTGAGAAATTGGCTTCCGCTAACCTGATTGCTGTTTCGCTCTCTCTCGTGTTTGTTTATGGGCTTTATTACATTTATTCTGAAACAACTTGGTAGATTTATCAAATGACTTGCATATATAAATGGAAATTATTGCACACAATCAGTAGACAAAAATGTTCTGTAGTACCCAGCTGGTATCCTTGCATTGAACGTGTAAGAAGGCATGAACAATCTCTGATTCCGGAGCAGCACCCCTGACCCTGTCTCCCACCTGCAGAAGGACCTCCGACGTGCAGCAGCCAGCACCCGTCCATACTCTCGAGCAGCACCCGGTGGATCTGCTCTTCTCGGTGGCCAACACGACTTGCTCTCTGTATTCTCTTGTGGTTGTCAATATTCCGCACGTCTGAATTTTTACGCTATGTTTATAAAATAGTAAAGTTTTCATGGAGATTCACTCCATTCTGTTCTCTGTCCCATTGCAGTTCTCCGACAAGCCTTTTAGTTTCAGCCAACCTGTAAAATTCAACTATTATGCAGCCCAACATATGCAAGGAAAAAAAAAGGAAGTTTCAGATATACAACCTGAACCGAATGCCGCAATAAGGAAATTGGGCATACAAAGTGTGGGGTTAAAGTCCGCCACCGGGAAGCAGCGGTGGGTCTCCTGTTATGGCGGTGTGAGGCTAGGGGTAACCGGTTGCAAACGGCTAGCTCACTCGGTGCCGGGGAGAACAAACCCATCGAGGAGAACGACCGTCGCACTAGCATCGACATAGCGGAAGTTAGGATTGGTGGTCTGATGGGTGCATGCTGTCTCTGTACAGACCGTGGTTGTCCACGGCAGACTGTCCATATCTTGTGGTGAAAGTGTACCCCCTCTGCAGAGTGTAAAACTATTCGAATAGCCGAGCCCTCGGTCATGGACGGTTGGAAGGCCACCGATCTAGGCGTGCGGGCATTTTTGTTTAAAAAAGAAAAAGTGGTTTTTATTGGAAAACAAGGAGGCGGTAAGGAGGTACCTGGGAGGTACGGATTTGGGGGAAGACAGTTGGTCTCGGGGAGTCAACTGGTTGGAACCCGGAGAAAGGGAAAAAGGGGTATTCCTATCCTGTTGTTATAAAAAGGTTTGCAAAAGAATTCCTAAAATCGTGGGGACAGATTCTTCTATTCCTACATTTTTGACAAAGGCAGGGATATGTGTAAATCCCTGTGCTCAAAAGCATCTTTTCGAAAACTAAGCCGTATAGTCGTATATAGCAGCCAACCCAGTTTTCGAAAAATGTTTTTCTTCTGCATTACCATGAAAACTTAAACCCTGAGGTGGATTTGCGAGTACATCATTGTACTCACGGCTGTGTCCCTGGATATTCAAATGTCCAGAATACTACGAGGAGACGTATGCTGGCGAGGAGGAGTACGTCGACGACTATGCCCCTTAGCGGTCACCCGTCAACGGCACTTGTGGGTCTGGCGTATGGCGGTGATGAGGGCCGACGCTAGCCGCAACGTTTCCGCTGTATCTTAGTTAATTCCGCCCTGCGTGGCGATGATTCGAAAGACTTGGTCGTATGACCTCTCTGTGTTGTAAGACTTATTTATGCGACTTGAATGATGTAAGTCTCAATACTATGTCTGTTATGTGATTGCAATGCACTGATCTCTGGGATTGCAATTGTTTACATAACACGGGTACTTCGGATACTGGTTATCTGAGCGCCCTTACAGATATTGTATGAGACAGTGGCGTCACTTTATCATACACCACGAAAACAAATTTACGAGATGAACAACATAGACAAAAGGCGAGCCCACGAATGCGACACCTACACCTGGTCTATCACCAACAGAGTACAGCTCAGCCCTGGACCTGGTCCACAGGCTTCCCCTGACCGGTGGGTCCGCCAACATCCCGGAGGAGGAGGACGCGGGCCGTGGTGGAGGCGTGGCAGTGTAGGGTTTTAGCCGGTGCTCGGGCTGCGGCGGCGACGTCGGGGGAATCGGTCGCCGGAACCGTCGGGGGAATCGCTCGCCGGAGCCGTCGTCTCCTTGTCCGGATTTCCCGCCGCCGCCAACTATCAGGTCGCCCGCCCCCTGTCCCCTCGCCTCGCACGTGCCGCCCTCCTCCGTACCCTACCCGCCACCCCTCCCGTGGACGACGACGAGGCGTGCAGCGCCGCCATGGAGGTCTGAAGCTCCGCCGCCGGACCGTGCTGACCCCCAACGCAGTACGTCTCCCTCCCTCCCTCCCTCTCGCGAGCCTGATTCCGGAGCAGCACCCCTGAGTCCCTGACCCTGTCTGTCTCCCACCTGCAGAAGGACATCCGACCTGCAGCCGCCAGCACCCGGCCGTACTCTCGAGCAGCAGCCCGACGGAACCAGCAGCACCCGCTGGATCTGCACCGCTCCCTCCTCCGCCCTCAATCGACTTGCAGCCGCCCCAGTGAGTCTCTCCTCCCCTTCTCCTGTGGTGCCTGCTTGCCTGAATTTCGCCTGTATCATATATACGCGAGAAATTCATCTGCAGTGAAACAGATGATTCGCAGTACTGCATTGGAGCACCAACCAAATCATATGCAAACCCGTGGTGCTTAATTTACGTTTACTTATTAACGCCTGGATAATTTAGTAGATTTATCAAATGACTTGCATATATAAATGGAAATTATTGCGCACAATCAGTAGACAAAATATGCTGCAAAACTTCCTGCAGCATATGCAAGGGAATCATCTGCTGTTGAACAAATGATTTGCAGTACTGCATTGGAGCATGAACCAAACCATGTACAAACCTGTGCCGTGGTGCTTAATTTACATTTACTTATTAATGCCTGGACTGTTCACAGTATGTATTTTCTGAGAGAGGAGAATCCTACCCAACCTTCACGAGTTCCGAATGAAGAGTGCCCTGCCCCTCTTTTTTGTCCCTATACAAATCTTGGATTTGGTAGTTGGTAAACATCCAGCCCTTGTTTAAGTCAGAACGAGTCCCTGAGAAATTGGCTTCCGCTAGCCTGATTGCTGTTTTGCTCTCTCGTGTGTGTGTTTATGGGCTTTGTCAAATTTATTCTGAAACAACTTAGTAGATTTATCAAATGACTTGCATATATAAATGGAAATTATTGCGCACAATCAGTAGACAAAAATGTGCTGTAGTACCCAGCTGGTATCCTTGCATTGAACGTGTAAGAAGGCGTGAACAATCCCTGATTCCGGAGCAGCACCCCTGACCCTGTCTCCCACCTGCAGAAGGACCTCCGACTTGCAGCCGCCAGCACCCGGCCGTACTCTCGAGCAGCAGCAACACGGACCCAGCAGCACCCGCTGGATCTGCACCCCTCCCTCCTCCGGCCTCAATCGACTAGCAGCCGCCCCAAGTGAGTCTCTCCTCCCCTTCTCCTGCGGTGCCTGCTTGCCTGAATTTTGCCTGCAGCATACTCATCTGCTGTTAAACAAATGATTCGCAGTACTGCATTGGAGCATCGACCAAATCATATGCAAACCTGTGCCGTGGTGCTTAATTTACGTTTACTTATTAATGCCCGGATTGTCCACAGTATGTATTTTCTGAGAGAGGAGAGTCCTATCCACCATTGATTTTGCATTTTTACGAGCCTCGTTTTGAGGAATTCATGGAATAATCCATTTTCATGGAAAAATGGAAGAGTTTCGAATGAAGAGTGCCCTGTCCCTAAAACTTGGATTTGGAAGTTGGTAAACACCCAGCCCTTGTCTAAGTAGTCCCTGAGAAATTGGCTTCCGCTAACCTGATTGCTGTTTCGCTCTCTCTCGTGTTTGTTTATGGGCTTTATTACATTTATTCTGAAACAACTTGGTAGATTTATCAAATGACTTGCATATATAAATGGAAATTATTGCACACAATCAGTAGACAAAAATGTTCTGTAGTACCCAGCTGGTATCCTTGCATTGAACGTGTAAGAAGGCATGAACAATCTCTGATTCCGGAGCAGCACCCCTGACCCTGTCTCCCACCTGCAGAAGGACCTCCGACGTGCAGCAGCCAGCACCCGTCCATACTCTCGAGCAGCACCCGGTGGATCTGCTCTTCTCGGTGGCCAACACGACTTGCTCTCTGTATTCTCTTGTGGTTGTCAATATTCCGCACGTCTGAATTTTTACGCTATGTTTATAAAATAGTAAAGTTTTCATGGAGATTCACTCCATTCTGTTCTCTGTCCCATTGCAGTTCTCCGACAAGCCTTTTAGTTTCAGCCAACCTGTAAAATTCAACTATTATGCAGCCCAACATATGCAAGAAAAAAAAAAGGAAGTTTCAGATATACAACCCAACATATGCAAGGAAAAAAAAAGGAAGTTTCAGATATACAACTATTTATTTACATCCTAATAGGTATTAGGAAAACATAAATAATTTTTCTACATCATCAATCGCTTTCTGTCCCTGTTTTAGAAAGAACTGTGAAATTTAGTACCTAATTACATCATCAATCGCTTTCTGTCCCTGTTTTAGAAAGAACTGTGAAATTTAGTACCTAATTAGAGCAGATGCTCAAATTGAGGACTTAACAGGACAAAACAGAAAATGAACTAAAGAAAAAATGATCCTCAAATTGAACATATGTACAAGTAATAACCAATTTTTTTAATATTATGCGAAGAAGAGATGCTATGACCAGTCGAATGATCTGATATGTCAAGATCACTTTGTAAAACACATCTACTTAAAAATATTGAAATACTTAAAGCAATGAATAGGCTAGGTCGAGGAAAGATTCATTTTATTACTTTGCTGGCTTGCATATGAATCACAAGCCCCACAATATTTCCAATCTCTCACAGTTCGTTATGTTTCAGATAATGACAGTTCGTCATCATTACCAATCAGTTTTCCATTCCACAACCCACAGACATGAACTGCTCAAAATTGTAAAAGTGCAAACATGAAACCAGATGGAATTGTCATGCAGTCTAGCATTTTACCATTAATATTGACATGAGCTCTGAATTTAGGTTGTGCTATAATGGTAATCATCAACACAGCTAACAGATAGCAATGAACCATTGAGGAACAGAACATGCCCTGAAGGTCTGAACAAAACTTACATGAAAAGGACAATATCTAACTTGCGCAGAAAAGAACAATTCTATATGTACAAAATGAATTAAAATGGAATATCATATGAGCTGAGTAGCCATGACATTCTGAACAGAAAAATTAGGAAAAGCGTGTATCTTCACGGTCCAGATGTCATAACTCTAACCTGCAGGTTTTGATGGTTTTGTTGTCTTTATGCAAAAACAGAAATTACACAAAATAGAGCACATGTTGCCTGCCAGTAGCATAAAACTAAATACTATCCCTGTCATTGCAATTGATGGATACAGAAAGATGATAAATTGCTTGTTGCAAGATAATGTTGTATTTGTATAGCAGACGACAATTTTGTAGAAGAATTGCAAGATAATGTTGTATTTATACTTCCCCTAAACAAATGTTGTATTTATACAGAAAACAATAGTTTTGTGGAAGTAATATGTCTCTTAAAGAGAGGACCTTGAATGAAAAATTGGGAATAACTTACACTAAGAGTAACCTTGAGACTGGAATATGTCCCACAAAATAAATAGGGATGGAGACATCATTTTGTCAATGCCAATTCGTGATCAATAGTGTCTCTATACTGTAGTTCTAGATGAAGTCTGTTTCCGAGCTGGACTAAACCTGTAGGGGATGATCTCAACCAGAGTGTTGATGGTGCTTTTACCGCGTCGATTAGACAGGGGGACTGCGGATTCGTGGTTCGAGATAACAGTGTATGTGTCAGGGGCTAGGGAGCTGGCGGTATTGCGCATGTTGTGGATGCGTTACAAGCTGAATCATGCTTAGCTAGACTGGCTCAGAGTGGCTATGGACTTGGGCATCATCTCTCTGTCTCTCTGTCTTAATGAAAGCCAGGGTGGAGTCCCCCCTCCGGTCTTGTTTATCTCTCTGTCTCTGGAGACTGACTCGGAGAGTCTAGTTGATGCACTTCAATGTGTTCCTTCTAAGAAAAGTCTTGTAGAAGCACAATCTCTGTCACAAAGTATGATACGACTCATGATCCTCTCCCCCTCTGCCAGAGCTGTTATTCTCGTCGGTGACAGCTGTCATCGAAGCAGTCTTTAATCGGCATGGGTCCGAGGGGGCTCTGTCCCTGAGGAGCGGGAGCATACGCGGGGGCGGGGTGTGCGTGGATTTCACATTGGTCATGACCAAGCAAAGCTGGCCTGGCGCGTAACTTGTCATATTTGTTTGCTGACAGACAAAGATTTGTTGTGATCTGGAAAGTTAATTGTCATATTTGTTTGTGCATTAACATAATCAACTGCTGCTTTACGTTGTAGTTTATCCGCTGACACTGTTCTATGTTGCAGTTTACGGTGACAAAAAAATGTCTGTTCTTCAAATGCTGCTGCGTTGGTGGGTGCACAAGTGGAGACCAATCCTTGTCTGTGGGCAAACGAACACACACTGTCTGATGTATATCTGGTTTAAACAGCATGTTTCTCTTGGCACAAGCCGAGGAAATTTTGAGGCTTGACACCTGGAAAACTATCTGTTGGCATAGCATAGTCCCTATGATGTCGCTAAACTTTTTGCGTACTGCCGGCTTGGTTACCTGCTGATCTAATGGTCCACATATGACCAAACTTGGGAATCGATCGATATTGTTTTGAAGAACATGCTTTGTGTTCGGATATGATTCCTTGCAGTCATGTAGTGCCTTTTTGCTGTGTTTGATGATCTGAATAACGTGCTGTTTGTTTTTCGTTTTCTTTCTTTTTCTCGTTTTTTCCAGTTCATTCTGGCACGTAGTTATGTGGCCAGGCGGTTCCCTGTACAGGTTTTCCATCTGGTTATCAGTGATGAAACGACAACGTTTGTTGGATGTTTTAAAAAAATGACAAGCAAAAACCCACATAAGCAAAATGTCACTCAAATTTTCGATGCTACAATATATGCCATTATGCCCCACAACAATAGAACCATACACGTTATTTTTCCTTCCTATTTACTATTGTGTTTTCGTTGCGACCAAAATGCCGCTGCCCCTTCGCTCGTTAAATGGCTAGCTAAGGGCAACTCCGACGACGCGATGCATCGAGTTCGTGCGCGTCCGTTTGGGTTGAGTTGGACCAAAAACAGGTCCCAACGCAGAGACGCAAACTCCGTGTCTTGGACCAAAAACAGGTCCCAACGCAGAGACGCAAACTCCGTGTCTGTTTTCAGTCCGCCGCGCGTCCACCTCAACCCATTCCTGGCCCAAATTTGGGCCAGTTTTGCGTCTATACGGACAACGATGGAGTGTTCGCGTGGTGTCCGCCCGGGCCCACCTGACAGCTCTCCCCTGTCAGTCTTTTTTAATGCCAGGGCCTGTGGGAATAGGGACAACCAACTCCCACTCGCCCCCATTTCATGCCCCACCTTGCTCCCCCACCGACGGCCAAACCCTAGCCACCGCGACCATGCAGAACCGGTGGACGGGAAAATGGAAGCACGACCACGAGGCGGGGTTGTCCTCGGGCCGCCGCCGCCTCACACCATCTCGACCTCCACCTCCACCGTGTCGTTCTCCATTGCGCCGCTGGGCATCACGATGGCCGTGCGTGACCAGCACTACGTCCCCGTCGGGGACTGCTGGTGGTACTGGGAGCACGCGGTGCCGGTGTCGTGGTCGGATGCCAAGTTGCCAGACTTATGGGACTTGAATCCGCATTGGATCTCGGTGCCGCCGATCCCGACCAGCGGCCGCACACGGGCCCTAGAGATCCAGCGTCGTCAGGAGCGCCTCCCGCCGTAGTTTTTGAACGACCCGGCATTCGCGACCAGTTCCCCATATTAGGATACATGGTTCCACGACGAGCACAACCTGCGACGACAGGCGCTCTTCACGTGGGCTCCCACGCCGCCTCGCGGTCGTTCGTCACTGCCACCCTACCTCCGCCACTCCCGACCGTCCCGTGGCGCACCACCGGTGGTGAAGCAGGAGGCGGTCGTCGATGACCTGGAGGACGACCTTGACCTCGCGCTAGTCTGCAAGGAGTCCAAGAAGACCCTCGTTGAGGACGAAGAGCGACGTTGGGAGCTGGTGCTCGAGGAGGTCGGCAGGCAGCAGTAGGCGGCCATGGAGCAGCAGCAGGAGCCATGGTGGGAGGCCATGGAGGTGGACATGCCTCCGGCGCCTCCCCTCCCTGCAGGGCTCCTCGGCCAGTCCTGGGCGTGGACTGGCCCCCTCCCCGTGCTCCTGCCGTCGCCGGATGAGGAACAGCCGGCGACGCTGTCAAACCTCGCGCCACAGGCCCACCTCTGGAAGGGGTCGGAGTACGCCGACCTTGGCGACAACGAGGACGACGAGTAGAAGCCCACGGGGCAAAAATATTTAGCTTTTTATTTTTTGTTTTAATTATATATGTAAAAAGGCTGTTTTTGGCCCACCCCCTATCTATTGCAAAAAAGACCCATATATGGCCTGTTAGTAAAATTGTCCAAAAAAATAAAATAGGATACGTCGTGCCGTTGTGTGCACTCGTTGGCACGACGGACACGCGCGGACAGGGCTTGTCCGTTTGACGATCCAAATGGACAAAGCACGGACACAACATCGTGTCCATTTGGAGTTGCCCTAATACACCCAACACGGAGGTACCTCCTCACCCCTGCGGTCAGTCCCGAGCCCAAGTACCTTTCTACCTTAGCCGTCATATCTTGATCCATCGGTTGAAATTAGATCACTAATCCAACCAGCACATTTTAATACCGTGCGTCTGTATTATGTACACCTTCGTAGGATTGTCCAGTTGTCATACCAGAAAAAAATTCTGTACCCTGAACCAATGTTGCACTTGTAGATTGTTGCACCAAAGGAATAAGACTATGGAAAGCGGGCCAAGTTGCAGTATCCATGTTTCTGCATGTAGCTGGAAGCCTGGCATTTAATTCTTCAGGTACCACTTTAGCTAGCCACTGATAGCAAGGAGCTTCTGTGTGCTGCAAGATTTTACACACGAATTTACAGATTAAGGCTGTGTTGTGTGCTAGATATCGTATTCCCAGTCATCCACTTTCCTTGTTCCGAGTCACACAATCCCATGCAACAAGGTAATTCCCAAAGCCGGCTCCATCTGTTATGTCCTAAAGAAACATACGCCTAATTTTGTCTAGCAGATGAATATTGCTCTTGGCAGGAGAGGATTTGTGCTGCCTCCAAAGCAATTTGTTCGTCAACATTTATCGGCACGAAGGTACTCTTGTGATAATTGATTTGTAGCCCAATGAAGCTAGAAAAATCTTGCAAGATCTGCTTGATCACCCTGGCCTCAGACAACTCTCCATTGAGTAAAATTTAAGTATAATAGATTAATAGGCGTACTGTAAAACTGGGATCGATGCACTACTCCACCTGAAGTTTGAAACGTTCAACCAATCAGACTATAACCACTCCTGCAACAAAGCAAAAGGTCAATAGTCTCAGTCCCCGGCCTACTCATGAACGTAGCAATGGAACAGGTGATGCACTAACTCCAGCTTATCTCTCCTACTCCATCAGACCATCACCACCTTAACTATTTATAGATACCTCATCCTGCACAAGGAGAACCACAAAGCAGCAACAACACGAGTAACAAAGAAGCTTACACACCGGCCTAGCTAGTCTACGTTGCTAGCCAGCCATGGAAGTCGTGCCTTGCATGACCGTCCTCCTCCTTCTCCTCTCCTGCTCCATCGCGGTTCCGGCGGCGGCGACGGTGCCGGCCGGCACGATAGAGCGGGTGTCCAAGCAGCAGATCCTTGCGGCCATCCCGCCAGGAGGGCACGCCAGGGCACCGGTGCCGTTCCTAACGTCCCCGTCCGGCAAGTACGCCGCCTACTTCGTGCGCACCCACACCATCCCAGGCGCCGGCGGCCTTGGCGCCGACTTCTGCTACGTCAAGGTGACGATGCAGACCGCCGGTGGCGCCGAAGCCACCGAGGGCGCGAGCGCGTGGGAGTCGGAGTGCCGGCCGGTGAGCACGGTGAACACGTGCACCCTGCTCTTCTCGTGGCACGGCCTCGAGGTGTTCGACGGCGGCGAGGAGGTGTGGCACGGGGAGACCAACACCGACGGGACCAACTTCCTCCAGACACTCGAGATGGTCGACGACGGCGACATGCGCGTCCGCGACAAGGACGGCGAGCTCGCCTGGCGAGCCAGCGACGAGCCGCGCCACGGGCAGCACTGTGGCGCGCCGGGATCCCCGGGTCTCAGCGCCGCGCTGCCGCCCTTCGCGGAGCCCATCGGTGCGCACAGCAGCAACCTCCCCTTCGGCCAGGTGGAGGGCGGCAACGGCCACGCGGTCGACCTGCCACAGGCAGCGGCGCTCGGCGATGGAGCTGCTACAGGGGCCGGGGCATTTGGTGGCGTCGGAGCAACTGCCCCTGCGGCAGGTGCCTTGGGCGACGGGTACGGAACTGCACCGACGGCGGGACCGTTGGGCGACGGCTACGGGATTGCACCGCCGGCGGCAGGACAATTGGGAGACGGGTACGAAGTTGCACCGACGTCGGGACCGTTGGGCGACGGCTACGGGATTGCACCGGGCGCCGGGGCAGGAGCCTTCGGTGACGTGGCCGGACAGGGCCAGGCGGTGACGGCGGCCGGGGCCCTTGGAGGTGGCGCGGGAACGACAGGATTCGGCAGCCAGCCGCTGGTGGATAACAGCCCCTACGACAGTGCGGCCTGCAGCAACAAGGGCGGCCCTGGGGTCTTTCTCGCGGCCATTGGAGCCGCGGTGCTTCTCAGCGCCATGGCCGTAGGTCTCTGATCAGGCGGCCAGCACAAATGATGTTTGGTCTTACTACTACCGTACTTCGTACCGCGCGTTTCATTTCAAGAACTTGCTAACTCACGTGGATGAGTAAATGCAACGTTCTACGTAGTTTCTAAATGTGTACGTGCAGCTTTGCATACTCCCTTCGAATGATGTGTGCACCTATATATATGTTGTATGGATTCTAATGTTAAGCGTGTTATAAAGTTGATTGTGTTCGTGTGCTTTTCTTTTGTATGATGAAAATGCCTAAGGCCATGTATTATCTAAAACAGCCCTTACGTAGAATGTTTGTAAAAGTATATGAAATTACATACAAGTTCTTGAAAAGGTCAGCACTGTCTTTCTTCTGCATCCCTCGGCGACGCGCCGTGAGAAAAGCTCGTTGCCGCATTTGAGCCTCCAACTCACCGGAGTAAATCTGCATGAACTGGTAGAAATATCGGTCGGGAAATCTTCCATGTAGACCAGAAGGCGCGAGCAATTGGATCTGTAAAGATAGCTGTCCTACAGAAATTGTCGTCGAGAAGGGCCAGTAGATAATCTAAACTCCAACCAGACCGAGATGAGAGACACAAAACTCACAAATATCTCGATAGAGCCATATCGGGCTGAGCTTCATCAGACAGAGATGGAACCGATGAACAAAATGCGTAACGACATCATCCCCTCCGTATGAACGCGTCGCTGTAGACATACAATTATCACGCCGCCAGACCGAATGCCCGACGATCAACCCCATCCTCTAAGACGTCAACGCCACACTCTAAGAAAGGATCGAGAAACTATTGTTCTCATCGCCGCCGATGCCCGGCGACGGATAATTCAAAGATGTTGACCCAACACATTGATCCGATGTTCTCCCACCCTCCAGCTGCCGTAGTAGCCAACAGAGGGCAAGTCCCATCGAGTCCTCTTCATGCTTTCACGACACTTGATTATTGTAATATTGCAAAAATAAGGTTATCCTCCTTACATTATTTGGTATAGTCATGTTTACTTACTTGTGCGAGATGATCAAAATTGTAGCTTACCAAAGGAAGAACCTGCCCACGCTCATAGACCATATGTGTAGGCCGTCCACGTGCTTGCTTGCCGACCCAGAGCTTCTTCCTGTCCGTGAGTCTGCAACAAAGACCCACGTGCTTGTCAATATTGTTTCATTTTAGGGTCTAGATTGCTGGTTCGGAATCATGAATTATCTACATTTCTTCGTTTCATGAGATTTTTTTGTTTTCATGTAAACTCAGACCATCCTATATGCATTGTGGAACGGAGACCAGTTCCTTACATCTGCATTGATTTTGGGAGGAAATTGTAGAAACCATCTACTATTGTGTCGTTTTTTGCACAAAATACTCACTTTATATGTTTTTACACATACCACTAATTATTCGTGTAATAGGTTGCACGCAGATCCAAATCTCAAATTAAGTTCATTAACATCACATTTGACGATGGGACCCACAAGAGAGTGTTGATGTGGCAATTATTGTCTGAATCTAGAAAAGTTTGAAAGTTTTATATATGTTTTTTGTTGAATCTCAGTAAAAGTGATAGAACTTTTAATCGGTGTCTCTAAATTATTTCGACCTTTCCCACCAAATTAATTATTTTATATTATATCATTATTGAAATTCTCAGCTTTTTTTAAAGTTCAAAAAAAATTGCAAAATTTTAGCCCAATCTAACAGAAAAATACGTAAGTTAATGACACATGGACAAAAGTGCCATGTCAGCACTATTTGGGTCCCTGTCTTACTTAGAGATTTAGACCTGTGTACAACATATTAGTATTACACGTATAATTGGTGGTATGTGCAAAAAACAGGTAAAGTGAGTTTGCGCAACCATGCTGGCAATAGTAGGTGGTTTCTACAATTTGCTCTGATTTTGGAGTGACGAAATAATACAGTATGTTTTTACGAGACAGAGTTTGTATATATATATATATTTCGGGAATTTATAAATTAGACATTACTTTTGAGAGTACAATATGATACCCAAATATTTTCGTTAACAGAGTTATTTTTGTTTGCGCGCGTTACCTGACGAAGGGGTCCAGGCAAGTTTTTAGATAAAGAGTGTATATTAATATCGCGGGGATACAAATTACACCCAGCCTCTGCAACAACGCAACAACCAAAGCTGTTACGGATGCACACCGCCGAAAGACAATAAGAAGAAGAAATAAAAAGAAAAGTCCCGCTACAGAGTTACAGTCATTGCAGCAGCCGCACAACCACCACCAAGACACCACCTGATGTACAAATCTTCAAAAGCAACGTCTTCAAGAAGAACAGTGCCAGGCACAACCAATTAAGGCCAGACCTTGGGTTTTCACCCTGAAGATAATAGTCCCCGCTCTCAAAACAATGTCTTCAGTAAGAGCATTGCCAGGCACAACCAATTAAGGCCAGACCCTGGATTTTCACCCTGAAAGGTAGAACTTTGAACTTCACCTGTGATGTTGCCCCCACTAACATACCGCTGCTCCGCCTCCTGCAACTCCAAGCAAGTTCCTCATCGTCAAAAAGCCTCCAATCGCCATTTGCTAGTCCTTTAATCTCAGTTTTGATGACATTCCCCGCCTCCGACTACACCATGGATTTGCCCATGATGGCACAGAAGCAGAGCTTCACGCCGCTCCCTCCGGCACGACCGAATCCCTCCGATCCAGCAATCTCTAGGAATTAGCCCATGAAAGATCACCGGCGGAGCCTTCCGAAACTCGACACTCTTGCCAGATCAAGGTACCAGCGTCAGGCAGATCTTCGTCTTCACGCGATTTGGAACCCTAGGACCACCGCCATTATTCTCAAGTCTCGCAGGCCCCGACGCCGTGAGACCTCTCCCAGCAAGAACGAGTACAGGAGGGGTAAACCAGCGCACTGCCCTGGCTGGACCTCACTCGACTGAGAAGCCCAAAGGGCCAAGTCAAGCCGAGGCCGAACGCCCCGCGTTTCCGCACCTCAAGTTGACGGGCGGCCACACCAGCGGCGCCCCACCACCTCCGCCACGCCGCCCCGCCGGGAGGCGCACCGCTGCCGGCCCCAAGATCCGCAGCCGCCGCCGCAGCAAGACCGCCTGGATCAGGGAGCCCAGCGCCATCTCCATGCCCTCACGCCCCAATCCAGCTCCGATGCCCCACTCACGTCGGATCCGGTCGGTGCGCCCACCGTGCCCTCCGTCCTAGACGGGCAGGGCGCCGCCACCGCCGCCGGGGCCGGCGACGGCAGCGGCGGGAGGATCCAATCTAGGGTTTTTTGGTAGGGGAGAAGGGGCGCCTCCGGAGCCGCACGAGGGGGTGCGACCTGGGGTCCAGGCAAGTGACCTCTGTTGTGGATTAATCGCGATCGCGCCTCCATGCGTTGAGTTTGGGCACAGGCAACAAGGAGCGCCGCCATGCCCACGAGGTCGACGGCACGCGCCAGGTTGCCGCGATCCCCGGCCTCCCGATCAGCACCGTCGCAGCGATCCAAGAGGAGATCAGGGAAGAGGCGGGGTGCCGCGAAACGTAGATCCAACAAACGGAAGAGGCCCGCACGCGATGATGAGGAGACGAGGGAAGCGGAGAGCGGAAACCTGACCAGGACGACGGAGGACGAAGAAGAGGATGAGGTCTCGTCCGCATGCAGCTCTCCGATTTGCCGGCCGATCATCCCCGACGAGATGTACAGGATCGACGATCTGGATACAGAGCTGGCCATCCGGCGTGAACAGGACAAGTACAGCCAGAAATTAGGTATCCATGTCCCCTCGAGTCCTCTTCGTGCTTTCACGTCCACGCTGGGATTTTTCTGAACAGGCTGTTAGACATCTACCGAAATTAAAGAGAAAAAACTGTAGTTTTGCGAACTCTCGAGAATTAAGTTAGCCCTTAGTCAAGTGCTACGCCACCGGATTTGCATAGTGATTCGTGCAACTATGGGTTGTAATTTAAGTTGCATCCGAGAATGGTGTAACAACTAGATTGCTAAACATTTTTCGTTATTCGAGAATGAATTGCAATATAGGTTGCAATTGAAATTTGATGATGTCACCCCATTGACGAATTAAGCTAATTCTCACTCAACTGAGAATTAGTTACACCCGAGAGAAAAAAACACCTTAGGTGTATAGCATAGAGACAATTGTAACTTTGAAACTCCAATATCCTTCAAGACCACGACACTTGATTTTTATAATGCTGCGGAAAATAAGATTAATCATCGCTATATTTTTGTGGTGTAATCGTGTATGGTGGGATTTTTGAAACTTAAATATGCTTCAAGACTAGTAGACCACGACACATTTTTTTGCAGTGCTGCGGAAATAATGTTATCGTTATATATTTTGGGGTATTTAGTCTTGTTTAATTTGCTTGTGCTTGATGATATTTCTTGTAGCTCGCCAAAGGAAGAACCTGCCCACGCTCATACACCATATGCGCAGGCCTTCCACATGCTTGCTTGCCGACCCAGAGCTTCTTCCTGTCCGTGAGTCCGCAATGAAGACCGTGCTTTCCGTTGCTAAATCTGTTCTTGGGCTTTCATCCTCTGTCGGTATATAACAATAACGAAGATATTTTTTCTATGTTTTACTATCACCGGACGTGGAAACATGCTATCTTATATTCTTATTTACTAACATTTTGCGTCAATTTGCAGGCGGCGAGCCTCTAGCACGGTGCTCTGGTATCTGGATCGATTGGGACGAGAAGAGCGGAACCGGCACTGTTTTGACCACCGCACATCTGATCCGCACCAAGTCACTCCACATCGATTGGGACGAGAAGAAGGGAGAACAAGAGTATGCTCCTGATGCCGAGGTAATTAAGTTGTAATATAAGGATAGGGTAGATGACAACGTGTATTCATTCGATGTGCACGCACCTACTCATATACTTGACGGTTCATCTCAAAAAGTAACTCCCTCTACTTCCCGTGGAAGACAATTAGTTGCAACTAGATAAGTATATGGTAATACTTTTCAAAGTTTATAAACTCGTGCATTTTTCTATTGTTTCCTTCCAGGTTTTTGTTCACTTGGGGGATGACACCACTCTAAGGGCCTACCTACACTACTACCAAAAGCATTACAATCTTGCTTTCTTCAGGGTTACGATGGATCAACCTGTTCCATTACTCCCTTTTAGTGATGGTGTGAAATGTGCTCAACCGGTGTTTGAGCTTGGAAGGGACGAAAAGTCGTTTCTAACGATAAGGCATGGTTTGGTGCAATATTTGAATCCACACTTGTTTGAACGCTATCACTACATGTATGTTCATGCTGCGGGCGAAAATCCTAAGGTACATATTACGTTCGGTATTGAGATTACGTTGTACATTATATTACTACTTTGGACAATGTAATTTCAATGTTTCATTTTCCAAATTTATGTTACTGAATTTAATATCTTCCATACAAATATTCTAGCATGGCAATGGAGGGCCAATCATTGACTTTGATGGAAAGATTGTGGGAATGGTAAACAAGTCCACGAGAGGGTCTTTTGTACCTTCTTCTATTTTGCTCTCGTGCTTGCATTTGTGGAGAAAATTTCAGTATGTTCCTTTTTTTAGTTTTGTTCTAGTGCTACTACAATAATGTTCTTTATTATTTTTTGCTTATTATTGGGAATTGAATGCCTCAACCATAGAAAGTGCATGTCATCCAAAGTTTACTCAAGTATGTATTTTCCTTGATCAAAGCCAAGTTGCAACAACTTAGTTCCTTTTTTTTTACCTCTAGATCGACTTGTTGCACTTAGATTTATGATAACTTATCAGTTGTATTGTATTTCCCTTACATGTAATAGCTAATAGCTCTACTGAACCGACTTATCTAAGACATGTTAATCTAATGTACCAACAAATAAGAGAATAAACTAGACATTTTCATATTACTATTTACCATGGATGAACAATACAATTCTTGATTATTGGAATATTAGTGTGAAGTTTGAAAATTATATTTAGATGATTTTGATTATTTATCTGTATTTTCTCTACCTCTTGTAATAATGACCATTATTCTATTAATATTTTTCTTCAATGTGGTCAATTTGATATTTTTTCAGTGGGTACATTTGAAAAGATTGCTTAAAAATATCTACTTAAAAATATGTAAGCATACGTACGTGAGGCTAGGGGTGGGTCCTAGGGGGCACAAAAGTAGAACCATCCTGACCAAGTTTGCCAAAATAACTTATGGGGCAAGATGAGTGGTAACTTTATTGACTCTTCTATTTTTAGTACTATTTATATAAAAATATAAGAAAATAAATAGAGTAGAAACTACTCACTCTGATCCGAATAATTGTTGCCAGAATAGAACTAATCACGTACGTAAACTAGACACTTGGCGCGATAGTTTTTTAGGATCGAAGGGAGTATGTTTTATCCTAAACTTAGTGTGACTCCCTAATCCACTTGAAGAACTAAAGGCATATATTTTCTGGTATAAGCTTCAAAGATATTCATCAGCAAAAAAATTCTAATGACAAAATTGGTGGTAACTATTGAAATATAATGTTCAACTTTACGTGAAAGGGTCTAGTATTGGAAATTTTATGGCATGTTAGGCATAATTTGATTCAGCCAAATTTCCCTTTTGATTGGGTTTCAACTCATGTTTACTCATTTTATAGAATGATTATTTGGTATAGGTGCATCCCTCGACCCCACCTTGGATTGAAGTTTACTGCAATCAAGCTTCTGGACCCTCCTTATGTTGAGAAGATATTGTGCAAATGTAATATTCAAGATGGACTTATTGTTGAAGAGGTATATATTTTTATGATACCTATTTGCATATTTAGGTTACCTTTTCTTAGCGTAACTGGTTATTGTGGATTGAGTTTTAGGTGTCATATGGATCTCCTGCTGAGAAACTTGGAATCCGAGTGGGTGATGTCATTGGAAGTTTCAATGGAGAATGTATCTCTACTACAGTTGAGGTAGGTTGCGTTATACATTTATTAGATATCAAGTAAAATGGAGATATTGTATATGCACATTCTATTACTTCAAATTGTCGATTTTTGTAACTCACTGATATAGTTTTCAGTTAGAAAACATGTTGCTGAGCAGATGTGAGGATGGAAGAAATGGCATTAATTCTAAGGTTAATGTCGAGGTAATTTTACCTTGGCCTTTGTGTTTCATTTGTATTTTGCCTGATCTATATTCATGTATGTATCCTTTTTTGCGGGGGAGTTAATGCCTATGTACGCAACTATGATTAGACAATGTTGGCACTAAGTAATATATGATGCTACCTTTGTAGCTCTGGATATTTCACGCACGCAGGCATCTCTGGAGAAGCAAAATATTAACCGCAAATGTATCGGATGACGGAGAAATTTCTGTAAAAGGAGGTATATATATATCCCTTGTTAATATTGTTCCATTTCTGGGATCTATATTGCCGGTTGGGATAGTGAGTTGTCTATATTTCGTAATTCTTTAGGATTTAGTTTAAATCGGAACCTTCTTATGTGCATTGTGGAATATGCCACTTCCTTACATCTGCAATGATATTCGAATGACAAAATAACTATAATACGATAAAGAGTTTGCATGTATTTAGGTTGTTCATAACTTAGACACTAGTAATTTTGTGAGTATAATGATACATACCATTTTTTTAACAGAGAGTTAATTCTGTTTGTGCAGCCTATTATCCTTTTGGGGAAGGGAATTCTGCTTCCGTGTCACTTGACTAAGTGGGGTCCAGGCAAGTGCCCTTAGTTGTGGATTAACTGTGATGAAAAATATATGTGGATGGTCGATGTGGTGCAAGTTCTGTTTGTGGAATGGACATACAGAACTTCTGCGGAAGAAGGTTTTACTCAAATCCGTATATACTTTATATGTGTGTTGTAAATGCTTGAAAGTGTCCGTTGAATTGTGAATTAACTAGTGTGTTGGCTTGAGGTTCAGCAGTGAGACAAAGATCTCGGTTTTTTCCTTTTCAGTCAACCAGAACTATTGAAGACTGTAACAGTTGCAGTACAGAAAAAATGGTGTGGCGGAATTATCAGACCACGTTAACCATCTGGCCAAGTGAAAACACAAACCCTTCGCACCTTGTCGTCTCTCACTCTTTGGAACAGCATCCCTGTAAACCTTGTTCACCGAGCATCAAAGTTTTACAGTATTTCAGATGTCACCATACAACTGAAATCTATTTGAGAACAGGCACACCCATCGATGTTAGTTCTCTGTCATTTCTAGCATTTCAAACCGATCAAACTAAAGCAGCAACTCCTATATATATATAGCAGATGCAATCGTTAGAAAATTGGATGCTTCCGCAGTGTCCTTCCTTAGGTGAAAGAAGTTACGCAAATCAACGGTATCAAACGCTTCCATGAGATATTCCACTAGAAGTGTATAAAAGCTAGTTTCCACAAATATTGCACGACAAGAATATCACGTGGCAAATAAAAGGTAGCAACAATCTCGTGGAAACTAGCTTCGATACAAATACAATGCACCAGTTCGCCAGCATCAAGTACATCGAGAAATGATTTTGTGCAATTCCAACATTCTAGTGCACGAAGATCATTAACTTAATTTATGGATCTCCTTAAGCTCATGAGATAGAACCGTTCAACAGTTCTTTGTGCATGATGACATCGACATGAGGATGGATCCTCTCTCGGAGAATCAGCCGAGAGATCCATTTACACGAGAACCGGTAAGGTACATTTGTCATTCTAACTCGACTGTCTGACAGCCCGCATATATACTCCAAGTGGTTAGATGATCTATAAGATGAAGGTATGCTCATTCCCTGCTGAGTATCCTTCAAGCCATGTCTTGTGGATGTGCGTCAGTTCCAAGCCCTCTGGAGTCTCAGGCTGAAAGTTCAAGTGTTCGCATTCATTATCCGCAAAAGATTTTGTACAAGTACTGCAGGGCACGCTAGGGCTTTTGCGGGAATCTGATAGTAATTTACCTTGGAATTCACCAGAAGTGTTGTCTGGCAGCAATATTGCGCATCACCTGAGTGTGGCAGGGGTATTAATTATGGTTCATCAAATGATTATGGAAGGGAAAAAAAGAAGAAAATGATGCCAAACAGCTTTGAACAAACTGATTAACTGACAGCGTGGATTAAGTTCATTGTGTGAAGAGTTTTTATAGGACATACCTTCCATCTCCCAGTTGTCAAACCTCACCAACCAGTTACTTGTACTAATCGGCGATGTAACTAGGCGGTCCACCCATGCCCGGAACTTTTTGCCTTGTTTGTCACCATAGCATGAACTCAGTGCATCAATCGATGCATGAAGTGACCATTCCGTTCCACAAGGATGTACCAACGTACCTTTCGGATCCTATCCGAAATAAACGATCAGTCTAAAGTAAGCTCAACAAATAACCAAAAGGTGTTTCTCAGAAACTATGTGCAGCTACTCTTTTGACATGTGCTAACTAGGAGCTTGTACTTACAGTAATACTTTTCAAGTACTGCATAACTGCTGGAGAGTTTTGAACCTCGCCCCTCCGCCACTTCTCGTAGAGAACATGGAACTTCACGACTACAGCTGCAGGATTGATGGTGTCTACCTTCGGATAAGGGAATTCAATATCTCTTGCAGAAACATCAGGTCCTAGTTTGAAATGTCTGATAGCTTGCATGATACCGGAAGCGCACCTCTCGGTTGCATGAATCGTCTTGAGATTATCTTTTCCTTTCTCTTCATACCACTGAAGAAGCTCCTCTTGGGCATTGCTAACCTGAATATTCAAAACACTGTATTAAGCTTATATGAGTAAATCATTGTCGCCAACGAACTTCACTGAAACACCTTCAAGAAACTGCTTGTGCACTGACCATGACACCATACGCAGATGGAACGCTGAATAAATCTGCATCATTGCCAGAGTCACCACACACAAGAACATTGTTCGGTGGTTTCCCACACAAATTGAACTTCTCAAGTAAGTAGACAAGAGCCTGCCCTTTCCCTGCACCTTGTGGCAATACATCTAGGGCTTCTCCGCTACTATAGATTATCTTCACATCTAGCTGATCATAGAAAAATAGCAGTAAAGAAAAATAAAATACTGCTGAACAATGTCCAAATCTTAACAAAACCCTGTCAAAAATAAGAAAGAATAGAGAAAAAGAAGACCATCAGGGCCTTCCTTGCCTTACCCCAAACTGCTGCAATTTCTGGGGGAGAGAATTGATCACTTCTTCAGCACTCTGCTTGTCGACAAAAAAGCTGACCTTATGAGGACCCTGATTCCTCTCTGGCTGCATGGACACAAAGACAAAGTGATAAACAGATAGCTTAGTTCAGCTAGTAAAATTGAAAGAAAATAACAAAGTATCCGTGCAACTCATTGGGCATGCCTGGGGCTTTAGCTGATGGAACTTAGCTGTCTCCTGAACAACAATATCCCTGTCCCACTTGTTACTTAGAAATTCCTCCCAGCCAGCATCAGGAGTCATCTCCTCACCATACGTGATCACGGTGCCCACGGACATGATGGTGATGTCCGGGGTGAGGAGAGGCTTGATTTTCCTCAGACCCCTGTAGCTGACTGGCGACCTTCCGGTCGAGAACACCAGCAGGGAATCCTGGGAGTACTCGGACTCCCAGAGCACCTCAAAGCGAAGCAAGGCCGAGTTCTCCGGATCATGGTGATCAACCTGCAAGTCAAAAACAATTGTCAGACGCAGACCTGGACGGACTAGGTGTTTCTGAATAAACGAAAGGATCGAATTGAGATGACGTTCCATCGTCTGGTCGAGATCCGAGACGATCATAAGACGGGCAGGACCGTCGAGCCTGTCCATCCTCCCTCGCGTCGCAGCTGAAGATGGCAGACCTGCAGAGATTGCTGAGAAGTGTAATTGATGGTTCTAAGCCTGTACACTTGTCTGAAACAGGCAGGGCAGGCATTTCTCCTTCTTATAAACTACTCGTCCGTCAGTTGTATACTCGCATATCGGTTAGTTCTCGGAAACAAGCTAGCCGGACAAGTATTTGTCCTTGTGTGAAGCTATTCTTGCAAAGGTCTTTCTTTTCGGCAAAACTAAATAATAGCTACAGATATATTAAACAACCATACTAAACAAGAAACTGGCAGTAGCAGGTAAGAGTAAGACACTTCCCTGAACCATCCTACAAGAAAACAAACAAGAACTGGAACTGAGTGCGAGGCTCCACTAATCTATTACTAATTTTATCTTCTGGGAACTGCATGACTGATATCATCTAGCACGACTGATATCGATTTGGCGCAGGGAAATGCACGACGGAAGTGACGGTTTTGGCTGGGAAGGAGAAGATACGTACAAGGTGACGAGGTGGGGCAGGTCGCTAGTACCTTGCCCGCGCGGTGGACGGCGACGGCGGCCTGGAAAGTGGAAAGACGATGGCCCTGCAGAGATTGCTGACAAGTTTGAATGTTCTCGTCCTGTAGACTTGTCTATGTTCTCGTCCTGTAGACTTGTCTCAAACAAGTAGGACGAGGATTTCTCCTCCTTATGAACTAATCTACAGTCATATGCTGTGTTAGTTGTCAGGGAACGAGCTTTTATTTTTTTCCAGATTGAGGGGGGGAACGAGCTTGACAAGTGTTTTGTCATTCTTCGGAATTATTTTCAGTCGTGCATACCGGTAAGGTCTTTGTTTCCGGCAAAACAAAACAATAGCTACAGATAAAGTTAACATGTACACTAAACAGGGAAACTGGCACTACCAGCCTAGCATAGCAGGCACTACAACGAATGAGACAGCGAACCAAACCATCCGTGGCTTGGCTTATCTTATCCATACACGCAAGAAAACAGACAAAGCAAGAACTGAAACTTCATTAATCTATTATTACAACTAATTTATCTCAAGTTTTGTTTCAGGGCACCTAGAACGATGTTTTCTTTCTTGCTCTCTCTGTCGAACGCGAGCTTATCGTTTTAAGGAAAAGCATCTAGGCATCTAGCACTGGCAGAGCTGGCATCAGCTCTGGAGGGACATCGATTTCAGCGCGAGGAAATGCACATCGCGATCAGCAGGACCACGCCGGCCGGCGTGCTCCGCCGAGCGAACGAGCTAGCACGTCTCAAACCGTCGAACACCTTGAGTGCGTGCATGAGCATGACGGTTTTGGGTGGAGGAGAAACGTACAGACCTACAAGGTGACGAGGCTGCCGGGCCGCGGGTGCGCAGGGCCTCGCCTGCTTGGCCGACGGTGGCGGGCGGCGGAGGAGTGGCGGCGTGCGGGGAGAGCGATACGGCGACGAAGAGTGACCGGGAGTGGAATGCAGCTACCACGAAGCTTCCGTTAGTTCGAGCACTTGTTTAGGACTTCTTTTTTCTCAAGAGCAAAGAATAAAAAATCAGAACGGCTGAAGAAGATGCTCCACTAACATCCTACCTATATAAAAGACCAGGGTTTCACCGTCCGCTGAAGCTGTCCATGTCGACGTTCACTGTAGAGTGATATAGTGCGCGCACTTTCTACATTGCAGCATACACGGCGGTCGGCCGTGGTGTTGGGCCGTGGCGTTCGGCCGTGGCGAGGCGGTCAGAAAAAAAAGAAAAAACACCGTTTGGGCCTTAATAGGTTGGACCGTGGCCTATGCGTGTTTGACATCAATAAAAACTCTAGCCAAAAAAAACTAATTCAAACAAATTCAAAAAAATATGCCACTTGCGCCCATAGTCTTGTAATACCGTATGTAACTAAAAAATATATAAATATGATTTACATACATTTTTACGAAAAAGGCTTAAATCAAGTGAGAGGCCTCGAACACTTTCAAATGAGCATAACAAATTCAAAAAAATCAAAACCATATGAATCTTTTAAAAACTCACAAAAGCTTCATTTTGGAGTGACTAAGAAGGATCCAGTCTTAGTTTTCATTTTCATGTTTTAAACTAGTTTAAATGTTGGTCAAACTTAGCTTTGACCGATTTCAAAATAAGCATAAAAAATTCAAAAAATATCAAAAAACTGGAAAACATGTGCACATAGTCTTAGTATGTCATATACTAACAACTAAAGTTGATAAACAAGGTCTACATAGATTCAAAACCAAAAATACATGTATGTAGTGTGATATCTCAAAACTCAAACTATGGACTCTAAGGTTGAAGAGAAGTGGTTTTGGATTTGCAACATGAAATTTTCTAAAAACTCACAAAAGTTTCATTTTGGAGTGACTAAGAAGAATCCAGGCTTAGTTTTTCATTTTCATGTTTTAAACTAGTTTAAATGTTGGTCAAAGTTAGGTTTGACCGATTTCAAAATAAGCATAAAAAATTAAAAAAAACATCAAAAAAATGGAAACCTGTGCACATAGTCTTAGTATGTCATATACTAACAAGTGCATAATAGTATGAAATCATTGCAACATCCAACCTTAGCACAAATATGTAAATTTGAATTTTGGTTCAAAGTTGAATTCAAAAATCAAAAGAAAATAAATAATTTTCATATTATTTACAAAATTCAAAAAAAATTGTCCCAGTGCAACATCTTTCTAGATGGGACAACTCACTATTATAGATTATTTAATCAATAATAGTCAGTTGCCCGACCCACGAAGCTACTGGATCGGGAATAATGTGCAACACCTAAATTGCGAGCATGGGGACTCGAACTTGGGTGGGCAAAGGGAGGCATCAACCCTTTGTCACTAGGCTATGCCTATGTTTGCGACAAATCTACCACCATTAGGAGGTAATATTTACAAATCTACCACTAGAGTGACAAGGTGAATTCGTTTGAATTTGTTTGGCTGATTTAGACAAGGTGAAACAAATTGTTAAGAGTAACAACATCTTGGTAAGAGTGACAAACATGCATCCAGAATTTTTTTTTACTGAAAACAGAACTGTCGACTCAAGTGTTAACTGAAGAACACAAACTGTATGACAGTATGAACAACTTCAGAACCTATGTCCGAGATTCCAAAATTCTCCACGGCCACCGGCGGCAACCCAAAATTCAGCTCCCAGGTTGCGTCCCCGTTCGAATCAACGGGCCCCGAATCAATGTAGCCCTCAATTTGTTCAAGCGTCTGAACATAGCTATCGATCCACTCGAAATGGCCACATTTCTTCAGGATCTGAAAACAGCAAAATGAACACTAAATCCCAAATTTCTTCAGGGCATTCCGGGCACCGTGTCAGTGGCAGTGGACCAAACCGTGGCCATTTTGACTGCGAGGCGGAGGAGCTAGACATCTGGGCTTCGTCGCCGGAGAAGAGAGAGATTGGGGAAGGACAGGGGAAGCAATGGGCAGCGGCGAGCGGTCGGGCATGGGCGCGGTTATTGTCTTCCTGCGGTGAGGTGGGTCCCATGCGGTGAGGTGGATAAGTCGTGGGTCCCGTGCTTACGTGGCTAAGTTGTGGGTCCAACGCAAACCTAACAACTAACGACCACATCAGTTGTGTTTAAGAGCCATGTTGGGCCTCGGCTATTTACCAGTGTCGCGCCTGAGCTATTCCAACGAACGACGTCGTTCTCCTTCCAATTCGAAGAAAAAGCGTCGCATAGGAGCTATTCACCCGGAGAAAAACTGGAAAATGACAGGAGGTCATGGATGGCTGCTGCTGGTGACAATGGTGTATGTGAGACTGGAGTAGCTTTTTCAAATTTTCGGATCGATGGGAAGTTTCCTACCATTGTTTCTGGACTTTGGTTTAGAAACTGCAACCACTCCAACTTTAAACCCAAAACGTGGTGAATAGCTCAATTATTAAACTGCACCAAAACCATATTTTCGAACTGTCGCTTCTGAATTTTCATTCAAACGAGGAGGCGACATTGAACAATCCAAACTGGACATGAATTTTGCACAAACTAACATCATACAGGACAATACCACACATATCTGTTCCAGAACATGAAGAGTGATGCACAACAATAATGTCCTGCTCTCATTTTCCTGAAGATTAGTTTCAGCCATCGATCAGAATTCAGATACCATCCACTGTTCTAATATCTAGCACTACGGAATTCAGTAAATTCTTACTACCACCGAACTTCTATCAAACTGGTGGCAAATATCTCGGGAAACTAGCTTCGATATAAATATCGCACGACGATCTCCGTGCCAACCAGCACCAGCTCACGGGCGTCAAGTACATCGAGAAATAATATTGTGTAAGTGCAACATTCTAGTGCACTGAGATCATTCACCTTCTGTTGTTGTGAGGTGTGAGTGGGTGGTGTGCGTGTGTGTGTTGGTGCTGGTCTTGCCAGCATGATCTTGTAGCTTGTAACTCTTAGCCGGTTGTTGGCTTCGTTAATTCAAAGCCGGGCTCTTCTCGAGCCTTCCGTCTTAGATCATTCACCTTAATTTATGGAGCTATTTAAGCTCATGAGAGAGAACCGTCGAGCAGTTCTTGGTGCACGATGAAACCGTTGTAAATGAGGAATTATCCTCTCTGGGAGAATCAGCCGAGAGATCCAGTTACATGAGAACCGGTGCATTTGTCGCTCTATCTCGACTGTGCATATAGTGAAGTGGTTATTTGATCTATAAGATGAAGACATGCTCACTCCCTGCTGAATATCCTTCGAGCCAAGTCTTGTGGATGTCTGTCAGCTCCAAGCCCTCCGGAGCCTCAGGCTGCAAGTTCAAGCAGGCCAATTGTTCAGCATGTAATGTGCGCAAAAGATTCTGTATAATAAGTACTGCAGGGCACGCAAGGATTTCTGCGGGAATCTGGTAATAATTTACCTTGGAATTAACCAGAAGCGTTGTCCGACAGCAATATTGCACATCACCTGAGCGTGGCATGGCAGGAGCATTAAAATCGACACACAATTCAACGAGAAAACACAGGACGAGCATTGTGGCGCGTCCAAGGATTATGATGTCAAGCAGCTTTGAATAAATCAATAAACCGATAGCCGAATGCGTGGAACAAATTAATTATATGAAGAGTTCTTAGGATGTACCTTGCATCTCCCAGTTGTCAAACCTCACCGACCAATTACTTGTACCAATCGGCGACGTGACAAGCCGGTCCACCCATGCTCGGAACTTCTTGCCTTGTTTGTCTCCGTAGCATGAACTCAGTGCATCGATGGATGCATGAAGTGACAGTTCTCTTCCAGAGGGATGTATCACTGTGCCATCCTGATGCTATACAAAAACGACCAAATCTTGCTTCTCAGAAATTGTGTCCGAATAGTCTTTTGTCATATGCTAACTAGGAGTTGTGTACTTACAGTGATGCTTTCCAAGTACTGCATAATTGATGGAGAGTTCTGAACCTCACCCCTCCGCCACTTCTCGTAGAGAACATAGAACTTCACCACTACATCTGCAGGCTTGATGGTGTCTACCTTCGGATATGGGAAGTCAAGATCTCTTGCAGAAACGTTAGGTCCTAGTTTGAAGTGCCCAATAGCTTGCATGATACCGGAAGCGCATCTCTCGGTTGCATAAATCATCTGAAGATTATCTTTTCCTTTCTCTTCATACCACTGAAGAAGCTCCTCTTGGGCATTGCTAACCTGAATATTCAAAACTCTGTATTAAGCTTATATGAGTAAATCTTTGTCGCCAACGAACTTCACTGAAACACCTTCAAGAAACTGCTTGTACACTGACCATGACACCATACACAGATGGAACGCTGAATAAATCTGCATCATTGCCAGAGTCACCACACACAAGAACATTGTTTGGTGGTTTCCCACACAAACTGAACTTCTCAAGTAAGTAGACAAGAGCCTGCCCTTTCCCTGCACCATGTGGCAATACATCTAGGTCCGTTCCGCCACTATAGATTATCTTCACATCTAGCTGATCATAGAAAAATAGCATTAAGGAAAAATAAAATACCGCTGAACAGTGTTCCAATCTTAACGAAACCCTGGCAAAAATAAGAAAGAAGAGAGAAAAAGAAGACCATCAAGGCCTTCCTTGCCTTACCCCAAACTGCTGCAACTTCTGGGGAAGAGAATTAATCACTTCCTGAGCACCCTGCTTGTCAACAAAAAAGCTGACCTTGTGAGGACCCAGATTCCTCTCTGGCTGCATCCACACAAAGATAAGGTAACAAACAGACATTTTAGTTCAGCAGGTAGTAAAATTTGGAACAGCCAAAGAGAAAGTAGCCATGCAACTCATTGGACATGCCTGGGGCTTTAGCTGAGGGAACTTAGCTGCCTCCTGAACAACAACATCCCTATCCCACTTGTTACTCAGAAATTCCTCCCAGCCAACATCAGGAGTCATCTCCTCACCATACGTGATCACGGTGCCCACGGACATGATGGTGATGTCCGGGGTGAGCAAAGGCTTCATCTTCCGCAGATCCTTGTAACAGACTGGCGATCTCCCGGTCGAGAACACCAGCAGAGAATCCTGGGAGTACTCGGACTCCCAGAGCGCATCGAAACGAAGTAAGGCTGAGTTCTCTGGATCATGGTGATCGACCTGCATGTCATGTGCATAACCACAAGTCAAAATAGTGGTAAGTGGTCGAGCTAGTTCTTTCTGGATCAACGAAAAGGATCGAATCGAGACGCGCACCATCGTCTGGTCGAGGTCCGAGACGATCATAAGGCGGGCAGGACCGTCAAGCCTGTCCATTCTCCCTCACGGCACAGCCGAAGACGACAGACCTGCAGAGATTACTGAGAAGTGTAATTGATGGTTCTGCGCCTGGGTGCTTGTCTGAAACAGGCAGGGCAGGTATTTCTCCTTCTTATAAACTACTCAGAAACAAGCTAGCCTGACTAGTATATTCTTGCAAAGGTCTTTCTTTTCGGCAAAACTAAATAACAACTACAGATAGATTAAACAAGCATACTATACAAGAAAGTGGCAGTAGCAGGTAAGAGCGAGACACTTCCCTGAACCATCCTATTAGTAAGAGAACAAACGAGAAGTGGAACTGAGAGTGAGGTTCCACTACTCTATTAGCAACGGCGTAATTTTATCTTCCGGGTTTGCGGGCCAAATCGATCTTGACAGGGAGTCCAGCCTAGCATCAAGCACGGCTGTTATCGATCCGGCGCAGGAAATGCACGACGGAACCAATTATTACTACTACTGAATCGAAACAAAGCAAGAACTGGAACTTGATTAATCTATTATTACTACTAGTACTAATTTATCTTCCAGGCGAAATCGATGACCAAAGCATCTAGAAGGAAACTTTTTTGTTTTTCTTTCTCTCAGAAGGCGCGTTTGCTTATCGCTTTGTATCAGAAGGGAAATAAAACATCTAGCAGGGCTGGCATCGATTCGGCGAGGGGAATGCACACCGTAATCGACGCCGGAGAAGAACTATTTCAACGACCGCCGCCATCGAAGCGCCGCCGTGGGACACGTAAAACCTAACCCTACCTACCAGAGCAGCCAAGGCAGAGAGCTCGCCGGCGGGGTGAGGGCGGAGAAGGTACAGACCTGCAAGGTGACGATGCGGGCCGCGGGTGCGGAGGGCAGGACGCTCCTGCTTCCTGCGTCGCCGGCGTGGCGGACGGCGGGCGTGGGGGAGCGATGCGAGGAAGACCGACAGGCAGGGAGTACAGCTGTACAGAGTGAATATGCAGCATTATGAAGCTTCCATTTATTGGAGCACTTTGTTTATGACTTTTGGCTTTGATTGATGATGAGTGAGGACTGAGGAGTGAATCTCCCACGTGACTTTTTGGCTTTGGCGCACACGTGCCACAGCGATACTAGTCGTAAAGTACGTTGTATGTGTAGCTCTAGGTGTGCGTGGGTGAGTGTGTGATCGATTTTAGATATTACAGCTGTACTATAGAAAAGACTCAAAAATAAATCACAATGGACGTAGAAGATGCTATACGGTGGGACCGGTACAAATTTTCTTCTTTTTTTTCTCAAGCAAAAGAATAATAATAAATCAGAGCAACGGTGTGCTCACGAGAAAAACTGGAAAATGACAGGAGGTCCTTGATGGCTGCTGCTGTTCAAGTCAATGGGCAATGGTGTGACCTTCAGGGCACCTCCAACGAGCGTCAATAAAACAAGGACGTCAAATGTGTCTGATTTAATCCGTTTGGAGCGATAACGAACAAGTTTTGTGTCTCTATACGATTGGGGTGGGTACCTACAAAGACGGCTGCATAACTAAATGTCAGAAAAAAATAACATAAAATAATTATACATATTTTAGAGTAGTAGGGGCCATGGCCCGGTGACACAAAAAACACATAAAAATAAAACCCTATAGCACCGGCGCCGCCGCGGCTAGGACCTCGTCGTGGCCTCCTACTCGTCCTCATCGTTGGAGAGGATGATGTAGTACCGGTGGCTCGGCCGAAAGAGGCATCTGCGGTGCCTCGGGATCCTGCGGCCACGCCGGGGCCGGCCAAGACCTGGCCCTCCTCACGCTTTGCCCAGAGCGAACAGGGCATCTGCCAGCGTGCGCGCTACAGCGCCGCCGTCTCCTCCTACTCGCGGGCTCGCTACACCGCCTCCTCCGACGACGCGCGGAGCACCACCCTGATCTTCGTCTATTGCGCGAGCTCATCCAAATTGGAGGCGTCGATGACGGCATGAAGGTTGGCGGCCTTGGGGTCGTCATTGACGGCCAAGGCGGGATGGGCGTCGCGGTAGGCCGTCCAGTTGGGGAGCGGTGGCTCCTCGACCTCCATGTTAACGGCGGTGTCCTCCACTGCAACGTCCTCCTCATCTTAACCGAGCTTGACGCCTCCATGTCGTTGCGGCCGGGCTTCCACCAGCTCGGCTTCTTCATCGTGGCCGACAACAGGGAGCTCGACCTATGGTTTGGCTAGGGTTTAGGGCCTAGTGTGGACGCAAGTGTGGACTGGAGTAGAGATGGGGACGGATTTGATCATCGGACCTCATTAAAAAGAACTGAGGCGAGGCAGCCGAAACGGCCACCATCGCTACCAAGTGGGCCAGGGGTGGACACCGACAGACACAAGGCGTGTCCGCAGCTTCCACAAATCTCGGCCAAACTTGGGGCGAGTTTAGGGCCGTTTGCGCTGCGACTTTGGAGCCTCCCACGTGTCCGTTCAGATAAAAACGGACTGAGGAGCCCGTTGGAGGTGCCCTCTGACCTTGTGAAAACGGACTGAGGAGCCCGTTGGAGGTGCCCTCTGACCTTGTGAGGAGTAGCTTTTCCAAAATTTTGGCTCGATTGGAAATTTCCTAATACCACTGTTTCTGGAGTTTGGTTTAGAAATTACTACATCTCCAAACTAGGTTAATAGCCTGCTCAATTGTAAAACTGAATCAAAACAATACCGGACTATTTATCAGTTTAGTTTCTGAATTTTCACCCGAACACGAGGCGACATCGAATCCAAATGTGCTTGGCCAAATGCCCAGCAAGCATGGCACGTCTGGAACAGGACATGAATTTTGCAGAAACTGACATCATACATGGATAATACTACATAGTAGATCTCCAGCATTCTCCAGAACATGAGGATCCATGCAGTGATAACAATATCCTGCTCTCATTTTCCTCAAGATTAGTTTCAGCCATCGATCCGAATTCAGACACCATCCACTGTTCTACTATCTAGCACTACATGATTCAGGAAATTCTTACTACCACTGAACTTCTCTATCAAACCAGCGGTATGTACTGTGGCCTGGGAAGGCTGTAGAGGTGAGCGAGGAGTCTGCAGACCTCCTGGATCCCTGCCTCGTCGGCCTCAAAGAGAGTCCACCACGGCGGGTCTTCGGGGAGGGGAACTCCGGATCTCCTGGCCGCGGCGTATATGCTACCACTTCGGGCTTGAATCTCACACAGAGCGTCGTGCGCAAGCTGGTACGCAAAATTAACATGGAGAGGTTTGTACATATAAAAATGGTCTAAAGAAGATAATCGTAATGGGACAAGAACAATTAGTGCAATTTGGAGGTATGCTGTTATGGACCTACTTCACTGATCACTCAATAGTACCAGATTACATGGATTCGAGTAACTGAATTGGAGATACAAGTAGCAGCAGGAGGTTGGGGACTAGAGAAGAGAATCTAGGGCAGAGAGGAGAGGAGTTCGGGGGAGGAAGAAGGTGCCGTTTCGGTTCGTGATCCAACTGGATGAATTGATTGTTGCCTCCGGGTGCGTATCTGTAGTAGCTCGGGCTCCTCGTGGGTCTACTAGGCCGAGCCCATCGTCGATGACTAGAGACAACGGCCCAACTTGAGGGAACGCAGGCAAGGTCCATGACATTCCTCCCTTCTTGAAACTCGGCTTGTCCCCAAGCCGGTGTCGTCGGAGGAGAATAAAGCGCTGATTTGCCGGGATCCCATGGAGCGTGAACTTCTATGATGTTGCCGGCGTAGCGGTGGTTATCTTCATGGTAATAAATGAGGTCGTTGCAGATGGTGTCGAAGGAGTACACTTGGTTGGAACCACAGTCGTAGTCGACGAAGATCTTGTTGACGGAGGCAATGTAGCAGTGGTGACCGACATGGACTGAGTTGGAGATGAAGGCAAGGTCCATGAAATTCCTCCCTTCTTGAGAAAGTGCTTGGCCGCAACCAGAAGAGAGCTTCATGTCATTCTCAGCCCATGCTACAAACCAGATCCTAGATGCATAAGCAAGCAGCAGCGAGAACCACTGTAATTGATCAGAACACTGTACAACAGTGGATTCAGAAGTATTCCACCATTTCTGACATCCAAACAGAGCCAGCATGCAACTTCCAGGGTCATACAGAGTTTTCTCTTTCTGATTAGCTTTGTCATTGCAGTCCACGGACACACACAAAATTACTATTGTCGCAACTGGAAGACTCTCGATGCTCAATATATCTGAATCAGCAATACTGCTTGGTAAACATCCGCCCAAGATATTGCTGAACATCCGCCCAACATATTGCTGAACGTATGTGAGCAAGATTCCAAAAAGAATTTGCATATTGGGAGCTAATGCACATGTAGTGCACTGGTACCTTGCAAAGCCTTGTCCATGAAAGAAACTAAGAAAAGACACAACACCATCGAGCTCCAGCTTGGATAAATCCTCATGTGCATGGTTTACACTGTGATCAGACTGACTGAACTCTCCACAATTCTGTTTCCAGTCAGATTCACAGGTCCGGTCTAAATGTGAGTAGTATGCTGACCCATGCAGCCCAAGCAGTGACATTAGGCAAAAATTGCACATGTGAATGTAACACACCCGTTCAGAGCCCAGAGTTCCGTTTGACCATTGTATAACCGTGGTGTTGAAGCCATATATACTGGTTATAGACCATGTGATTAGAGCTTCCATTGTCAGGTTGTCAAATGCTAGGAACAGGAACAGTACAGGCCCTCCAATGCAGCAGCCTAAGCAGAGCACAGCCTAAGCAGAGCAGCAGCGGCTCTCATTATCTTCACATGACAACTCATTTGTGATGATTTTTATATGAACACTAGGTGGACGCCCAATCAGCATTTGCATCATTTCCTGATGGTTCAGTAGCCTCGTCTCACATATGACCAGAATAGATACATCAAGGTCACTGAACATGTTGCCGGTAAGTGAACAATATGCAGTGGATCGTGGCCGGGTTGGCAGCCGTTGCTTCTCAAACAAATAGATCAGTGGCGCCCTTACTAAGAATAGATGACAGAGAAAGTACTTCGGCACAGAAATACCAATCTGTAACCCCGTAGAGCAATGATCATGTGGAGATTGCCTAGTTTGGGGCATCTTGTCAATTCTATTGAGATTGTACTCAAGCCAGAATGTTACTTCTGTGTGTATGCTTCCTTGCCAGTGACTTCCAATTCCATGAAGCTTCCCACAAATACTTAGCAGAACAACATTTGAAGAAATGCCACTGCCATTCAAAGGAATAACTCTATGCAAGTCCAAACTGAAGAAAGCAGAGAAGCAATATTTTCCAGATGGCTCATGAATCCACAACTGATCATCGGACCCAGAGATCTTTCGGCATACAACAAGCAAACCACCAGCTAATAACCATGAAATAGTACATGATTGGGGTCTTACCGATAAGACCCCTTCCTGATTGTACTCGGACAATGACAGAGAATGAGGCCACGATTGCTTCTGAACCTTGTCATGTTGCAACAACTTGTTGGACAACACGCGCATGTCATACCCCTCGGTGTCGTTGCAAAACAAAATTGTCTCAACCGTCGATGGCATGACAAAACTACCACTGCTTTCAGGACTGCCAATGCCTTCAACACTAAAATTTTCCATCAGAAAACAGGGAGGTGCACTACTCCAGCATAACTTCAGGACTAAAACTTTGATCACACCTTGTTTAAGAACTCCAGTGGAACTATAACCAGGCCAACAAGAAGCATAACAATTTGCACAAGCGAGCCAATGCAAACATCTACGAGTAGTAGTTAACACTCGATTCATCTGACTCCCAGTGGCAAAATACCCAGGCCAATAAGAGGCATACTGACTTGCACAAGAAAACTGATCATGTGAGCTATCTGACCACCTCACTGAATTCAGAATCGGTGATTCCCTCAGCTGACAGGTACAAAAATAATGCTCAGGCTCTTTTACATGGAAACTATCAGAGATGCATAGCCGCAAAGCCTTCTCGACGGAATTACTCGGAAACTCGCAGCCAATCTCCCCAAACGATGGCCATGGCCAAGGCCTTGACTCAACTCCATCAGCATGAACTCCCAGGAAAGAAGGCCAGGGCATAGGACGAGGGACCTTACTTGCAATAAGCTGACCAGAAGTAGGCATGAAGAACTCACTGTCCTTGTAGAGTTGCTGTATCTGAATCACAGGTGTGGAATCCATAGGAACTAAAACTGCCGGAATCTCACCCATCACGACCAGGGGAACCGTTGCAACATGGATAGTGCTGGTGTCGAGGATGCACTCAACAGGAATCGGTGGTGATGATGGAACCAGCATCGGGACGACCACTGCTTGTCGGGGCAGACAATCCATCAAACAGGTGGCGGGTGTTGTTGCAACGCCACTGATGGCTTGGCCATTGGGGGTTCCGTTGCCTATAGTTGTTGCAGCGAGCAGGATTGGGTCGACGATGACCGTGGGCGATGCCGAAGCAGTTGTTACCTTGAACGCAGACGTAGACTCGGCGATGTCGTGGCTTGGACCTTCCGCCGAACACCTGGTCGGCGTCGAAATCACCATGGCAGTGATGTTGATGCTGACGTCCAGGCTGGCGTCGGGGATGATCGGACCCGGAGTTGTCCCCCTGCGCTGACGCGTCCATGGCGACCAGCTGGTTTGCGGAAGTTAGAGCTGCTCCCAGAGAACGCTGTGGTGGCGTTCCCAGTGCGCTCAGGCTGACTTGGTGCTCGATGTCGCTCTTCCAATCAGTGAGGGAGCGGATGGAGTCGAGTTTGGTTTCGACAGCCGCCAAGCCAGTTTTGACGTCTGCCGTGAGTGTCTCCAGCATCTTCTGAATCGCCTTCATTCCTCCTTCCAGAGTGCAGATCCGGTCTGCTCAACCTGAATTCGAGCCACCAAATTGGAGGCATCCCTCTCGAAACTTTGTGCCAATCGCCTGAGCGAATTTAGCGCCGCCCGACCTGGAATTACTATCTCAAATCACACGGGATTTTACAAGCAGAAACGTGGGATCGATGGGCTCTGATACCATATGTTATGGACCTACTTCACTGATCACTCAATAGTACCAGATTACATGGATTCAAGTAACTGAATTGGAGATACAAGTAGCAGCAGGAGGTTGAGGACTAGAGAAGAGAATCTAGGGCAGAGAGGAGAGGAGTTCGGGGGAGGAAGAAGGTGCCGTTTCGGTTCGTGATCCAACTGGATGAATTGCTTGTTGCCTCCGGGTGCGTATATGTAGTAGCTCGGGCTCCTCGTGGGTCTACTAGGCCGAGCCCATCGTCGATGACTAGAGACAACGGCCCAACTTGAGGGAACGCAGGCAAGGTCCATGACATATGCTGTTGATCTTATCCGCTACGTCAAGAAGAGGAAATAATTATTGACAATAATACACTATCTATCGTATTGTGGCAGAAAAGGATCTGGGTAACTGCTGAGTGTCAACAACTCAACATGTCTGAATCTGATGTTTCACGAGCATAAGAAGAACAGAAAAATAGCTTCAGAAACAATCATCCACCAAAGAATTGTAAGTAACTGGATAATTGGCCTGGTAGAATTAACTGAATTCTATGGCAAGTAACAGAATTGCACCAAAGGATCTGGGCAACTACTGACAGTGTCAAGAACTCATGATGTCTGAATTCAAGTTTCACAAGCATAAGAACAGCACAAGCATAGTTTCAGAATAAAAATCATCACCCGGTTTCATTAAAGAACGCTACTAAGTATCTGGATACTCGGTATAATTTTAACTGAATTTATCGCAAGGAACACATTGTAACAAGAGAATATTTACCTGCCATTGCCTCCACATCACTTGCATGAGCTTAGGCGCCTCGAGCACATTGAGGTAGCTGGGGATAAACTTGTGAGGGTACTCAGCATGGCGAACATACCCCAACTCCTTAAGCACGCGTCTCTCAGAATCGAGAGATCCCTGAGCAGCTCTTCCTGCATGACAGACAAACATTTCCACTCTCGGTCTCAGTCGCTAAGAAAATTCCTACCGCATAACTGAGGGTCTCAGACAACTCAAACTCTACATACTGACCAAGGAAGAGTCACGCAAATGGTGTATCAGGTAGTTGCCACGCCTCCTGCTCATTAGGCTCAATCGTAAAATTGCATCAAAACAATATTGCCAAATTATTTATATATGTGTTTAGTTTCCATGCAAGAAGTGGGCAGTTCAAAACTTAGTAAATAAAATGCTATTTGGCCAAATTCCCAAGAAACAAGACAGCCATGAACTAAATTTGCAAGAAACTAACATGCACCATCATACAGGTCAATATGGCATATATACATCTGGCACCGTACATGCTCCAGAAAATTCACTTGTACCACACAAAGAGTGATACGCCGACTGTAATATCCTGGTCTCATTATCCTGAAGACTAGTTTCAGACACCATCCAGTGTTCAATCTAGCACCGCAGAATTCTGGAAAACCTGACTGTAGCTGAACTTCTCTATGAAACTGGTATTTACTGTGGCCTGGGGAGGCTGTAGAGGCGAGCGAAGACTCTGCAGACCTCCTGGATCCCTGCCTCATCAGCGTCAAAGAGCGTCCACCACGGTGGGTCTTCAGGGAGGGGAACTCTGGATCTCCTGGCAGCGGCATATATAACTCCGCACGGGACAACCTCGGCTTGAGTCTCACGCAGAGCGTCGTGCGCAAGCTGGTAAGCAAGATTAACACAGAGAGGTTAGTGCCTACTTATACAGATAGAAAGACAGAGAACAACTAATGCAGATTGGAGGTATGCTATTGGTTTATCAGCTGTCTCGAGAAGAAAAATAATCCGTGATGACACTAAGGGCTAATTACTGTTTTGTGGCAAGAAAGGATCCGGGGTCCAGCTACTGGCAATGTCAAGGACTCAAGATGTCTGAATTTTATGTTTCACAAGCATAAAAAGAGCGCAAGAACAGCTTCGTAAAAAAATCACCCACCAATTTCACCATAGAATGCTAAGTAACTGGCCAGGATACATGGTACATTTAACTGAATTCTACGGAAAGGAACATATAATGTAACAAGAGAATATCACCTGTCACAAACATGAGAACATCACAAGAATAGCTTCAGAAAAAACATCAACCAATTTCACCAAACAATGGTAAGTAACTATATACTTGGTAGTAGTACATCTTAACCGAATTCTATGGCATGGAACATAATGACACAAGGAACATTACCTGTCATTGGCGAGGTTCCACGCCGCTTGCATGAGCTCAGGCGCCTCGAGCACATTTAGGTAGCTGGGGATGAACTTGTGAGGGTGCTCAACATGGCAGACAAACCCCAACTCCTTCAGCACGCGTGTCTCCAGCCTCGAGAGATCCCTGACAAGTTCTTCCTGCACGACAACAAACAAGGATTTTCCACTTTGTCAGCCCTAACCTCCTTCAATCAGGGTCTCAGATCACTCAAACTCTAACATACTGACCAAGGACGAGTTGCGCAAATAGCAAATCGTGTAGTCGCCGCGCCTCCTCAATTCGATCCGGTGGAACACGCGGACGACGCTCTCCAGTCCCCTCGGGCTCTCCTCCAGCTTCGACGACAGCCAGACGCACGTCGCTGCAACTCTCTGCAAGCAGGCATAATGGTTCAGTTATCGCCATTGGAACATTAATATGCAGTTCACCAGTGAAATCAGAAGGAATTTCGGGGGAGGTTGTCTCTCACCTTGACGCTGAAGCGGGCGAGCGACTGCTTGCAGTAGAAGCGGTGGAGCAGGACCTGCGCCGTGTTCATCACCACCTGCGGCCTTGGGGGAGTCAAAGGGCGCAACTGAAAGAGAAATCGAAGGTTTCCCAGCAGCAAATTTGACGGAATCCAAGCAAGAACGACGATGAGGGGAGAGGGGATTGGCACAGTACGAGTGGGGGGATTCAGGGACGGATACAGTCGGAGGAGGATGCCGGCCTCCTGGACGAGCTGGCAGCCATGGGCGCGGAGGGAGGCCTCGGCGGGCTCGTCGACGCCGTCGCGGCGGGACGGCGAGTCCCGGAGCCGCTCCGCCAAGGGGTAGAACGTGTCGATGGCCGTGTAAGTCATCCTTACTCACCCACCCCACCGGCGCAAGGTCTGGGTGCTCCCCTGCGATGGTCGGCGCCGGCGAGCGACGGCGGCGTGCGGGCTAGGTCTGTGTAACTGTGCGCGGTCTGCACGGCGTGTATTTTTACCCAAATCTGGCCGTTTTGTCGAACTAACGATACAAATGGCCGCTCCCGGGAACTAATTGCAAATCTGGCCCCCCGAGGTCGGCGCCAACGCAAATGGAGCCGACCTTGTGTAGGTCGGCGAAATGCCAGTTCGCCGACCTACACAAGGTCGGCTCCATTTGCGTTGGCGCCGACCTCATGGCCAGATTTGCAAATTTTGGTTGGCGCCGAACTGCATAAGTTCGGCTCCATTTGCGTTGGCGCCGACCTCAGGGGCCAGATTTGCAATTAGTTCCCGGGAGCGGCCAGATACGTCATTAGTCCGCAAATAGGGCCAGATTTGGGTAAAAATACGCACGGCGTGGAGGACGAAATTTCGACGAACTGTATTTGTATTTTGTTTTCGAAATGAACACGGATAGGGATTAGGGAAAAATACAGATTGGGACCCACTGCCAGCCCAGTCCAGTCTGGCCCGTGATGTTTGTATGTGAAGCGTGTTGGGTTGATTAAATTAATATTTTGTTTCTCAAACAACTCTCGAAGAGGGCTGACTTTCCTGCAATTCGTACAGAAGAATAGAGTTGACCCACTTTATAATAAAAATCGGGACTAAAAATCATACATTTTCGATGGCCTCAGAGCCAATGGTGTGTGTTTGTCGCGTCGGTGAGCTTGCATCATGTGGTAAATTCATAATAATTATAGGTGTGTTGATGAGGAACACTAAACTATGTTCCTCAAAGTAGCAGCAAGCAAAGTTAAGTTGTGTTTGGCAGCAAAATATTGTTTAAGTATTTGGGTTTAGATACTTCGTGGCGTTTGGCTACAATAAAATGTAGTTTTAATAGCGAAATATATTCCTAAAACCGTAGCATTTTCATGATATTTGTCAAAGTACATGTCACGTCTTTTTAGGATATGAGAAACCAAGAAGATCGTCATCATAAGCGTAGCTCGCAATCGTAAGTCGTCACCGAGAAAAAGGACAATCTCTCTGTTTTTATTTAGTTTGTGTTTTGGCTTTAGTCAAAGTCAAACTTTATTAAGACCAAATATTTAGAAAAATATATCAAAATCTACAATGTAAAATTTATAATATTGGAATCATCATAAGATATATTTCATATCAGATACATTTGGTATTATGAATATTGATATTTTCCTCAATATTTTTTAGCAAATTGATAAAGTTTGACTATGACTAAACCTAGAACGCAAACTAAATAAAAACGGAGGAGTACATTCGTATTGTGTCACTCGCTATCCCAAGTTGTTGTTGTCATGTGGTCTCTCATTGGTAGCCATGGTGAAATGCAGCTTGAGGAGCAGCTCACAAGTTAGCACATATTGTGTCTCATTCGCGGCCATCGATAAATGTAGCTTGAGGAACGGCTCACAAGTTAGCACATTTTCTCTCTCATTGGCGGACATGGATGAATGCAGCTTGAGGAGTGGCTCACAAGTTAAACGTGTTAGGTGGCACCCAGGGCCGTCTCAAGAAATTTGGGGCCCCAGAGCGAAATATAAAATGAGTTGGCAGTTCATAAAACTAGTATAACAGAATCACACTCTCACTTAATTATATAATTGAATATGTGCATTTCGTATAATATTTAGTAATATACCAAATATGAAACATCATTCATCTGGTGCTTCTGGAAATAAAATCTTTTCAAAGTTAACAACTAGGGTTTCTAAAATCTGCTAATCATCCACGTACGGTATACAAGTTGTTTTTTGCACTCACGAATAACACACGCCAGTACGTACATCATTTTTCAGATAATCAATTTCTGCAAGAGCACTAACCCCCAATTACTGGGTTTTTAATAAAAGGCCAAGATCTATCCCCAAGAGAACATGCTCTTGAATCTAGCAGTGATGATGATGGGCTACACCACACACCGGCTAATTACATCTACCCTACAGAACTGATACGCATCAGAGGAGACATCGAGTTAGGATTACATTTCCCGCATGCATAATTGCAAGGATTTGGGGGCCCTGAGCAGTCCTTCAGCTCCCTCACCCTCAAAGACGGGCCTGGTGGCACCACCGACGAGGTGCTTACCATCCTCAAGAATGACAAGATAAAGAACACCGACAATGAGACAGCTGCCCGGGGCCATCTCCAACAAGATGTTCCACCAGTTTGTTTCCACACGGAAGCTCGTCGCATATTTCCATTGTGATCGAACCGATCCGTCTAATCTCGATTTCGGGACGTAGATAGGTGGTAAACTTGTTTTTTTTCCAAAAAGTTTGTTGTTTGATTTACTTAGCACAAAGAAAGTTCTAAAAAATAGATAGGTGGCACCACCGATGAGGTGCATACCATTTATTCAATAAAAAGATAAAGAACATCGACCATATGAACGAGTTCGACAACCTCCTCGCGCTCATCTCCAACCAGATTTTCCACCAGGAAGCTCATCACGGATTTTCATTGCAATTTTACAATGCAAAAAATGGGTTTATTAGCACAAAAAGTCTAGGAAATAAATTTGAAACAAAAAGGTCAGGTGCTAATGTCTAGCACACGCCACCACGAGGGATAAAGAACATCGACAAGGAGATAGCTCCTCGGCCCATCTTGAACCAGATGTTCCAGTAGTTTGTTTCCACCGGGAAGCTCATCACATATTTCCATCCCGACCCAACCAATTCGTCTAATCTGGAATTCGGGAGGTAGTTGGGGATGTTGTTATACTTACCATGAAAACTTGTTTTTTTTTTGTTGGATTATTAGGCATAATTTACATGATTAATTTCAGAATATAAAGCATGATCGCAAGAGCTACTAACATGTTAATCTCGAAAATACTAGACGTATTAATTAACATGAACAGCAGCAAGACATCTACGAACACAGCCATCGGAACGTGACGAACGTACCGAACAATTGTAGATGAATTAGTCGTTGGAGCAGCGACGGCAGCAGCTTGAGCGGCGACGGTAGCAGCTCGAAGAAGACGACGTTGGAGACGAGTCGCCCGCGGACCCGGAGATCGTCCAGAAAGTCGAGCCGTGATGAGACACGTCGTCCAGAAAGAAGACGACGTTGGAGACGCAGTGCACGATAATATATAGTGCGGTTCGAGAAACCCTAACGGATACAACGTGGGCCGGCCACGTCGCACACGTTCGAGTCGGTGCAGCAGCCAACGATCCGAACTGGCTAAGCTGCACGCGTACGCTAGCGACTCGATTTTCCTGAACAGCAAAAATATAGACATCGGCTCGGCTCATTCCCGCAACCCGCGTCGTGACGAGACGGACGGCGGCGGAGGTGGAGGAGTGCGCGGGAGAGAGCCTTCTGTTCTCAACTAGCACACCAAGTGTCACAACACTCCACCTTATAAGGTAGTGTTTGTCTCCTCCAACTAGCAATGTGGGACTAAAGTTTAGCACCACTTTGCACCTCCAAAATTCTGCCATGCACATGGGCCAATTTGAGATTTTCAGAAATTTCTTATTGGGCTGCCCAAATGGGCCCAAAATCTAACATTTTTTGCCAAAAAGTATGTTTATTTTAATCTACTTAGCACAAAGAAAGTTTTTAAAAATAGATAGGTGGCACCACGGTCGAGGTGCTTACCATTCATTCATTGAAAATATAAAGAACATCGACAATACGAAGGAGTTCGATAAGTTCCTCGTGTCCATCTCCAACGAGATGTCTCACCAGTTAATTTTCACCGGGAAGCTCATCAGGATTTTTGTTGCGATTCTAGTATGATAAAGAAAATGTTTATTTGATCTACTTAGCACACAAAAATCTAAGAAATAATTTTGTCGCAAAAAGACATGCGCTAATGTCTAGCGCATGCCACCATGGGGAGTACATTTTGCGCATTTTCGACTATGCTCCTCACTATTATCGGAGTTTTGGAGATCTTTTCACTGCTTTTTATTTAGGTCGTGGAATTATTGTTAGTACGACTGGACTCTGCCTCTTTTTTTGTGCTCTTTGGCATCTTTCACAGCTGATAGTCGTGTACGTCCCGTGCTGGCGATACCTATTGGCTCGTCCCGCCTAATAAACCGGTCTAGTTCTTCGTAACGTTCTGAGGTGGGACTAATCATCGTTTGAGGTGGGATTAATAGGCTAAGCTCCTGTTATTTACGCTCTTCTATTTTCAGGATCTTCCGTATATAGAATTATGCAGTTTCGTCTTTATTGCAAACTTAACCTATACTTCTTCTCCTGCCCAACTCTTCTTATCACCATCCTCAGTTTGGTTGTTCACTTTCTGTTAACTTAAATGCCCAACAATATCAAAGTGGATAACTTATAACCAACACACATAGGTATCTAAATTAGATGGTTTAAAATGCAGACCATACATCCTTCCTATTTGTTAGGCTTAGAAACATTAAGATAAGTAGAAGTTGTACCAAACTTTTATACTTCTGTACATATTATATGTTTATCATGTTATAATTTTCACAAATAAGTTTTCTATTTCTTGGCATAGTTTAACCACATTGCAACAATGTTACTAAATATTAGTTGGTGTTTTTGTTTTGCTTAATATAATTGAAAGGTATTAAAGTGTAGTTTGTAACAACTTCCTGAATAATTTTTGGAAAATGCATAATCTATATAATTCATACATATTTATGGTAAAGATCTCTGAAGAGTATGATGTACAAAGCTCTCAATGGTGGTTTATTATGTATGATTGGTTAAATATATTTTAGAAATATCTAGGTTAAGGATTGATGGTATTATTATTTACACCTTTATCGTGGTCAAAATTATCCCGCAAGTAAATATTTAACAAAGTATGAATTCTTGTATTTTGTACCAAAATGACATTGTTTTGAGTAATGACTAGTGAGTACGAAATGGTGTTGATTCTAATATGTTCGTATATATAAATTTATTCATTGATATGTCGTTATGCAATGTGCGTGTTACTAAGTGGCGTATAAAAGTCACTCACTAGTCACTAGATTATGAAATAAAAATTGTTGCACGGTATTAACACAGAAAAATTTCTTACGTAGATTTCTATAAAACATGCATGACTTTCCACTGGAAGAGAATATCATGTTGTGTGAATCGTTGACCAGATTTAGTTTGTACATATGCGTTACAGGCATGTGGTGTCTATTTATTTTAACAAATTAACCATTTTACTCTTTTAGGATACTCCCTCCATCCCAAAATGTTACACACAGAATTTTTTACCATATTTAATGCACATATTTGACCACTGATGTATACCATATCTAATGCACGTCTTACCATCTTCAAGTATGACAATATAAAGAACACCGACAAGACGAAGGAGATCGATAAGCTCCTCTGGCCATTACAACCGGATTTTCCATCGGTTCATTTCCACTGGGAAGCTCATCATATATTTCCATCCTCAAGAAGACTCGATAGAGAACACCGACAAGACAAAAGGAGATCGATAAGCTTCTCGGGCCCGCTCCAACCAGATGTTTTACTAGTTCATTTCCACCGGAAAGCTCATCACGTATTTCCATTCTGATCGATCTTGTCGAGTAAACTTTTTGTTATACACTTAGCATGTAAATTAAACTTTTTGCCAAAAATTATGTTTATTTGATCTAATTAGGATAAAAAATATATGAACAAAAAGCCCGATGCTAATTCATGCGCAGTTCTGTCGCGTCCTCGTCGTGCAGTGAGGAGAGCTTCCCTCCCTCGACGTTGATGTTGTGTAAGAGCATCTCTAGCAGAGCCCGCAAAAGGTTCAAACCCGCAAAATAACCGCCCGATACGGATTCGAAACCTTAAAAACGCAGAGAACAGAACCCTCAAAACTCCCCGACCCGTAAAAGCTTTTGAGGGGCCCCGTGAATCCAGCCCTCGGAACGGTTAATTCGCAGATTTCGCCGCCGAACCGAGGGGGCCCTGTATATGGCGAAAGTCGTTGGCGGGCTGAACATTCAGCACCCGCCGGTGACCTTCCGCCGTGGAACTCGCCGGAATCCGGCAAACTTCCGCTGCGCTCGCCGGAATCGCCGGAAATTGAAGCGCGCACCAGGCAGGAGCTGGTTTCCGGCCCAGGGGGCGCTCCGTCGAGCTTCCCGCGGCGGCGTCGGGGGGTCTTCGTTCGCTGCGTCGGGGGCTTCGTGGACCACCATGCCGGTGCGGGTGCCAGCTGCACGGGAGAGCTATGCGTGACGACGGGGCTCCGAGCGAGCTGTGCGACGCCGGGGCTCCGGCGCTCGCCCCTGCTGTCCCGCGTGGTTGAGTCAGCTCGTCCGCGTCCATCGGCAGCCACCGAACGCGGCCATGCGACGGCTCAATCGATTTGTCTATCAGCTAGCTACCTCATGTATGAGGATGGATCGATTGATTGGACTATCAGCTAGCTAGCTCATGTACGCATCTCGATGGATCCATCGATTGCGGCGACGTACGGTAGCTAGCTAGCTCATGTATTACGCCGCTTCAAAATCGGCCTAGTTTGCGGCGACGTGAGCGGCGGACGCCGAGCAGTTGGAACGGTTGAGGCGGAGCAGTGGATTCGATACCTGGTAGGCGGATTTGAGAGGGGTCAACACGGCCACCGAGCGAGAGGAAGAAGACTAATTGCGGAAAAAAGAAAGATGCGAATATTCGGTTTTACGGTTTGAGTTTGAGAGCTCTGCTCTGTGGCGACTGTGTTTTGCCCAAAAAACACGTCCTCCGCGAACCGTAAACATGTTTTAAGGTTCCGCGGTTTGAGGTTTCTGCTAGAGATGCTCTAAGCCCCATAACTATCCCCATAACTTGGTGTCTAGCCGATGGACGCGCCAGGCGGTGGCGGCATAATAGAGGTGCTCACCATTGTCAAGAATGACAAGGAACTACGAGAAAAAGAAAGAGATCGATAAGCTCCTCGTCCCCATCTATATGTAACTAGGTGTTCCACCAATTCATCTCGATTGAGGATAAGCTCCTCGTCCCCATCTATATGTAACTAGGTGTTCCACCAATTCATCTCGATTGAGGATTTCCGACGCAAAAAAGTAATTTTTTTGAAACAAAAAGCCAGGCACTAATGTCTAGTGCATGCCATTACGGGGAGTACATTTGCGCATTTTCGACTATGCTCCTCACTCTTATCGGAGTTTCGGAGATCTTTTCACTGTTTTTTTTTTTTTCCCTCGAATTTCGATCGAGGTACTTTTTTTTGTGCACTTTGGCATCTTACACAGCTGATAGTCGTGTACATCCCCGCGTTGGCGATAGCCTTGGCTCGCTCCGCCTAATAAACCGGTCGAACTCCCCTTGAGTTTCCGATGTGGGACTAATAATCTAATCGGCCGAGCGGACGGTCTGGCCCACTCCATCCCGGCCCACGAAGGAAGCCCACCCTCCTCCTCCACCGAAAGCTGGGCGGAAGCGGCGGCGGCGGCGCCGGCGAGCGGCGACTACCAACCCCGAGCTCCGCCTCCTCTTCTCCCACCTCCCGCCCGCCGCCGCCGCTCCCTTCTCGTGCTCGGCCACTCCTAACCTCTCCGTCCACCCGCCGGCCTCCGCCTCAGCCTCACCGCGTCCTGGATCCGCGAGCAGGCCGCCTCCGACCGACTCCACCCCGCTCTGCGCCGCCGCGGCCGCGCCGCCGCCGGCCGGCGACCTCGCGTCCTACATGCCGCCCGGGGTCTACACCCTCGCCGACCTCCGCTCCCTCGGCCGCAAGCCGACGCTCGAGGGCGCCGAGCGAAACCTGCGGCAGATTGATAGGTACTGAACATCGACGGGACGCTCAGCGACAGCATTTGCAAGCACGTCTGAAACAGGGCATGAATTTCGCAGAAACTAGCATCATACTCCAGAACATGCTCCAGGACGTGAAGATCAATTGACGCACTTACAATATCCTGGAATCATTGTCCTGAAGATTACTCCCAGACACTGATCTAAATACAATGTTCTATCCAGCACCACAGAATTCAGGAACTTCTTACTGTCGCTGAGCTTTCTCTATCAAATGGGTGTGTACTGTGGCCTGGGAAGTGGGATCCCTGCCTCGTCGCCGTTGAAGAAAAATACTAATTCACTGTAACCGTAACAACAAGGATAGGAAAACTAATTCATTGTAATCGCAGAATAATGCTGAAACTATTCAGCGTCAGACAGATCTCATGGTTAGGTGAAGAATTATTATAAAATATTGCAGGTACCGACTAATCAAGCGATACTATAGTCTTACATTTATCACAATATAAGCAGATAATAGTAAATCCATATGTGTTACCGGAAGAACTAAATCTCTTTATTTATTACATTATTATTATTACAAACAAGGCTCACGACACAGCACAGGCGGCCAAAGATCTTCCTCACCCTGGTTAATAGTTTGAGCTGCATCCTATGGGGCAAACACCGGCTCCTTCATAAAAACTGCTTATTCTGCAGCTGTGTTCTTTGTGAGGCTTGCCCACTTCACAGCCACAATGACATATACTCTGTCATACACCTTGTCAAAGAGCTGGAAATAAGCAATCCTCCATGTCTTCTTGAACAACAGTGCACAAAACACCATCCATAGCCCTGCCACAAGTCCCAGCATCAGACCAAAATAAAAGGTCAGTGGCTCAAACTCCCGGTTGCTGCTTTCGAGAGGACCATGGATGGCCGTGCCGCTTCCTGAACAATTCTTCAGAAGAGGATACCCACAAAGTCCACTGTTGCCGATGTACATAAGTACGGGTTGTCTGCGTTGAGGGTATCGAGTTGGCGGCCAGAAGGTATCCTTCCAGCCAAAATGTTGTAGGACAAGTTCAAGGTCGCCAAAGATGTCAGATTTGATATGCTCGGCGGGATTTCACCGGAGAGCCTGTTCTTGGAGAGGTCAAGAGATACCAATGACTGCATGGCGCCGATCATATTTGGAATTTGTCCACTCAATTGGTTCCACGAGAGATTCAAATTCATTACTGCAACAAGAGAAGTGATGTCTCTGGGAATTTCACCAGTCAAGGAGTTACCTGATAAATCAATGCCCACAAAATATGCAAGTGTTCTACCATACATAAGCCGTTGTCCTTTTGTAACTACTGACAGTATTTTTCCTAGGTGACCAGCTCCAATATAGTGAAATGTTCCCTTTGCCTCGTCAATGAAGTAATCACCCATATCAATGAATTTCTTCTGGAACCTTGTCATAAATGTTAGGTTCGATAGATGCAACGGTATTGCACCAGAAAAATTATTGCTTGATAGATCCAAGTACTGAAGAAGTGAAGATACTCAAGGTTTGTTATGCTGACTGGAATATTATCAGAAAATGCATTTTGGCTCAGTAGTACAAACGTAAATTTCCCAGATCTCCTATCCATGCAGGCAATCTTCCAGAGAACTTATTCCCTGCAAGTTCCAAGAACTCCAGAGCTGTGTTGTTCTGCAAAAATACTGGGAATTTTCCTGATAGACTATTGTTTCCGAGCAGAAGAAACTGTAATTTTTGGATGTCTAAACATTGGGGAATTTCCCCCTCCAAAAAATTGTTTGACAAATCCAGATACAGCAACTGCTGCAGTTTGCAAATAGATGCTGGAATATACCCCCCAAAACGATTTGAATAGAGAAGCAATATTTCAAGTCGCGAGGCTTCAAAATTTGATGGTATAACTGAAAAGTTATTGTTGGAGATGTCTAAGATGGTGAGGTTTATCAGCAACGAAGGTATTGACCCAGTGAGCCGGTTTGAGCCTAGGTGTAGTTCTTTGAATGCCATGTCATCCAGATGTGCTGGCAATCTACCACTTATGTTGTTATTAGAGATGTCGAGATGTGTTGTCTGTGAAAATGTTGCCAAAACCAATCAGGAAACTTGCCCTCTATAGTGGTGTTCGAAATACCAAGTTCACCGATTCCCCGTAGCTGCTGAAGCCAAGCTGGAAACAGAAGACCCAATTGGCAAGATGCAAAATTTGCTGACTTCAGCCTGAAGGGAGAACGCCAATCTGAATCCAACACAATCTTCAAATTATTGTAAGACAGGTCCATCCTCTTTAAGCTTTTTAGATTTGCAAAGTGTTCTTACGTGATCACACCACTAAAGTTGTTGTTGCTTAGGTCCAGAGAAACCAGATTTTTAAGAGAACCTATTTCAGTGGGTACACTTCCACTAAGGTGATTGTTGAAAAGGGCTAGCATTGTTAAGCTAGTTGAATGCACAACCTCTGGTGGTATACTTCCGGTTAAATTGTTTGTGCTAATGTCCAAATAGGTCAGAGCAATAAGGTCACGAATTTCAGTTGGTACATTCCCGTTGAGCTGATTCGTGCTGAGATCAAGGGTTGTTAAACACGTCAAATTCCCAAGCACTGGTGGTATAAATCCAAAAAGGTTGTTGACAGAGAGGTCAAGTATGCTCAAGGTGCTGAATTCCCCTATCATATTTGGCAGGGTCCCAATGAGTTCGTTTTCAGCGAAATGCAGCTCCTGTAACCTTTTCCATGCGCATCGTGGCAATCCCTCGATCAACAACGTCACATCTTCATTCATAAAATTCGTAGAGAGGTCAAGGATTTTCAAACTGCAAAGGTTTTTAAGGTTTCCACTCTTATTCAGGTTGTTGACAGACAAATCAAGTACCTTGAGAGACGTCATGTTTCCCCAAAACCAACTTGATGCAATCGAGTGGTCTAAACCATTCCACGAAAGGTCAAGCTTCTCAAGTTTTGTGAGGTTAAAGTATGGAAGCGATTCGCTTGGAGTATCAAGTGAACATCCAGCAAAACTGACAACCCTTAGAGATGGAATCATATTCAAAATATGAGGCCAGTAAGCTATCCTTGAGAGGTCTATTCCGTTCAGGCTTAGGTACTTCAGCGAATGTATCTTTGTTAACCAGGTGATGTCTGTTGAGTAAATTCTCCGATCATCATAAATATCCTGGCCAAGGTCAAGATGCTGCAACTTAGACAAGTTACCAAGCTGAGAAGGCACTCTACCGGTAAATGGTATGCCAGAGAGGTTAAGATAAATCAAGTTCTCCATGGAGCCCAAGAAATGAGGAACACGGCTATTTGGCCCTAGCAAACAGTTCATGCTAAGGTCCATGTACTCTAGATGTTCCAGGGAAAGCAGTGAGGTACTTATATCGCCGAACAAAGAATTAGCGTTACGGCACCCAATAGGTATTTCAGTGTCAAGAATTGTATTGTGAAGATGAAGCTTGATGACATGACCTGTTCGGTTGCTGCAACTGACGCCTCTCCACCGACAGCAGTCCTGTCCGTGCCACGAGGCAAGGACTTGAGCACTGTCACTTGTGATGCCCTTCTTGAAGGAGAGCAAGGTGGCCCTCTCGACCGGGATGCAGCCACCACCATGGTGATGCTGGTATTGTAGTGCACCAGCCGTCAAGAATGAAACGAGGCTTAAGATGATGAGCAGGAGAATGGCTCTGTGTTGCATGATGTAAGAACAATAGCTAGCTAACTATGGAAGCATACGTGCCATAGATGCATGCCAAGGATTCACGGCTTCAAGGAGGCCAATTCAATCAAATATGGAAATCTGTGGCTAGACTGTGACGGACTGACTACAAACCACACGGTCCTGTCATAGTCGCCCAATTTTGTTGTATATGCGACGTGCACTCTGGAGCAGAGCTGGTTACTATTCCAAGTTTGATCAATTTTTATTTTTTAGAGTTTCAACTGAAAACATCATATAAGAACAACAAGGGATTGAAAATGAGCATAAGTATAAAAAATTAGGATACCTTGGCCGGAAAAACTGTAGCTCCAAACTTTAAGAGAAACCTTTGGGATGCCGCACTGTATGCAACAATTATGCAACTTTCAGCTATTGCGGGAATGGTTTGTTCGAGCAGTTGTTAATGACTTTCAGCTACTGCTGGAATGCCTATGAGCATCGGTGTGTGAGGAGGGAACCCCTTTTTTTAGTCAGGAACAAAGAATAGAAAAAATCACAACGACAGTAGAAGATGCTTCATTAATGGAAACAAAACAAATTTTATTAGAAACAAAAGTATGACCAGGAGAAAACTTGAGAGGGACAGGAGACCATGGATGGCTGCTGCTGGCCACTGATGTAAGACTGAGTAGGTTTTAAATTTTTTGCCGCTATCGGAACTTTCTTACCACTGTTTCTGGTTGGTTTACAAACTGGAGCTGCTCCAGCTTTGAACCGAGAACTTGTCAAATCGCATGTTCATTACACATAAGCTCAATTGTAAAACTGCCCAAAAACAATTTATTTGTTTTTCATGCAATAAACTATATGTCGATACTCATTAGCAAGATTGTCAAATTCCATCAAATTAAAAAATCAAATCGAATTCAAAGCTCTCGATAAAATGCTACTTGACTCAGTGCCTAGTAAGTACTAAGACAGTACGTTTGGAACAGGACATGAATTTTGCATGAACTAACATCATATACAGGTCAATTGACATACATCTGGCACAGTTAGGTGGGGGGGGGGGGCTGACATCAGTACTTGGCCTACATTCTCCAGCACATGCCCAGAAAATGAAATGACAGAAAAAACACTTGTCTACGGCTATATACCACAAGAATAGGGACACATTGCGGTTTTGTTATCCCAAAGTCAGTTTCAGACATCCATCTCAATTCAGAAACCAAGCATTCTATCTAGCGCTCAGAAATTCAGCAAACTTCTTACTATCCCTCAACTTCTATCAAACTGTAATGTACTGTGGCCTGGGAAGGCTGTAGAGGTGAACGAGGGCTCTGCAGACCTCCTGGATCCCTGCCTCGTTAGCGTCAAAGAGCCTCCACCATGCTGGGTCTTCGGGGAGGGAGACCCCTGATCGCCTGGCCGCAGTGTGTAACTCCGCATGCTACAGCCTCACTCTTGAATCTCACACACAGATTCATGCGCAAGCTGGTAAGCGAAGTTAACACAGAAAGGTTATCACCTCCTTCGTACAGATGAAGGTGATCCGATGAAGATAATTGGAAAATGGCAAAAGAATAGTTCGCTTTGTGCCCCTGCACCAGGGTTCGAGCCTCACTCCTACCTATTAAAAAATCTTGTCCCTAGTTCCTCCTAGGACAAGCTCATCATTTTTAAAAATGGCAAAAGAAACAACTAATGCAATTTGGTGGTATGCTATTGATCTTATCCGGTCTCAAGAAAAGGAAATAAGCATTACTATGCTAAGGCAAGAAAGGATCTTGGCCGAAACTATACTGTCAGGAACTAAGGATGTTTGAATTCGACGTTAAGCACGAGAAGAGCACAAGCATAGATTCAGGAGGGAAATAAGGCATCACCCGATTTCATCAAAAATGGTACTAAGTAACTGGATACTTTGTAGTACATTTTAACTGAATTTTTATTGCAAGGAATAGAATGTCACAAGAGAACATCACCATTCACTGGCGAGGTTCCATGCCGCTTGCATGAGCTGAGGGGCCTCGAGCACGTTGAGAGGGCTGGGGATGAACTTGTAAGGGTGCCAACATGGCAGACATACCCCAACTCCTTCAGCACGCATTTCTCCAGCCTCGAGAGATCCCTGACCAGCTCTTCCTGCAGGACAGACGATCAACCATTTCCACTCTCGATCTCAGCCACTAAAAAAAATTCTACTGCATCAGGGTATCAGACAACTCAAACTCTACATACTGACCAAGGACAAGTCACACAAATGGCATCAAAACATGGTAAATATAAATGTTACTTGTTATTAGGCTCAATCGTAAAATCGCATCAAACCAATATTGTTGAATTATTTATATATTTGTTTAGCTTCCGTGCAAGAAGTAGGAAGTCCGAAATTGGGTAAAAAAAATGCTACTTGGCTAAATGCCGAACAAACAAGACACGTGTGGAACTGAATTTGCAGTAAACTAACATGCACCATCATACAGAACATGAGGCCAATATGGCATATATACATCTGGCACTGTACATGCTCGAGAAAATTCGCTTGTCTAACACCACATGAAGAGTGATGCGAATTCAGACCCCATCTAGTGTTTCATCTAGCAGCCACAGAATTCAGGAACTTCTTACTGTCGCTGAACTTCTCTAGCAAACTGGTATGTACTGTGGCCTGGGGAGGCTATAGAGGTGACCAAGGACTCTGCAGACTTCCTGGATCCCTTCCTTGTCAGTGTCAAAGAGCGTCCACCATGCTGGGTCTTCAGGGAGGGGAACTCCGGATCTCCTGGCCGCAGCATAAATAACTCCGCACGCAACAACCTCGGGCTTGAGTCTCACGCAGAGTGTCGTGCGCAAGCTGGTAAGCAAGATTAACACAGAGGGGTTAGTGCCTACTTATACAGATAATAAGGTTCTCATGGCGTTAATCGAAAATTGGCAAAAAAAAACAAATAGTGCAGTTTGGAGGTATGCTATTGGTTTATCAGCTGTATCAACAAGAGAAATAGTCCGTGATGACACTAAGGGCTAATTACTGTTTTGTCGCAAGAAAGGATCCGTGGTCCATCTAGTAGCAGTGTCAAGGAATAAAGATGTCTGAATTGTATGTTTAACAAGCATAAGAACAGCACGAGAACAACTTCGGAAAAAAATCACCCGGCCAATTTCACCATCGAATGCTAAGTTACTGGCCAGGATACATGGTTCATTTAACTGAATTCTACGGCAAGGAAAAGAATGTAACAAGAAAATATGACCTGTGACAAACATGAGAAGACATCACTAGAATAGCTTCAGAAAGTCATCAACCAATTTCATCAGACAATGGTAAGTAATTAGATACTTGGTAAGTTGGTAGTACATCTTAACCGAATTCTATGGCATGGAACAGAATGTCAGAAAGAACATTACCATTGGCGAGGTTCCACGCCGCTTGCATGAGCTCAGACGCCTCGAGCACATTTAGGTAGCTGGGGATGAACTTGTGAGGGTGCTCAACATGGCAGACGAACCCCAACTCCTTCAGCACGCGTGTCTCCAGCCTCGAGAGATCCATGACCAGTTCTTCCTGCAGGGCAGACAAACAACGAAGATTCCCACTCTGTCAGCCACTAAAACATTCCTTCTGCATAACTCAATCAGGGTCTCAGATCACTCAAACTACATACTGACCAAGGACGAGTCGCGCAAATGGCGTATCGGGTAGTTGACTCCTGCATTCGATCCGGTGGAACACGCGGATGACGCTCTCGAGTGCCCTCGGGCTCTCCTCCAGCTTGGACGACAGCCAGACGCACGCCGCCGCGACTCTCTGCAAGCAGGCATGAATGATGAGAAGCAATACTCGGATGAAATTTCAGAAGGAATTTGGGGGAAGCTTAATCTCACATTGACGCTGAACCGGGCGAGCGACTGCTTGCAGTAGAAGCGGTGGAGGAGGACCTGCGCCGTGTTCATCACCACCTGCGGCCTTGGGGGGAATCAAAGAGCGCAACTGAAACAGAAATCGAGGGTTTCCTAGCAGCAATTTCACGGAATCGGAATCCAAGCGATCGAGAACGAGGGGGAGGGGATTGGTACGGTACGGATGGAGGGATTCAGGGGTGGGGAGGATACATTCGGAGGAGGATGCCGGCCTCCTGGACGAGCTGGCAGCCGTGGGCGCGCAGGGAGGCCTCGGCGGGCTCGTCGACGCCGTCGCGGCGGGACGGCGAGTCCCGGAGCCGCTCCGCCGAGGGGTAGAACGTGTCTATCGCCGTGTAGGTCATCCTTCCTCGCGCCCCCCACCGGGGCGCGAGGTCGGGGATGCTCCCCTGCGGGGGTCGGCGCCGGCGAGCAACGGCGGCGTGCGGGTTAGGTCGGTGTAACTCTGCGCGCTCTACGGCGTGGAGGTCGACGAACTGTATTTGTATTTGTATTTTTTTTCGAATTGAACACGGATAGGGAGGAATATACATTGAATTTCCATGTCTCTTGAACGAATACTTCTTTGGATGTATACTAGTTGGCATGTACGTGCAATGCACGTTTTCACAATTAAATTAGGCAATTAAGTTGCAATGCAAATCATACATATACAAAAACTAATCTGGTTTTAATAAATATTGATGTACACAAATAATTCTTAAGACAAAAAAATCAATTAATTTCACTATACAGAAGTGAGCAAAAGGGAACATTTTAAGAATAAAATAAAATATCAATCCACAATTGTACATTATCATCCCAATATTAGTGCAATTGACACGCCGGAGCCTCAACCTGCAAGATTCTCTGAAAAAATGTAACAACATTCCTTAAAAATTGGTTGTGGGAAAACACTACACTACTGCTTTAGCTCCCTTATTTTTTGGTACATGGAATGCAATTATGTGAAGAAAAATCTAAAGCTGAGGGATATTCAAACTTATATGTAAGGGAGCAATAAGCCCGCAGAGATCAATTGTAGCTTTCATTAGCGCATTGCTGAGCAGCCGCATCCAATGCCATAAAGCGGGAACCAATATGTAGAAGACACTACCAGCTGTTATTTGTACTCCATTATATGTCAGCTTCTTCTCCTCTACCACGAAGAACAGCGAATTTAGAAGTGAACTGTTACATGCAAAATGAATTTAGAAGTCTTGTCTTTAGAAAAACAGTAATTGAGAAGCCAAACAAAAGATGGAAATTTAGAATTGTTGGTTGCAAAAAATATTGCAAACCTAGCACACTACCATAAATTATGGCGAGAATGTTCCCTGCATAGTTGCATACTTGCATGAGTGCTTCTCTTTTTTCTTTCGGAGAAGAACTCAGGCAAGAACTGCACGAGTGCTTCTCTTTACCAACTTGCATGCGACAACACATAAAAAAGGGGCATCCGGGTGCAGAGTAGTACTCGCGGTTCATGCAGTTGATGTTGCGATGATACATCTTCAGTTTTTAAACGGGCAATCTCTAAATTCTCTTTACCTTTGGTGCCGATGCAATCTTCAATTGAGATAATCTTCTCTGAATTGAAGTCCACACCTGAACAACGTTAATTAAGTTGCGCCTCCTCTGAATCTATGAACTTACACCATGTGGTCTTTCACATTACGCAGCAGCTAAGTCACAGGGAACATCAATCGGTGAGAACAAAAACAAATCGTAGGCAGCTGCAAGTTGAAGCTAACACGGGCTGCACAGGCACATCTGCTCCTTTTCTGTGCTAGCAGCCGTACCTGCTGGGGGTGCATACTTGAAGGAGACGATTTCAACAAAGCAAATCAATTAGGAAAGCTGAGAGAAAGAGAGCTAGCGGGGCAACTTGCTGTAGCGCCTCTGTCTCTGTCCGCCGGCCTGCTAGAGAAATGCCAGTATGGCGGCTCGGCAGCTATCGCCATGGAGTTGTTGCTTTCTGCACCGCGCGCACGACGCCGCTGCTTTCTCCTGCAGTTCCACCTCCATCTCCTTTCCGTTGGGGCGTAAATCATAGATCAAGCACGCACTGCACAATTTGGAAAGAAAAGTACCCGCAATAAAAAAAAAAAAATGACCCGCCGCAGCGTATCTGGCGATCTGTACTTACTCGGGCGTCCGTCGACGGTGACTTGTCCACGGGGCCGGGCCGGCAAAATCGGGGGCCCTGTGCGAAACTCGAAAACGGGCCCTATCTCACACGAAAATTTGAACTAATAAATAAGTATTTAGTATAGAATAGACAAGCTAATCCCTATCACTGTGCTCCCCATTTGATAGAGATCTAGTATAGAATAGTGCAGTAAACCTTTTACGGTATATATCCTTAGAACCATTTTCTTTTCTCTCTCATTTCTGAGAACCGGACTGATATGTCCCCATAATAATTCAAAGCTGCCAAAAGTTAATTAAAAATTAAGATTTGGAAATTAGGAGTAGAGACCAGAAAGGAAGACTCGCTAGCGGCAGTGTACGTGTTTTCGTGAACAGCGAACCAAAAGAGGAACTGTCGTTGGCGCTCTAGAGTCTGGATGCGATCGATTTGTCGCTGGTCTTCCGTCTTCCGTTCGCTCCGTAGTTTCCATGTCGGGCGAGGCGGCGAGCGGCCTGAGAAATCGTGAGAGGCCGAGCGAACTAGCGAAGCAATCGCGACGTAGGGCCCTGTCACGACGTTGTCGTGAGGCAAGCGACACGACCTGGGAATCGATAGAATTTTGCGATCGGTCGAGCTGATCGATACTGGCCCAAGATGTGGCACAACGCGCTGTATCCAGCCGGCTAACCCAATTCCTTTCAGATTTCTAGCTAAGTGTATACTTTCTTGGAGCCAATAGGTTCAAATAATTTTGGAGTCGTATTAATTTTTTCGAAATGACTCCAGTATATTTTCAACTCCTGTGTATTTTCTTCCGACACATGAGATCTTGGTGCTGTGCAGCATACGAGTCCCACCTTGTCAGCTGTAGAAAAATCTAAAATTATAAGCATACGAGTCCCACCTTGTCAGCTGTAGAAAATCTAAAATTATAAAATGATGGAGTGGGGTTTCGAACACGAAACCTGTTGGTGCTGTCTGCAAGCACTAACCACTACACCAAGTCATGCTTGGTTATATTTACAGCGAAGTGTATACTTTTGTACATATACGTATAGAAATTTTGGGGCCCCAAATTTCGTGGGCCCTGTGCGGGCGGCACAGTTGGCACCACTGTGGGCCCGGGCCTGCTTGTCCAGCAGTAGGTCGAGCATCCAGCCAGCGCCGGCCGCGCCCGTCACCGTCTCCGATTCCGCTCTCCGGTGCTGGACCGTGCCCTCGCGACCGCTTGCCTCCCCGGCCAGCCGCGGCCGTCCCCGTCGCAGTCGCCGAGGCCGCGCCTGCATCTCGGAAGCAACGGCAGCCGTAGATGGTAGGCGGCGGCAGCCCGCTCTATCTCTGCATCTCGCACGCCCGAGCTCTCCATCGCCCACGCGTGCTTGCCTCGGAGCGCTTGTGTCCGCAGAGGCCGATGCCACGATGGAAGGGGTTATCCAGCTGCCCAGCTCTAGCCTCTCCTTCGTAGGAGGACTGAAATCCAGCCTGAGATGGCGTGTACCGGCGAACGGCGTACTGATCAGAGCAGAGCTGCGCGGCGAGCCGAAAATGAGGGGATAAGCGCCGCCACTGGGGCTGCATCCACCTACTCTGCGCAGCCTCCCACCGGGGAAGAAATTGGGGATTCTGATCCTTTGGTAGTTTTGAGAAAAATAAAAGGACGAAACGGTATGGTGTCAGTTTTCTCGCAATATGTGGTTTGGTGGGAGGGCAAAACGGTCCAAAACCGACAATGTTGAGTTGTCAAACATTGGGACGATCTGGGCCGTTTGATCGGATATTGAACGGTCCAGATTTAAAGTATCCCAACAAGTTAAGTTTGCTCTTTTAATAGTAGTATAGATTAAACTTTCAGGGCGTCGTATCCTATGAATCCGCCAGCTTTGGTGTATCCCTGCATCCACAGTGTTTATGACCGGCCGATCAAAATCGTAGCGTTAGAAATACTTCGACGGTAATCTTCTGAAAACACGTCCGCTCTGCAGCAGTTAGCGCGCAAATTTGCATCGGCGTCCCACGTACTAGACGCACTAACCCCATGTTCCTCCATACATTGCAGTTGCAGTTACCGATCATCATGGTGATCATCTTGTCGCCGCAGGATCCTCCGGCGAGATATCACGTCAAGCTGACTGGATTCCGTTCAGATGTAAAAGCGATGAGCGATCTCCATGTCCAACGTGCAAAACCTAGCTAGCTACAGGCACCTAATCGTTCTGGAGTTCGTAGATTCACAGGTCACAAACTCACAACGCGAGAACAAAGAACAGTCGCACACGGAATTGATGTAAGTTCTGTTTGCTGGCGACCGGCGTCAGGTACCGGTGTGAGGCAGCCATGGGATCTATAGTCCTGTAACCTGTATAGGGCGCGGCTGACGGCGCCACGGCCGTCGGATGGCATCTCAATTACGGCGACGGCGAGCTCAGATGCAAACTCGGTGCCCAGGCGCCCAGCTCATCGTCGTCGTTGTTGGGAGATCCATCTCGCGAGACGATTAGGACGTGATTCAGTTTGTGAAGTTTCCGATGTTCAAGGCTTAGTTTGGAAAATAAAGAGCTAGATGCGGGCGCTTAAGTGCAAATCTGCCCAAGATTTTTTTTTTTTTTTGAGATTTCTGCCCAAGATTGAGGAGACCCACCCGATACAGATCGAATGATTGACAATAAAGGGATGCAGGGATACACAAAGTTACGGGATTCATAGGATACGACGCCAACTTTCAGAATCTTCTACTCCCTCCTTCCCCGTTTAAAGGGTTGTATATAGTTTAAGAAAACCTTTGACTATTAACTTGCTCAACGAAATCTAATTTTATGTCACAAAATTATGCCATTATATTTTAAAAAAAAGTATGAATCCAATGGTATGACTTTTATGGCATATATCTCATAGTTTGTTTATAAAATTGGTGGTCAAAGTTTTTACTAAACTACGTGCAGCCTTTGAACTGGAACGGAGGGAGTACTCCACTACTGCTCCTAAGTCATCTACCAACGCATCATCTCTTATCGTGTTATCATAAGAGTTATATAAATTCAACAAACAATTAAACCAATGCATTGTTTTTAAGTGTTGTCTCTAATATATATTGTACTATTTAATTAATAGATTTATGCTTGCACATGATAACTTGCTTTGCTATGAACCAATGTTGGGGATATCGCTTATCAGGAACTTATCGGTCGACCGAAGATAAGGGATAAATCGGCCGGTTTATCATCATATCGGCAGATTTATCGGCATATCGACCGCCTTATCGGTCGAATCTTATCGGTCAGACACCTAGAAGCGATAAATCGGCCGATTTATCAGAATATCAGGAGTTATCTTGAACAGTGCTATGAACACATGCAGAAGTTGTACGCCACCGAAGCTACAACTTTACTTTTTTTCTCATTAACTATGCAACCACATCAGTATTTTACCTATAATACCGCACAATTATACAGGCATTTGGGAGAGGCCTAAGTCTAGATAATCTACAATCTTGAACAATTAATGGCCAAGATATTGCAGACGAATTTATTGTCGAAGGAAGGCAAATCTACAGAGATAAATAAAGTCTTTGAGTAATTAAGATAGGCCAAACCTTCCAATATAAATAGGCGACAAGACGTTAGAAATAGCAGGCGCCGCTGCTCGCCCCGTTCCCCTCCTTGCACAGTGCTCTCGGGCGATAAGGAGGCGACCAGGGAGTTCTTGGTCTCGCCGGCGAGATCTGTTGCTCCCCTCCACCTCCGGTGGCCGTCTCGGCGCCGCGAGGTGGGGGGGAGCCTCGGCTCCGTCTGTGCGTGTTTTTTAGGTGTGAGTTTCCTCCTGGCGTCGTCGAGGACGGCGGCGATGGCGCTGGAGTTTGAGGTGTGGTCCTTCCCTCCTGTCCCCGTTCCGGCGTCGTCTTCGATGCTGGGGAGGCTGTGAAGGTTCTGCGTCGGCCGTCTTCTTCCTCTTCTGCATCTCCGGCCGGCCGTGGTGGCGGGGAGAGCTGCGGGTGGGTGTGGGCGTGCCGTTTTTGGTTGTGGTGGTGCAGGTGGTCGTCTTCTTCGTGGATCTGCTCCGGCCGGCCGTGGTGGCGAGGGGAGCGTTCGTGCGGAGGTGGGTCTTGCTGGTGGTGGTCCTTGGCGCTGTGGCGACGGCTGGATGTGTGGCGGCAGCGGGGAGTCGGCGTTTGGGCCGTGTTCTTTCAGCGAGGAATGATTCCGCTGCTTGCGGCGGATGGCGTTTGCGGCCATCTACAAGGTGGGCGCGTCTTCTTCTCGACGGACGGCGGTACGGCGGCGCTGGCAGCGGCGAGGAGTTTGGGGTGAGTCGGCGGTGGATCTGATTGTGGTTTCTCCAGGCAGCACGGGGTGCTCTGTGCAAGTTTGCGGGTCCTTTCTGTAATTTTGTTTTCTTTTCGGACCTGTTTGTAATTTGTGCGGTGCTTCCTGTTTTATGCATCAGATCCTTTCAAAAAAAAAAAATAGGCGACAAGACTGGTCCCTATCCAGGTGTTTTCCATGGCTTGCAAGATTAATGCCGATGTGGCATTCATTTGCATACTGATGCTCTTTGCGTCTACGGGTAAGAAGGGTACTGTATTAGTTCATACATGCATGAAGATTTTGCATTTTTTATATCACTTAACAAACCTCTCTTTTATTTATATAGTTGGAGGGTGTCATGATAGACCAATAAAGATGTCTTGTCAGGATTCGGTGAAATGTTGCGAGTGGTGTCGTCTCTTCGGCGCCAGGAATGGGTATTGCAATTCTGGCTCATGCGTTTGTGTGCAATGCAACGTAAAGCAATCGCATGGACACCATTCTAAAGAGGTGCCACTCGTGAATTCTACTCAGACTTGAGTAGTTCCATTGTAAGGTGTTGATGACTGTCAGTTATCTCATAAATAAAGCAGTTCAAAACTTATTGCCAAATTATTTATATATTTGTTTAGTTTCCATGCAAGAAGTGGGCAGTTCAAAACTTGGTAAATAATAATGCTACTTGGCTAAATTCTCAACAAACAAGACACGTCGGGAACTGAATTTGCAGTAAACTAACATCCACCATCATACAGGCCAATATGGCATATATATACATCAGGCATTGTACATACTCCAGAAAATTCACTTGTACCACACGAAGAGTGATACGCCGACAGTAATATCCTGGTCTCATTATCCTGAAGATTAGTTTCAGATACCATCCAGGGTTCGAACTAGCACCGCAGAATTCTGGAAAATCTGGCTGTCGCTGAACTTCTCTATCAAACTGGTATTTACTGTGGCATGGGGAAGGTGTAGAGGTGAGCGAGGACTCTGCAGACCTCCTGGATCCCTGCCTCATCAGCGTCAAAGTGTCCACCACGGTGGGTCTTCAGGGAGGGGAAATCCGGATCTCCTGGCAGCGGCATATATAACTCCGCACGCGACAACCTCGGGCTTGAGTCTCACGCAGAGCGACATGCGCAAGCTGGTAAGCAAGATTAACACAGAGAGGTTAGTACCTACTTATACAGATAAAAAGGTTCTCATGCAGATAACCGCAAATTGGCAAAAGAACAACTAATGCAGTTTAGAGGTATGCTATTGGTTTATCAGCTATCTCGTGGCAGTTTCACAAGCACAAGAACAGCTTTGGAGGAAAAATCACCCAACAATTTCATGATAGAACGCTAAGTAACTGGCCTGGATACATGGTACATTTGAACTTAATTCTACAGTAAGGAACATAATGTAACAAGAGAATGTCACCTGCCACATACATGAGAACATCGCAAGAATAGCTTCAGAAAAAAATCAACCAATTTCACCAAAAAATGGTAAGTAACTAGATACTTTGTAGCACATCTTGATCGAAATCTATGGCATGGAACATAATGCAATTTGGGGGTATGCTATTGGTTTATCAGCTGTCTCAAGAAGAAGATATAATCCGTGATGACAATAAGGGCTAATTACTGTTTTGTGGCACGAAAGGATCAAGGGTCCAGCTACTTGCACTGGCAATGTCAAGGACTCAAGATGTCTGAATTTTATGTTTCACAGGCATAAGAACAGCTTCAGGAAAACATCAACCAATTTCACCAAACAATGGTAAGTAACTAGATACTTGGTAGTACATCCTAACGGAATTCTATCACATGGAACATAATGTCAGAAAGAACATTACCTATCATTGGCGAGGTTCCACGCCTCTTGCATGAGCTCAGGAGCCTCAAGCACATTTAGGTAGCTGGGGATGAACTTGTGAGGGTGCTCAACATGGCAGACAAACCCCAGTTCCTTCAACACGCGTGTCTCCAGCCTCGAGATGTCCGCGACCAGTTCTTCCTGCACGACAGACAAACAAGGGTTTCCACTTTCTCAGCAACTAAATTCCTACTGCAAAATTCAAGGTCTGAGACTACTGAAATTCTAACATACTGACCAAGGACGAGTCACGCAAATGGCGTATCGGGTAGTCGTCGCCGTGCCTCCTGCATTCGATCCGGTGAAACACGCGGACGACGCTCTCCAGTCCCCTCGGGCTCTCCTCCAGCTTCGACGACAGCCAGACACACGTCGCGGCGACTCTCTGCAAGCAGGCATGAATGATGAGAAACAATGCTCGGATGAAATTTCATTTGGTTGTCACCATTAGAACATTATTGACGTGAAATCAGAAGGAATTTGGGGGAAGATTAATCCCACCTTGACGCTGAACCGGGCGAGCGACTGCTTGCAGTAGAAGCGGTGGAGGAGGACCTGCGCCGTGCTCATCACCACCTGTGGCCTTGGGGAAGTCAAATTAAGGGGGCAACTGAAACACAAATCGAAGGTTTCCCAGCAGCAAATTTGACGGAATCAAAGCGAGAAACGAGGGGATTGGTACAGTACGGGTGGAGGGAGGGATTCAGGGGCGGGGAGGATACAGTCGGAGGAGGATGCCGGCCTCCTGGACGAGCTGGCAGCCGTGGGCGCGGAGGGCGGGCGCGTCGACGCCGTCGCGGCGGGACGGCGAGCCCCGGAGCCGCTCCGCCAAGGGGTAGAACGTGTCGATCGCCGTGTACGTCATCCTACCTCCCTGCGCCCGCGCGAGGTCGCGGGTGCGCCGCTGTGGCGGCCGGCGCCGGCGGCGTGCGGGTTAGGTCGGTGAAACTGTGCGCGGTCTACGGTCTACGGCGTGGAGGACGAAATTCGGATGAACTGTATTTGTATTTCTTTTATTTCGATTTTGTTTTGAAGGGATTGTTTTTTTTCGAATTGAACACGGATAGAGAGGAGTACAGATTCGGACCCCTTGTCGGATTGGGGCCCACTGTCAGCCCAGTCTAGACCGGCCCGCGATGTTTTATGGCCGAGCATCCCACCGGCACCCAAGCAACAAAGGCATATTGGGTCCCTTAAAAAAAACATGTTCGGTAAAAACAACAGTCACACCGATAACTCAAAGTGTCCGACACCCCCAAAAAGAAAGAGTCCGGATAAAGCCTCCAACACGCAGAATCCACTCGTATAGACACGGGGCGGAGCGTTGTGGTTTATTAGGTCATGCAGTAGGTCGTTCAATTGATTAATGGCCCGCCCTTGCCGGTCGATTTTCCATACGATACGGCACAACAGTGGACATAATGCACAAGGTACTTTTCTCCCCTTAACATCATAAAACGGATGTTTCTATTAATATATCACTGTCCTTATAGGTTTTATAGGCCAGTGATGCATATTCTGCCCATGAAACAAAATTAATATGTTGAGTTCCGTATGACTTATGCTCGTTGATTGTTAAACACCATATGTACGTGTTGTCATTGAATATTTCTCATCTGATGTGACAAAAAATATGGCTCCGATACTATGTCATTTCTTTGCATCGAATGTAGTTTATGTTTTCAATTTCACTGGGTTTTCATGGTGTTTTTGCTTATACAATAGCTTGTAGGATTTAAGACTCTAGTTGCAGGTCAAATTTAATTTTTTTGTATTATCGTTTTTGTCTCAGTTGCAAATTTCGTTTGAGAAAAATTGTGGTGCACATATCATTGTTAATAGGCTAAGCTCCTATTATTTACGCTCTTTTTTTTCAGGTGCGGAAGACAATGCTTAATTGCGTTACTTTAAGTCCTCACGCGCCCATAGGCCGTATCACTCAAATTCTCCAAAATCGAGCCCAAGAAATTGGACGAACCAATGATCGTCTTAACAATTTCAACGCATATCTAAACCTCGGCCCATCTAACTCACCGGCGGAAGGATCCGTTCGATGTCATTGTAAAAGCGGCGCTGAGGCCCATTCCAATCCTCCAACCCTCGCTATATAAAACTTGGTAGGTCAAACCACTCTTATCCCTCCTCCCCTCCGCCGCCACCAAAGTCTGGACCAAGATACCTAGATCTGACTTCCCTCGGTCGCTTCCAAGAGATGTCTGTGGCCGCGTCACGGATGGTTGGCCGGCGCGCCGCCGCCGCGCTCGGCCATGCCGGTGCACACAAGGTGGCCTTCGGCCTTCGCGCTCGGCCATGCCGGTCCCAAGAAGCTCTTCTCCGCGTGTGGTCCTGCCTCCCGTGGTATCTAATTTAAATGGTCTCACATGCTAAGAAACATTAAGATAAGTAGAAGTTGTACCTAACTTTTTTACTTCTCTACATATTATGTTTATCATGTTGCAATCATAGCAAGCAAGTCTTAAATTTCTAGGCATACTTTAACCACATATCCAATAATGTTACTATTTATTAGTTGGTGTATTTGTTATTGCTTAATATAATTGAAAGGTATTAAAGTGTAGTTTGTAACAGCTTCCTGAATAATTTTTGCATAATGCACAATCTATATATTTTATAAGTATTTTATGGTAAAGATCTCTAAAGAGTATGATGTGCAAAGCTCTCAATGGCGGTTTATTATGTATGATTGGTTAAATATATTTAGAAATATCTAGATTAAGGATTGATGGTACTATTACTTACTCCTTTATCATGGTCACAATTATCCCGCAAGTAAATATTTAACAAAGTATGAATTCTTGTATTTGGTACCAAAATGACATTGTTTCGAGTAATGACTAGTGAATACGAAATGGTGTGGATTCTAATAGGTTTGCATATATAAATTTATTAATTGATATGTCGTTATGCAATGTGCGTGTTATTAATTGGCGTATAAAAGTCACTCACTAGTCACTAGATTATGAAATAAAAATTGTTGCACGGTATTTACACATAAAAAAAATCTTATGTAAATTTCTATAAAACATGCACGACTTATTGTCACTGACCAGATTTAGTTTGTACATTTTTGTTACAAGCCCGTAGTGTGTATTTATTTTAACAAATTAACCATTTTACTCTTTTAGGATATTCCCTCCGTCCCAAAATGTACACACCCATGACTTTTTAACCATATTTAATGCACATATTTGACCACTAATTTATACTATATCTAATGCAGATCTTACCATCTTCAAGTATGACAATATAAAGAACACCGACAAGATGAAGGAGATCGATAAACCCCTCCGGCCATCACCAACCGGATGTTCCATTGGTTCATTTCCACATGGAAGGTTATCACCGATTTCCATCCTCAAGAAGACTCGATGACATGGGTATACATCTCGGGTACCCTATCATGAGGGTACCTGGTGCACGTAACGACTAAGTCCCACTATCGAAAAGCCTACTCGAAGCCCAAGACAAGAGGCCCAAGAAGATGGATTACCTTCCAAGATTAGACATAGGCATAGTCGGTTTAGACTTTCCTTACGTGTAAACTAGGTCGGTTACAAACTCCCGAGACCCAGCCTATTTAAAGGCTGGGAGGGGTACCGATCTGGGACCAAGCCATACTCGAACCACCAAAGCTCTTGCGAGATCGTCATCTCGCCGGAGCTTTCCTGTAATCGCATAATCCATAATCAATACCAGACAAGCAGGAAGTAGGGTCTTTACCTCCACCCGAGGGGCCTGAACCTGGGTAAATCTTTGCCTCTGCTTGTCAGCCGACGAAACTACCAGTACTACCACGTTCTCTCCCCATAATCTCAACCCTAGGTCCTTAACCATGGGATTTGATGAGGGTACACCTCGTCAATTGGCGTCGTCTGTGGGAAAGAATAGTACTGGACTCGCGGTTTCTTCGGTTCCGTCAGAACACGGCGACTCGCCGATCGGATCTACAAACGGCAACTCGCCGACTGCATCGACAAACCAGAACTCGCCGACTCAGGCGGCACACGGCGACTCGCCGGCTCACTCGACAAACGGCAACACGCCGGCTTCACCCGCAAAAAGCGCATCGGATCCTTTGATGGATTTCGAGCCACACTCGCCAGGATTCCAGGAGGCCTTCTCCGATCTCGAGTCAGGTTTGGGTTTAACCGTTGGTTCGTTCAATTTTTTCGTCAACAAGATTGGTGTGCAGGACTTGACGGATCCACGCCAACTCGCGACTACCGCACCCGAGGCTCCATCGGTTGCGGCTCCTTCGACTGCGGATCCCTCAACTATGTCCATACCATCGTCGACCCTCCAAGCTTGTTCGTCTTCAACAACCATGTCCACACGAGAGATGCGCGAGCTCATTGAAGAACTCCAGGGCGAGGAGGCCGAATCAGCATATCGCACAAACGATCCCGAGCTGGATCTTCCACTCGAGGATAGTTTCGACTGCGGGATCTCCCTCAGCGACTTCGATGACCTCGAAACTCATATCGACAACCACGTCGACTCCGAGATCTGCACCAACAACAACAACCTCGACTCGGAGATTCATAACAACTCCGACGCCGAGATGAGCATAGGCGATGAAGACATCAACTGTGAGATCCGTTCAGACGGACCACTCGACGGGCATCTCGACTCAGACATGAGCCTTGATGACGATGTCGAGTCCATGACAGGACTCGAAGACACACATACATATCCTCGGGTGATGCCACAGCAGGTCTACGTCGCCATCGCCGCAGAAACATCAGACACTGCGGCCAGCCGCAGGCCTACAGAATTCCCGTGCACAGTCACTATGCCGGACGGAGCCACAACCCTCACAATCATAGCTGAGATGGCAGCAAAAGCAGATAAAGTCATCAAGGAGTGCACAATGATGCCAGCAGACGCAACACAAGAAGAGATGTTGACTTTCCAGTACTTCAACTGGCAGGAGTCACTTCGACTGAAGCGGATAAGAGCAACACTCGAAGAACGCAAAAAGCAAGCTAGCTTATCGAGTGCGGGCAGAAGACAACTCTCCCTGAGCTCCACCGGGCGAGCAGACACAAGACCCAGATCAAGGTTGTCACACCTCTCGCCAGGCGAGAAGGCGGCACTCACCCGCAACTTAGCCAACTCCTTCATGACATACGACGAGGAAGGACTGCCGGTGCCCAAAACAGCAGCAGGTGCTCTCTACACCGCTGCAGCATACCTGGAGGCAATCAAGCCCCAGCGGATGACCCCAATGCAAAACTACACCGCCAACAGATCAAATCACTCGCCTTAGCTGCAAAGGCCATACGCCAAGTTCCAAGAACTCCAGGTGGGAGTCGAGACCGTGCCCTAGTCGACGTGCCTCGGGAAGAGCGTAATCACAGTGGCCGTCGCCACCACTCGAAGGAAAGAAGCGGCTCGCGAAGGCGCAGGTCCAGGAGCAGGTCACGCAGATCATACAGTAGCGACTCATACTCTGATCGAGAGCCTGAGCCACATGGAGCTCTGTGCTTCACTCGACGCGTCCGCGAGACGCGGATGCCCAAAGGATTCAAACTCACATCCGAACAGCCCAAGTATACGGGTCGACAGGAACCTTCCGGGTGGCTTGAAGATTACAGGCTGGCTGTCGCGTGCCAGCGAGGCACGAACACCATAGCCATGCAGTACATACGACTCATGCTCGAAGGCACAGCCCGCGACTGGCTCAAAGCCCTACCTCCATCAAAATACGACTCGTGGGATCACTTCCGCGAGGATTTCATCAAAAACTTTGAACCTCTGTGTGAGCGCCCAAAAACGTTCGAAGAGCTACGGGCCCGCGTGCAACGATCAGACGAAAGGCTGAGGTCATACATCAGACGATGGACTGAGATACGTAACTCAGTCGGAGTAATTTCAGAAGACTTGGCCATGGATGCCTTCATAATGGGACTCGCCAGGCATGACCTCAAGAAGCACTCGGTCGCAAAAAGCCAACCTCTGTGGCTAACCTCTTGATGACCGCGACTGAGTGGGCAGATGGAGAAGATATGGCGCGCACAACACGCGGGTCCTCACCCCGTGACAATCAAGAAAGCGGCAGTCGAAGCCGCAGAGACTCATACAGGGACGATCGAAGGCGCAAACGTTCAAAACGTCACTACGACGATGACAGACCCGAATTCATAGCGGCTGGGTTCTCCACACCCCGCAATGACCAGGACAGAAGCGACCGACGGTCGGAAGATCGACGGGACAGTCGAGAAGATCGACGGGACAACCGAGACGATCGTCGAGACAGCCGAGATCGCGGCCAACGCAGTGATAGCTACAAGAGGAAGGACTGGCGCAAGTCACGGGCACAATCTGAGCGATCATTCGAAGAAAAGATGGACGCTGATTGCAGATTCCACCTGTAGAAGGGGGACGACGGAAAACTGCGATCCAATCACTCGATGAGAAACTGCAGGGAGTTCGACCAAATGGCGACTGATTACATAAATCGCAGAAAGCCAGCAGCCGCACAAGCACCTGCACCCGTGCCTCAGCCTAACAATGTGCCTGTTCTGATGGCACCACCTCCACCACCACAGCCTGCTGCTGGCGGAAACCTCGCGGGTGCCATACAGCACATACCTCGGGTGGACGAACCACAGGGCAGATGTACATGATACAAAAAGGTCGACCTTCCAACAGGGAGCAAAAACTTCGCACTCGACAAGTAAACATGGCGGTCATGTCACCTCCTGCGATAACAGAATATTTGAAAGGAGCCGAAACTACAATAAGCTTCAGCAAAGAGGACCACCCTCCATCGGTTGTTCGCCCAGGGCACTCCTCTGGTACTCGACGCGCAAATTGGAGGCTACGCCATGTCCAAGGTCTTCATGGATGGTGGGAGCGGCATAAACATCATCTTCGCAGATACGCTCCGTAAAATGAACAGGTCAGTCGAAAACCTGCCAAGATCTTCAAATACCTTCCACGGTATCGTTCCAGGAAAAGCAATAAGCCCAGAAGGCACCATACAACTCGACGTAACATTCGGGGACAAGCACCACTTCAGGACAGAGTCGATTGAGTTCGAAGTGGTCGACTGGAAATCACAATACCGTGCTATACTTGGACGCCCGACGTTCGCTTGATTCATGGCGGTGCCGCATTACGCATACCTCCAGCTAAAAATGCCTGGACCAAAAGGAGTAATCACAGTCAAGGGGAACTTCCAAAAGTCTGACTCTTGCGACCGAGAATTCAGCAAAATCTCTGAGATGTTTGGCATGGAAGCAACACTCGCTGATCTAGCGGTCTCCAACGATCGAACACTTATGCCAGAGCACAAAAAGGTGGCAGTCGACAGAGCATTCAGTGCCACCAACGACACAAGATCGCATCAGGTGCACCCGACTGACCCGACCAAGACAGTCAATGTCTCGTCGAGTCTGCCTATCGCATAGGAAAGCGCGCTCGTCGAATTCCTCCGTGAGAACTGGGATATATTTGCATGGTGTCCAGCAGACATGCCAGGTATTCCCAGGGAATTCGCCGAGCACTCTCTCCAGCTACTTCCAGGTGCTAAACCAGTCAAACAAACAATGCGCCGCATATCCGGCCCAAAAAGAACTGCAGTCGAAGCAGAAGTCGACAGGCTACTCGCAGCAGGATTCATCAGAGAGATCAAGAAATCACAATGGGTGGCCAACCCCGTATTCGTAGAGAAGAAGCACACAGATATCCTTCGGATGTGTGTAGATTTTACAGCACTCAATAAGTGTTGTCCAAAGGATCACTTTCCACTACCTCGAATCGACCAGATCGTCGACTCCACCGCCGGGTGCGCTCGCTTGTCCTTCTTGGATGCTTACTCGGGTTACCACCAGATAAGGATGAAGGAAGAGGATGAAGAGAAAACGGCGTTCATAACCCCACTCGGGGTCTACTGCTACACCACAATGCCTTTCGGGCTCAAGAACGCCGGCGCAACATATCAGCGCATGATGCAAGATTGCCTCAAGAAGCAAATTGGGCGAAACGTCCAGGTCTATGTAGATGATATTGTCATCACCACAAGAGAGGAAAACACACTACTCGATGACTTGCGAGAGACATTCGCAAACCTCAAACGCTTCCACATCAAGCTCAACCCGAAGAAGTGCACGTTCGGTGTGCCAGCCGGGCAACTCCTCGGGTATCTAGTCTCAGCTCGAGGAATCGAGGCGGACCTAGAGAAAATACAGGCCATCTTGACGATGCAAAGGCCTTCAAAGCTCCATGACGTGCAAAAATTAGCGGGTCGAGTGGCAGCGCTCAGTCGATTCATCAGCAAGCTAGGCGAAAAAGCACTCCCGTTCTATCGACTGATGAAGAAGGCAGATAAATTCGAGTGGACGCCAGAAGCCGAAGCAGCCTTCACGGACCTCAAGCGAGTCCTCACAAGCCCTCCAATCCTCGTAGCACCAAGGGAACGCGAGCCACTATACCTATATGTCTCTGCAACTAATAGGGTGGTGAGCACTGTTCTGGTGGTCGAACGCAGAGAGGAGGGACACGCCCAAAGCATACAACGTCCAGTCTATTACTTGAGTGAAGTGCTATCCACATCAGGGATCGGGGACATCCTCACAAACCCCAACGCAACTGGGCGAGTAGCAAAATGGCTCATCGAGCTAGTACCAAGAGACATCAAGTATGATTACCCGAAGGCTATCAAAGCACAAGTTTTACCCGATTTCCACACCGAGTGGATTGAACCTCAGCTCCCAGGAGCACCAGATGTGTCCAATTCCTGGACTATGTACTTTGATGGCTCGAAGAAAAACGAAGGCGCAGGCGCAGGTGTCATCCTCATATCACCAAAAGGCGACAAGCTCCGCTATATCCTGCAAATGGGATTCGAGTTCCCATCCAATAACGAAGCAGAGTACGAGGCCTTGATCCACGGCATGAGGATGGCTAAAGCACTCGGGTGTACTCGACTGATGATCTACGGCGACTCGAATCTGGTGGTGCAGCAAACAATGAAGGCTTGTGACGCAATTGCAGATAACATGATCGCCTACCGTGATCTGTACAACATCATGGAGGGCAGCTTCGAAGGCTCCGAGTTGCGGCACATAGGGCGCGAGAGCAATGAAGAAGCAGATAAGTTAGCCAACATTGGTGCGACCAAAGCACCAGTGCCACCTGGTGTCTTCATCGAGCGCATCGAGCACAGATCAATCAAAAAGAAGCGGACAACTCCTGCATCAGCCGCACCAGCCAAGAGCAAAACACCTAGCACAGAGGACCCACCAGTCGAGGTACTCCTCATCGAGCCAACTTGGACTCAACCCTTCCTCGCATACATACTTCGCGGCGAGGTACCCGAAGACTTCACAGAGTCAAGATGCGTCACTCGACGATCTAAAGCATATACTGTCATCAACGGTGAACTTTACAAACGCAGCATATCAGGTATGTTCCAGCGTTGCATAGCATTTGAAGATGGCCAAGCCATCCTTCGTGATATTCATGCAGGTACCTGCGGGCATCACGTCAGCAGTCGATCACTCGTAGACAAAGCCTTTCGCGCAGGCTTCTACTGGCCCACAGCACTCAAAGACGCGGAGGACATAGTCAAAAGGTGCATCGGCTGCCAAAAAATTCGCCACAAAGCCGCACGCACCCGCATCGGCGTTGAAGACAATACCATTAGCCTGGCCCTTCGCCCAGTGGGGGCTCGATATGGTTGGGCCACTCAAAAAATCCTCCCATGGAGGGCATACTCACCTTCTGGTGGCGGTCGACAAGTTCACCAAGTGGATTGAAGCAGTACCCATCACAAGTTCGACTGCCACTATAGCAGTCAATTTCATAAAATCTATCATATACCGCTTTGGTGTGCCAAATAGCATCATCACTGACAACGGTACAAACTTCACGGCTGAGGAATTCAAATCCTTCTGCAAAGAGCAAGATATCACGCTCAATTATGCATCTGTGGCGCATCCGCAGTCAAACGGCCAAGTCGAAAAGGCCAATGGGCTTGTGACGAATGGAATCAAGAAGCGCCTCCTGGTGCCACTCAAAAGGGCTGCGGGTGCTTGGGTAGAAGAGCTCCCGTCGGTGCTATGGAGCCTACGCACAACACCCAACGCATCAACGCAATTCACTCCATTCTTCATGGTCTACGGCGCAGAGGCAATCCTGCCATCAGACGTAAAGTTCAACGCACCAAGGGTCGAAGCATACAATGAAGACGATGTAGATGAAGCACTCGAATATGCAGTCGACTTGCTCGAAGAAGCACGCAACACAGCGCTAGCACGCACAGCTGTCTACCAGCAAGATCTACGCAACTATCACAGCCGTCGACTGCATACCAGATCCTTCGAGGTGGGTGACTTGGTACTTCGACTGAAGCAAAAGAAGGTGCATAAACTTGCTTCTCAATGGGAAGGACCCTTCATCATCACTGAGGTCATAGGTGGTGGAGCATACAGACTGAAGCATGCGAAGACCGGCGAACTCTCCCATAATCCTTGGAACGTTGCGCAGCTGCGCCGTTTCTATGCTTAGATTGCTCAGTCGCATAATGTAATAGGCTCATATGTCGGATGGCTGCAGGTTTCAGACGCGCTCTTTTCCTTACCAGGGTACCTAAGGGGACTGGAAGGTTTTTAATGAGGCGGCCTGCAGCCTAAACATTCATAAATGGAATATAGTCAATAAATTCCTCATACTTTTCCTGCTTACTACTCGCATAACTTATCAGCACAAAATTAGCCTCACCCGTATGCTCGGGGGCTGAGCTACCTCATAACATATGAGCTTTCGCTCCTTCAAACATAATACTCCAGCTACACTCGAATACTCGGGGGCTGGATCATAAACAAATAAGCACATAAAGGAAAAAGTTGCTCAACCCCAATCGATCACTCGGGGGCTGAGCCAGCAGGCATAAGTTGAAGCTTCAACTATCATAAAATTCATAGCCCTACTCGAGCATTCGGGGGCTGTGCAATTCATGTTCTATATTAAGTAATTTCTCATAAACCCCACTCAATATACTCGGGGGCTGCATACATACACATAAACAAATAAGCACTACGTATAAGTGGCAAATTTACACTCGGGGGCTGTTCCCTATACATAAATACCCTAATCTTCCGGTTCATCCTTTGCTGGAAGAACAGGGCCCATAAGTTGCGCTTGATAGCAATCGACCAATGTCCTCGCATGATCGAATGTATCGTCAAGATTCGACTGGGACAAAGACGATCCAGCCGCGGGTGGACGTAGCTGCAAATTTGGACGTTGACTTCGGAGATATGCCATGGTTGCGTTGGCGCCATCCACAAGCTTCTGGGTGATAAAGCCTCGAATGGAGCCTGTTGACCGGAAGAGCTCGAGTAACGCATGGATTCCTTGAGGTTGTGGCCCAGCTGGAAAAAGTATCTGGTTGATTCGACTGAAGGCCGACCTGCATAACTCAAGCAGCATAGTGCTCCGCCACACCCGATCCTGCAGGGTCGCGAGTATGCGTGCTCGGTGCTTGTCCAATCGAAAGTGCTGGCGGCCAGTCGTTGGTTCGTCAGTTGCCATGCTCAACTGCTCATCCACGCGAGCCTTCTCCGCCTGGAAATTTTGAACAAAACCTGCACCAACACAAGTTGGGTGAACAAAAAAGAACAGGCTATGCAATCATAAGATTAAGGCAGTCATGCTTACACTCGAGCTGTCTGTTCACGATCTCCATCTTGCCAAGCACATACTCCTGCCGTTGGGTGGGTAAAGCAGGCCTTGCCCTCATCCTTTCCAGCTCGCTACGGGCACTCGCCAGCTCTTGCTCCTGTTTCGCGAGTCGAGCCTTCATATAACGTATTACTGCGGCATCATTTGCCACGTGAGCTCGAGATCGAGTAGGGGTACGATGCCGTGACGAGCTGGATGAAGTGTCGGCTGGCCATTTCTGTTCCAAGCATCATAAAAGTTTCATGAGAAACTAGTCACAAAGCTCAGACAAGCAATAACATACAGCCTTACACGCAGGATCATAATAAGGAAGTTATTCATACAAAGTTAGCAAAAACACATGCATACTCACATGGTCATAAGTTTATTTACAAAGCATAAAAAGGCACGACTGCCCTACTTCTCAGACATCGACTCCGACCTAGCCCTACTCGCACGAGAGGCGACCTCTGCTGCCCGACGTTCCATGGTGGCCATAAAAGTTTCAGCCAACTTTGCGGCTGGCTCGTTCAAATGCTTTAGGGACACCAGTTTCCCGCCAGGCTTGCGAGGGAAAGCAGACAGAGCGGCTTCGAAGTCACCCTCTATCCCATGACCTAAAAGGAGTTTGAGGGTGGACTCTGAGCCGCGTACCGTCAAAGTGCGAGCAAAATTCGCCATAGTCGAAGTTCCCGGGCCTAGGACATCTGCCAAGCCATCCATAGTCGAAGGAGGTTGGCTGGATGGGAACACATCATTGAACACGGCGCCGAGCGTGCTTGTAGATTTGGCGAGTGCGTCCTTGGCTTGGGTAGAGACGACATCCAGGTCGCCGATTGCGCGGTCAAGGGACAAATCGACACTCGATTGGTCTACAGGTGCCGGTGCACCAACAACTCCTTCAAAAAAGTAGAAGTAACAGCAAATGTTACATACTATTCAGTGGCAAAAAGAAGTAGGCAAAAAAAAATGAAAGATTCAACTCACCGCCTACGTCTCGGGTGAGGCTCACCAGGCGCTCAGCATAATTCTTCTCGCGTAAAGCGGCGGAGTCCTTGGCATCATCCAAGGCCTTCTTCGACTCCGCGCGCTCCTTGGCGAGTGCCTCTTCTAGCTCTTTAATCCGAGACTCAGCGGTTGCCTTGTCACCTGAGATAGATGGACAGATGTCATTCACAATCGACAAAGCAAGGGCATAAAGAAGTCAAATACACTTACGGCTGAGTTGCTCCATGGCAGCACGTAGATTGTCCCTCTCTTGTTCAACCTGGACAAAAGCCTTACCTGATTCAACCAGGTTGAGGTAGAAGGGCTGCAAGCACAATGGAACCAGCATAAGTTATACACAAATAAATCCTAGGATGAAGACTCGACAAAAGACACTTACGTGTTCAACCCAAGGCGCAGGCTTGGCAGCAGAAGTCCCAACTTGCGGAGTTTACGAACTCGTGATCTTGGCGGCTTCAAAGGTAGTAGCCATGGCTACTGTTCTCACAACCTCGGCCGCAACAGGGGACGCTTCTGGCTGGTCTGGAGTCGGAGCTCTCTCGGTTGGAGGAGTTGGAGGTCGCACAGTCTCAACACTGCAAGTGCCCGAAAACATGCAACATAAAGAAACAGTACTCAACTCATAAAAAAAAATAGTACAAAAAGGAGCAAACCTGTGCTCTTCTTCATCCTCAGTGTCGAGCTCGTCAAAATTTGGGCCTCCAAAAGGTAGCTGCCCACCCGACTGAGGAGGAGGAGGAGCCAAGCTCAAAGGACTCACGTCCAAGGGAGCAGCTGTGGTCGTAGGAGACGGACCTGAGTTTCCATCATCCCTCACATCCGATTCCCTCGCGAGTGAGCTCGTGGAAGAAGACATAACTTGGGCTGCCCGACGGCGCTTGCGAGCAGGAACCTCGCTAACATCCTCAGTTGCAGCAGGCTCCTTGCCCCGTGCTTCCTCTACCCCTTCCTCTTCAACCTCTTCTGTGGGTGAAGTGGTAGCCAAAGGTAAAGGCGATTCATCCCCTCCCTTCGCTTCTACTTTCACCTCTGTTTCATAAGTTGGGCCATCTTCGGGAAGAGGAGGAAGAGTTGAGGTAGTCGAGTGGCCCTGCATACAAGATATGGCAGTCGAAAGTCAAAAAGATGCACAGAAGGATAACAAAAACAGTAGATCATAGACTCGAAAGATTCACTAACCTCTGGCAAAGGCTTTTCAGCCCCATAAGGATCGACTGGGCAGTCGACGTTGCAGGGCTCGCTTTGTTTTGTACTGGTGATGGATCGCACATGTGCCACCAGTTCGCTCCTAGACAGCTCCTCCTTGCTCATTCGACTGGAGTCGAGGGGCCTTCGTACTCCCACATTGGGTGGGCACGAGCGCGGAGCGGCCATACCCGCATCTTCACAAAGGTGCCAATCAGATGCACACCCGTGACGCTGTTAAGGAGCCCCCAATTGTCTCCAGCATAGGCGCTGCTTCCGCCACTTCTTCAGTCGAAAGCTCATGGTCCCAGGCTTTCGTCCTAGCGGCTATACCAGCAGTCGAAAATGCTGGGGCCACATCCTGGTCGACTTGCACATAGAACCACCTCTTCCTCCACCCCTGCGCCGAGTCGACTGGCTTCAGGGCGAAGTACCGGGTGTCGCTGCGCACTTGGATCTGCAGGCCTCCGACTGGATAGGTTCTGCCGCTTCGGTTGTTGGGCCGCACCATGAAGATAGACTTCCATAATGCCCAACTTGGAGCAACTCCCAAAAAACACTCGCACAGCGTGATGAAACACACAATGTGCAGAATACCGTTCGGGGTGAGATCATGGATCTGCACCCCGTAGGCAAAAAGCAAACCTCGCACAAAATCATGGAGGGGGAGCGAGAAACTGAAAGAACATTTTGTGATCTCTTAGTTTTGTGTGTTAGTTAACAACACTTAGGATGTCTAATCTGGTGTTAAGTGATGCAGGGTTTATTGTATACAACATGTGCATCAACACCAAAAAGAGAAAAGAGTTTCAGGAGCATTTCAGGCCGGAGTTTCCGGCTTCCAGGACCGGAGTTTCCGGTCTCTGGGTTTTCTCGAAGAAGCAGCAAGCTGCTGAAATGTTGCTCAGCCCCTGGTGGGGGGCGGAGTTTCCGGCCCCAAGACCGGAGTTTCCGCCCCTGGAAGAACTTTCCGGCCCCAGGGCACCGGAGTCTTTGCCCAAGTCTCTGCTGCGAAGAAGCTGCTCAGCCCTGGTGTGGGGCGGAGTTTCCGGCCCCTGTAGGCCGGAGTTTCCGCCCCTGGCCGGAGTTTCCGGTCACTAGGGCCGGAAACTCCGGTGTGATTCTTGTCTGCAACGGCTACTTTTCTGGGAGGGGTATATATACCCCTCCACCTACCTCCAGCCAGCTCGCCCAGAATTGAAGACCCATTGTTGCAAGCTCAAGAATCACTAGATCTCCCAATCCCTCCACCCAAACTCGTTGATCTTTGGAGGATTGAAGGAGAAGGCCCCGATCTACATCTTCACCGAGCCGTTTGTCATTTCCCCCTCATTCACTTGAGGGACCATTAGCTAGGGTTTCCACTAGGAAAACCTAGCCCCCTATTGTACTCACTTGATTGTCTTTGTGACAGATTGTAGCTGTTTGGGAGCCCCCAATCCTTTGTGGGTTGTGCCCCAAATCGTTGTTGTAAAGGCTCCGGACTCCGCCTCGAAGGTTTCCGATAGTTGAAGTGAACCAAACCTTTGTGGTGCGGTTCACCGGAGAAGAGGGTGAGGCCTTTGTGGCCGTTGAACCATTGTGTTGGTTCACACCTCTCCAACGAGACGTACTCCCCTAAAAAGGAGGAACTCGGGATTACATCCGTGTCTCCGCGTGCTTTGACTTCGGTTACCTCTATCCTTGTTTACCGCCTTATTATATCGTGCTTAGTTGCTAGCTTGTCATATAGGTAAATTCACCGTAGTTGCATATCTAGAGAATTTACCTTTTGTGTCAAGCCTAAATTGAAAAAGACTAAAATTGGAGTAGCACCTATTCACCCCCCCCTCTAGGTGTCATACCGATCCTTTCAATTGGTATCAGAGCTAGGCTCTCTTGTTTTGGGCTTAACCGCCTAAGAGAAGTATGACACAAAGTGAGGATGAGGCCGATCTTGCCAAGGCCAAAGAGACCATGGCATCCATGGCCGATATCAAAAAGTTGGAAACAACATTGACATCGTCCATGAATGACATGAATGTCAAATTTGGTGAGTTGCGTGACATGCTCATGAAACTCACAAATGCCAAGGTTTCGGAAACCATCCCACTAGAGGGCATCTCTAACTCCGATGAAGGTGATTCCGAGGAGGGTAAAAAGAAAAATGAGAAGGGGTGGAAACCACCTCCGGATCTAAACCAACTCCTCCACCTCCTACCAAGCATGAAGATGGGAAGGAAGAGTACCATAACGTTCCGGGATGGTACCCTATCGACCCACCTATCACCACCCGCATAAACCCCATTGGTCCTCCACCTAAGCTTAATGCATTAGCTTTGCTAGTTGGCAACGCTCAATGAAATCTCATATTAACAGTGCCTCTATCGAGCTTTGGAGGATCATTGAAGATGGTACAAGGTTGCGGATCCAAGCAATGTGACAAGAAGAGAATTTGCCGAAAAGCAACTCAATGCCTCCGCACTCCATATGATTGAACTTTCAGTGAGTGAAAGTGACAAGCATTATGTTCTCAATGCCACCACCGCCAAAGAAGCTTGGAATTGTCTTGAGGTTGCATTTCTTGGGAATGAAAGCATGAAGAGAAACCGATATGAGTCTTTGAGCAATGATGCCGAAGGCTTCTACATGTTTGACAATGAGAATCATGAAGACATGTATGGAAGACTCAAGACTCTTGCAAAGGCCTTCTTTGATGTGGGGGCAACCTATGTGGATGATGCTTATGTCAAGAGGAAGTATGTGAATGCTCTCTTGCCTTCGAGCCCATCGAGTGAAGTCCATTCAAGGAAGACACAACTACAACGAAATGACATCCAATGAAGTTATGCAAGAAGTGCAAGCCTCCAAGGTTGCCACCAAGAATGCCGAAGATAACCGTGCTAGGGCCATGGGGATGAAACAAGGCCCCTCACTTGCTTTGAAGGCCAAGGTGGTATGTCTTGATGAGGTTGAAGCGTGCCCAAGCAACATTGCTCCAAATGATCTTGAACCGGCTCTAAATGGTCATATAGCTCTTGCCACAAGAGAGTTTTGGCAAGACCCGGCAAAAGCTAAAGCCAAGGTTGATAAAGAGAACAACTCAAGTGGGAAGAAAGAGCTAGCCTCAAAGTGGAAGACGTGCTACAATTGTCATGACAAGAACCACTACATAAGAGAGTGTCCTTATGAGAACCGAGAGCAAAATGGTGGGAAGCTCATCCCCAAGGACCATTCAAGTTGATCCAAAAGAAGCCCGCAAGACCAAGGAAGCCTTTCTTCAAGAAGGCACCAAGAATTGTGTTGGTGGCACAAGAAGAATATGCCACAAGTGATTCCGAAGATGAAGATGCACCTACTAAAGAGGTAGCCGCATTGGCTATTGTATCAACTTCATCATCTTCTCTCTTTGAATCCCCCAATGAGAACTTCTCCACCAACAACGCTCGTTGCCTCATGGCTAATGTCACCGAGGTATCATCTCCTTCTCCCAAGACTATGCATGAAATGAGTGATCAATCTAGTCTTGTGATTAAGAAGAACTTGTTGCTTTCGATACTTTCATGACTAACTTGCAAGGTGAAGCTAAGGAACATGTTGAGTCTCTCATGAGACAACTATGTGCGGCCGAAGAACTTCTTCAAGAAAAGAGTAAGATTGAGAGAGAGGATTCTCTCACCATTGCCTCTTTGAATGCTTCCGTAGCATCCTTGAATGCCTCTCTTGATGAAGAGAGTGAAGAAAGATGTTCTCTTGAGGAAAGACTTGATCTCTTGATGCTAAAAATGATGATATCATTAATAAAATCATTAAGGATAGAGATCATGTCTTTGCTAAATATAAAGTGCTTAAAAAGGAGAAAGTTGAACTTGGGGTTGCTAATGCTAGACTTCTTGAGGATATGGAGAAGCTTGACAAGGCTCACAAGGCCTTGGAAACAACTCACTCCCTTTTAGTCAAGTCTCATGAGCAACTTCAAACTCAACTTTCTAAATCTAGCTCAACTAGCATATCTATTCTTCCTCGTGTTCATGAAAATGTTATTGAAGAAAATGTTAGTGCCAAGACCTCTATTCCCAAAGGTAAAGATAAGGGTATTGCTTACTTATTTGAGCAAAAACCACACAAAGGGAAGGAGGGTCTTGGTTATGTAGCCGAGCCCAAGAAGAAAGTGGGCAACAACAAGAAGATCAAGACCAAGCCCGCACAAGCCAAGACTTCCATTGCGGTGGTAGTGCCACAAGGGGCAAGACCACTCGTAGTGACTTTGCGGGGCATAACAACCCCAACTATATTCTTTATGTTGATTATTATGGGGATGTTTATGCTCAATATGTTGGTCCATATGATGGTTACATTGATTACTCTATTTGGGTTCCTAAGACCCTTGTTGCTAACCAAAGAGGACCCATTGAGAAATGGGTACCTAAATCCAAGCAATGATTTCTTGTAGGACTATGCTTCCGGTGGATCGAAATGGGTGGTTGATAGTGGATGCACTAGTCATATGACCGGAAGCAAGGAGATTATGACGGAGTTGAGACCAAATCTAAATAACTCATCCGTCTCTTATGGTGACAAGTCAAAGGCCGAGGTAAAGAGTCTCGGCAAGGTGGTAGTTGCAAGGGATATCACCCTTGTAAATGTCATGCTTGTTGAGTCTCTAGGTTACAATCTTATGTCCGTTCGTGCTCTTAATAAGATGAACTTTGATGTCCATTTTACTATTGATATGGTGGTACTCTTGAGGAGCAAGACTCTAAAGGTCATGTTCGTTGGGTATGTTGAAAATGAGTTGTTTGTGGTAGACTTTTCGGGGTCTACCAACACTCAAGCAATATGCCTATTCGGAAAGGCCGACGTGGGGTGGTTGTGGCATCGCCGCTTGTCCCATGTCAACATGAGAACTTTGCAAAGTCTTCACAAGGGTGGCCACATTCTTGGACTAAAAGAGGATGTTTCTTTTTCTAGAGATCGTCTTTGTAGGGCTTGTGTTGAAGGAAAGATGCATGATTCTCCCCATCCGGGCAAGACCATTATTTCATCAACGAGGATTTGGAACTTCTTCATGTTGATCTCTTTGGTGCCGTGCCTCAACCTAGTCTTGGTGGGAAGAAATATTGTTTGGTGATTGTTGATGACTATTCAAGATTTACTTGGGTTTATTTCTTCAAGACGAAGGATGAAACCCAACAAACCGTCATCGACTTTTCCAATATTGTTCAACGCCAATACAATGTCCCTATTTTGGTCATTAGGAGTGATAATGGCTCCGAGTTCAAGAACTACACCTTAAATGAGTTTCTTAGTGAAGAGGGGATTCGTCATCAATATTCCGCTGCATATACCCCTCAACAAAATGGTGTAGCCGAAAGGAAGAACCGGACTCTCATGGATATGGCAAGGTCTATGTTGGCGGAGTTTAAGTCTCCGCTATTCTTATGGGCCGAGGCTATCTCCACGGCGTGTCACTCATCTAACCGGTTATTCTTTCGTGTTGGCAAGAAGTTTACATCTTATGAGATGCTCACCGGCAACAAGCCCAATGTCTCCTACTACCGAGTTTTTGGTTGTAAGTGTTTCTATAAGAACAAAAGTGTTCGTTTGTCTAAATTTGAATCTAAAGCTTTAGAGGGTGTTTTTGTTGGTACGGTGCCGAATCTCACACCTATAGAGTCTATGACAAGACCGTTGGGAAAGTCATAGAATCTTGTGATGTGAGGTTCGATGAGAATGACGGCTCCCAAGTGGCGCAATTTCATGTTTGTGATGTAGATAATGAGGAACCTCAAGAAGCAATAAGAAGAATGGGGGTTGGTTTCCATCGCCCCATTGAAATCCATCATGAGCCTCCTCAAGCAAGTCCTAGCTCCACTCATGTGGAGACTCCATCATCACAAGTTGAAGTTGCACCTTCTATGGAAGCAAATGATGCACCTACCCAAGAACAAGTTCAAGACCCTCCTCAAGTTGACCAGTTGCTATGCAAGAACCAAGTTCTCCTATTGTGCTAGCCAAGGTCATGACCAAGATCAACCCTCTCCTTCCTTTGTTGAAGAAGTGCTTCAAGATGATCAAGGTCAACATCCGGTCAAGACGGGGACTCAAATGATCAAGATGATCAAGCGAAATTCCTCGCATCAATGAGGATATCGAAACCCGTCGTATAGCAAGAGTCAAAAAGGATTGGAGAAGAAAGAGTCTTCATCTAGAAATATCATTGTTAATGTCAAGAACAAGGTCACCACAAGAAAACAATTGGCAAATTTCAATGAACATCAAGCCCACATCTCTATGGTGGAACCAAAGAAAGTCTTTGAAGCTCTTGAAGATCCGGATTGGTTGGAAGCCATGCATGAAGAGCTCAATAACTTCAAGCGCAACAAAGTGTGGAATCTAGTGGAGAAGCCAAAAGATTGCCTCAATGTTATAGGCACCAAGTGGATATTCAAGAACAAGCAAGATGAGCATGGAATGGTTGTGAGGAACAAGGCAAGATTGGTAGCTCAAGGGTACTCTCAAGTTGAAGGCATTGATTTTGGAGAGACCTATGCTCCCGTGGCTCGCCTTGAGTCCATCCGTATCCTTCTTGCATATGCATCACATCATAATTTCAAGTTGCAACAAATGGATGTGAAAAGTGCCTTTCTTAATGGTCCTTTAAAGGAGTTGGTATATGTTAAGCAACCTCCGGGATTTGAGGATCCACACTTCCCTAACCATGTCTACAAACTTGATAAGGCGCTCTATGGTCTCAAACAAGCACCTCGTGCTTGGTATGAGCACCTAAGAGAGCTATTGGTAGACCGTGGCTTTGAAGTGGGGCAAATCGATCCCACTCTTTTTACCAAGAGGGTTAAAGGGGAGCTTTTCATATGCCAACTTTATGTTGATGATATCATATTTGGCTCTTCTAACAAAGCTTTTAATGATGAATTTTCAAAGCTTATGACCGATAGGTTCGAGATGTCCATGATGGGAGAGTTGAAGTACTTCCTTGGTTTTGAGATCAAGCAATTGAGTGGAGGGACCTTCATCTCTCAAGCCAAATATATCCAAGACATGCTCAAGAGGTTCAAGATGCAAAATGCTAAAGAGAAGAAGTTTCCTATGGACACCAAGTGTCATCTTGAACTTAATCCAAAGGGTAAAGATAAGGATGTTGATCAAAAGCTCTATCGTTCTATGATTGGTTCTTTGCTTTATCTTTGTGCATCTAGACCCGATATTGTGTTGAGTGTAGGAGTGTGTGCAAGGTACCAAGCGGCTCCCAAAGAAAGCCACCAAACGGCGGTTCTTCGAATCTTTCGATATTTGGTTCATACCCCAAGGTTTGGTTTGTGGTATCCTAAAGGCTCAACTTTCTCTCTTGCCGGTTACACGGATTCGGATTGGGCCGGTTGCAAGGATGATAGGAAATCAACTTCCGGGGCTTGCCAATTCCTTGGTAGGTCCTTGGTGAGTTGGTCTTCTAAGAAGCAAAATTGCATATCTCTCTCCACCACCGAAGCCGAGTATGTGGCGGCCGCTAGTTGTTGCACTCAATTGTTGTGGATGAGGCAAACTTTAAAGGAATACGGTGTCCATTGTGACAAAGTGCCTCTTTTATGTGACAATGAAAGTGCTATCAAGATTGGCCACAACCCGGTGGAGCACTCAAGAACGAAGCATATTGAGATTCGCTATCACTTCATCCGTGATCACATCATCCGGGGTGACATTGAGCTTGGCTATATTCCCACGAAGATCCAACTTGCCGATATGTTCACGAAGCCACTTGATGAAGCAAGGTTCACTTATTTGAGGCATGAGCTAAATATCATCGATTCGGGGAGCGTCGCTTGAATATCTTGCATACACACCTATTCTTAGCTATATGTTTGGTTTAGGTGTAGGCATGGACATAGGGGGAGTGCGGTCCTAATCCATTGGACTATCCCTCCCCCCATTATGCCGATAGAAAGAACTCATTTTGTCTCTATATTGTTCATTTTATGAATTGTGAGCTTAAATGACGAGTAGTGGCGGTGAACCCAAGATATATCTTCGCGGTGTCACACCACATACACTCATACATGGTGGCTTAGGCCACCGCCATCTTCTTTGTGAAGATTTGATCTTGTTGGAGCTTTATGGCCTTTTTGCCTATCCGTTGGTCTTTATGGAAAACACACTCAAATGATGCTTCTTAATGTTTTTTTGTGCCTCTTACCAAGTTTGAGTGTGAAGTACCATTTCCAGTGACTTTGTGTCCCATCCCAGGCCTATCCCTTCTGAAAACTTGCTCCTCTTGCATCTTGCATGTTCAACAACAAATCTGGCATTTTTGAGTTGGTGGGGCCGGAAACTCCGGTCCTTTGGGCCGGAATATCCGGTCTGACTGAAGTTTCCGCCCTAAACCCGGAATTCTGGCTTAGGCCGGAACTCCGGTGTTTAGGCCGGAAACTCCGGTCTGGGCAGTTTCGCAGGGGTCCAAAAGGGGATCGGGGTGGGAGTTGACTTCACAACTCCCACACACCCCCGACCCCCAACCTCCCCCTGCAGCCGCCGCCGCCTCGAAGTGCCTCTCCGGCTGCTCCCGCCGCCGGAATCCGCCGTGCCTCCGGCCTCCTCCTCCTCACCAACGCAGGGGACCTTCCTCTCCTTCGTTTGGGCTGCACCATGGACAAAAAGGGTACCTCCTCTCTCTCCTTAGGTTTTCACCTCGATCTAAGTTTGGAGAGTAGTTCCCCTAGTTTTTCTGGTGTAGAATCTTCTAGATGGCAAGGTGTATCCTAGATTTAACCCTAGAATTCTCAGCACAAAGTTTCTTGAACTAAATCGAGGTTCCCCATCTCAGGGCCGGAGACTCCGGTCTTCCAGGCCGGAAACTCCGGTCAGGGCCGGAATCTCCGCCCCCTGAGGCCGGAAACTCCGGTGTAGATCAGACACTTTGTGCCCAGAATTCTTTGGTTACTTCTTCTTTGGTTCCTGGACATGCAAGCTTATCCCCATGCTTTTCTCCTATTCTGTTTTTCACAGGTGTGCAGAGGACAAAGTCTTCCATGAAACATCCTGAAAAGTCACCAAGAAAAGCTCCGTGCTCAAACAAGGGACAAGCTTCTGTTTGACAGCCGCTGGCCGTCTGAGACAGCAGAGTACCATAGATGAAGAAGCCACAAGACATGCTGCCCTAGGTGGGTTTGATGATGAAGAAGAGGCCGAGAGAGCTCATTTTGACTCCTTGACCACTGTTTTGGGCATGGGGAAGATCGAGTTTCGTCGGATGAGATCTCAGCAGTTCTATGACTTGCCATCCAACACCGATGATCCTAATTTTCCAAGGAGAGAGCAGCAGCTGATCATGAATGAGATATATGCCCGCATTGAGAAGCATATGGTGTGTGAGCAAAAGGTGTTGAGCCTTGAGAGCTTGGACAAGAAGCCTTATTTTCAAGAGGCCGTGTGGATTGCTCGGAAGCTTGGACTTGAGAGGCTCATCTCCATGTTCATGAAGATTATGATATTCAGCTTGTGCAGCAGTTCTTTGCCACAGTGGTTTTGATAATGATGAAGATGTCACCATGACTTGGATGACCGGTTCTCAAAAGTGCACCTCTAACTTTGTGGAGTTTGGAAGATGTTTGGGATATAAGTTCAAGGGGCCACTACTTGTGTTGGGAAGAGGATGCATGTGGAAGGGGCTGCCTACAACAAACGCGCTTGCGCCCTTTATATTCAGTTGCATCATCCGTTGGCACTAATCAAGACCTCCTCCCCACCTACAACATTTTCCTTCGCATGGTTCGGCTCAATCTTGCTCCTCAAGCCGGAAATGTGGATGCCATTCGTGGAGGGCTTGTCAATCTCTTATACCATGCTTACAAGGTGCTCCAAGCCGGTCCGGATTGCGAAGGCCAAGAAGTTGATGTCATGGATTTCATCAAGTGTGAAATGCATTGGGCCATTTTTGAGCACAAGAACCCTCTCTATGCACCTTATGTGATGAAGCTCATCCTCTCCAAGGTCTCCAACATCGATACCTCTCGCCTCACCAAGCATGCCAAGGGGACTCTCCACCAACTTAGCAAGCACACCAAGCAACCGTCTTCCTCTCGAGCACCTCCTCCGCAATCTAGTAGTGAGGAAGCGGAGACCGAGGCCCCAATGCCTAAAAGGAGAAGCAAGAATGCCGACCCTCCCTCATATCTTCAAGGAAGGGCCAAGTGAACTCGGAAGTGAGTAAACTCTCTTGGTGGAAGAGAAAGTTGCTTTGCATGGATGTTGCACTTCACAAGGAGAACCACGCCTCATATGTGAGAGAGAAGCACATCATTGACAACCAACAAATCATGATCAAGGAGTTGCGCAAGCTCAACAATGGTAGTATCACTCCTCCTCCGGAAGAAGATGAAGATGGCAATCCTATTATCTCCTCCTCGTCGGCCGAGACTATCCCTCTTGAGAAATGGAACGAAGACATCTTTCCTTGGTCGGATTATGCGGATGTGACTTCATTGCCCTCCACTTCTCGCAACACCGGCAAGGCTCCCATGAACCTTTCCGATGAGGACTACAATCAAGAAGGGGAAGGTGATGATGACATGGAAGAAAGCTCCGGGTGATCTCCATGGGTTCGTGTAGTTATGCTCTTTTCCCTTTTTGGCGTCTCGATGCCAAAGGGGGAGAAGTAGTTCTATTAGGTTCTCTCCGGGATTTGCATGGGTTGGACACAAGCATGTGCTTTTATCATTTTATTGCGCTTGTGTCTCTTTTATGTTATTTGGAACTTATTTGCATCTTGTGTTGTGAACTATGTGAGTGTAAGACATATGGATTTCTATTATGTATGGTTGAACCTACATTATTGTGCTATGGTTATATGGATGTTTATCTACATTTATATGCACAAGGTATGGTTTTTATCTCTAGACTCAACCTACTTTGTGATATGTCTTGTTTGTGAAATGTATCGTTTACATATCATGTCGCCTTTTGTGGAACTTGTCTCTCTATATGTGTGCATTTGCATTCCAAAGCAAATGAGTTATATGCACACATCTAGGGGGAGCTTTTCCTTTGTTAAACATGATAGTGTGGTGAACTTATTGCAAATCCGTGTGTTGTCATCTAACACCAAAAAGGGGGAGATTGAAAGAACATTTTGTGATCTCTTAGTTTTGTGTGTTAGTTAACAACACTTAGGATGTCTAATCTGGTGTTAAGTGATGCAGGTTTTATTGTATACAACATGTGCATCAACACCAAAAAGAGAAAAGAGTTTCTGGAGCATTTCAGGCCGGAGTTTCCGGCCTCCAAGACCGGAGTTTCCGGTCTCTGGTTTTCCTCGAAGAAGCAGCAAGCTGCTGAAATGTTGCTCAGCCCCTGGTGGGGGCGGAGTTTCCGGCCCCAGGACCGGAGTTTCCGCCCCTGGAAAACATTCCGGCCCCAGGGCACCGGAGTCTTTGCCCAAGTCTCTGCTGCGAAGAAGTTGCTCAGCCCTGGTGTGGGGCGGAGTTTCCGGCCCCTGTAGGCCGGAGTTTCCGCCCCTGGCCGGAGTTTCCGGTCACTAGGGCCGGAAACTCCGGTGTGATTCTTGTCTGCAACGGCTACTTTTCTGGGAGGGGTATATATACCCCTCCATCTACCTCCAGCCAGCAGCTCGCCCAGAATTCAAGACCCCATTGTTGCAAGCTCAAGAATCACTAGATCTCCCAATCCCTCCACCCAAACTCGTTGATCTTTGGAGGATTGAAGGAGAAGGCCCCGATCTACATCTTCACCGAGCCGTTTGTCATTTCCCCCTCATTCACTTGAGGGACCATTAGCTAGGGTTTCCACTAGGAAAACCTAGCCCCCTATTGTACTCACTTGATTGTCTTTGTGACAGATTGTAGCTGTTTGGGAGCCCCCAATCCTTTGTGGGTTGTGCCCCAAGTCGTTGTTGTAAAGGCTCCGGACTCCGCCTCGAAGGTTTCCGATAGTTGAAGTGAACCAAACCTTTGTGGTGCGGTTCACCGGAGAAGAGGGTGAGGCCTTTGTGGCCGTTGAACCATTGTGTTGGTTCACACCTCTCCAACGAGACGTACTCCCCTAAAAAGGAGGAACTCGGGATTACATCCGTGTCTCCGCGTGCTTTGACTTCGGTTACCTCTATCCTTGTTTACCGCCTTATTATATCGTGCTTAGTTGCTAGCTTGTCATATAGGTAAATTCACCGTAGTTGCATATCTAGAGAATTTACCTTTTGTGTCAAGCCTAAATTGAAAAAGACTAAAATTGGAGTAGCACCTATTCACCCCCCTCTAGGTGTCATACCGATCCTTTCAGAAACCCCTAGGCAAAAACTCCGCGAAACAGACGCGCTCGTTAGCGCGGGGCTCGGGAAGTACCTCCTTGGGTGAAGGTGCGCGGACGAAGAGCTGGTCCGAAGGTGGCAGCAACCCCTCCTCGCGCAGCTTGTCCAGCTGTGCCTCCTTCATGGTGGATTTCGTCCAATCGCCATTGGTCTTCTTGAGGTCGATGGCGGCCGCAAATGCGCTAGCCGCAGTCTTCTTCCCCTTCATCGCCGCCGCATCGGGCGTGGCGGCAGCAATGGAGGCAGAGCGCGAGGAAGACGATGGAACAGGGGCGGCGCGCAGAGAAAATGGCAGGTAAAAAACAAATGCCAGCGCCGTTCCCCCTATTTACCACAAGTCAAAAGCAATCACAGCCATTCAGATCCAAATCGTGCGTTACGCACGCAATCTGACCGTACACGTGGCAAACGCGGAGGGCAACCGTCGCCGGCCACTCCGCCCACTACGCACGTAAAAAGAGGAGCCATCATCACGCTTGCGGAAAAAGTGGGCCCGTATAGTCAAATCAAGTCCAAACGACACCGTCTTCGGTCAGCTCTGCACAAATGGGTCCACCTATGTGTCACGTCCCATCAATCGCAGCATAACGCACGCCACACGTATCAGAAATCGCAGTCGAAATAAACGTCATCCCTGACGTCATTGAAACATCTGTTCAAAAAATACGTTCGAGTATGCCCAACGCATATTGGGCACTCGATTGCCTTGATTAGTTCGGGTGTGACAAAATTTTCTTAAGGCAAAATTGGTCACTCGACCGTTCCTTCGACTAAGTCATATTACTCCCATCGGGAGCATATTCAAAAAATTCTTCGACTGAAGATGTTTAAGACAATGGTTGAGATTATCCTCCATTTACAAGTAATACATCATAATCTCGGGGGCTACTCCCATCGGGAGCACTGTCGTGCACCCGATAGAATTATGGCACAAAATTATTCGATTAACGTATGCAGAGTAAGAAGATTTTTGAGATTATCCTCCACTGCAAAGCAATGAAGCACAATCTCGGGGGCTACTCCCATCGGGAGCGCTGTCGCGCACCCGATAGCATAACAACAAATATCAGTCGACAAAAGGGCACGACTCGTCCAACAAAGTTCGGAAAACATACTCGAAACATTCCCGAGTTGCGTCCGTCGCAAGTATCTCGGATGCTGCACGCATAGTGCAAAGGTAAGACCCGCCGAACTTTCGAGCTGGGCTAAGGACCGTTCCAGCAACGTCAATCCTTATACTTTCCGTGTCCGCAGACATGATGAAAAATCCCGACGGACGCGTTGGGTAAAATTCAAAGCTATACTGCAGATCGACTCAGTAAGACCTCAAGCAGCCTAGTCGAATCTGACCAGTTTGTTCCAGATTCGAGTCCGGTGACTCGAGTTTGATTGAAATCTAGTAAGGTTTTACCCGAATGTGTAGTTAACCAGTCCCGATCCGTCGAGTGTACTGGGCCTGCTAAGCTATTATCCCTTGATCATCATAAAACACAGTCGATGAGATACTCGACATAGCCAAACGTGTGCTATTCATACAGGAATTCCAAATTATATATACAGAATACAAAGCATATGACGTGCACTTACGAAAGAGTCCATGCCCGATTCTTCGAGTCAGCCAAGTACTCGGGGGCTACTGACATGGGTATACATCTCGGGCCTACCATGAGGGTACCTGGTGCACGTAACGACTAAGGCCCACTATCGAAGAGGCTACTCGAAGCCCAAGACAAGAGGCCCAAGAAGATGGAGTACCTTCCAAGATTAGACATAGGCATAGTCGGTTTAGACTTTCCTTACGTGTAAACTAGGTCGGTTACAAACTCCCGAGACCCAGCCTATTTAAAGGCTGGGAGAGGTACCGATCTGGGACTAAGCCATACTCGAACCACCAAAGCTCTTGCGAGATCGTCATCTCGCCGGAGCTCTCCTGTAATCGCATAATCCACAATCAATACCAGACAAGCAGGAAATAGGGTCTTTACCTCCACCCGAGGGGCCTGAACCTGGGTAAATCTTTGCCTCTGCTTGTCAGCCGACGAAACTACCAGTACTACCACGTTCTCTCCCCATAATCTCAACCCTAGGTCTTTAACCATGGGATTTGATGAGGGTACACCTCGTCACTCGATAAAGAACACAGACAAGAAAAAGAAGATCCGTAAGCTCCTCCGCCCATCTCCAACCAGATGTTTCACCATTTCGTTTCCACCGGAAAGATCATCACGTATTTCCGTTACGATCGATCTTGTCGAGCAAACATTTTTGTTATACTTAGCATGTAAATTAATCTTTTTGCCAAAATATTATGTTTATTTGATCTACTTAGGATAAAAAATATACGAACAAAAAGCCAGGTGCTAATGCATGCACCATTCTGTCGCGTCCTGGTCGTACAGTGAGGATAGATTCCCTTCATCCATAACTAGAGAGACGTGCACCGGGCGTCTGTCGCGTCCTGGTCGTACAGTGAGGATAGATTCCCTTCATCCATAACTAGAGAGACATGCACCGGGCAACGCCCATGAGTATGCTCTCTATCGTCCAACAATTTTTTGTTGTCTAGCGGTTGGACGCGCTAGGCGGCGGTATCATCGAGGTGCTCACCATCGTCAATAATGACTAGGGACCACGAGAAAAGAGATCGATAAGCTCTGTATGTCTAGCTAGGTGTTCCACAAGTTCATCTCGATTGAGGATTTCCGACACAAAAAGTAATTAATAGAAACTTTGAGATTGTGATCGAAATTTTGAAACAAAAAGCCAGGCGCTAATGTCTAGCGCATGCCACCACGGGGAGTACATTTGCGCATTTTCGACTATGCTCCTCACTCTTATCGGAGTTTCGGAGATCTTTTCACTGTTTTTTCTTTTTGTCCAATGAATTTCGATCAAGGTACTATTTTTTGTGTGCACTTTGGCATCTTACACAGCTGATAGTCGTGTAAACCCGTGATGGCGATAGCTTTGGCTCGTTCCGCCTAATAAACCGGTGTACTTCTTCTTAACGCTCCGAGGTGGGACTAATCATCCGCCGATGGCAGAGCGGGCTCGTTTCGTGCTGCGCTATCGGCGGCCCAGCCCATCCCGGCCCAGGAAGCCCACCCCCTTCCTCCACCGAAAGCTCGGAGAAGCGGCGGCGCCGGCGACTACCATCCCCGAGCTCCGCCTCCTCTTCTCCCAACTCCCGGCGGCGTGGCGCTCGGCCACTCCTCCCGCAAGAACCTCTGCGCCCACCCGCAGGCCTCCTCCTCCGCCGCCCGCGACACCGCCTGCCGCCGCCTCGCCGCGTCCTGACCCGGGACTCCTGGGTCCGCGAGAAGGCCGCCTCCGACCCGGAATCCACCCTGCTCTGCGCGAGCCATTCGACCGCGCCTCCGCCGCCGGCGACCTCGCCTCCTACATGCCGCCTGGGGTCTACACCCTCGCCGACCTCCGCTCCCTCGGTCGCATTATCTCCATTGAGGCGCTGAGCGCCAGCATCCGCGCGCCAAGTGAGTACACTATCCGCTGTGACTGCATTTTTAGTATGCACTTAATCGGACAGTTTATGATATGTGCTTCTTGTCATGGAGTATCGGATGCTTGGCTTGCAAATCCATCCTTGCCCGATGACATCTTGAAGGAGGCTGTACCTGGAAATATCAGACGGGCTGAGGATTTTCTCGCTGTCTTGCGGAGACTTGTCAGATTCTTAGATGGACGTTTGGAAACAGATGAATAGACCAGGGAATTCTGAGGTTTTGCTACGACCGCTTGCAGTCTCTGTTGCTTACCTTGGAGATAACCGATACGGATGAATTCAGGCACATCCAGACTATTTCTGACTTCGCCATATTGATCGGAACCTATACACGAGGGTTTTCGATAATAATTGAACCCTATGATGATAGAATGCCTAATGTTCGTGATCCTGTGATTCAGGTATCCAGCATAGCCTATAAGATTGTATTGCGATTGTTACCAGACTGTATTCTACTATTCTTGATCTGGTAATGAGGTTTCATGTGTTGCAGCTCAGTTGCCATGACGCTTCACTCGCAATACAGCCTGTTTTCTATCATTTCCAGTTTCCGAATTGTTTCAATCCATGTGTACCCCCATCTTTTGAATTTTAATCCTGTTATAAGCAGAAGCTTCAAGATGTCATTAACAAGGGATTGCTTATGTCCCCTGCTATTGACAAGAGGGAGGTATGATCTGGATCCATTTGATCTTCAGATTTCAAATTTGATTATTTGGAAACATACATACTAGATCATTTTCATTCTATTAAAATAAACCGAGGCTAGTGTTAGGTTTATGTAACCGGTTTTATTCTCAAAATTCTTGTTTACTGGTGCTGTTGTGAATCTTGTTGTGTAACTTCAACCATTCCATCATTTTCAGTGATCAGCTACCTGTGAGTACAAAGTTTGACATGCCCAATGATCTTGGTGTTGTGAGTAAGTGTCTTCTGCTGTTCCAGATGTCATAGTCTGTTTCTTTATCAGCTACTCCTATGTAGATGGCATTGTCAACAGTTTAATTCCCACACCAGTACAGTATATTCTGGTATGGAGATGTCTACAGTTAAGACTGTAGATTGCTGTAAAATTCTTAATAGATTGTTGCAGTAGATCTAGTTATATCACAGTTCCTGAGTCAACCAAATTTCGCCGTGTCTTCTAAACTTCTATAGAAAAGATGAAAACTTTTACTAAAATATTGCTTCCTCAGTTTCTATGGCATCCATTCCGTCTTCCTCTTGTATGATTCTGTAGTTGCCTTATGTTTTCAGGATAAGTAATTAAGTATAATGCATTAGTCTCGTAAGAATGAACTTCTTATGATGTTATTGTCCAGGACATGATGCAACCCGGCCATCCTCCGTCGTTTTCGCGACTGCCAGTACAAGTTTGTGCCGCTGCGGGAGCCCGCCGCCCTCTTGTGATGTGCGGCTTCTTGTGGCTATTCCGCCTTCGCCCTCAGGGGTAAACTGATCCAGCACTGCTGGAACGGCCGCCTCATTTCCGGGTTCTCCGGCGATGGCAGATTCAAGTACTCCCTCCTGGCGCCTTTGCTCGCTGGAGAGTCAGTGGTCGACCGGCCCTGCTGCAAAGCCTTTACGAGACCTCTGACATGGGTTTCATCAAGATTCCCCTACGTGAGGATTGAGGAGGCCACCATGGCGTCGTCTTGGTGCACCTCTGGAAGGTTGTCCGAAAAGTCTATGCACAAGTATACGTCCTGGGTTCCAGAGGATAGAGCGTCCCTGTCACCGCCTCGGCAGGGTTAGGACCCACGTATGCCACAACCTATCTTAGAGAAATGCTACTGCCCGTCCATGGCGAGGTCTTCATGGTGACCACCCTTGGGGACACTGTCTAGATCTGGCTGCTCCGGGCTTCTTCATCCTCGATCTCCCAGTTGGAGTGCGGTACAACTACATTCTATCATGTGCAGCGGATTCCGGGCTCCATCTTGTCAGTGCAGTGTGTGGCTCCATCAGATGAAGGCGACAACGATGGTGCAGGCCATGGTTGGCTGCTAGTGGAGTGGACACACTTTGCGTACGTGAGTCATGTGCATGTGCTGAGAGCTGGGTGTCACAAAATGGTGATCTGTTGGTGTCGCTGCAGTTGGAGATAATGTGGAGTTTGTATTCTTAGATCATGTAGCTGTTGGTGTTATCTTCTATCTTCATCTTAAGAAGAGGATAGTTGAGAAAGTGTATGACAGGGCTGGAAATAGCCGTGCTGGCCTTGATGTCCTGGTCACCCATCTTCTGGCACGGAATGTCTAAAATAATGAAGTGGAATGATACCCTGTGTTTGATCTTTGTACTAGGTACTGTAATTACAAATGTCTGTTTCTGATGAGTGACGAGGTAATGGAAATTGATGAGAAATCAAATCAGCTGGGTGGGTTTGATGCATCGCCTCTGACTATTGCATCATCTCCTTAGTTTCAACCGTGTTTCCATGCCATGACCATCAAAACAGTGTGTGCAAATTCTTTCTATACTAGAAGGAGATGACGCGCTTTGCTGACGCGCTTTGCTGCGCCCATGGGTACTATTGCGGTGGTCAATATATGACATGTGGTTTGAGTAAACATTAGTTGTTCATACTCGGTCAGATACAAATTCATAACCTTTTCACACAAAAGTTGCAGATATCGGTCTAGCATCTGCATTATAAACCGTATAATGCAAAACTAACATATTTGAATTGTTAATATCCGGGAAAATATTGCACGTATTGGTCTAGTATCTGCAGCATAAACCGTATAATGTGAAGTTTAATATCCGAACGAGGCGAGCCATGCGCCTGGTGTATGGAGGCGGTGGAGCCCTGCGAGGCGGGGGTTGGTCGAGGTGCAGCTAGAGGCAGAGCTTGCATGCGTCGCCCGTGCACGTACTTGTAGTAAGGAGGAGGCACGGTGAGGAGGGGAGGAGAGGAGGACCTCTCGGGTGGCTCTTCGGTCGGACATCGCTCAAGGTCGAATCCCTATCATGCCTTCGAGCTGTGCTGGTGGATTCACGACCGAATCGGTAAGCGTTGTGGTGAAACTGCCAGGTTCGAGGCCAAATCATTCAGAGAGGAGGCGGCGTGGTCATCGGAGAAGAGCCGGGAGGGCGACATGAAAGTTACAATTGGCAGTTGGTATGCCCCTATTGCCATTTTTCATATAGCAGCAACTCAAGTGTTGTATTGTGCAACACTTGATGTTTTAATTTTTGGACTACATAAAATAAATTTAGAAAAAATTACATCATTGACAGCTATTGGAGTGCCTCAAATGTACTAAAAAGTAGTTAGATCGTGAAGCTATGGGAGATGTTCTATGGGAGGGGTGGCCTGTCGATTAGTTAGAAAAATTATCGCCAAATTTTGCGTCTAACCGAACATATGAATAATATTACTCTGACCTTAATTTGGTGGACACGAATGTGTAAAGCATGAACCAATGAATGACTTACACGTGGCTCAACCAGGGAGGTCAAATCCTAGGAAGCTTAGATATTGTGTTCATACACGGTTAAATACAAAAGCAATAACCTTTTCAGGAAAAATTGTAGATATCGGTCTAGCATCTGCAATATAAACCGTATAATGCAAAAGTAACAGTTTTGAATTTGTTAATATCCGAACGTGGCCTCAAACACGATCAGGTACAAATTCATAACCTTTAAAGCAAATATTTTACGTATTGGTCTAGTATCTACAATGTATCTACAACGTAAATCGTATAATGTAAAGTTACAACTTTGAATGTATTAATATTCGAACGAGGCGAGCCCTCCGCCTTGTGTATGGAGGCGGAGGAGCCCTACGAGGTGGGGGTTGGTCGAGGTGCAGCTAGAGGAAGAACTTGCATGCGTCGCTCGTGCGTGTACTTGTAGGAAGAAGTAGTCACGGTGAGGAGGGAAGGAGAGGAGACCTCTCTGGTGGCTTGTCGGCCGGACATCGCTCAAGGTCGAATCCTTATCGTGCCTTCGAGCAGTGTGGTGGATTCACGGCCGAATCGGTAAGCATTGTGGCAAAACTATCAGGTTCTAGGCTAAATCATACGGAGAGGAGGCGGCGCGGTCACCGGAGAAGAGACGGGAGGGCGACATGAAAGTTACAATTGGCAGTTGGTGTGCCCCTATTGCCCTTTTTCATATAGCAGCACCTCAAGTGTTGTATTTTGCAGCACTTGATGTTTTAATTTTTGGAGTACAGAAAATATATTTAGACAAAATTTACATCATTGACAGCTTTTGGAGTGCCTCAAATGTCCTATAAAGTAGTTAGACATGAAGCTATTGGAGATGTTCTATGAGAGGGGTGGTATGTAAATTAGTTAGAAAAATTATCGCTAAATTTTGTGTTTAACCGAACAAATGAATAATGTAACTCTGGCCTTAATATGGTGGACACGAATGTGTAAAACATGAACCAATGAAAGACTGACACGTGGCTCAACCAGGGAGCTCAAATCTTAGGGAGCTTAGATATTGTAGAGATGCTATATGGCCAATACACATCATAGTAGGGTCTTGGCACGTACTAGATACCAAATTGATTAATGCTCCCTCCGTTCACAATTATAACGATTTTTTAGATATTCCAAAATGTGGACTATATGGAACAAATGAGTGAACATACAAACTGAATCGTGTCTACATACATGTGCCTCAGACTAAAAGGTAAAACAACTTATACAGTACTTGTGAACAGAGGAAGTACAACATACTAAGATTAGGAAACGCAAATGCGTCGTGTCACAAACTCACAGCAAACCCGTGATTTTGTGATACAGACTCAGTCGTGGTAGAATATTACTGTCATGTAAGTTTGATCGACCTTTGTTCATTTCAATAAAAGAACTTCAAGTTTACGGAAGTCCACGGTAACATTCTTCTAAGCTTTAAGCCAGGTGATGACGAGAAATGCAATTCCACACGTATGTTAGCCCCAAAGGACTATCTCTACCGTTCAGTCGGTGAGATCCGACGGCAACATGTTGGTCAAAATTTGCACGCGTATTTTGCAGAACAGTCCATACCTTTCTAGCCTTTCACAAATTCGATCACCCAGATTTCGAATCACAAAAATAAATTTTATGCTGTTGGAGTGTTTTTCAAAGAATATTTCTTCCTAGGAAATATTAAACAATATGAAAAAATTGTTTTTTCAAGAATATTCAACAATTTTTAGAAAGTTTCAAATAATCTTTCATAGTATAAGATTTTCGTTGGAGCTTTTTTCAATGAATATTTTTTTCCCCAGAGACAAATTCAATAATACGAAAATATTGTTTTTTAAGAATATTCAACAATATTCAGAAAAGTTTCAAATATTTTTCATATAAGTTTCTCTGCTTTTCTGTTCCGGACAGGTTTTGCTGGTTTTGTTCAGTTCAAATTCCATCAAAATACATAATATTTTCTGCAGACTTGGAATCCGTGACGAAAGGAATTTTTTGTCACACTTTTAATCGAAATGGTCAACATATTGGAGTTTCACTCAACTAACATGAAACCACTTGTAGGTAACCTTGAAAGCTAAGACTCTGAAAAAGTTGAGACCTCTTCGTGTGTCTACACAACTCTTATTCTCTTCAGGTCACGTAGTTGCCTTCTCGCGTTCTATGGTAGCCTTCGGGCACTCTTAATTTATTACAAGGATAGCTTTTGTGGGTTATTAATGTCACTGTAACATTACGGTAAAAGAGAACTTTCATTAATTAAACGGACATGGGATTACATTTCTCAGTGATGATGTCTACAGTGCCGGGTGAGTATCAAGAATCATATTTGTACTATATGAAAAGCTACCCTATTACATGCTCTCTTTAGCTTGTTCCACTTCACTTGCTGGAGACAACTCCCAATCGTCATAGTCTCTTATGCCGTCGAAGCCCAGGTGGCACAATCAGCATTATTCCGGTACAACGCCTGGATGACTGCTGCATTGTCAGATTCCAAGACCAAGTAGTGAAGCATGAAGGGGTTGTAAACCTCACGTACGGAGGAGAACAAACCAATGCTCCAGCTCTAAACCTGCCCAATCATGCAAATGAACACATGAGAAGATAATTATCAACATTAACAAAATAATGAGAGCTAAAAGATTTATACCCGGGAACGAGCTAGCATGATGAAGGCAGATCCCTTTATCAGCTCCACAACGAAAATAGCGTCTTCAAAAGATGTTCATTTTTTATTGCCTCCACAAAAGGCTATTTCGCCACTGCTTGCTTGCCTTTTGATTAACTTGGTACTCTGTAAAAAAAAAGTATACTCCTATCAACTAGACAAGAATAACACTTCACCAAATTAAAATAGTAGAAAGGTCTGAATTATATATATATATATATATAATATATAATATATATATATATATATATATATATATATATACCTCCATAGGCTCCAATGGTCAGGCTTCCTCACGTGTGTTTGTCCTTCCTTCATGTATGGTCCATTTATCTGTGTTTGCTAAGTTTCCTGCACTTGGTAGAAAAATGTAATATGCTAGAATGTGACCGTAATTAGTAGGTTAGACCTAACTAATAATCTTTTAGTGTTGTAGGAAAACTTCATGTACGTAGTAGGATCCAACATACCACCATGAGAGTACGTATATGTGTCATCAGCTTAACCAGAGCTCGAAAATGGTACCCTCAAATAAATAATAGCCATCCATTTTCATCAATCCAATGGCCGGTAAGATTTCATACTGGTGCCGAAAAGGCCAGCAGTACAATTCGTACTGGTGCCCTCTCGACCAAAAAATCACGGACGTTCACAAGAGAGGCCCGGCCCAATAGAGCCCATCGTTGTGTATGCAGACCGGTGTGTCGTCCAAAAAATATATTTCTAACCTAACTTCCACCCCGATGACGCCACCGCACGCGCTTCCGTGTTCGACCCCGCCGCCGGCGAGCAACGGGCGAACGCGGCCAGCATTCTCTCGCTCTCGGTGCACATCGACGCCGTCCCTCTCTCCGCGTCTCTGGTCCCGTTCTTGGTGAAGCTGCCCGACGACGCCGTCCCTCTCTCCGCTGCCGCTCTCCGCGCCAAGCCGCCGTGGATGCACAAGCGCCTGGACCTGAAGGTGCACTTCATCGACGAGAAGGCCGTGACCATCACCGAACTCGACCTTCATCTGCGGCGGTCCACCTCGACGGCCTCTGCTGTGTCGGCACCACTGCGAAGAGAGAGGGAGAGCGATGACGGCGACGGGCGGTGTCCAGCATTGCACCGGTGTCGTAAGGCCGTTGCGGTGAGCTCTGTTTTCTTATATTGTTGAACTTAATCCCCCGAAAAGTGTGTGTTTTTTCTGCAATTGAGCCAACATGGATTTTGACTTGCCTATAGTTCGAACTTAATTTCTTATATTTGAATTGTAAGCATTCAGTGTGGTTGTGTTTCTGTTATAATGTTTATCTGTCATATTGTCCTATTATTGCACTCCTGTAATTTGAGACTTTATTAGTCCAACATTTGGTTTTTTTTTTGGTCGAAACAATACTTACGCATAGCAGTTTAGCAGAAAAAAGGTCAGACTTCTGCTGATTCTAATGGTGTCATGGAGATTGTTATCAAACTTTGAAATGTTGATTAACCTGAATATTGTGTTAATCAAGTTATACCGACTACACTGCTTATTGAGTTGCAAAATCTGTTCAAGCTAATCAGGAATATGAATGTAGGTATATTCTGAGTTCAGACATGTGCACTGCATGCTTATGTCAAGTTGCAACCACATAAATTGTACATGTAGTGATGCTAGATGAGAAATTGCTTTATATTGCTCGTGTGCATGTGTATACTGACAGTAGTACATCATATATGTGATGGTTAATTGCATCGGTTAGAATAAAATTTTCTACTTATCAAGTTATTAATCTGCAAGGAAACAGACAAAAAAAAGCATTCGTTTTAATAGTCCTATTACTAACTATATTGTTCTGTTCCTCTGTTTACTGACCTTTGCCTTTTTTTCTTTAATAGGGCATGAGATGAAGCCTGTTAGACATGAGACACCCCAGGAGAGTGTTGGTCATTTCGATACATGTTCGATCTGGAAAAATCAAACACAAGACACGATGCCAAATAATACAGAAAGCGTCCGATGGTCTTCTTATGCGCATGTAATTTGTCTTCCTGACATGTATGCATTTACCGCAGGAGATGGTCTTCTTATGTTGGCCATGCTGTTGTTTCGACTGTAAGCAACTTTCACGAAGTTAGTGGTTCAAAATTTGAAGTGTGATCTACTACTTGGTGTAGTTCAGTAGCAAGCTAGCCGCAAGGCTTCTTGCATATGTAATTTGTCTCCCTGGCATGTATGCATTTACAGCAAGAGATGGTCTTCTTATGTTAGCCATGCCGTTGTTTCAACTGTAAACATTTTTTACGAAGTTAGCGGTTGAAGATTTGAAGTATGATCAGATCAACATGCTTGGTGTAACCTGTACTTCAGTAGCAAACTGGCAGCAAGGCTTCTTTGCTCAAAATTGATTTTCCTCAATTTCTGTCATTGATGAATTTTGAACGACCAATTGGTGAAACAAATATACTTAGAATTGCACTTGATGCAGTTTCGTAGCAGTATAATGTTATTGTTTGGTTTTCAAAGGAATGTAGTGTGCTACTTGCACTAGATACAGAATTGGCGCAGTATGTCTACTCGCGTCATTATGCTAGCTGGATCTAGTCATATAGACTTTTGCCTCCATTGATTTTAAGCAGTGAATAGATATCATGTGTTGTATTGGCCATGAGTCTCTTGTCTGAATGTGTCATCATACTTCTGCAAGGAAACATGCCACAACAACACTCAATAATAGTTAAATGCAGAACAATCTGAAATGAGTACTGAAATTGCACCCCAGAAATCTGAGCATGGTACTGTGCTTATTTGTGATCGTGTAGATGCTACTCTTGTAGAGTGATCAAATGGTCTACTGTGAACTATGTGTTATTACCAAACTGAACAAGATCACGTCATTCAGTCAACTCTATGCAATTAAAAGTTGACGGCAAAAGTAGCAACAATGCATAGATTTGTATGCTCTTAAAATTGTCAAGAACAAATTTAAAATAAGTATTTATACCCAATTCGAAACTGCATCAGCCTTTTGGGGAGTGTCAAATACTGTGGAGGTCTGATGGTGTTAGAAGTATCACATGGATAGTTGCGACAAGATGGGAACAAAGACTAAAGTGAAGCAACCAGTAGCATGGAAACAAAATCATCAGATCAAGTTTAACTCAGGATAATAGGAAAACCAGTATAAATTGTACTGATTATTACAGCCAAATAACCGTTTCATCAAAAACGCAGAGTAACTTGTACTGATTATTACATCAGTTTCATCGAATATGACAAATGTTTCTAAATCGAAGATGAAGAATGCTTCCTTAAAGCACATGTAAAGCCGTCTGAAACGCGTGCTGGTGCCTGGCAAGTATTTCACCTCTTCCTTACTAACACTGAACCCTTCGACCTTTGCATATTAATTATAGAATATACAATCCTTCTCCTCGCTTCTAAAGGTCTTGCTAACCACGCAGAGCCGCAGAGGTACTCATCATGCGCCTCCATGCCGGCGCCCTCACCATCCATGACACAAAACTGACATTAAAAGAGTAAGATTTATGTTAATAATCAACTAAATCACTTATTAAGATAAATAGAACTCTATGTGCAAGATTCATGAATACTAGTCAGTTTTCAGCTTGATGTTAGAGCATCTCCAACAGCTCATCTAAACGGACATCCAAAGCAAATGTAGATGACCCAGACCTAAAAAACGTTCCCAGCAGCTCATCTATCACGTCATCTATCGATAGATGATCCTCCAGCTCTTGTATCCGTCATCCACATTTGGGGGACACATAGATGATCATCCAAACCAAACTGCTTGCTCTCATTGGCCGGATTCAAACAGGTGGAAAGAAAACTATTGAATGATAGTTGTAAGATAATACTAAAATATATGAGAGAGAATATAGATGTCCTAAATATAGATGTTCTACTGGAAAACTGAGAACATCTAAAAAGGAATCTTTTTAGATGACCTTCTATATGGAGATATAGATGACCAAATTTAGATGAGCTGCTGGAGATGCTCTTAGTTGTCAGAAACTTTTTACTACTCCTGTAACATGGAAGATTTCAGCTATATATATTTCTATTCAGTACCTTTTAGTCTTTTACCACTCCTCGAACATGGCAGATTTCAGCTACATTTTCTAGTCAGTACCTTTTACTACTACTGTAACATGCATTTTAAAACTAATTTCTTAACAACTCTTTGTCTCAATCAACCATATATACTATCTAGTCAAGTAAATCACTTCTTAAAAACAGGAAAGCAGTTGGTTTCATCGATTTCATATCCATACTAATTTTGCAATGGCACGATTGCCCCAAATATGCAAACATATGCATAATTTCAAAACTAATCTTAAGACAACCTAGCATTTTAAACAAACATGCCCAATTTATAAACTTTTCAGAGGATTATTTACACCGATAAATAATTCTAACCCAAGTTATCGACATTCCATCAAGAATACATATGCTATCTACTTCTGAATTACACGCCCCTATCAGTTTACCTTGACTGACGGAAACAGCAAACAACAGACGCGGCGGGTGGCGTGTTCCGTCGATTGCCGCCGAATTCAACAAGCATGGCGCAGGCGTTGCCGGCGTCCACGATGAGGAAGAAGGAATTTCTGGGTGCACTTGGGAGGATTCGTCGGCGTCGCAGGCGATGTGCGGCTGAGGTGTCGGTGGCACGGCGAGGTGCGAGGGGCGTCGTCAGATGTGACCTCCCGTGTGGAGGCGACGGCAGGGCGCGCTCCTCGTCCACTACCGCTGTAGATGGGACGGGCCATCGTCGGAGGCGGCGTGCAGGCAGAATTGGAGAGGGGATGGCGGCGGAGACTTCGGAGGCGGCGGCGGTGCGAGTTCGGAGGTGGTGGGGGTGGCGATGGCGTTCCACCGATGGTCAACGAAGAGTTCGGGCCTTTTCGACTCGGTCATTAATTTTCACCCAAATTTCTACTACTTGGGCTTGTTGGGCTAAATCTCTCTCAGCCGTTAGATCAAATCATACAGGTCACGTTTTAGGAGTACTGTAAAAGTTATCAAAATAAAACATAAAAAACACGACGAGATTACTCAGATAATCACTTATTCATAGGGCATCATCTTGACAAAGTACGCGAGAATTTGAAAAAAAAAGTGAGGGATTGCTGGGGCACCAGCTTAACAAGAAGCCCAGAAATAAAACAGAGTTCAGTTCCACAAATTAAGAAAACAACAAGCAGAGGGCGCCAACAGAGTAGATCGTCGACCATGCTCTTCTCCTTGCCCAGCAGCTTCTGCTGTAGAAAAGATAACATTTGGTAAAAACCATCAATACGTGCTAACATGATTTGAGAGTTTTGGTATTTAATATTATGTGAAGAACAAAAACAAATAGTACTAGTTTTCATAAATCTACTCACCCCGTCTCAATAGATTTAGGACTGCTCGAATGCAAATCCTCCGATGCCAAGTATGGCACAGAACGGGATCAATGACAGCACCAGAACTATCTTTGCAATTGAGAGACGACGGTTGCTGATCTGGCGGGAGCGGGAGAGCCAGATGCCAGTCGAGGCATTGGCAGCTCCCCAGAGGAAGATGCCGGCGAGGATGAGGTAGTACATGTTCGTGTTCCGACCAAACACGACTCCCCTGGCCGGCTTGTAAAGTGCCGCAGCTATGTCCATTCCAATTGTGAGCACAGATCCCCCAATAAGGGCATGGCCGAGCCGCTGTATAGACACTGCGGTGGGCATATTAACATGCTCCGTGGGTGGATCTATGTTAATCCTAGCATCACCATCGTCATTGCCCTACAGTGAAATTAAATAAACCACACATCGTCAGTAACAAATAAATTAGACCACACATCATGAGTAACAATCCAAGGTTGAAGCAACTTGTCCAAGCGTTAATTACATAAAATATATCTAAATCATAAGAGGAAAGCATGCTTGGATCATATTTTTAAAACACAGACGCATACGCTCACTCATATTCAACGTACGACTAAAGACTGAGCATGTTTGGACCAATCACACGAAAAGAATTAAATGTTAGTAAATGTCCACGTCGGGTGAGCTACACAACAAAAACAAGTGGATTTAGAATAGCAAGTAGATGATGATGACATGTCTATTGTAATGATTAAAAGAAACAGAAGCGATTTGGAAACCATATGACTAGTAGCGCCAAGCCCCCAACAAACATGTCAAGATAGTTGAAAGGAAAAGTAGCTAGCTAGCTAGCTAGCTAGGACTTAGCAGTCAGTCTCTTGTCTCGAGTGAACTTTTCTAACTCAAAGTAGCACAGAAGGACTTGTTAATTGTAGGAGGATCCGTACAACCAGTCTACCTGATCAGGAATACTAAGACAGATCATAATTGAACTAGTAGTAATGGCTAATCAAAGGAAATAGCACCTGCGGGTCCACAGAGTCGTTGATGATGTGCACCCCAAGTCCGTTCGTGATCTGAGTTGCCACGCTATCAGCAATCTGCTCTCACAGAAGATGAGAAAAGATTAGGACGCAACGAAAATGCAAACAGCGACACATGCATGCATGACCCTCGTGTGGCTCTCGTCAGCACACAGCATGCATCGAGAAGATCGACATACTGAGCTAGGCAAAAGCTCCTGCAAATCTACGTAGCATGTATGCAGGGAACGAACAGACGACGTACGGCTGGATCGAACAGCGTGGCCGCCGCGCTGAGCAGATCGGTGCCGTCGCCGCCGCGGACAGACCTCATCGGCGGGATCCTCCTGAAAGAGAAAGCGTCGTCTGCTTGATGAGAACCCAGCTACACAGATCGTACGTAAATAGGAAGAATGAAAAGAAAAAAAAAGGAAGACTTACTCGAGGGGGCGGATCCGGGAACTGCCCTCGTTGGATAGTGGTTGATCCGGGCATCCTGGAGGTTCTGCTCGTGCTTCTCGTCGCCGGCCATCGGGGAGAGCTCGAGCGCCGCCATGAGTGGAAAAGATGTCGCTGGAAGGAAAGAGGAGGAGAGTACTGAAGCAAGAGTTGGAGGAATATGTGACGCGAAGGGAGGCCAATTTATAGCTGGGATAACCGACCAAAGGCATGCAAGTTGCTTCGCGATTGACACGTTGCACTGCCGGGTGGCTACGCCTCAGTAGCTGGACATACTGGGGGGTCGTGATGGTGATTTGTTGAAAAAACTGGCAGACAATATACTATCTTGTTTGTATTTTTGTGAGCACACAATACCGCATCCATCTCTCTGACATTCTAAATTATCCGCTGACTTTTGTTGTGTGCACCAGCATCCTGGCCAGAGGATCGCTGTAAACTTGCTGTTCGTCCTCACCGAGCTAGCTAGTTAAGCAAGCTGCACCATTGAATTGCATCACGTACCTGCAAACAAAAACGAGATCACGTACGGGGCGATGCATAGACTCGTATGGAGTTCTCGGCAGAGACATTTGGGCGCACACACAACACGACATGAACGCATCAACAGCATATACTACACTGAATCTTAACAGCTGAGTGGACTTTGATTGTTCAAGGAGATAATTGGATCATGCATGCATGGTGCAGAAGCAAAAGGTACCATCCTAATCAACACATTAAACACAACAGGCCTTACAGCATTTCCATTGGCACCCCCAAAAGGGAGCCGGCTCGTCTGACTTTGCTCTTACAAAGTCAGGATCCTAACTTAGCCCATATCCACTGCACAAAACCGATCCAACGTCTCTTCTATTCTTAGTACTACTTGTTGGGCCATGTCCCTCCACATGGAGGTGTGTTGGCAGCCCAACTTTAACCCAGGAAGTTTAACACGTGTGAGCCGTTGATCGCTGTATGCATCCAACGGCTAGCTGCCTCCAAGTGAGGTAAGAGAAGAAGAAAGCCAAGGCAATCTTGGTGGCGTGAGTAGCAAGTAGAAAAGAGCAACCAGGACGTTGCTGCTGCTTGTGTGCTGCAAGAGTGAGTAAGAGAACACACAAGAACACCACAACCTAGTGAGAAGAGAGAAGAAGGAGAGGCGATTTCTGTCAGGATTTGGTGAATCTGACCGGTCTGCCTTCAAGCCGGTGATTGGAGGGTCAAACGTGCTTGGATCGACTCCATACTTGGTGAGCTCGTTCCTTACTTTGAGTACTTCGATCTGGATAGCTGGTTTGAGGTTTGGGTCAGAGGAGCATCAGATTTGAGATAGGTTTTGTCAGTTCGGACTGCTGCAGTTTCAGCACGAAGCAGGTTTGGTAGAAGAACAGTTTGGGCAGGCAAACGGTGTCCGATTGAGCTCATCTTTGGTGGGTATGTTGGGGACACATATGTCTGTTTGTCTACTGAGTTTGGTGCTGATTGGATCTGCGGTTTAAGAGCAGTTTGCTGATTACCGAAGGGGACAGAATCTGTGATACTCTGCTTTGTGATATCTTGCCTCTTGTGGTTGTTGTTGTTATTGTTGCCGGTGGGCAACGAGTTGGTGTGTGTTGTAATCTCCAGAGGTTCTGGAGAAGACTCTTGCTCATAGTGAAGCTTGCGTGGACCGGTTGGTCCACAGCCGTGGTTTTTCCTCCTCACGTTGAGGAGGTTTTCCACGTAAATCCTTGTGTCACCTGTGCATGTGATTGTGTTTATTTCCGCTGCATATTGCTGTTGGTTGAACCTATCCTCAAGTTCATTGCAGGCTGGGAGGTGTTGGAGTTGTGTATCTTCTCCCCTTTGCCCTCAACAAAGTGGTATCAGAGCTGAGGTTCAGTTTGTACTCAAGTTTCAGAGCAAGGTTTGTTTTGGGTGAGTGCAGTTTGCTTGTGTTGAAAGATGGAAGTGAATACCAACAGAATGATATCATTGAATGGTACAAATTATCAAGCTTGGAAGAGTAAGATGAAGGATTTACTGTATGTAAAAGAATACTGGAGGCCGGTGTTCTCCACAGAGATGCCCGAGGATATGAAGGAAGATATGTGGGAGGTACTTCATCTCCAAGCTTGTGGGTTCATTCGACAATGGGTCGATGACAATGTTTTGAACCATATCATTGATGAGACACATGCACGCACCTTATGGCAGAAATTGGAGGAGCTGTATGCTCGCAAAGAAGGTACCAACAAGATGTTCTTGATCAAGAAATTGATGCGGTTAAGGTACAAAGAAGGAACTCCAATTGCAGATCATGTGAATGAATTTCAGGGCATTATTAATCAGCTATCTTCAATGGGAATCACATTTGAAGATGAAGTGAGAGCCTTGCTGCTACTTGGCTCATTACCGGACACGTGGGAGACCTTTAAGGTCACCGTTTGCAATTCAGCACCTAATGGAGTTGTCACTTGGAACCTTGTGAAGACCAAGGTACTAAATGAAGAGTCCAGAAAAATTGCAGACAAGGATAGCTCTTCTTCACACTCCGAAGTGTTGGTGACTCAGTCACGGGGGAGAAGCAAGAGTAGAGGTCCGAGTAAAGGGGCTGAAAGAAGTAGAAGCAAATCAAAAGGCAAAGGAAAGTATGCTGATTTTGTGTGCCATCACTGCCATGAGAAGGGCCATATCAAGTGGCATTGTGACGAATGGAAAAAGGATAAAAAGAAAAAAAGAAGCAAGTTCAGAAACAGCAAGACAGTGACAGTGATAGTGAGGGCCGGATTACTGTTGTTGAGGAGATCATGTCTCTCATGCATGAGGAACATGATGGTAGTTTTGGTTCTACTATGAGGAGAAGATCACTGTTGTTTCTGATGAGACCATCAACCTTGCAGATGGTGATGAGATGACTTGGATTCCGGACAGCGGTGCTACCATACATGCTACATCTCATAGAGAGTTCTTCACAAACTATACATCAGGTGATTTTGGTGTTGTGAAGATGGGAAACAATGATAGAGCAAAATCATTGGAAGAGGAGATGTGCACTTGGAGACTGAAAATGGTACCACACTAGTCCTCAAGTCGGTGAGGCATGTTGAGGCACTCGTCTCAACATATCTCGGTTGGGTTGCTTGACAAAGATGGGTACTTGAGCAGATTTGGAGATGCACAGTACAAGCTCACTAAAGGAAACCTGATTGTTGCTAGAGGTAACATGGTTTCAGTTTTGTATCATGTTCATGCTAAGCTTTCTGCTGCTTGTGTCAATGCATTGCAGAAAGAAGACAAGTGTGCTTTGTGGCACAAGAGACTTGGGCACATGAGTGAGAAGGGATGACGGTGCTAGTGAAGAAAAATTTGTTGAAAGGTGTGAAAGGTGTTCACATCAAGAAATGTTCAGATTGCCTAGCGGGGAAGCAACACAGAGTTGCATTCAAGAGTCAACCTCCTCACAAGAAGCCCGAGGTGTTGGACTTGGTACATTCCGATGTTTGTAAAATGTCGGTGAGGTCAATGGGTGGAGCAAAGTACTTTGTCACATTTATTGATGACTTTTCCAGGAAGGTTTGGGTCTATGTTTTGAGACCAAAGATCAAGTACTAAGTGTATTCAAGCAATTCCAAGTCTCAGTTGAGAGAGAAACTGAGAAGAAGATCAAGTGCATTCGCACTGATAATGGGGGAGAGTATATTGGCCCATTTGATGCCTATTGCAAGGAGCAGGGAATTAGGCACCAATTTACTCCTCCGAAGACACCACAGCTGAATGGTCTTGCTGAGAGGATGAACAGGACAATTGTTGAGAGAGTTAGATGCTTGCTATCAAGTGCAAAGCTGCCTAAAAAATATTGGGGTGAGGCTTTGTCGACTGCAGTTTATCTTATTAATCTCTCACCAAGTTATCCACTGCAGGGAGATGTTCCTAACAGGTCTATTACGACAAGGAAGTCTCATATGAACACCTGAAGGTTTTTGGGTGCAAGGCCTTTGTTCATATCCCTCAAGATGAGAGGTCAAAGCTTGATTCAAAGACACGACAATGCATATTTCTTGGCTATGGAGGTGATCAGTTCGGCTACAAGTTGTTTGATCCAATAGCAAGAAAGGTTGTGAGAAGCCGTGATGTTGTGTTTGTTGAAGACCAAACAATTGAGGATATTGGGAAGACAAAGGTGCAGGTTCCGGAGCAAGTTCCGGTACACGTTTCTCCTCAAAACCAGCAGCAAGACAGATCTGATTCTGACCCAGAACCTGCAGATTCAGCTGAGCAAGAAGCTGAAAATGAAGATGCAGAAGATGTGCAAGATGATGATGATGCACATGGTGGTGCAGGTGATGAAGAAGCTCCCGAGCAGCATGAGTATGATGCTGAAAATGATGATCATGATCAAGAAGCACCAGCACCAGATAGTCCACCAGCAGCTCCACTCACACGGTCCACTAGAAACCGTGTTCCCTCCACCAGGTACCCATCAGACCAATATGTGGTGTTATTGTCAGATGGTTCAGAACCTGAGTGCTTTTCAGATGCAATGAAAGATGAGAAGAAGAAGGAGTGGAAGAAGGCTATGCAAGAAGAAATGGATTCCTTGCATACCAATCATACTTATGAGCTGGTGAAGTTGCCCAAGGGCAAGAAAGTTCTAAAGAACAAGTGGGTCTACAGAATCAAGCAAGAAGAGCACACGACACATCCAAGGTACAAGGCCAGGCTAGTTGTAAAAGGATTCAGCCAGAGAAAAGGTATTGACTTTGATGAAATATTTTCTCCGGTGGTGAAGATGACATCTATTAGAATGATCCTTGGCTTGGCAGCAAGTCTCAACTTGGAGGTTGAGCAAATGGATGTGAAGACAGCTTTCCTACATGGAGAGTTGGAGGAAGAAATCTACATGGAGCAGCCTGAGGGGTTTCTTGTTAAAGGCAAAGAAGACTATGTGTGCAAGTTGAAGAAAAGTCTCTATGGCCTGAAACAAGCACCAAGACAATGGTACATGAAGTTTGAATCTGTCATGGGGGAGCAAGGCTACAAGAGGTGTAGCTCAGACCATTGTGTATTTATACAGAGGTTCTCAGGTGATGATTTTATCATGTTGTTGCTCTATGTTGATGATATCTTGATTGTTGGCAAGAATGTCTCAAGAATTGCTAGACTAAAGAAAGAGTTGAGCAAAAGTTTTGCCATGAAAGACTTGGGTCCAGCAAAGTGTATTCTCGGCATGAGAATTGAGAGAGACAGAAAAACCAACAAGTTGTACTTGTCTCAAGAGAAATACATTGAGAAAGTACTTCGCAAGTTCAAATGGACAAGGCAAAAAGTGTGAGCTGTCCATTAGCATCTCACTTCAAGTTGAGCAAGAAGCAATGTCCCTCCGATGAGAAGATGGAAAAGGAAATGCAGAATGTTCCTTATGCTTCAGCGGTTGGGAGTTTGATGTATGCTATGGTGTGCACACGGCCTGACATTGCTCAAGCGGTTAGTACTGTGAGCAGATTTATGTCTAATCCAGGAAAACCACATTGGGAAGCCGTGAAGTGGATTTTGAGGTATCTCCGGGCACCACAAATATGAAGATTTGTTTTGGTGTAGTGAGGCCAAGCTGATTGCATTCTCAGATTCAGACATGGCTGGAGATGTTGATACAAGGAAGTCTACTTCAGGTTATTTGGTTACCCATTCAGGGGGAGCAGTGGCATGGCAAAGCAGGTTGCAAAAGTGTGTGGCATTGTCCTCAACTGAAGCTGAGTATATTGCTGTAACAGAGGCGAGCAAAGAGCTATTGTGGCTGAAACGATTGGCTGGAGAGCTTGGTTTTGAACAAGACAAGTATGTGCTGTTTTGTGATAACCAGAGTGCCATTCACCTAAGTAAGAATGCAAGTTTTCATTCGAGGTCGAAGCATATTGAGGTACGCTATCATTGGATTCGGATGTGCTGAATTCCAAGCAAATGCAAATTGAGAAGGTGCACACTGATGTCAATGGGGCTGATATGTTGACCAAGGTGGTGACAAGAGAGAAGCTCGAGATATGCCGTCGGCTCGCCGGCATGGCTGCCGGTAGGCAGTGAGACCCTCCATGATGTCGGGAGGGGGAGTTTGTTGGGCCATGTCCCTCCACATGGAGGTGTGTTGGCAGCCCAACATCAGCCTAGAAAGTCCAACACGTTTCAACCGTTGATCGATTCGCATCCAACGGCTGAGCTGCCTCCAAGTGAGGTAAGAGAAGAAGAAAGCCAAGGCAATCTTGGTGGCGTGAGTAGCAAGTAGAAAAGAGCAACCAGGACGTTGCTGCTGCTTGTGTGCTGCAAGAGTGAGTAGAGAACACACAAGAACACCACAACCCAGTGAGAAGAGAGGAAGAAGAAGGAGAGGCGATTTCTGTCAGGATTTGGTGAATCTGACCGGTCTGCCTTCAAGCCGGTGATTGGAGGGTCAAACGTGCTTGGATCGACTCCATACTTGGTGAGCTCGTTCCTTACTTTGAGTACTTCGATCTGGATAGCTGGTTTGAGGTTTGGGTCAGAGGAGCATCAGATTTGAGATAGGTTTTGTCAGTTCGGACTGCTGCAGTTTCAGCACGAAGCAGTTTGGTAGAAGAACAGTTTGGGCAGGCAAACGGTGTCCGATTGAGCTCATCTTTGGTGGGTATGTTGGGGACACATATGTCTGTTTGTCTACTGAGTTTGGTGCTGATTGGATCTGCGGTTTAAGAGCAGTTTGCTGATTACCGAAGGGGACAGAATCTGTGATACTCTGCTTTGTGATATCTTGCCTCTTGTGGTTGTTGTTGTTATTGTTGCCGGTGGGCAACGAGTTGGTGTGTGTTGTAATCTCCAGAGGTTCTGGAGAAGACTCTTGCTCATAGTGAAGCTTGTGTGGACCGGTTGGTCCACAGCTGTGGTTTTTCCTCCTCGCGTTGAGGAGGTTTTACACGTAAATCTTGTGTCACTTGTGCATGTGATTGTGTCTATATTTCCGCTGCATATTGCTGTTGGTTGAACCTATCCTCGAAGTTCATTGCAGGCTGGGAGGCTGTTGGAGTTGTGTATCTTCTCCCCTTTGCCCTCAACACTACTGCCTCCTGCTGCTGCTGTTGCTGCTCTGTTTTGGAGGGAACATGCGATGCAGCTGTTCAGTTTGCCGTCAAAATATGATCACTGACTTTGCTACTCCCGCGCTTTCCCCTTCTCCTTGCTTCTCACGGTTCCATGTTACTGCATATGACCATCCAGATTAGAAGAACCAGGTGTAAGGATTTGATTTGCTAAATGTTCAGAGCTAGTGCAGCCAATCTAATGGAGAATTGGAGACCTGATCCAACGCAGATTCGAACAAGTAGCAGGGTACCTGATCTAGACAGTCGATCACTTACCCCTAGGCTACAGCCTTGGAGGGTTATATTATTGGATTGGAACGCCTGTTGCGCTTCTGGCTGTTGAGTGGCGGCATCGGAGCGGATGGCCGCCGGAGCAGCGGCGCCGGAACGCCAGGACGGGCACACACGGTTCAGCTAGGTCTAGGGGAACAAGGAGCGGGGAGGGAGGCGAGGAAGGATGGAATCGTCTAAGGGAGGAAGCACTCGGGTGGGTTTGCGAGCGACGTGGTCATGGCGGCGAGCCGCCCGCGACGGGAGGCTAGACAGGTTCAGTTAAAATTTCAGAATACAGAGTTACAGACTACCGTATGTTCAGTTGAGAAGCAACTACTAGTACTAAAGAGAACAGAGCCCTTGGATTGGTTTTGTGCGGTGGATATGGGCTAAGTTAGGACCCTGACTTTGTAAGAGCAAAGTCAGACGAGCCGGCTCCCCCCCAAATGACCCCCAATGGGCATGGAGATCCGGACGCATTGGGAGACTTTTCAGGTGTCGGATATTACTCAGACATGCCATCCGACGTGTTTGACCGACTCGTCATAGCAACAGCTCGCAGCGCCCGTGTTAACAATGGTGTGCATGAGGCCGTTCCGCCTGGCGCGCAACAGCCAGACGTTTTCCAACGATGTGACAAGACAGCGGGCACGGCTACCAACACATGTCGCAATAATGCCAGCGCCAGCGTGCACGGCAGTTCACGCGCCCGTGAAGAGCTATGGGCAAACATGTGAAGAGCAGATTCGGGGTACCATTGAAAAGTGGGCAAACATGTGAGGAGCTCAGCGCAGTATGTTGTGAAGTAGCCGGAGGTGAATTCGCCTCTGCGACCCGTCCACAGCTTGCGCGCCGGTGAAGAGCTATGCGCAAACAGGTGAAGAGCAGATTTGGTGCACCATTGAAAAATGGGCAAACCGTAGCGTGCACAGCTTGTAGCCGTTTTCTGACTCGGCTCCCGTCTAGAGTCGGATGATGGCAGCTGCGGCTCGTCCTCCGTCGTGAGAAGGGCAAGCCACATGAACCGCGTCTACTTCTTCTCGCTCGGATGGCCGGGGTGATCGGTCCACATAGGTCTCTGTGGACTAGCTTGAGTCGCTCCTTAGCCCGGAGCTTGTTAGTAACCCTGGCTTATAGTCGGGTGTTCCTGACGTGCCTATTTGCACCATCGATTTTTTTTATCACCGTGCCTATTTGCGCGTGCTTTGGGTCTGTTCGGTTTATACTAAGGCCAACCGAAAATCGGGCAACATCATGCAAGTCAATATGGCATATATACATCTGGTAGGGTACATGAACCCTCGATTGATCAAACTGGTATGTACTGTGGGTGGAGGTGAGCGAGGACTCTGCAGACCTCCTGAACACTGCCTCGTCGGCGTCAAAGAGCATTCACCATGGCGAGTCATCCGGCAAGGGAACTCCTGGCCGCGGGCATATAACTCTGGAGGCAACCACCTCGGGCTTGAGTCTCAACCCTCACGCAGAGCGTCGTGCGCAAGCTGCCAAGCTGGTACGCAAGATTAACATGGAGAGGTCAGTACATATAAAAATAAAAAATGGTCTAATGAAGATAATCAAAATGGGACGAGCACAATCAATGCAATTATTGACAATAATAGACCATCTATCGTATTGTGGCATTAACTACTGAGTGTCAACAACTGAACTTGTCTGAATCTGATGTTTCACGAGCAAAAGAAGAGCACAAAAATAGCTTCAGAAAACAATCATCCACCAAAGAATTGCAAGTAACTGGATAATTGACCTGGTAGAATAAACTGAATTCTATGGCCAGCAACAGAATTGTCATGAACTCAGGATATCTGAATTCGAGTTTGACGAGCATAAGAACAGCACGAGAATAGCTTCAGAAAAAATTCATCACCCGGTTTCATTAAAGAATGGTACTAGGTTACTGGATGCTCGGTATCATTTTAACTGAATTTTATCGCAAGGAACACAATGTAACAAGAAAATATTACTACCTCCGATCCATATTAGTGGACACAACTTTGTCTAGATACACATGTATCTAGTCTAAATACTTAACTAGATACATATGAATTTAGACAAAGCTATGCCCACTAATAAGGATCGGAGGGAGTACCTGTCATTGGCGAGGTTCCACGCCACTTGCATGAGCTTAGGCGCCTCAAGCACACTGAGGTATCTGGGATAAACTTGTGAGGGTGCTCAGCATGGCAAACATACCACAAATCCTTAAGCACGCGTCTTTCAGACTCGAGAGATCCCTGAGCAGCTCTTCCTGCAGGACAGACAAACAACCATTTCCACTCTCGGTCTCAGTCACTAGGAAATTCTACTGCATAACTCAGGGCCTCAGAAACCTCAAAGTCTACATACTGACCAAGGAAGAGCCACGCAAATGGCGTATCATGTGGTTGCCACGCCTCCTGCTCATTAGGCTCAATCGTAAAATCACATCAAAACAATATAGTCAAATTATTCATATATTTGTTTAGTTTCCATGCAAGAAGTGGGCAGTTCAAAACTTGGTAAATAAAAATGCTACTTGGCTAAATTCCCAACAAATAAGACACATCAGGAAATGAATTTGCAGTAAACTAACATGCGCCATCATACAGGCCAACATGGCATATATACATCTTGTACTGTACATGATCCAGAAAATTCACTTGTACCACACGAAGAATGATACGCCGACAATCCTGGTCTCATTATCCTGAAGATTAGTTCCAGACACCATGTCTGAATCTGATGTTTCACGAGCATAAGAACAACAACAAAAATAGTTTCAGAAACAATCATCCACCAAAGAATTGCAAGTAACTGGATAATTGGCCAGGTAGAATTAACTGAATTCTATGGCCAGTAACAGAACTGCACGAAAGGATCTGTACAACTACTGGCAGTGTCAAGAATTCATGATGTCTGAATTCGAGTTTCACGAGCACAAGAACAGCACGAGAATAGGTTCAGAAAAAATTCATCACCCGGTTTCATCTAAAAACTAACTGGATACTCGGTACATTTTAAGTTTTTAACTGAACTTTATCACAAGGAACATAATGTAAGATAACAACTTTACCTGTCTTGGTAAATGAACTAGTGTGTAGTTTAGTGGTTTTGAGTACTTCTGCTTCCTTTTTGCACCACTTGATCAAAGGGAAAAGAAGATGTGAATTCAGACACTGATCCAAATTCAGACCCCATCCAGTATTCCATCTAGGAACCACAGAGTTCAGGAACTTCTTACTGCCGCTGAACTTCTCTATCAAACTGGTATGTACTGTGGTCTGGGGATGCTGTAGAGCTGAGCAAGGACTCTGCAAACTTCCTGGATCCCTGCCTAGTCAGCATCAAAGAGAATCCACCACGGTGGGTCTTCAGGGAGGGGAACTCCGGATCTCCTGGCCGCAGCGTATATAACTCCGCACGCAACAACCTCGGGCTTGAGTCTCACGCAGAGCGTCGTGCGGAAGCTGGTAAGCAAGATTAACACAGAGAGGTTAGTACCTACTTATACAGATAAAAAGGTTCTGATGGGACAATCGAAAATTGGGTGACGTCGGCATCTTTGGGAGATCTCCTAAGAGTAGAGAAAGTCGACCTCGAGAACGGGGACGTCCGGGAGCCTGGCCAATGTTGTGTGCGCCGCCGGAAGATATACGGGGTTGATATATGAAACCAGGCCGAAAATCTCAGATACCACGCCAGGCCGAAAATTTCATTCGAGCCTAGGCCTTGTGGTATGAACGGCGTCCCCAAGCAATGGAGGCATTGGTGCTTAAGGATGGCCTCTGATTAGCAAGTGACATGAGGTTCACGCATTTTCGCGTGGAAAGCCTTGTCTAATGCACTTGCTATGGAAGACAATAATCTTAGAAGGCATATACCAGTTTTAGGAATGTGTCAGATATGTGGGCATGTACGTGAGGATACCTATCACTGTTTGATCCAGTGTCCTCACGCTGCTGCTCTTTGGGCTGCGATGAGAGATGTGTGGGATATCCCTAGGCCGGGGATACAACCAGGATCAGACTGGCTTGAAGTTTGGTTGTCAATGTCGGTGGAAGTGTGCAGTCGTACCCTGATGATTGCCTGGAGGGTGTGGTATGCCCGGAACGAGGTTACCCATGATAAGTTACTTCCATCGGCGGAAGGATCTCGTCGTTTCATCTGCAGCTATATGTTGTCATTGGATAATATCAGACATGCTACAAAAGAAATTGACAAGAGGAAGAAGCCTATTGATGACCAACATATGAAGAAGCAGGCACCAACAGTTCCACAGGAGCATGCGGTCTGGGCTCAGCCTCCTACAGGCATTCTTAAACTTAATGTGGACGGTGGATATATGGCTCACTCTAGAGCAACCGGGTGTGGCATGATTGCACGGAGAAGCGATGGATCAGTGGTGTTCACAGCGTGCATGGCGCTTCACTTTTGCTCTTCGGCGCTGGACGCGGAGTTGCCGGCGTGTCTAGAAGGGATCCAGCTTGCTCTTGATATCGTTCAGGATCCTATCCTCGTGGAAACGGACAGTACTGAGATCATTCAGATGGCCACGAGCACTCAAAGAGTTGGTTCTAGCCTGGGACACCTAGTGCAAGGGCTTAAACTTCTTCTGTCTTCGGACCGTATTTTATCCATTTCTAAAATCCCTAGGCTGTGTAATAAGGCTAGTCATGAGTTAGCTAGACTTGTTTTGTAAGACCAAAGAACTGAGGTTTGGATAGATTTGGCCCCTGATGGCGTTCAGGTCTGTATCGCTCGGGATTGTAACAACTCTATTATCTAAGTAATACAATTCCATTTCCCCGCAAAGAAAAGAAAGTTCTAAAAAATAGATATGTGGCACCACCGATGAGTTTCTTACCATTCATTCAATGACAAGATAAAGAACTATATCAACTCCTCGGGCCCACCGACTCATTGCGGTGACCCAGCACACCACTGCATGTTGTAGTGTACAAGTCGTTGATGTAACACGCACGGAAGGACCTCTCCGCAAATATTACATCCCTCAGAGTAGTATAACAGAAACATAGTTGGTCCAAGGTAACACTATAGGATTACAACACTATTCAATACAAAATCTCGAGACCCTTCTTTCATATTGAAGCAAGTCTCTTGCAAATGAAATACAGAAAGATCCAAATCGTAACTCTAAGCTGGATATCAGCTCTAACTCTAATTCCTCATCCACTACTGATGTTGTCACAACCCTAATCTATTCCATCTGGAATATCTTTATCCAGTGTTGTCTCCTCCTTCCAATAGTTGTTGTCTCCTTCATTGGCAAAGTGGTCGTCATGTATGCCATTGACAATATTGTTGTTGCTCCACCATTGTCACTGTTGTCGTCGTTCTTCTGTTGATGAAGTAGTAGTTGATTCCTTCAAGGTTCACCAGGTAGACTTGACTCCTCGTTGAATACTTCCTTGACATCATGATGGATAACTGGCAACTTCGTTGATGGCTCCAAAATCTAAGCAGGGGGTCAACGGGGAAAGGGTAAGCAACTCGAGCGTTACTTAGCAAGTTCAAATAATATAGGAAAGAGTTTTTGTTTTGAATGCACTAGCTACTGCCATGACCAACGGTGCTAGGCATAATGCAAGTTTTGGAAAACATTTCTTCAAAAGGTCCAAGTTTTATTTCAGAAAACTATGCTCACAGCCTCCACGGGTCTTGCGAATCAAACATGGGATTCCTTTCCCGCCGCGACCAGTAGTTCCTTCCGGGAACACGGATGTGACAGTCACAATTTCTTGTTGGTTGACTCTGCAGAGCTGCGTAACTTTACCCATGAGAGATCAACGCCTTGTTGCACAACCGGACGATCTTTCCCATCCACACTCTCTTTGGTGTGGGGCCCAGTCGATGATCCAAGCCATTCGCCGTGCTTCTCCAACAACCCCGCATGGCCAACCTTTTGTAGGTCTGTCCTCCCCTTTATCTTTAGGTAGACTGTTCCGGACCGAAATCCTCCCCTATACCAAAAAGATAGACTGTTCCAGACAACCCCTACAATCCATCATAGACACCAGAAACCATGGGAATTAAGGGATCCCACCCATATGCATGTAGTCTGGCAAGATCTACAGCCTACGGAACTGGCTGTCCGTTGACATGCGAAAGGGAAAAGGTCACAGATGACTTTACCGTCCATAGCAGATCTCATGGTAAACGCGTCGATACGGCACGTAAGGATCACTGTGACATTGGTAATTAATCCTAGATATATACTTTCCCGTACAATGGAACTTCCACCACAACATCAAACCGTGGTTCCATTGCCAGCCAACAATAATATATATAGCAATTCACATCATTCGAAAATAGTTTTTTTTTTTTCAATGCAGTGATAATAATATGTTTTTAAAATAGTTTTTATAAAAATAGTTCAATAAGGATATGCAAGAATGAACTTGCCTGTGATAGAAATGACCGTTCAACTCTTCGGAGTTCTAGGGTTTGCGGTAAAACCCCGAGTTATGAAAATAGCAAAATAATACTGATAAGGACTACTGAAAACTCTATCAGCATGCTATTGTGCATAGTCATGAGATGCATCGTCACCCCAAAATACCCAAGTTGCGGATTTAAGACTTTTCGAGTGTTTTGGAGTTTTTAATTATTTAAAGAGTTTGACAACAATTTTCATGAGGAATAAATTTAAAGTGATTAAATTGAAATAGTTCAATATAATTGAACTTCAAGACTTTATTTTCCCATATTATTTTCCTTTAAGAAAATAGTTTTTGAAAAGAATTTCAAGTCATTTCCACTTAAGGATCTTTGAATTTTTGCTACAGGAAATACTTTTCAAAAATTCAAATAGATATTTTATTTGAATAGCTTATTTCCTTCTGTTATGTATAGATATTTTATTTGTATTTTTAGGAATTTATTTGAATTTATACTGAGTTTTTGAAATTTGATAGATTTCATCAATTTGTGAAAATTGCAAAGAAGTCCCTGGTCAACCCCTGGTTGAACCAGGTCAAAGAGTGGGCTCGGGTCCGGTCAACCAACCGAGCCACTCTCCTTCCTCTCTCTCGCACACGCACGAGCCCGAGCTCGACCATCTCTGGCGCCCGAGTCGCCTGCGCCGTCGCCGCCTTGCTCCGGCCAACTTCGGCCACCTCCGCCGTCGTGGCTTGGGGCAAAATGATCCCCTCGGTCCGCTCCTCCATCTAGCCTGAGCGATTCGTGTCTCTCTTCCTCTCGCGGCCACGCTCAACCCAACCCTAGGGTTAGGGTTACGGTGCTGGCGCCGCTCATCGCTGACCTCGACTCTCTTCTCCGTCTTGCTCGCCATGGCCGGTGCAGAGCTTCAACCTCTGTGCCGCCGTGGTGCGGTGGTGCTTGTTCCACGACCTCCATGTGCCCCCTCCAACGGTAGCGCGAGCACTGCCTCGCCGCTGTGGATCTACGGCCATGGACGCACGGTAAGAATTTCTTTCCCTCTTTCTTCTCCTTTTCCTAGCCTCTGCTACCTCTAAATGCTACTGGATTTTGATTGAGCATGGATAATTTATGTTGCTTAGGTTCTTGATGAACTTCTCTCGGATACGCACTGCCTACTCTCTGTGCATCAAGAATTGAGATGAATGGTGTAGATCTATCATGTTTAGATCACTCCATTACCTCAGGAAATTATTTTAGAGCATCTCTTGCTCACAGATGAAGAAAAATCATTCTAGAAAATTATTTCTGAGCTAGAACTTGTACTGCATGATCTAGCTGTGATGAACAATTGATTTGGGCATGATTTAGACAAGTTTTGCTTGCTGTGATGCCTCCTTGTAGAGTTACACAGTAGCTTTCTTGTTTAGAAATGCTTTTTATGCTTTCCTATGCTTCTTTCAGTGCAAAGATGTGCTAAGCACAGCTAATCCAGCTCTGCTGGTTCACTGCCTTGTGTAGAATTTTGGTAAAGCAAATAAGAACAGATACTACACTGCTGCTATTTTCCCTTGCCCCTTTATGCTCAAACAATTGCTAAAACAAGCAACTGCACTTCCTTTCTTCTCTCTTTCCTAATTTATTGCAAAGAACAGAGGCTTCTCTGCCTTGCAAAACCTTCTTTCTACAACACCCTACCTTGCTTAGCAAGGTTCTGTTAAGAACAGATGCTGAAAACATCTCTCTAGCATGGTTCCGTCATTTACAGAACCTGCTTGGTCTCTCTCTAGCTCACAGGATCAACCTGGTGTTGTTGAGCAGCTTGTGCTTCTGGAAAATGATGATAACCTGCGTCTTGTGGATTTTGCCTCCTCCTCCTCACTGCTTCAAAATTCCTATAGTGTATTTATCTAGCTGAAATGGCTTGGATGGGATAGGTTCAGGTTACTTCCATGATGTGCTTGTGGTTGTTCTTGGTGAAGAACATATGTAATGGTGTGTGTTGTGATTACTGTGAGCTGTGTGTACTGTGGGCTGTGATCTGGCTATGTATTTATACTAATTTGATGTGTCCTGGGCTGGTGACACCAGGATAACTGAGTTGTGATGCGTAACCTGCTTACAGTGGCCCTTCTCACCTCGAGCTGCCTTATTTGACTGTTCTTGGCTCTTCTTTTAATCTTGGAGATAAGCTTCTGCTGCTGCTGTGCAGTTCATCACCCCTTGGTGATAAGTACTGAGTCATTGATCTTATCTAGCTTCAGATATTTGTGTTGGATTCCTTAGCTGTGAAGGAATGATTTACATAGTCGGTTTGAGATGTTTAAATTCAAGTGTATATGCTTATTAAGCTAATCACTAGCTTAAGATGGAATTAGGATCCATTTGCCTAATACATTGGCAAATGTGATACCAATGCTGCTGCCTCTTTTCAATTTGATTTCTGGTTTAAATTGGAGAGTGTAAATTATATGTGTTGCTTTGTTTCTTTATAAGATCATGAGATCAATGCTCTAGCCAGCACTTGTTGCCTTTGCTTTCTATTGCCCAAGATGTTTCTAATTGGTGCTGAGCAAATATGCCTTTGCCCCTACATGTTGCCTTCGGATTAAATGAGCATGATCAAAATTGATCAGTCCCATGGTTGCCTTTGAATTATTTGCATTCTCCATTAGCCTCCTTGAACCTTGGTTTTAATTGGGCTAAAACCAGATTTCAATATATTAATATGCCAGCACCAAATAGTTTGGCAACATTTTAACACTAACCCCCAATTTCTTCTTCTTTGTGATGTTTGTTTTGCAGGTGAAAAGATATCCAAGGAATGCTTGAAGTTTTAGTTTAGGAAATTTTAATATTTGGATTTGTAATGTCTCAAAGTTGTAAAGAGTATTTGTAAGAATTTGTATTCTGTTATGAGAAGATGTGAATGTGATTTCTATAAAGACTTGTATAAGAAATATTTTGTATAAGATTTATATTGTGAATAATAAGATTTGAATTCTATTTCTACTCTTATCTTCCTTATGTTTTGGTTTGACATTTATGTATTGGAGACTTTATATATATGTGTTGGTAATAGAATATATAAGGTGTAGAATTGATTTAGATTTAGATTTGATCAATTTCCTTTCGAAATCCAGATATTGGTTTTAAGCAATAATGTTATTATGTTTTGAAAATATGACTTCAGGTGTATCGACACCTGCAGACTATCTGTCGATGACTATCTCCCAGCCCCTCAACACTCGTCTGGCGTCAACCCTAGATCTTTTTAACACAAAAGTGCGAATTTTTCCAGATTTCACCAAAAGATGCATGAATGCAATTCGTAAGTTCTACCCTCTCGAGTCCTATAACTGCGGGGTATTACACTCATTTCCGCGGGAAGGTCATCACCGCTTTTCATTACGATTCTACAAGAAAAAAAACGTTTCTTTGATCTACTTAGCACAATAGTAGATTTGCGCATTTTCGACTATGCTCTGCCTCTTTTTTTTGTGCACTTTGGCATCTTTCACAGAGTTTTGGAGATCTTTTCACTGTTTTTATTTTGGCCGTGGAATTTCGATCGCACAGCTGGGCTCTGCCTCTTTTTTTTGTGTGTGCACTTTGGCATCTTTCACAGCTGATAGTCGTGTAGGCCTGGAATTCGAGCCGAGCCGAGCCAGCTCGGCTCGACTCGTTCAAGCTCGGTCAACTAGCGAGCTCGGCTCGACTCGACTCGTTTAACAAACGAGTCCAAAACTGGAACTCGGCTCGGCTCGCTAAACTTGCGAGTTTGCTCGTTTAACTCGGTAAAACTGTTAACATCATTATAATTGATTTTATGTATGTATTTTTCTAATTATTGGGGGCATGTATGATGGAATTATCACAACAATATATGACAATATGAAAATATCAAGTAATATCTAGTCGTTAAACTATGATAATCAGGTAAAATAATTCACAAAGATAAGAAAAATGTAATGATTTATTTTTTACCGAGTTAAACGAGCTAAACGAGTAGCTCGGAACTCGGCTCGGCTCGTTTAGTAACGAGTTCGAGCCAAGCCGAGTCGAGTTCCGAGCTACTCATTTAGCTCGCGAGTTTCGAGTTTTAGTTCCAGCCCTAGTCGTGTACAACCCGTGTTAGCGATACCGTTGGTTCCTTCCGCCTAATAAGCCGGGGTAGTTCTACTTGACGTTCCGAGGTGGGACTAATCATCGGCGTGGACGGGTTTCGCTCCGCGCGTTGGCGGCCCAGTCCATCCGGCTCGATGTGGTAGGTTAGGTTTCGTACCGCGGCCCTGTCCAGCCCGGCCTACTTAGTTCCAGGCAGGGGCCTCCTCACCGAAAGCCTACTTCTCCCGGCGGAAGCGGCGGCGGCGGCGGCGGCGGCAGCGGCAGCACCGGCACCGGCGTGCCCCCATCCCATCAGCGATGAAGTTCGATCTGGATGGCTTGACGGTGCACTTCCCCTACGCGGCGATCTACCCGGAGCAGCACGCGTACATGGGGGAGCTGAAGCGCGCCCTGGACGCGCGCGGGCACGCGCTGCTGGAGATGCCCACGGGCACCGGCAAGACGGCGGCGCTCATCTCCCTCATCACCTCCTACTCGCTCGCCAACCCGTCCCGCCCGCTCCGCCTCCTCTACTGCACCCGCACCGTGCACGAGATGGAGAAGACCCTCGCCGAGCTCCGCCTCCTCTTCGCCCACCTCCCGCCCGCCGCCGCGCGCTCCCTCCTCGCGCTCGGCCTCTCCTCCCGCAAGAACCTCTGCGTCCACCCGGAGGCCTCCGCCTCCGCCGCCCGCGACTCCGTCGACACCGCCTGCCGCCGCCTCACCGCGTCCTGGGTCCGCGAGAAGGCCGCCTCCGACCCGGGCTCCACACCGCTCTGCGAGTACTTCGAGTCCTTCGACCGCGCCGCCGCCGCCGGCGACCTCGCCTCCTACATGCCGCCCGGGGTCTACACCCTCGCCGACCTCCGCGCCCTCGGCCGCGACCGGAAGATATGCCCCTACTTCCTGGCCAGGCAGATGGTCAAGTACGCCAATGTCGTGGTCTACAGCTACCAGTACCTGCTGGACCCCAAGGTGGCCAGCATCGTGTCCCGGGAGATGCAGAAGGAGTGTGTGGTCGTGTTCGATGAGGCGCACAACATCGATAACGTGTGCATTGAGGCACTCAGCGTCAGCATCCGAAAGCAGACGCTCGAAGGAGCCGAGCGAAACCTGCGGCGCGTCAATCAAGAGATTGATAGGTACTGAGCATCGAACAAGTAAAATCTTGCATCTTTTGAGGATTATTATAGGTTTTTCCCCTTAAAATCTTGTAACTTTGCGATGGATAGGTAAAGGTTGCTCACTAACTGCTTTGTTTGGTAGGAAGGTTCAAGGCCACTGATGCCAATAGGCTTCGTGCTGAATACAATCGCCTTGTGGATGGATTGGCACAGAGGGGAAATCTGCCAAGTGAGTGCACTACCTCCTGTGATTGCATTTTTAGTATGCACTTAATCGGACAGTTTATGATAATGTGCTTCTTGTCATGAAGTATCGGATGCTTGGCTTGCAAATCCATCTTTGCCCGATGACATCTTGAAGGAGGCGGTACCTGGAAATATCAGAAAGGCTGAGCATTTTCTGGCTGTCCTGCGAAGACTCGTGAGATTCTTAGACGGACGCCTTGAAACTGAAAATGTCGAGAATGAAATGCCTGTGTCCTTTGTGGCCTCAATCCATTCCCAGGCTGGAATTGACCAGAGAATGCTGAGGTTTTGCTATGACCGCTTGCAGTCTCTATTGCTTACCTTGGAGATAACAGATACAGATGAATTCAGGCATATCCAGACTATTTGTGACTTTGCCACATTGATTGGAACCTATACACGAGGGTTTTCTATAATAATTGAACCCTATGATGATAGAATGCCCAATATTCGTGATCCTGTGATTCAGGTATCCAGCCTACCCTATAACACTGTAATGCAACTGTTAGCAAACTGCATTATTGATGTTCTAATGAGGTTGTATGTGTTGCAGCTCAGTTGCCATGACGCATCCCTCGCAATACAACCCGTTTTCGATCGTTTCCAAACTGTCGTCATCACTTCAGGAACTCTAAGCCCCATTGATCTGTACCCTCGTCTTTTGAATTTTAATCCTGTTATAAGCAGGAGCTTCACAATGTCCTTATCAAGGGATTGCATATGTCCCATGGTATTGACACGAGGAAGGTATGACCTGGATTCATTTGAGCTTCATATTTCAAATTTTACTGTTTGGAAACATGCATTTTAGATTCTTATTATCCTATTAGAATAACACAAGGCTAGTGCCAAGTTTATGCAACCGGTTTAGTTGTTCTCAAAATTCTTGTTTTACTGGTGCTGTCGTGAATCTTGTTGTGTAACTTCAACCATTCCATCATTTTCAGTGATCAGCTACCTGTGAGTACGAAGTTTGACATGCGCAGTGATCCTGGTGTTGTGAGGAATTATGGCCGTCTCTTGCTGGAAATGGCTTCTGCTGTTCCAGATGGCATTGTCTGTTTCTTTGTTAGCTACTCCTATATGGATGGCATTGTTAACAGCTGGAACGACATGGGAATTTTACAGGTTACCCTCACCAGTACATTATATTCTTGTATGGAGTTGCCTAGAGTTTAGACTTAAGATTGGTGTGAAATTATCTTAATAAATTGCTGCAGTAGATCTAGTTATATCATCGTTCGTAGGATATTAAATTAAATAGTGTTTACTGTTTAATCCTTCTAGTCTCATATTTTCATAATATGCCATGCAAGGTCCTCCATGCAATGTATATCGCTAAGCAGTGAATGGTCTGCTGAGCTGGGTTGACATTAAGGAGTATCAACTACAGAACTACTTATATACACACTAGCTGTGTTTTTGCGATCACCAACATGTATGTGAAGTTGGATAGGGAATAGCCAACCACCCACTCAACAGATAATGTGTAACGTTTCAGCAGAGAATTATCAGTCGCATTAATCATCTATGGAATTTGGTTGTGTGTCTTCTAAACTTCTAATACTCCGAAGAGATGAAACTTTACTAAAATATTGCTCCCTCAGTTCTGCGGCATCCATTCCTTCTTCCTCGTATGATTCTGTACTTGCTTCATGTTGTCAGGATAAGTATAATGTATTAGTCCGTAAGAATGAACATCTTATGTTGTTTTTCTGCAGGACATTATGCAACACAAGTTGGTATTCATTGAAACACCAGATGTTGTTGAGACAACATTGGCCCTTGATAATTACAGAAAAGCTTGCGATTGTGGAAGGGGTGCAGTCTTCTTCTCGGTTGCCAGGTTTGTTTCTCTTAATTGTTGTCTGAGTCTCTGAGATCACCCTTCAAAATACACTATCTGTATACAGCTGAGCAGATGATAGGATCGCTTGAAACTGTTGCATCATATAATCCAGTTTTGGCTTTTTAAATCGATCAAAGTAGTTATCACTATATTAATGATGATTTATTGTTTTAGTTTGATGAATGGTGGTGTCAATACCAACTATGTCAAAAACTACCTAGGGAGTTTAGTAGGGATAGTAGCTCACCAAGATACATGTCAACACTTTTAGTTAGTTATCAATTCAACTGCCATCTGCCAGATTCCAGATCAATCAAACTGTTACTGTTTAGTTCAAACATTCACCAACATATGTGTTCATGTGTAAATAGGAGGAACTCTTGTTGGCTGTAAATTTGCATGCAATTTTTTTTGCTGTGACTCTTATTCAAATTGTAAGAATTTTGGAGGGTTGGAATCCTTAGGAATTCTTCCTATAGTTGTTGCTTGATTCGTAGGATTGGATCTTATATGGACTTTTCCTAGGGATTCCATCGCACTACGTTTCATAGGAATATTTCCATTGACGCAAACCTCTTGGAAAGAATCTTTTGTTTTTTCTTGAGTGCAATCAAACAAACTTTTGTGCAAATTCAATCATATAAATCTCAAATGTGCATGCCTTTACCGTCCTGTGTTTTTGGAATCTCTGAATCTAAGAGACTTATTCGAATTGACATAAAAGAATTGACTTTTTTTTTGCAAAGTAAAAGAATTGACTATTGTACTATAATGATTTGATTATTAGCTTGTTTTATTGTGATCAATAGGATATGAGCTACTATATCATGTTACATATGCTGAAATATAGTTATTGCAGATTGGTTACTTTTATTCAATACTAAATAATGAGTGGCCATGACTAAACGGGCTGTACCGGCATAATACTCCCTCCGTCCCAAAATAAGTGTCTCAAGTTTGCCCAAAAGTGAATGTATCTAGACATATTTCATGTATAGATACATCCACATTTGGGCAAATTTGAGACACTTATTTTTGGACGGAGGAAGTAATAAATTATCGTGATAACAGTTCATTCTTGCTAACAATCTGCTCTATTCAGGGGCAAAGTTGCTGAAGGTATTGATTTTGATCGACACTATGGCAGACTTGTGATCATGTTTGGTGTTCCATTCCAGTACACACTCAGCAAGTAAGGATCCAATGTGCTTTTGTACATTTAGATTTAATTTTGTGCACCCTCAGCCTGTCCTATAAGATACCATTACTTTTGTAGTGTGTGTGCCCGTCGTTCATCATATGCATACACAGAATTGTAATGCTATGTCAACAGAATGTCATCCCAATGTTCTGTCCTGTGATGGTTACTTTCTAAGAGCCTTTTTTAATACATGCACTATGTCTGTGAGCAGGATATTGCGTGCTAGGTTGGAGTACCTAAGAGAAACTTTTCAGATACAGGAGGGTGACTTCCTGACATTTGACGCATTGGTACTAATTTGACTTCGCTTATAAGGGAGAAGAGCCTACGGATTAATAACTTTTATATATCATAGAGATCTCCTAACAAAGTTTACTCACATTTTGAAATTCTGTTAATGTCAGAGGCAAGCTGCACAATGTGTTGGCCGTGTGATCCGCTCGAAAGCAGATTATGGAATGATGATATTTGCTGACAAGAGGTACTTGATACTGCCTTGACTTGAGAGTCAGAATGTTATAGCTTAGAGGATCATCAAGAAAGCTGGGTATATAGTTGGCTGGGATGTGGTTGACAACTGTAGTATGCTTGAGAAGGAAACTCAAACCATGTGCACTTTTTTAGATTGGCCAAGCAATTTTCGAGCTGCGTATTGCTAAAATAACATGTTCAAAGTTTCTTGCATTAAACATGTGATGCGCTGGTGGTCAACTAGCAAGAAGCTGCTTAGTTTAATCGGATTTAATGAAGTGCCCTTTGGAGTTATATATGCTGCATAAAATTGGGCTATGCAACTAAGAAATGTGCTTAGTTTAATCTGATTTAATGAAATGCTCTTTGGAGTTATATATGCTGCATATAATTGAGTTTTGCAACTAAGAACTGTACTTATAGTCAATGTAGTGTGGCAAATAGAACTGGTTTTAATCATTGCCTTATTGGGTACTTAGGTGCTCTGGGCTTGGCTACACCGTAATATCAAACATTATAGTTCTGTCAAGCACAATAGGACTTGTTCTGCCTATTTCCCTGCCTTACTGGTCACCTTGCTCCTGCTTGCTAAATGCTTAGTGCCATCCATTTGTGACTCACAGGTACAGTCGGCACGACAAACGGTCTAAGCTCCGGGGTGGATACTGTCGCACCTGCACGACGCGCACCTAAATCTGAGCACCGACATGGCCCTGCATACAGCCCGTGAGGTATGTTCCCTTGCACACTTACACCATTGTTTGTTTGAAAAAGATAAGCAAACAAACTTGCTGTTGTTTTGTAACAGTTCCTGCGGAGGATGGCGCAGCCGTATGACAAGGCAGGGAGCGGCGGGCAGAAGACGCTCCTGACGGAGGAGGACCTGCAGGAGATGGGGCGGGACGCCATGGAGATGTGATAGAACCGACTGGGGAGTTCTCCGTAGTCTGTCGGTAGTAGCATCACAGTTTTTTTTTGTAGCTTGAAGTCGGGTTGCTGATATGTACAAAATCCTGTTGCTACTCGTATGATGATCACATTGGTTCAAAGCATAAATTCAGTTCTTTGCAGCAGTTTACACGGATTTGCTGGTATCCGAGAAAACACTGGTATTAAACACTTTTTTAAGAGCGTAAAGAAAATATATGCCTCCTATCTTTCTCCTCTTCGGCCAGCGGCGCGTCTCCATAACCTTCCCTTTTCTTAATTTGTCAAGTCTGAGAGATTCACTTAATCGCCTTTTCATTTAGGTCTGCACGTGATCTCAGTCCTGGGAAGTGCCTTGTTGGCGCTTGGATAGAATTGTACAAATAAGTTTATGCACGACTGTATACACCACAGCTGGAATAGCTCAGTTGGCCAGAGCGTGTGGCTGTTAACCACAAGGTCGGAGGTTCAAGCCCTCCTTCTACCGCATTTTTTGTTTTTATTTTTTCTGTCGGCAAAAGTTTATTTTACATTTTTTAAGGAAAAAACTCATACGTGTGACAAGTAATTGACCACGTAAGGCCTGAGAAATATAATTTATGCATAAGGATATCTAAAATTTTGACCACATAACCTCCTCTTTGGCCACCGCCAGCATCCGGCAAGGGGAGAAAGAGGGAAGGAGGTGTGGTGGAGAGTGGAGACGGTGGCACGTAAGAAGATAAGGAAGAGAGCGTCACAGCCTCAAGGGAGGCAGAAAAATTGTGCTATGTACACTTTAGGTCTACATGGAGAGGAAGGTGTACAAGAATCAAGTTGTTTTTGTAAGAGTAAGTAGCACGAATCTCTAGGGTACCGATGGCCAAGATATGCCGGAGTTGCCAACGACCATGTAGAATCTCCTTATAAGCAAAATCTCAGTAGCTGAAATTTATGATAGTCCTTCATGCACGGAAAAAATCATGTATATTCATAACTTTTATATGTCAAATACATACCGATTCCACGTAAAAAAATCATGTATATTCATGACATTTTCTTGATCATCTGAACTTGTTTGCAAAAGAGGGAATGAGGTTCCAGCTTTCAGCTCTCACGATACTCTTCCCAAATGGAATAGAGAGCGGAGTGTACCCGTTGTCCCACCGGATCACTTCTCGCAAATTGTCGGTTCCAAGTCCAGTAACTACAGAAAGTTGGCTCAGTTTAAGGCTACAACTCCGTGACTGACACATTGGGATAAGAAACTGCGATCGAGGAATTGACGTGCAAGGTCATCGACAAGACACGGCAAAGACATTGCAGTGCATGCATGTGCTTGATGTAAACTCTATTGGCCTGGTTTCTGAAGAAACACTAATAAATTACATTGGCCGTGCTATGATGCATCTAGGAAATATTTCACAAGGATATATCAGTGAGTTCCACTCTAATCAGCTGTGCAAGCTGCACCGCTGTTTGGACTTTTTTTTTTGGAACTGAACAGCAGGGGTTCTGCTTTTGCATTATTGAGAGAAGAGAGAGACAAACGAATACATCAGATGCCACGGCATCAACCCACAGACAACACTCGGGAACGCAACAACACTTCAACACATCAACACCTAGACGAAACTCGGACAACTACAAAGACTCATCTTGTGTTAGCTGCAAGCATCATCAAGTCAAAATCTCCTCTAATCAGGCTGGCCACCGAAGCAGCATTTAGTGTCTCATGCTGAAAAATTCTTCGTCCCCGCTCCTTCCATACATGGCAGAAGATGTAGACGGACAGGACAACTTCTCTGTGCTTTTGCAAGTCCTTTAAACCTTGTCTGGCAAGTGACCACCACTGTCTGACATTGGTCGCATTGTCAAGGCATTGCACCATTCTTTGGTGAGAACCGGCGAACAAATGTCTCACATCCCTGGTAAAGGGACAGAACAGGGCAAGGTGCTCGGCCGTCTCCAGTTGCAAATTGCAGAGGCAGCAACGGTCATCATGAGGCCATCCCCTTGCTTGTAAACGATCAGCAGTCCAGTTTCGTTTCTGCATCATAAGCCAGATGAAGAACCTCACCTTACCTTCAGTTTTTAAACCCCATACTGCTTTAAATCCGGCTGCAAGATACGATTAACAAACTGAATGTCATAAGGCAGAGTAGCATCCATTGGAGGTTAGAGTCCATGTAATAGTATCTCTGTCATTCGCCCATTGTATATTTTGAATTTTCACCCATAACTTGACAAATTGATCAGGGCATCTCTGACAGACCAATTCTTATTAGTTGCAAGAGGTAAGAGCAAGGGAGCCAAATGAGCAGGGGCCTGTCCGTCAAGCCAACAATCTGACCAACATCGTGCAGTGCTCTGTTTCGAGTATGTATCTGACAGTGCTCCATTCTTCCCTTCGATCAGTAGAACTCGGAAGGGATTTGGACTCACGACTGTGTTATGTGTGTAGCTTTCAAATGAGTCAAGATTGGCGAGGGAGTAAGGATGTGTTTTGTTTTTGGATGAGGTAGAATGTAATGGAACCATTCCATTCCTCCATAATGGAATGGTTCCATTCCAGTGTTTGGTTTTGGCACAAAACTGTAATGGAATGGTTCCACCTCGTTCCATCCCCGTGTTTGGTTTTGAGAACAGAATTGCTAGAATTAGCTTCCAGTCACCTATTGCATAGGAATGGTGAGGTTACCAGCTCGTGTGTTTCTTTGTACTGACATAATAAATCAAAATTTTGACAACACCTTCTTTTGTATTTGCAGCAATAAACAGACAGATATATATTCACAATCCAAAAGAGTATATCTGAACAACACAATATAGATTTCCAACCATAAGTCATCCAAATAGTCCAAATTCATTGCAAATAGTTCAAAGTCATTACGGTCCATTCAACCATGTATAGTTCATGGCATACAAAAGCATACTGCAGCTTCATTACAGTCCATATATCATAGTAGGTACCAAATAGAGCTACAAATAATTGAAGTTCATACCATCACTTCAATTGAGATTATATAGCACTCCAAAGACCTTCTCCATGTACCTACCCACCCAAACCAACCTGTTTTGCTTGCTAAGAGTCATAAATGCTTTTGCAATCTTTGGACTGTCAACAAGATGAGCATAATAATGAGCTATGTGCTCATCATCAAATCCGTTGAGTTCTTTCAAAGCATCAAACAAGCCATCGGGTATATCATCATCATCTCCACCGGACTTCACAAGAGCTTCAGCCATCATCTTGAACCCATCCTTCAGAGTGGTGACTAATGGATCATCTTCCAAGTGCACAAGCTTGGCCTTCTTCTTCGGTGGAGCTTTGGCAGCGGACTCGCCTACGTTTGGCGAGTCCGTCACCTCACTGTCATCTTCAATTTCAATAGACAAGGGGTCATTCCCAGACTTGGCAAACTTCCCGGTTGCTACACTGGACCCAAAGATTGTTTCCATTGCACGGTAGTGTTCAATTGGGGTATTCAGCAATGGTATATCTGATTTGTTGTTCTACAAAAAGATGTGAAAGTGAGTAGCATACAGTAGACATAGATTCATGTCAGTAAATAGCATAAGTACACAAAAACTTACGTTGCAATGCCCTGCATAGTGTTCATCGCTGAGGCTAATAGTGCATAATTATGAAGGATACAACAAGCTACAACAATGTCAACTTGTACCGGAAAGGGAAAGAACGGTTTAGCATCATCTAAAATCTTGAATCTCCTCTTGAGGGATCCAAAAGCTCGCTCTACCCCTATACGTAGAGACGAGTGCCTAAGGTTGAAAAGTTCTTCCGCGTTTTGGACGGGATTGTTGCCCCACTCGTTCAAATGGTATCTCACATTACGGAAAGGTGGGATGAAACCGGAGGTCAAAATCTACCGCTGCCATCACATTTTGGGTAGGAAAAGGCTTCCTACCACGAAAGGAAGCTTCCACATCTTTAACAACAGATGCTCGCACATGTGTACCATCGATAGCTCCAATACAATCCTATATAATGAAAAATTTGTCAATACTATGGGTCAATACAGTCCTACATAGCTAAGTAATAGTTTTCGCATATACCTTAAAATATGGGTCAAACCGATGGTTTCCTGCTATCTTGTCTGGGATCTCCGATGAAGGTGGCTTAATATACTCATTACGTAGCTCACCAATGGCATGAAGGACTTCCCTAAAATATATGCTAATTGTATAGAATGATCTATCAAAATTTGTTGCAACAACTCTATTCCGAAGATTATGCCCAATGGTATGCAAAAACATTGCCAATTTCTGCTCCACACACAAATGGACACTATTTTCTAGCACCTTGCGTTCTCTCAATATCTCACACAGCCTAAAGAAAGAAGCTCTGTTAAACCGTAACATGTTTGTACACGTCACATCTGATTGCCAAATTTTACTATTGAGATACTCAATTCTCATCCGATCTCTTTCATGCATTGGCCCATAGGATATACGTGGTCTTCTCTTCCTTTTTAATACCCGAACAGCTACAACAATCGCAGCCCAAACAACAAAAACAGCAGCTCCCCTAATCATCCTTTTCCTTTTATCCATGCTCTTGCCCATCTACAATGCACACAAACAATTTACAAACAATTTACATGGCTAACAAACAAGAGACATGCGATTTCATCCAGCAATCATATCTAAAATTCGAACAGCACCATAGATCGGCATATATTGCTAAGAAAATTTCATGGATTGCTAACAAACAATATACAGCACCATAGATCGGCATATATTGCTAACAAACAATTTCATGGATTGCTAGCAAGCATATATTGCTAACAAACAATATACAGCAGCAGAGGACCATAGCACAGCACCATAGATCGAACAGCCCCATAGATCGAAGAGCAGTGGCGCACCATAGTTCGAACAGCAGTGGCTTAGCATAGATCGAACAGCAGAGGACGGGATAGCAGTAGAGGACTGGATCGACTCGTATCCATACCTTCCACCGACGCCAGGTCCTGCTCGGTCGCCGCCGCAACCCCTTCAAGCCTGCTCCGGCCTTGCTCCGCCTCTGCCCCGCCTCTGCTCCGGCCGGGCCCCGCCGTCGCCTCCGCTACGTCCGCCCGAGAAATCCCGTCGCCGCACCGTCCGCTACCTCCGCCGTGCCGCCCCTCCTCGCAGTCCTTCTTGCTCGACGCCGCCGCCCCTTCAAGTTTCTTCTTGCTCCGGCCCGAACCCGTCTCCGCTTGCTCCGCCCCGACAAATCCGTCGCCGCTCCGCCCGCTCACTCCTCCGCCGATGGCCGCGTCCGTGAATCCGTGCGTGGGCGGCTGTGACGGCGCCGGCGCGGGCGAGATTGAAGGCGCCGCCGCCTGAGCCTGTGTTCGTGGGGGAAAGAAAGGAGATAGGGTTCGGGTGAGGAGTGGTGAGGTTTGCTTCTTTTTTTTTCATCGGGACCGGTTTGCGGTGAGGATTAGTCTCCATTCCACCTCGTCCGGCCAATTTGGTGGAACCTGGCTATTCCGCATCTGCTGAGCATATTCGCTTCGGTGGAACGAGTGGGTTCCGTTCTACTCGAAAACCAAACACTAGAATCGTTCTCAGGTGTGGAATGGTTCCATTATATTCTACCTCATCCAAAAACAAAACACATCCTAAGAGGTTGTCACACCTCCTGCTGACGTGTCGGTGGACAAGGAGTCACCATGCTGAGATGGTGAGCTACGATTGGCCCAGCAGAAGACACGGTCCCAGGGCCCACCTGTAAGTGGGAAAGTTGGGGTATACATACCCAGTCTTGTATCGAGTGTTGTATCGCGAAACTGAATTCTGAAACTACTTCCCTGTCTCTCGTCTGTTCCTCACCCCAGTTCGTCTCTTCTCACCCCCCAAATTCTATGAACTACTCTATATCTCTGATTGATTTGAAATAGAGTGAGTTGGGACATTACAGTCTGGTATCAGAGCCGATCTTGCTCTCGCTCGCGCTCACAAACTCGAGATTCGACCGGTAAAATCCCACCGTGAAAGGTGCGGTGTTGCTCCGGCGACGCTGCACAAAATCCTGATCGGGGTTCGGTTGAATTCAGAGGAGACGCGACGGCGCCAGCGCGGCCCGCCGTTCCTTCGGCGCAGACCAATTTTGTTCTGGAGAAGATGGAAGCAGTGCAGAAATCGCTGGAGGAGATGCTCTCCAAGTTCACCGCGATTTCCGCGGAGATCAAGGAGGTCGCGACGGAGGTTGGTGGTCTGAAGCATCAGATCGAGGATTTCGGCGAGGACCTCGACGGCGTCAAACGCCGCCTCGCCGAACACGACAAGGCCGCGACCACGCCTCTGCCTCGGGTGGAGATTCCGCAGGCGGACAAGGCAGCGGTGCTAGCGCGCTTCACCAACCAGCGCCCTCCGCTCCTCACTGCACCTAGAACGGGGCAGGAGTTTCAGACGCCGCCCTCGTCACCCACTGATCTGGTGGAGGATGAGCGTCAAGGGGATTTTATCGTGCGACCTCGACGACATGATTTTCCTCGCTTCTCAGGTTATAAACCATTGCTCTGGGTAGATCTTAGTCTGACCTATTTCGAGATGTACAAGGTTACTGAGCACCACTGGGTGAGCACTTCTACTCTGCACTTAGATGGACATGCTGCGTTATGGTTTCAGTCATTCAAACGCAGGAATCGATTAATTGCTTGGGATGTGTTTATGCAAGCAATTGTTGAGGAATTTGGTCTGGATGAATTTGATGGACAGATGACCAAGTTGCTGCAGCTTAAACAAACTGGCACCGTAGTAGAGTATCGCCTAGCCTTTGAGGAATGCATGTATCACTTGATTTCTTTAGATGATACTCTTAGCCAGTGTTGGTTTATTACTCAGTTTGTTTTTGGCCTCAAGGATGAGATTCGTTGTGCTGTGAGATTGCAAGGCCCAACTAGTATTACTCGAGCAGCATCCTTGGCTCGCATTCAAGAGGAAGAGAATGAGCAGTGTCGACCGAGGTCACGCTCCAGTGCGTCCAACAAACAAATTACTGCTGCACCAGTATCTACAAATACTTCTGTTGCTCGCATTGATTGGCACAAGAAAACACATACTGATGATTTTCAGAGAGAAAGGCAGCTAAGGGATTTCAGGCGTGCCAAAAACTTATGTTTCAAATGTGGTGACAAATATTCTAAAGAACATCAGTGTAAGAGGTCTGGACAGTTACCATAGAGGTTGGCGAATTTGGAGAGGTTATCTCTGATGATGCAGAACAAGCCTTGGAGTTACTCGATGAACCAGTGGCTACTGCTAACTGTTGTCAATTGTCTGTCAATGCCTTGGCTGGTACTGATGGTGGTGAAACAATTCGTTTGAGAGCTCTGGTGGGAAATCAAGTGATGTTGCTACTTATTGACTCAGGAAGTACACACACTTTTGTCACTCGGAATTTCGCTGAACGTGCAGGGTGTGTGATTTCGGCAGCACCTGCTTTACCTGTCAAAGTAGCAATGGGGAAATTCTCACCTCGCAAGAGAAAGTGCCGGGCCTTACATGGTGGACACAAGGACAGACTTTCACCACAGATATGCGTGTTCTGGAATTAGGTGCTTATGATGCTATTCTTGGTGTCAATTGGTTGAAACAATTTGGAAGAATGACAGTTGATTGGGATGCAAAATACTTGTCCTTCCAGTACCAAGGCAAGGAGATCACATTGCAAGGCATTGTGCAACCAACAACCAAAGCAGTTTCAGTCTTGTCAGCGGAGCAATTGCAGAAGTGGCTTTCAGGCAATGAAGTGTGGGCAATGGCCGTGGTGGATCCGGTGGCACAAACTGTTGACAGTGACAAAACAGTTGTATCTCCAGATTTACAAGGACTTCTGCAGCAATTCAATGATGTGTTGGAAGCACCTAATGATTTACCACCGCAACGTGCATTAGATCATGCCATACATTTGGAAAATGGGGCTCAACCCGTGAATTCCAGACCGTACCGATACTCTCCTCTTCAGAAGGATGAGATCGAACGACAAGTGCAGGAAATGTTGCAAGCTGATATTATCACTGAAAGTATGAGTCCATTTGCTTCTCCAGTGTTGTTGGTCAAGAAAAAGGATGGGACATGGCGTTTTTGCATCGATTTTCGTCGCTTAAATCTTGTCACGGTGAAGAACAAATTCCCTTTGCCAATTGTGGATGAATTACTTGATGAATTGGCTGGCACAAAATTCTTTTCTAAACTGGATTTAAGAGCTGGATATCACCAAATCCGAATGCGTCCTGAGGATGAAGAAAAGACAGCTTTTAAGACTCACCATGGTCATTTCCAGTTTAGAGTTATGCCTTTTGGTTTGACCAATGCTCCGGCCACTTTTCAGTGCATTATGAATTCCATCTTTGCTCCATTCTTGCGCAAGTTTGTCATTGTGTTCTTGGATGATATATTGGTTTATAGCAAATCTTGGAAGAGCATTTGGAACACTTGAAGTTGGTACTTGAAAAGCTGCGAGAGACTCAGTTCTACGCTAAGATGTCCAAGTGTAGCTTCGGACAGAGCAGTATTCAGTACCTGGGCCATATCATTTCTGATAAAGGTGTTGCTACAGACCCTGAGAAAACAGATGCTATGGCAAATTGGCCGACACCAACAAATGTTACCGAGTTGCGTGGTATTCTGGGAGTAACTGGGTATTACAGAAAGTTTGTGGAACACTATGGGCTTCTGACCAAACCCCTGACACAACTGTTAACTAAGAAGGGCTTTGTGTGGACTGAAGAAGCAAATGAGGCATTTCTGAAACTGAAGAAAGCCATGATTTCTACACCTGTGTTAGCTTTACCTGATTTTAGTGTGCCATTCACTGTTGAGACAGATGCTTGTGACACAGGTGTTGGTGCAGTCCTCATGCAGCAGGGGCATCCTATTGCTTATATGAGCAAAGCTCTAGGTACGATGAATCAAAAGCGCTGTGTGTATGACAAGGAGTTTCTGGCTGTCATCATGGCGGTGGACAAGTGGCGACAGTATTTGCAGCGCGGCAAATTTACTATAGTCACTGATCATAAGAGTCTCTGTAATCTCACTGACCAACAATTAAATTCTGACTTGCAAAAGAAAGCTATGGCCAAGTTGGGTGGATTACAATTTGAGATAAAGTACAGAAGGGGTGCTGAAAATGGTGCGGCTGATTCTTTATCTCGTGTGGGCCATTTACTGGATATGCAGGCAATATCTACATGCCAACCCGTCTGGTTGCAGGAGGTGTTGAACTCTTATGTTAATGATAATGCAATGTCCACACTGCTTCAGGAACTAGCAGTTCACTCTCCTAATGCAAAGGGTTTTTATTTGGAGAAAGGTGTCATTAAATACAAGGGAAGATTGGTTATTGGTGATAATCTTGCCCTGCAGACAAAACTGATAGCATCTCTGCATGACAGTGCGGTTGGAGGACACTCAGGCATGCAGGCTTCTTACCAGCGCATCAAACAGTTGTATTACTGGTCAGGTTTGAAATTGGCAGTGGAAAACTATGTGAAGCAGTGTGTAGTATGTCAACAAGCTAAACATACACATCAGAAACCGGCTGGTTTACTGCAACCATTGCCGCCCCCTGCTGCTCCTTGGCAGGAAATCACTATGGATTTCGTGGAAGGCCTTCCTCTGTCAGATGGTGCGAACAGTATCTTGGTGGTGGTCGACCGTTTAACCAAGTATGCTCACTTTTTGCCGTTGAGACATCCTTATACTGCAGCATCTGTCTCTAAGGTATTTGTGGATAACATTGTCAAATTGCATGGTGTTCCTTTGGCAATTGTCTCTGACCGTGATCGAGTCTTTACTAGTCATTTCTGGAAAGAGTTGATTAAATCTTTGGGAACCAAACTCAATTACAGCACAACTTATCATCCACAGACAGACGGTCAGAGTGAACGAGTTAATCAATGCTTGGAACAGTATCTGCGTTGTGCTGTGCAGGATAATCCCAGGTATTGGAAGAAATGGTTGGGTTTGGCGGAATTTTGGTACAATTCCAGTTATCACACTGCCTTGGGATGTTCTCCTTTCAAAGCTCTTTACAGAACTAAACCAAATTTTGGTGGCATGCCCAATTTAACGGTTGCGGATGAATCAGTAGCTGGTGATGTGGCTTTGGAATACCAAGCACAAACGGAATTGCTGCGAGCACAGCTGATTCGTGCTCAACAGCGTATGAAGACTTATGCTGATAAAAATCGAGTGGAGCGTCAATTCTCGGTTGGCGATCAAGTGTTGCTGAAACTCCAACCTTATGCACAACAGTCTGTGGTTAATCGCCCTTACCCTAAGCTCTCTTACAAATATTTCGGCCCTTACGCAGTCTTGGAACGCGTCGGTGAAGTGGCTTATCGACTGGCATTACCAGTGGAAGCTAAAGTCCATCCGGTGTTTCACGTATCCCAGTTGAAACCGTTCACTGCAAACTACTCTCCGGTGTTCACTGATCTTCCACCTGTTGCAGACTTTTCGGCAACCAAACCAGTACCAGTGGCTATTTTGCAGCGAAGGCTCGTGCGCAAAGGCAATGCTGCAGCTCCGCAAGTCTTGATCAAATGGGCTCATCTTCCAGATGACATGGCTACATGGGAGGATTATTATGTTCTCAAGACTAGGTATCCAGATGCTTCATTGTGGGAAGAAGATGTTCAAGCTCAAGGGGTGCGCTCTCAAGGAGGGGCAACTGTCACACCTCCTGCTGACGTGTCGGTGGACAAGGAGTCACCATGCTGAGCTGGTGAGCTACGATTGGCCCAGCAGAAGACACGGTCCCAGGGCCCACCTGTAAGTGGGAAAGTTGGGGTATACATACCCAGTCTTGTATCGAGTGTTGTATCGCGAAACTGAATTCTGAAACTACTTCCCTGTCTCTCGTCTGTTCCTCACCCCAGTTCGTCTCTTCTCACCCCCCAAATTCTATGAACTACTCTGTATCTCTGATTGATTTGAAATAGAGTGAGTTGGGACATCACAAAGGTGACGAGGGAGATGAGCGCTGCCGTCGGCATCTCCAGCAGCGGGTGCCCGCGCCCGCGCGCGCTTCAGCTCCCCATGTAGGCGTGCTGCTCCGGGTAGATCGCCGCATAGAGAAAGTGCGCCGTCAGGCCATCCAGATCGAACTTCATCGCCAGCGACGATGGGGGACGCTTGGGAGTCGCCGGTGCCGGTGCTGCCTGCCGCCGCGCAGATCGATTGGGCTGAGAGTTCCTGAAGCGATGACAACTGAGCTGCAACAGATACAACCTCAATAGCAGATCAAGAATGCAGTTTGGTAACAATCGCATTACAAGCAAATTACAACCTCATTAGAAGATCGTGAAGGAGGCGAGCAGAGTTCTCCGGCGGCGGTGGCGCGGCCGAAGGACTCGAAGAACTAGCGGAGCGGGGTGGATACAGCGGGTCGGACCAAGACGCGCTGAGGTGTCAACGGAGTCGCGGGCGGCGGAGGCGGAGGCCTGCAGGTGGACGCAGAGGTTCTTGCGGGAGGAGTGGCCGAGCGCGATAGGGGAGCGCCCGGCGGCGTGAGGGAGGTGGGAGAAGAGGAGGCGAGGCGGAGCTCGGGGTCGGTAGTCGCCGGCGCCGTCGCTTCCGCCGGGAGTAGTGAGAGGGAGGAGGAAGGTGGGCTTCCTGGGCCGGGATGTGGGCTGGGCCGCCGATAGCGCAGGACGAAACGCGCCCACTCTGCAGTGCAGTCGGCCGATGAATATTAGTCCCAGATCGGAGCCTTAAGTAGAAGTTCACCGGTTTATTAGGCGGGACAACGCAAAGCTATGGAAAAGTATAGTAGTCACCCGGGGGATCCGAGCTTCCTATCCTCCGGGTCCCCCACCAACCACGTGTCCCCTCTTTCTGTCCACAATTCCGCTTTTGCTATGGTAGCAAAAAAATATCCCGATTTTGCTACATGTAGCAAAAACTTTTCGGTCCAAAAAATAGTCCCCCAGAGCCCGTTTTTGCTACGGTAGCAAAAAAAAGTCTCATTTTTTGCCACATGTAGCAATATAACTTTATTTTTGCTATTATTGTTATCTGGTTTTGCTACAATAGATCAAAAAATTTGCTACTATATCTCCGGCGAGGTCTCCGGCGATGTCTCCGGCGAGAGTCTCCGGCGAATTTGATTTTGCTACAATAGATCAAAAAATTTGCTACTATTGTTATCTGGTTTTGCTACAATAGATCGAAAATTTTGCTACTATATCTCCGGCGAGGTCTCCGGCGATGTCTCCGGCGAGAGTCTCCGGCGATGTCTCCGGCGAAGTTGATTTTGCTACAATCGAACTTTTTTGATGCTACAATAGCATAAACTTTTTGCTACCACGTGTCCGGCGAGGTATCCGGTGAGGTCTCCGGCGAGGCTAGAATTTTCCTTTCATGTTCTGTGCACGAACCGTTTTTTACTACAATGCAGCAAAAGCGGGACGATTTGTAGCAAAAACGGGAGTTTTGTAGCAAAAACGGGATTAGAGGACACGTGTCGGGCTGGCGACCCGGGGATCGGACGGAAAGATCCCCCGGGGACGCCTAGTCCTGTCCCAAAGCTATCGCCAACACGGGGAGCACACGACTATCAGCTGTGAAAGATGCCAAAGTGAAGAGTGAGGAGCATAGTCGAAAATGCGCAAATGTACTCCCCGTGGTGGCATGCACTAGACATTAGTGCCTTGCTTTTTGTTTCAAATTTAACTACCTTTTTGCGTTGAAAATCCGGTGTGAGCTTCCCAATCGAGATGAATTGGTGGAACATATGAATCTACCTCGTGGGTGGTGCGCGTCTCTTTAGCTATGGGGCTTACACTACACAACGTCGAGCAACAAGTTCTACAACTCCGGCTGTGTTATGTCGATTGTATGATTTTTTGTTTTTTTCACTATAACAAATCATACATGTTATTTCTGTGTTTTGTTGCACATGTTGTTGCTCTCGCCTCATAATGCATATTTATGAAATATTCTTCTTTTCTAAAACTTTCTTTGTTCATGCTGACGTTCTCTAGTGTCTACATTTTGGACTTCCAATCCCATGAAGAGTGACCTTCATTTCTGCATGTAGCTATTCCTTCTCCACCTCTAGATCTTCTGCCAAATATATGTTATTGGTTCTTCGAATATGTCCTCATAACCAGATTTGAGTGATGGTCTCGCATGCTGAGGAGATAGGGCCTTGAGGTGTGACTGCTAGGTCCGGTTTGTTTCTGTAGCTAATGTTTTTTTCTTATTTCTTTGTTAAATATTTTTTTATGGAACACTCTATGCTTACTAATTTTTATGCTTGGAACAAACATTTAATTTGATGCTAGCTTTACGTGTGTGGACCTGAATTTCTTTTTCGAATTAGTTGTATCATTATAACTCTTCTAATTATGACCTGCAGTTATGCTTTGCCCCTTTACCATGAGAGATGCTTGCCCACTATAAAAAAAGTCTTGGTATAGTCTGATGGACGGGCCAGGCGCGGACTAGAGGAGAACACAATTGCGCTCCACGCGCGTCCGCGGCCGATGCAAACCTGGCCCAAATTTGGGCCACGAATGGGTTGCGGCGGACAGCAAAACGGACGCGCGGTCCATTTGCGTCGTCGCATTGGGCCTTGATTTTGACCCCAACAGACAAGGATGGACGCGCGCGACTCGATGCGTCGCCCCGTTGGAGTCATCCTAACACTTTGTTTTCTTGTCTGAGTTAATCGGTGTCTTGTGATATTACTAGCGATTCTAATGGTAAAAATTGGCATAACTCCTGCCCATTTATTCTAGAGAAAAATAATAATAACTGCTTGATGCTACAAAGAAAACTTTACTTATTGTAAATACGCCTATAACAAATTCAATCAATCACAACACGCTTCACTTACAAACATCATGAGGGTAAACCCTCAAAGTTCTCCTCCAGGCAACCTAAACCTGGTAACTTGTATGGCTGCGCTGTGCAAGCAGCGACCTACACTGCGACGACGAGAAACACGGTATACAGGGACAACACGTAAGTCATGTACTCCCTCCGTTCCTTTTTACTCTGCATATTAGATTTGTCTTAAATCAAACTCGCTAAATTTTGACCAATTTTATAGGAAAAAATATCAACATTTGTGGTATCAAACCAATATCATTCGATTCACCATGGAATATATTTTCATATTATATCATTTTGATATTATAAATGTTGGTATTTTGTTCTATAAAATTGGTCAAACTTTAGAGCGTTTGACTTAAGACAATCCTAATATGCATAGTAAAAAGGAAATGAGGGACAACACTACAGTTACAGTTACACACACGCTCCTCTTTTTCGGGTATTATCTGATAATACTATATACTCCCTCCGTTCACAAATGGATGTCACTGTGAACGGAGGGAGTATGTAGCTTTCCAATTAGGAGCTGAGGTCACATCGGCTGCACTGGACAGTGGACACTGATGAGTCACGATTAACTTAACTATCGGGCGATGTCTCGGAAAACTGGGGAATCCATGATGCACTGTTGGCTGGCTGACTGTCCCGATGTATAACGTATGTACCTTGCAACTGACGAATAAATATCTAGTGACTAGTGAGTGACTTTTATACGCCACAATATAACACACACATTGCATAACGACATATCAAATAATAAATTTATATGTGCAAAAATATTAGAATCCACACCATTTTGTATTCACTCGTCATTACTCGAAACAATGTCATTTCGGTACAAAATACAAGATACTTTGATAAATATTTACTCGTGGGTAATTTTGACCGTGAAAAAAGAGTAAATAATAATACCATAGATTCTGTTTATAGTTAATCTAGAGATTTCGAAAATATATTTAATCAATCATACATAATATACCGCCATTAAGAGCTTTGTACATCATACTCTTTAGAGATCTTTACCATAAATACGTATAAATTACATAGACACTAGTAGGAAATAGGCTATAGATGGAACCCATTTCTGTGGCGCACCTATATAGCCATGCGCCACAGAAGTTATTTAGTGGCGCATCGGCAGTGGTGCGCCACAGAATTCTACCACTTTCTGTGGCGCATCATTTGCCCATGCGCCACTGAATACGTCCTTTCTGTGGCGCATGCAGACACATGCGCCACAGAATTATGGTGGGCCCCACCACAAACGGTTTGGATTAGAAAACTCGGTGCCTTTTCTGTGGCGCATGGGACTGGATGCGTCACAGATATCAACTTTCTGTGGCGCATTGGTCCAGATGTGCCACAGAAATGTTGATATCTGTGTCGCATCCAGTCCCATGCGCCACAGAAAGCGCCATTTCCGTGGCGCATGTGGCCCCATGCGCCACAGAAATACTTTTCCAGATCTACAAAAGGTGGTAGCCCCTACCTACCATCCATTTTCTTCTTCTTCCTCCTCCACCCAGCTCGTCTTCGTCCTCCCTCTCATCCCATTTTGCCCATACTTTTCTCCATTTTTTGTAGTTAAACCTAATTTGTTTGATAGATAATTGGTGAGGGCTTGGGAGCCTCCATATATACTCTCCTCCTCTCCCAACACATCTCTTTTTCTGCACTATTTTCTCTCCAACACCACACTCTCTCTTATCGATTACGGTCACGTCTCGGTAACGAATCTACTAGGTGAGTATTGTTGGATGGACATGCATATGCATGTTTTGTGTGGCCAGCGGTGTGTATGGATGCTTGTTATAGGTGAAGCGCTTGTCGCGCGCGGGCGGTTTGCACGATGGCGAGACGATGTTTGTACATGAAACTTGTGTGGTGTGCATGAATATGTTGTTGCTTTTGTTGTTGCTTGCGCCGGCGTGGTGCATGAATGTTTGCCGAAATGTTGATTCATTTCCGTTTCGGCAAATTTTTGCACTACCCATATGTCCTACTTTTAGGAGAGGTCATGCCGAATTTTCCGGCGACCATGCATGTGCAGTGGCGGACCTAGAGCAGAGACGGCCGGGGTGCCATGCTAGAGAAATAGGTGCACAGATGGCCAAAAAACTTAATTTCAGGGATGCACATGTGGTGAAAATCTGGATTTATACAAAGAAAATAGTATTTTGGGGTGTCCTGTGCACCCCCCAAGCTCCACATGGATCCGCCAGTGTGCATGTGTGTGTCTGTGTGTGTGCATGTTGCGGTTCTAATTAACATACTTCGTCCATGAAGCCCCCGCAGATCTGTTCTTAATAGCTGATACGTCTCAAACGTATCTATAATTTCTGATGTTCCATGTTGATATTATACCAATTGTTACATGTTTTATATACACTTCATAGCATTTTTATGCATTTTCTGGACTAACCTATTAACAAGATGCCACAGTGCCAGTTCCTGTTTTCTGCTGTTTTTGTATTCCAGAAAAGCTAGTCTGGAAATATTCTCGGAATTGGACGAAACTTGGACAGAACCTCCTATTTTTCCAACACGAACACGGAGTCCAGAGGAGAGACGGAGGGGCCACGTGGCACCCACACCATGGGGCCACGCGGGCCCCCCTGCCGCGCCGTGGGGTGGTGTGGGGCCCTCGTGGCTCTGCAGCCGCCGCCCTTTCGCCTATTTATTCCTCCCGACGGAAAACCCTAAATACCCGAGCCATTATCCACGAAAAGTTCCAGAGACGCCGCCGCCGTCAACCCTAGCTCGGGAGGGTTCAGAAGCTCTTCCCGGCACCCTGCCGGAGAGGGGAATCATCACCGGAGGGCTCTACATCACCATGCCTGCCTCCGGAGTGATGCGTGAGTAGTTCATCCTTGGACTACGGGTCCATGCAGTAGCTAGATGGTTGTCTCTCCACTTTATGCTATCATGTTTAGATCTTGTGAGCTGCCTATCATGATCAAGATCATCTTATTGTAATGCTACATGTTGTGTTTGCTGGGATCCGATGAATATTGAATACTATGTCAAGTTGATTATCAATCTATCTTATATGTTATTTATGATCTTGCATGCTTTCCGTTACTAGTAGATGCTTTGGCCAAGTAGATGCTTGTAACTCCAAGAGTGAGTATTTATGCTAGATAGTGGGTTCATGCCTCCGGTAATCTGGGAGAGTGACAAATTCTAAGATTGTGGATGTGCTGTTGCCACTAGGGATAAAATAACCGATGCTTAGCTTAAGGGTGCGCCGTTAGGTCTAATGCATTTGTTTACATTACGCACATTACTTAATGCGATTATCCGTTGCTTGCAACTTAATACCAACGGGGAACTCGGTATGACAACCTGGCGGTGGATTATTAGTCATAGACGCTGTTGGATAACGGTCTATGTATTTTGTCGTAATGCCCACATGAATATCATAGTAATCATCATGTCATATATATGCATTGTCATGCGCTCAATATTTTGTCAATTGCCCAGCTGTAATTTGTTCACCCAGCATGTTAGTTATCTTTTATGGAGAGACACCACTAGTGAACTGTGGACCCCGGTCCATTCTTTTACACTGATAATACAACCAACTGCAAACATTGTTCCTTTTCATTCTCTGCAATTTACTACTGTTTTCCACACCATACGTTTAATCCTTTGTTTTCAGCAAGCCGGTGAGATTGACAACCTCACTGTTTCGTTGGGGCAAAGTAGTTTGATTGTGTTGTGTGCAGGTTCCACGTCGGTCGCCGGATTCCCTGGTGTTGCGCCGTGCCATATTCCGCCACCAACAACCTTCAGAAGTGATTTCTTGCTCCTACTGGTTCGATTAAACCTTGGTTTCATACTGAGGGAAACTGCTGCTACACTGCTTCATACCTTCCTCTTGGGGTCTCCCAACGAACGTGTGATCCACGCAATCAAGCATTTTTCTGGCGCCGTTGCCGGGGAGCAAGAGGATTTCTGCAAGGGGAGTTTCACGCTTCCAATCTCTTTACTTTGTTATTGTCTTGCTTAGTTTATTTTTATTTAGTCTTGTTTGCTTTATTTATCAAAAACACAAAAAAATTAGTTACTTTTATTTTCGAATTGTTATTTTTCAGTCTTGTTATCATGTCTAGCTCTGCTCCTTTTTCCGTAGTGCCACCTGTGGGAGAAATTATTACCTTTAGACAAAAAAGTGGGGAATCCTTTAGGAATGCCTGGGAGAGAATTTTGGAATTGCACAAGAAGGTGCAACATAAGATGGATTTGAGAGTTCTTATAAAAAATTTCTACTATGGTTTATTTTCTGTTTATCAACATGCTCTAGATACCATGGTAGGGGAAACCTTTTCTGAGTTTGATACAACGAAAGCTCATAATATTTTGAGTGGTTTGTCAATTTTCCCAATGGTGGACGAAACTGGGATATTCACTAAGCTAGATAAAATAGAAAAGTCAATTGATAATTTAACTCTGAGCCATAATCTTAAAGAACAACCTTTAGTTGAGCTAAAAAATGATTGGGAACCATTCATTGAGATTAATATTGGTAATGAAAAGTTTCGTGCCTACTGTGACCTTGGTTCAACAATGTCCATCATGCCTAAAATGGTTTATGATCTATTAAAATTTGATAATATGGTTGATTACCCTGTTTTTCATTTTCATGCTGATGGAACAATCACAAGAAGCATAGGGATTATTAATGATATTATGGTCACTGTTCAAAATAAGACCATCCCTGTGAATTTCATGATCCTTGCAAAATCTCCCAACCATATTGTTTTAGGGAGATCCTTTTTAAAGAGTAATGGGGGTTTTATCAATGCAAAGTATGGGTTTATGAAATTTAATGCTCCTATCAATCGGAGGTTCTTCTTCCCGATCAAAAAAGATGACCCCACCGAAAGGTTGGGAGATTTTAATGTCTTTGGAAACACTTGATTCTTACTTTCTGCGCCTAGCTGAAAGGCGTTAAAGAAAAGCGCTTATGGGAGACAACCCATTATTTTATTTCTGCAATTTTTTTTTTTTGAGTCAAGGAGTTGTTTACTTCTGTAACAATTCCTTTGTATCTTTATTTTATCGCATTGTTGTGCCAAGTATTGCCTCTAATAGGAAGATGATGCTAGATTTGGATTTCTGCGCAGGAACAGATTTCTGCTGTTCACCGTTTTAATTCTGTAAAATCACAGAAAAATTATTTAAATCTGCAAATTTTTGTGCGTGATCCTCAGATATGTACGCATCTTTCGTTAGTTTAAAGTTTTTCGATCTGAGCAACGTAAGTGCCTCGAAAAAATTCGTCTTTGCGGACTGTTCTGTTTAGACAGATTCTGTCTTTTATTTTTCGCATTCTCTCTTTTACTAGTGTTGAGTGGAATTCTTTTTTAGGGTGAAGAGCTTCACATAACATCAGTGGCAGTAGCTAATGTTAAAAGTAACGGTCATGTTTGTGTCCTTATAGAACATGTGAGTTTTTGATTGTGCACTAACCCTCTAATGAGAATTACTTGAGTTTGGTGTGGCGGAAGTTTTCAAGGGTCAAGAGAGAAGGATGATATAATGTGATCAAGAAGAGTGAAGAGCTTAAGCTTGGGGATGCTCCCATGGATCACCCCAGCATATTTCAAGAAGACTCAAGCGTCTAAGCTTGGGGATGCCCAAGGCATCCCCTTCTTCATCAGCAACTTATCAGGTCATCTCTAGTGAAACTATATTTTAATTCTTTCACATCATATGTGCTTTACTTGGAGCGTCTGTGTGCTTTTATTTTCAGTATTTTATTTTTCTTATGGTCAACTTGATTGGACCCCAGCATTCTTGATTGGGAGAGAGACACGCTCCGCTTTTTCATATGAATACTCCTATTCTTCACTTATACTTGTTGAGTATTCTTATCTAGCTATTGCTATGCTTTTAGCTCCTGTTTTGCATGCATCTCTTATTCAGAGCTGTTAGTTCTTTTAAAGAAAGTACTCTCTTGCTTCACTTATAATTGTTTGGAGAGTTTATGTTGAAATAAATTGATTGGTGTTTGGTTGGAACAGAAAATGTTGCATGTGGTAGATGGTATAATGGAAAAAGCTTACATATTCTTGTAGATCACTGTATTGGATAATTTGATACTTGTCAATTGTTTTGAGTTATCAAGTAGTTCATGTTTAAGCTTTTGTATCATGTAGTTAAAACCTATTAATGAAGAACTACCGTAAAGCTCGTTGAAATTTGGTTTGCATGATTGGTATCTCTAAGGTCTAGATATTTTCTAGTAAAAGGGTTTGGTTAACAAGGAAGACAGTGTAGAGTCTTATAATGCTTGCAATATGTTTTCATATAAGTCTTGCTGTGTCGGTTGATATCCTGTGTTTGCTTCAAATAACCTTGCTAGCCTAAACTCTGTACTGAGAGGGAATGCTTCTCGTGCATCCAAAACCTTGAGCCAAAATCCATGCCATCTGTGTCCACCATAACTACCTATATGTGGTATTTCCTTGCCATTCCAAGTAAATTTTTCATGTGCTACCTTTAAACTATTCAAACTTTATTACTCCTATTTTGTGTCAATGTTTACCAAGCTCATGAGGACGGGGTGGATGTCTTTATGTCAACTGTCAAACAGACTTTACCACCGGACTAGCGGCATATACATCCGCTTATCCATTAATTTTGCAAAAAGAGCTGGCAAATGGGGTGCCCAGTCCCAATTAATTACAACTTTAACCGCTTAATTCTCTTCACATTTTTGCCCTGATTTATCAGTCAAGCAATGACAAACAGTGAAATATCTGCATGTGTAAACAAAAGAGAAAGAGGGATGATCTGCCTTGCTGGTAGAAATAACGTCCTTCATGGGAGCCGCTCTTAAAAGTCTGGTTGGCAGGGGTCATATTGTACTTTCCATTTTCTGATTCGTTGACAATTAACAAACACCTCTCAAAACTTATTTTTACTCTCTATATGATTTCAAAAACTTAAAAAGCTCTAGCACATGATTTAATCCCTGCTTCCCTCTGCGAAGGGCCTTTCTTTTACTTTTATGTTGAGTCAGTTTTCCTACTTCTTTCTATCTTAGAAGCAAACACTAGTGTCAACTTTGGTGCAACAATTTTTATATGCTTGTATATTGCACTTATTATATTGCTTTGTGTTGACAAATATCCATGAGATATATATGTTGAAAGTTGAAAGCAATTGCTGAAGCTTAAATCTTCCTTTGTGTTGGTTAAATACCTTTTACTTAGAATCTATTGCTTTATGAGTTAACTCTTATGCAAAACTCTTTGATGCTTGTCTCGAAAGTACTATTCATGAAAAGTTTTTGCTTATATGATTCAGTTGTTTGCTCATTATCTACTTGCTAGCAAACTATAGACCATTGACCTGGATCACTTCATTCATAACATGTGCTTTACAATACTATTTGATCAAGATTATGATTGTAGCATGTCACCTCAGAAATTATTTTGTTTTTATCGTTTTACCTACTCGAGGACGAGTAGAACTAAGCTTGGGGATGCTTGATACGTCTCAAACGTATCTATAATTTCTGATGTTCCATGTTGATATTATACCAATTGTTACATGTTTTATATACACTTCATAGCATTTTTATGCATTTTCTGGGACTAACCTATTAACAAGATGCCACAGTGCCAGTTCCTGTTTTCTGCTGTTTTTGTATTCCAGAAAAGCTAGTCTGGAAATATTCTCGGAATTGGACGAAACTTGGACAGAACCTCCTATTTTTCCAACACGAACACGGAGTCCAGAGGAGAGACGGAGGGGGCCACGTGGCACCCACACCATGGGGCCGCGGGCCCCCCTGCCGCGCCGTGGGGTGGTGTGGGGCCCTCGTGGCTCTGCAGCCGCCGCCCTTTCGCCTATTTATTCCTCCCGACGCGAAAACCCTAAATACCCGAGCCATTATCCACGAAAAGTTCCAGAGACGCCGCCGCCGTCAACCCTAGCTCGGGAGGGTTCAGAAGCTCTTCCCGGCACCCTGCCGGAGAGGGGAATCATCACCGGAGGGCTCTACATCACCATGCCTGCCTCCGGAGTGATGCGTGAGTAGTTCATCCTTGGACTACGGGTCCATGGCAGTAGCTAGATGGTTGTCTCTCCACTTTATGCTATCATGTTTAGATCTTGTGAGCTGCCTATCATGATCAAGATCATCTTATTGTAATGCTACATGTTGTGTTTGCTGGGATCCGATGAATATTGAATACTATGTCAAGTTGATTATCAATCTATCTTATATGTTATTTATGATCTTGCATGCTTTCCGTTACTAGTAGATGCTTTGGCCAAGTAGATGCTTGTAACTCCAAGAGTGAGTATTTATGCTAGATAGTGGGTTCATGCCTCCGGTAATCTGGGAGAGTGACAATAACTTCTAAGATTGTGGATGTGCTGTTGCCACTAGGGATAAAATAACCGATGCTTAGCTTAAGGGTGCGCCGTTAGGTCTAATGCATTTGTTTACATTACGCACATTACTTAATGCATTATCCGTTGCTTGCAACTTAATACCAACGGGGAACTCGGTATGACAACCTGGCGGTGGATTATTAGTCATAGACGCTGTTGGATAACGGTCTATGTATTTTGTCGTAATGCCCACATGAATATCATAGTAATCATCATGTCATATATATGCATTGTCATGCGCTCAATATTTTGTCAATTGCCCAGCTGTAATTTGTTCACCCAGCATGTTAGTTATCTTTTATGGAGAGACACCACTAGTGAACTGTGGACCCCGGTCCATTCTTTTACACTGATAATACAACCAACTGCAAACATTGTTCCTTTTCATTCTCTGCAATTTACTACTGTTTTCCACACCATACGTTTAATCCTTTGTTTTCAGCAAGCCGGTGAGATTGACAACCTCACTGTTTCGTTGGGGCAAAGTAGTTTGATTGTGTTGTGTGCAGGTTCCACGTCGGTCGCCGGATTCCCTGGTGTTGCGCCGTGCATATTCCGCCACCAACAACCTTCAGAAGTGATTTCTTGCTCCTACTGGTTCGATTAAACCTTGGTTTCATACTGAGGGAAAACTGCTGCTACATTGCATCATATCTTCCTCTTGGGGTCTCCCAACGAACGTGTGATCCACGCAATCAATAGCGTACGAGGACGTCTTCAATCTGTTTCACTCTAAACGGCTGGACTATAACTTGGTCCGCCTATACGCGCTCAATATGGCGATGAAGATCAGGAGAGATAATACCCCGTACGTCGCGGTAGTGGATCCCTACTACATGCGTGACAGCCAGCTGGTGGAAGGATCAAGGACACGGACCATGGCCACGGAGTACCTCCAGAGGTTCATGCTGAACAACAAGAGGAAGAACATCCTTCTTGTCCCTTTCTTTCCCGAGTAAGTACACATCCGCTCGCCACCGTCGTATCTTATGCTTTCTTATAGATTTCTTCCGTTGTTGATCCTTTCCAACATTCCGTTTCAATTGTGTTGACCAGGGACAAGTACTGCACACTCATCGTCCTAAGCCCGAGGTGGTCCATTGCCACCTATTTCGACTCGGGGAGTTTGAGCAGGAAGAAAGACTACACCAGAATAAAGGGTGTTCTCGATGAGGGTCTCGAGGGCTACGCCCAAAAGGGAGGCCACTTCAGAAAAAAAAAAGGGGAATGTCTCACGAATGACAACAAACACCGCTTCAGGCATGGGACCGAGTTCCATTGCATCAAGCAGAAGCCTGTCAGCATGAAGGAGGCCTTCTACGTCCTCCATCACGTTAAAGGGTTTGTCCGGGATGCAGAGAAAACAAGGATGCCATCTAGTCTCCGAGAATGGACCAAATCTGCGGGCGAAATCACCGATTCTGAGCTTAGAGAAGACTTCCATCGCATCCAGATGCAGTTATCGCAAATCATCATCGAAGATGTCAACACAAGAGGGGGGTCCTTCCACCGCGCCATAGGTAGGATGTATTATAAAAGAAAGCCTCGCCTCACTTGCAAGAAGTGCTTCTTTATTTTCTTTATTATAGACTTATCCACTTAGATGAATAAATCATACTCTATTTATATTATTAACCAATATATATCCCAATCCATCTCCAGGGTTGTCTAAGAGGGAGATCGAAGAACGCCTAGCTATACAGAATGACACCAGGACGTGGACGACGAAGGATATGTATAAACCGTTCCCGACGCCGATGAAGAAGAAGGCTCCATGATCGTGCTCCCGCTCTTGCTCACCATCATCGCCGTTGTACTCTATTTGATCCTAGTTTAGGCGGTGACCACTTCATTTGTAACGTGTATTCAATGATGAACTTTTGTACCAAGACTTGTGTAAAAATTCGGCACTTTTCACTATATGTATGTATCTTGGGCTCTCAGTAATGTGATGACATAGTAATGTGTCTGTTTTCATATACCGTGTCAAATATATTATTGTTTCTATTATATCTGTATAAATCCTGTAATATACCTGTATTTGTACAGCGGGCAGCAAAAAATTACAAATACCTATAGAAGTATTCTGTGGCGCATTTTTTTATTCTGTGGCGCACCTATTTCTGTGGCGCACTCCTGGGGGATGCGCCACTAAATTATTTCTGTGGCGCATGGTGGCGGGCGCGCCACAGAATCTTTGTCTTTCTGTGGCGCACACCTGGATGCGCCACAAAATTATAATTTAGTGGCGAGCTTTCTGTGGCGCACCCACCATGCGCCACAGAAAGCTCAAATTGGTGCGCCACTAAATGCCTGTTTCCTAGTAGTGAGATTATGCATTGTGCAAAAATTATTCAGGAAGTTGTTACAAACTACACATTAATACCTTTCAATTATATTAAGCAATAACAAAAACACCAACTAATATTTAGTAACATTATTGGATATGTGGTTAAACTATGCCAAGAAATAGAAAACTTACTCGTTAAGATAATAACATGATAAACATAATATGTAGAGAAGTATAAAAGTTTGGTACAACTTCTACTTATATTGATTTGCCTAGGCCAGAATTTTCCTTGGACCACCTTGCTCGTGCTACCCGTCCGTTCTGCACGGGGATTATTAGTCCCACATCGGAACATTAACTAAAATTACACCGGTTTATTAGGCGGAAGCAGCCGAGGGGTATCGCCAACACGAGGTCATACACGGCTATCGGCTGCTTAAGATGCCAAAGAGCACACAAAAAAGAGGCAGAGCCCGGCCGTTTGAACATAGTTCCATGGCCTAAATAAAAAAAACAGTGAAAATATCTTCTCCGAGAGTGAGATGCATAGTCAAAATAAAAATATGTGCAATTGTATTCCTCGTGTTGGCATGCGCTAGACATTAGCGCCTTGCTTTTTGTTTCAAATCTTAATTTTGCGTCAGAAATCCATGGTAGTTCCTAACTTTTTGCGTCGAAAACCCATCGTAAGCTTCCCTTCGAGACGAATTGGTGGAACACCTGGTCTTTTATCGAGTTTCCTTGTTATTCTTGAGGTTTTCGTTTCAAATCTTTTTTTTTTTTGCGTTGGAAATTCATGGTGAGCTTCCCAGTCCAGACGAATTTGTGGAACATCTCTTTGCAGATGAAGCGGAGAAGCTTATCGATCTCCTTGTTGAGATCATATTTTTTGTTCTTCAAAACATATTATAATTTGCAAAATTTCTATTGGTTACTTTTTTCATGCTAAGTAGAACGGATAAAATTACTCGACGTTGCGTTCCCAACTGGAGTACATCTCAAAGTCAGGTTGTCCCAGGACGCGGCGAGACGGCGGCATGCGGTGTGGACGGGGTCGCGGGCGGCGGAGGCGGAGGCCTGCGGGTGGACGCGAGGAGAGGCCGAGCGCGCGGCGGCGGGCGGGAGGTGGGAGAAGAGGAGGCGGAGCTCCTGGGCCGCAAAACGTCGCAAGCCGGGATGGGCTGGGCCGCCAATACCCGCCCGCTCTGCATTCGGCCGATTATTAGTCCCACCTCGGAAACTTAAGAAGAGCTCGACCAGTTTATTAGGCGGGACGAACCAAGGCTATCGCCAACACGAGCTGATGCACGGCTATCAGCTGCGTAAGATGCCAAAGTGCACACAAAAAAAGAGGCAGAGCCCAGCCGTGCGAACGATAATTCCACGGCCAGAAAAAATGAGCAGTGAAAAGATCTTGTCCGAGAGTGACATGCATAGTCGTAATAAAAATGCGCAAATTGTATCACTCGTGTTGGCATGCACCAGACATTGGTGCCTGGCTTTTTTCTCAATTTACTTTTCCTTTTTAATAAGTTCTGACATATATGCATAGTCTCGAATAAATATATATGCACAATTGTATCACTAGATACTACCGCTGGCCTTTTATTTGAAATTACTTTTCTTTTTTGAATAACATTGATAAAATAACTCGATTCGGGCCTGAGGTCTGCATATTTGCATGGCTATGTTCTAAACTCCCTCCTAGAATCTGTACTCAACGGAGCTCATGGAAATTCTTGACGTGCTTCCAAGTGAAGTCGAATTGGTACAACATATGGGGTCAAGGAGCTTAACATCGACGTTGAGGGAGGATAGCTCTCGACGAGGACACGGTGCATGGGTTTTGCCGCTAAGGTGGTGTCTTCTTGGGCTTAAAACATCTCCAATGGGTGATGTAAAGTAGAACGTTAAAAGCGGTTTCATGTAAAATATACATTATCAAAAACTTGATTTTTCGGGCATCGAGAACGACCATCTCTAACAGCTTCCCTAAAATAGGGCACCATATAGGGCAGGAGTGCTCCAACAGCTGCCCTACTACCTCAAGTGATGTATATTTTTCTTCTACAAAAATCGGCGCCGCTGCGGAAATCAATCGACCGGACCGGCAGTGGCTTAGTCAGGGCTCTGGTGGACGTCGAGAAGGCTGGGGGTGACGGCTTGGTCGAGAATGAAGGTCCGGAAAGGAGCAACGAGGTCGGCGGCTTCCCAAATCGATGGAGCCGTCCATGGCCAAATTGAAGCGACGGGCCCTCTGGCGGGCGTCGTGATGGCTGAGGGCGGCGATGGGGTGGTAGCGATTCTCGAGGAAGGAGGAGGGGCAGGGGGATGGCGTGGATGGCCGATATCGAGACAGCGGAGAGGCGGCGGTGCCGGCGGAAAACTGGTCGAGCAGGGGGAACCGACGACAGTCGGTAGTGCACGGGGTGGCGACGGGATCACGGCAGGGCCCGGAGAGGTCTGGATACCTGCTGTGCCGGGTGGGAAGGTTCCGCGTGGCAGTTGGACGCCCGAGCGTTGCTTCATGCGTTTTAGGGCATGATCCTTGGTGATGTATATTTACATCACTTGTGTATTTACATCACGAAAGACAATTTTTACATCGTGATGTTAAAATATTCTGGTCAAAATATACATCATGGACAGGCGTTCGATACTACCTTTTGCCCCAGGTGATGTAAAAAACGGTTAAAAGATATTCTACTTGGAGATGGTCTTAAGTGTGAGCCGCTCCTCTAGGTCAGAGATGGCTTGTGATTGTGAGCGACCTAGAACGGATCAAGCGCCACCAACTCACATCTCACATCAAGTATAAATATCATGGAATATAGAAGCCCAAATCTAGAACAGAGTGTGGCATAAAGCCAAGGTAATACTGCATTTAACACTTGGTTTTCTTGTCTGGGCTAATCAGTATCTTGTGATATTACTAGCGATTCTCATGGTAAAAATTGGCATAACTCCTGCCCATTTAATCTAGAGGAATTAAGTAATAACAGCTTGATGCTACTAAGAAAACTTATTGTAAATATACCTATAACAAATTCAATCAATCACAACACGCTTCACTTACAAACATCACGAGGGTAGTCCTCAAGCCCTCCTCTGGGCAATCTAAACCTGGTAACTTGTATGGCTGCGCTATGCAAGTAGCGACCTACACTGCAACGACGACAAACACTGTATACAGGGACGACACATTACAAGCCTTCTTGCTCTGGATGAACAATGATCTACAGTTACAGGTAAGCCATGTACAAACTACAGTTACAGTTACACACACGCTCCTCCTTTTCGGGTATTGTCTAACAATGTTCTACTCTTCTCTTCGAATAATGGAACTCAGAAGGGATTTGGACTCGGAACTGTTATGTATGTAGCTTTCCAATGAGGAGCTGAGGTCACATCGACTGCACTGGACACTGATGAGTCACGATAACTTAACTACCTGGCAATGTCTCGGAAAACTGGGGAGTCCATGATGCACTGTTGGTTGGCTGGCTGTCCCGATGTATAAGGTATGTACCTTGCAACTGGCAAATAAATATCTAGCGACGAACATACAGTGGTCAACAAGAGGTATCATATGTATGCAAGAGAGTTCCTGTCACCGGCAGAATGTGGTCGTCCTCTAGTTGGTGTGGGTGGCCGTTGTATGTTAAGTTCCTGCAGATGGACACATTGGTAGCACCTTTGTGAGTTCAACTTATCGCTAATCCCGCAAGGCAGGAACATGATTTATGGACTTTCAAAGTAGGGATGGATGATTGTGAAACATAATCACTCAAACGCCACCATCAACTGATAGCATACTGCTGTTGATAAGAAACTTTTGCGCAAGATCAAGTGATCCATGCTTTGGCTCAATAAAGAGATTAACAGAGTTAAAAAAAAATCCATTCTGACCTGCATCCACGTGGCGTCCATGGCACGTTCAGGGGATGACTCGGGAGAATTAACGGGTGGCGGAAGTGGATGAATTAACTTTGGGACAATAACTAGTCCCCTTCCCACCACAAGTATGGCGCCGGCATTGTTTGCAGTGCCTGGTGCATGTATCGTTTTAGCAAACATTATGTTGCATATGTGATGAAATGAGTGAGAGGATGCATACCACAATAGTTAGTGGCTGAAAATAAAGTGATCAATTGTCCACTGGCGAAACGCTCAAATCCATCCATAACACACTCATGAGCTCTTATGATCAATTGCAATTTGTTTCGTTTACAGAATTCTGTCACTCGATCAGGCTGCAAGTTGAGAGCAAATAAGTTCAATAAACGGTGTCAGTAATACGCATAAGATAAGTCTGGTAGCTGAAAATGAAAAAATAATAATAAGAGAAAATGGCAAGGTTCAATTAAGCGCAAGGCGCTAATTGAGCGTTTTGCCTCCGCTTTTCTCTTTTCTGAAGGATTAAATCGCTAAGCGCAATTAAGCGCAGTAGAGCACTAGGCCTAGGCGTTTTGCTCCGCTCAGCGCCTAAGCAAGCTTAAGCATGCGCTTAAGCGCACTTTTTATAACCTTGGAAAATGGTCAATATTGTTTCAGAAATGGTTGACACTGGATAAACCAAAAGGCTAATATGAAGCATCCTAAAGCGACCGACTCATCATAAAATCATACCCCAAATGTCACTAAGCCAGGTCCTCGTGCATTTGGTCTCAAGCCCTCTACACTATCGTTCTCTGTAGGATCAGACCTGCATTTATCAAGTAGAAAGTATGCATTAATCATGACATGTACTGGTCTAAAAGGGATAGTGAAAAGATATATCATGGCCACCAAGTACCATAAAAGGTCCATGAGGATAATAGATCCGACATCCATTGTGATGGGCCTCTCAATTTTCTCGATTTGCTCCACGGTACTTATTGATCTCCCGATGCCACCATGCATGCAAATTATTTTCTTCTCTATCATGGCAGCCAGTGGGAGATAATTAAACAGTTGGTTGAATCTAGTCCAAGCCCATATACCATCACTTTCACCCTACATAAAAGAGTTAAGTCAACCAATGTGTCAAATATTTCAGTTCTCGCAAATATAAGAAGGACTATCATAACTACCATTCTCTCGATGCATTCAAGCCGGAAGCCGAAAAGAGCATTGATGTCAGCAGCCTCGTGATTTCCTCTAATCAAGTGGACATGTTCAGGGTACTCGATCTGCAAAAATTGTTTCCGTTGCTCAGAACTAGCGTTTATACAACACTGTGTCTAAAAGCACCAAACACATTTCAGGTACGAAAATCACTACTTACTTTAAGAGCAAGAAGTAAGGTTATTGTTTCCAAGCTGTGCTGACCTCGGTCGACATAGTCCCCCAAGAAGAGATAATCAATATACCTGGAAATATGAAAGCAAGCACATTACATAGAGAAAAAGGGACATAGTTTTGAATTTATGGTGGAACATGAAGATAAAGTGTACAGAGAAAAATATTGTTTCAAAACTTCGACTCTGGTTTCAGCTGTAAAAAAGGAATGTGCAAGGTTCAGGAGCAACTTACGTTATGTCACCAGCAGTCGATGGATAACCATATTCATCAAAGAGGCGCATTAAGTCCCCAAACTGTCCATGAAGATCACCAAATACTTTAACTGGTGCTTTTAGTTGTAAAACTGTTGGTTCCTGCATAAAAATCTACTCAGCAGCATAGCATAGCTCGCCAACTTCATATGAGTCCAGAAAAAATGCCCTATCGGTTGGAGCATTCCAATTCCTTGGCCTAAGTAAGAGAGAAATGATCTGCAACAAAAAAGAGTTAAAAAATAGCTCCTCCACAATTCGGAGGAATTAAATATGGGACCTTACCTTCTTATGCAAACCTTGTGGAGACCTTTGTCTATTTAATGCTTTCTTTGATGAATATGATTGATCGTTGTTTGCAGGATGCATTCTTCTGCTTTCATTTTCAAACTGATCAAGTGAAAGTTGTCGGACCAAACATCCTAAATCTCCTACTGCTTCTTTAGCAACTACAACCTTCAAGGTGGAAGATCAACAATTCACAATCATTAAACTACAGTAAATTCATCTGAAATTTGCAAAACAAGCAGCCTAAATGAAGTAAAATAGCTACATCCACAAAAAAGAATCTCAAATGAACCTTAAGGTAAAACAGTGACTCACTCAAGATATTTATACAGCTAAAGTTGAGGGGAAAAGTCCCACAAAATATTGGAGTGTACAAAATTAGCAGAGGGTGCAGAACCTTAGTGGATTATAGAGCACATATTACCATCATACATGGTTAAATTAATTTCTCTCGAGGTAAATAGCTACTCTAAGTGTAACAAATTTAACAATGTAAGACATGTTCTTAGCAAATTCTGCATGTAGAATCATAAACTTTACAGCAATTTGAGAATTGTGTTTGGATTCTTCAAAAGTGAAATGGTAAAGAAAGGATTCCTTTTTACCCCAACTACTTCTGTATGGATGCTGTTGTTCATATTCAGTTAAAAGGAAAACACATGGGAAGAAAATTATCGAAATACATACTGCTCTAGAGTGCAACTTCACATCAGGTTGCATGGGGCCTCCATCATCTAAATCATCATTCATCGGTGAAGTTTCACTCAGTGGGGACTCAGATCCTATTCCCTCTGAAAGACTGTCTTCTGAAGATGCGACGGATGCTTCCTTTGCAGCTCGCCATACAGCACTAACAGCTTCAGCTTCGGCAGCTGAGGCCTCTGTCAACATGTCAATTGACTTTTTGTCCGTGCTGAAATTCAATGCGACAATATTTAGCTTTCACAAAACACTAGTGTTATACAGATTCGAAAGAAGATGAGTAAGAAACCTGAAACCAGGGGATGTCTCATGACTGTTATTTGTATATTGCTGGAAGGACGGTGAGTCAGAATTAAAATTAGGGTTTCTATTTTGATTCTCTGACCTTGGGACCCTATCAGTTTCTGATTGGAAGGGTGCATTCTCAGCAATAAGGAAGTCGTCAAGGAGGATGTCTGTTAAACAAAACATGTATCAGATTTCAGCTGCACAAATTTGTTTATCTCTCTCATCATGTACAAGATAGACTCGAAGCGATTCAATGCCCACCCTGAAAGGTAACAATACTTGTTAATAGAAGTAAGGACGAAGAAATTTACTCTTCTGCTCAACCACTCGACTTCTCATGAACTTGCTATCATAGACGATCATATTGTTTTTTTATACTGCAATTGGTACAATAATGCTGCAGTTGTCTAGGTAAACCGTTGCCACTACTATAATTACCTGACATTACGAATATGATCATCTGACTGCGTGTGGACAGACTGTCTACAGTAAACATATAATGCTAAATCCACTCCATTGAGAAACAAACATTAAAGTGATAAAGCCATCTAGTGACAGAAAAACGAAAATACAGCTCTCACGCCAATGATCATCATGTGTTTCCTCAAAAGGAAAACGACAACGATCACGCTGTCACTGGAAATAGTTTCATTGTTTTTAAGATGAACCAATGCAAAAGTGGCAAGAAGCAGCGAATGATATCCGTTATTAGTTACCTCCCCTCAGACCACCATAAATGTATATCTGAGAACCAACAGAAGCAGCTGCATGACGACAACGACGAAGTAAATCTGAAGAAGCATCATGCCCGTTGGTAGTCTTTAAAGTGCGAGAAGTCACGATGCCATTTCTATCCAACCAAACTCCAGCAGCAGTGTCCAGAACTTCAGAAAATGTTCACCCAGTGAGACTAGGAGAGTAAACAGATGTTTATGTATGTAATGAAAGCAAACAGAATATGCACTAACCTGCGATTGCCCCCTCCCCTTCAATAGCTCTCCCTCCTCTAAGGACACCTCCAGTAACATGTAATCGAGCACCAACAAAGACCTAAGAACTTAGAACAATCAGGAGAAGCAAGGCGAACTAATTTTGAACATTAGTGCACAAATCAAAGCAATATGGTAACATTTCCAAGAAACAAGCAATTCTTGAGATCGATGGATTATATCAAGGCAGTATTTATACACATCGCCTGAACAATGATTCCTCATGAACATAACAATACATTCAGCTCTCACACTTCTAACTTACAGCTGCATGCTGATATCTTGGAGATGGAGATATCCCTGGAGCCAGAGTCCACTCCCACTGACCATTTGTATGCATAAGTAGTCCATAAGCATCAGAGAGGGGCTGTAAATGCATTTCAATTATCATCAAATCAACTCGATGTAATAAAAAATAACAACATAAATAAGAAATCTTAGAATCTCCAGTAAGCCAGCATCTCATGGTCACAAGTTCAAACAAAGCTAAACTAACAATGATGGAACAGCGCATATTACAACGGCATTTGCTGCAGAACATGCTATATGAGTAAAGTCATTTCACATAACAAACAGTGATCGATGTCATTTCGCAGTCAAACTTCTCTACCATGGTATTTCTCTACCTTTTTCGTATTTTACTTTTTTGTAGCATTACTAAACTAACTTTATCTTACAAATGAGTGAATCTATGTACAAAATAAGTCTAGATTCACTCATTTTAGTATGTATGTGGCCAAAATTGAAATGGTAGGTAGAGTGCCTTATAAAAGTGAACGGAGGGAGTAGATGAAGTTAGTGTTTGAAGACCACGTTGATATCCAAAACGTTGAGTTTGACTAGAGACAGTAGTATAAAATGATTTCACAGCTGCATAAGTTGTAAATATGTAGGGCCTTCCTAGGGATATAAATTTATAACTAACTAACGAAGGGCGATTTTTACAATTACGTGAAGGCATTAGATCAAGCTTTACATGTGATCCATCTTTTTTATATACATATGACGTATCACATTATATATGAGCTAAACATTGACATGCAACATAATTACAAACAAAATAGGGCCAAGGATGACTATCAACAGTAACAAGGGCAGAAAATTGTACCGTCCCAGAAGCATCCCTTCCACCACAAAGTAAAAGCATGCCATCAGAGCGTGCACTGGCAGTGCCATACCTACAATGATTTAAAAGTTAAAACCAACTGAAAGTAAGACAATTGCAGATTCAGAGGAGTGGTTGAATTTCAATGAAGTCAATGCCTAGGAAATTTTTAAGTGACAGTTTATTTGACATGTAAAACTTGTAGCATAGGTATTAAATTCTGCATGTGCCCTATTTATGTATTGCAACTTTAGTTGTTTATTAGAGGGAGGTAATTACAATTGTAATACGTGCAGAAAGCAGCGTTGTTATTTTAGCATCAAGGTAAACCCTGATAAGCCTGTAAGATTGAACACCAGAATTTATGCAAAACACAGGCTTACATATACAGTTTATATTTCTTCCTTTTCGGGAGCTCATCCATTCAGTTACAAAAGAAATATATTAGAGATTCAAATATTCCCAAAATGGAGTAATATGGGAGCCAGGACACTTCCAGTTACAAGATGTCCCCACAGCAGCCACGATTCCTAGGCTTGGAAACCAAGTCTTCCAGAGACTTCATTAGGATGATTATTTCCCAAAAGTACCACGGTACTTTTAACAGAAGGTCATCCCTTAGTTTGGTCAGAAATTATCACGATACTTTTAACAGAAGGTCATCCCTTAAATTGGTCAGTTATCGTATACAAGGAATTCAAGAGTTCCTTTAAACGACAGATGGCTTGTTAGGCGCTTCTTTATGGAAGGATATGTTAGCTTTTATATCAAGAAGAAATAAAATGTTCCGTGATCTCCTGTACCATTCTCTCTAGCTGGCAGACACGTGCACCTGGTCAATTTGCTAGGTTATCAACCTCATTACACCATCAACCTAAGATCCTTCTCAGGGCTCAGACCATAACAATAATAACCCCATGATAATGGCACAGTGAACTAACTAGGGACCAGATTAAATGTCGGGAGGCCCAGAGATATTTAGAATAAAAAAATAATAACATCTGCAACCAAGCCTTGGTAGAGAGCATGGGGTCAACTTACATTCTCGCGGAAGGTCTATCGCCATCAGGGTTAAGTTTCTGCCACTTGTATGGTTTCTGAGCTGTGTCTAAAGCCCAAGCATCTGATAAAACCCGCTTTCCTGTACCAAAAGATTAGTCATTTTGCAAGCCCAATGAGAATGCTGCTAGCAAAAATAAAACACCATCCCATGAAATAGTAAGAAAGCGAAATGCTGTAGTAATTATTGCAGATATTCAGCACAATAAATTTTGAAGCTAAGAACTAACCGTCGTTTCCAGAAACTGACACAAGGTAACGTTGTGCTACCAAATCCATGCAATGACCATATCGAGGACCAGGACCGGCCCCCTGAACAACGACCCTGCGTCAAGCGGCAGAAATGGAAACATCACATCCTCATTCAAAGATCCAACTCCAAAAAGCGCGCGCACCCACAAACAAACAAAAAAATATCGTCTTTGCGTTAGTTCACCTGTGCCATTTGAACTTGTCGTTTGTTAGATCAAGCACGTAGAGATCGTCCGTCGAATGCCCCGCAGGTCCGATCCCACCCTACACAAACATCACGCCACTCCCAACTGAACCAATCCAGCTGGCGCCAAAGTGAAATCCAAAGATCATGGGTTCCTTCATACCTGGAAAACAACCATGGTGCCGACGGCAGCCGCAGAATGCGCGGCCCTCGGCGACGGAGGGTCTCCAGCTGGATGCATCCTGCAAGCCACGTAGAGTTTAACCTAGCATTACCAGCCTGTTCTGCTTGGCTTGACTGACGAAAAATGCCGTACCGAGAAAGTAACCTATTATGAACTAAAGCATATGATTCCACGCAATGGCGTGTGAGCTGAGACATGAGATACTGCAGATTTCACTACACTCAACCCAACAAGACAAAAGTACAGCCCACAAAAAGCGGACACAATCTACACATTTGGCGTTCATACAAGTTCAAACATAAAATTCCACCGCAGCGTAGCGAAAATCTAGGTCAGGGAGCGGGCGGGCGGCGGCCTCACCTGGTCCACCGCTTCTTCTCGACGTCGTAGGAGTGCACGGTGTTGGTCACCCCGGCGAGCCCTGCGGTCGAGACCAAAAAAAAAACCACCATCAGAGAGCGCCCGAGTACGAACAGCTTAGGCGGAGGGGGAGGGGGGCAGAAACGGAACTGATGCCGGGTAGGCCGGAGGAGGCGCCGGCCTCGATGGCGGTGGCGCCGCCGAAGAGGATGAGGCGCGGTCCGTGGCCCTTGGTGGGCGCGATGACGGTGAGGGAGTGGCCGCAGCGGTACCCCGGCGAGTCGTCCCCGGCGCCCTCCCAGCCCTCCACCTCCCGGTACGCCGGCGCCGGCACCACCCACGCGCCCTTCCCCGCCGTCCCCATCCCCTAAAACCCTAGGCAGGTAGCTCCGCCCCTCTACCGCCGCCGCGCCGCCAGTGAGCTCCGCCGACTGAGCAGCTTGGGATCCGAGTGAGGGGAGAGAGAGGTCTGTCTACTGGGATTTGCAATGGGGAATGCGGTGGGGCCCAGGTGGAGGTGGGAGTCAATGGCGTCTCCGACTCTCCGTCGCTGGCTACAGCTCAGAGGTGGAGGACATAACGGACGGAAGGCTGTAAATGGCGGCCGCCGGGTGGTGGTGGGGCCCGTTGGATGGACTGGCTGGCTGACTTTATAACCAGCTGCCTTTTCGTATAGGAAGGTACACTTCACTTCACTCGCAGAGGGTTTCTTCTTCTTCTTCCGTAACGAACGTCTAGAAGAAAATGGTTTCTTGTTTTGGAGCTTGTGGAAGAAGAACAAATGAGATGTGAGGGCACCTCCAACGGCCCAGCGCATCCGGACAGCCAAAGCATTCAGTCCGCTTTGGGCGGACCGCGGACAGATTTTGGGCCTCTGTCCCTTTTGGGTGGAAGTGCCCCCAACGGCCGGCCGCATCTGTCCTGGGACAGCACATTTGCACATATTTGAAACAAATATGGATACAAACATTCAAATATTAATATGGATACAAACATTCAAACATTCAAACATTCAAATAGACATAGTTCAAATGAGCCAAAGTTCAAAATACACATAAATAGCAAACGATAGAAATTAGTTTGACAAATAAACAAGATGCAAATCAAATATCACCACGCTCACGAATGATCTTTTGCTTCTTGAGCACCCAAGCTCTTGTCTCCGGGTCCATGGTGGTCAAGTCGGCCATCATGATCCGGTTCTCCTCGGCCATCACCGCGAGCTTGTTGCGCTCCGCCTCGTTCTTGATTCGGTTGGCTTCTATCTCAAGCTTCTTATTTTGCATTGCAACATAGCATGCCATGGCCTCCTCCTTATCTTTGCGTTTCTCGACATACCTTGCGGTGATGGAGGACTCCTTGTTTTCGAGCAATCCCTTCAACGTTGCCTCCAATTTGGCCGCGGCTTCCTCGCGCTTGGCATCTTGGGCCGTGGCTCACCGTCATCCACGTCTCACAAAGGACTTTATCCTCCATTTCCGTGTACGACGCCGTGCGGGCATTCCTCTTCTTGAGGTTGGCGACGAGGTTGGCGTGCTCCTCATCAAAGTCGAGAGGCTCATCGTCAATTGAGACACGCTCGGCTTGTGTCTCACCTTCGGGTTGTGTCTCACCAAGGCCGGTTGGGTCTTGTGTCTCGGCGTCTTCGGTGTTGATGAAGTTTGGGCCGGTGAACATCATGTCGTCCATGAAACATTCGTCATTGCCGACCTCGTCGAAGAAGGCCGGGTTGGACGGTGTCATGGGCGTCTCCTCAAAATCGAGCACCCGAGGGTCGGGTATGCTGCCAGCCTTCAACATTGACCGGCTCTTCGGCTTGCCGCTGGCGGCCGGCGTGACGTTGAGGTCGATGGGGGGCGCCGCAGGGCCTGCGGGGACATGTGTGCCCATCTCCGGTGACGCCTCGCGGGACCCGAGCCGCGATACGCCAGCCGCGGGGACAGCCGCGGGCACCGCCAGCGAGGCCGTAGAGAGAACGGGGGACGCTGACCTTGGCGGCTTCCCTTTGGCGGACGAGGCCGAACTCGCCGCCGAGGCCACGACAGCGGGGACAGCGGCGGGAATGAGGCCGCCGAGGAGAAGCACCGCCCGGGCCGCGGCCTGAGTGGCTATGACGTCGGCCGCAGCGCGGGCCTCGATGGCGGCCATCCGCTCCTTCTCGGCGGCGGCCAAGACGGCCGCGGCGGCCGCGGCGTCCTTCGCCCGCTTCTTCTCCCTCCGCTCTGCCCTCTTGTCGGACGCCGGCAACCGCTCCTTCTTCACCGTCAATAGGGCGGCGCCGGCTGCGGCCGTGGCTGCCGAGAGTCCGTCCTCCATCGTGGCCGGCGGCGGTAGCTAGGGCGGCGGCGGAGGGTGGGAGAGGGAGAGGGTTTGTGTGGGAAGGGGGAATCTGTGGCTGGCCACTGGGCCAGGCGCGGACAAGGGAGGACAAGGGCGGACCGTCTGGCTGTCCGTTTTCTCCCCCAAACCTGGACCAAACTTGGGCCAGGTTTGGGGCCGAAAACCTGTCCGCGCGGACAGTTGTCCCTTTGCGCCGGGCCGTTGGAGGGGCTCCTCTGTCCGGAAGGACAGATTAGGACAACGCATGTCCATATGCGCTGGGCCGTTGGAGGTGCCCTGATATTATTTGACACGTGGCATTGGGAAGGCATGGTGACGACTCCGAAGAATAAGAAGAAGTGAGATGGCGGCGATGGGTCGAGTAGTTGATGTGAAAACATTCTTATGAAAAATTATTTGTTCTTACCGACAAGGAGTGCCGCAAAAAAGTACTCTCTCCCTCCGTCTCAAAATAAGTGTCTCAAGTTTATACAAAAGTGAATGTATCTATACATATTTTAAGTCTAGATACATCCACTTTTTGAGAAATCTAAGACAGTTATAGTATATACCGGTTACGCATTGTACGTTGCCTACAGTAGGATAAATAGGTTATGGTTTATCTCTTAGTGTTGTCTCCAACAATCATGTTTACAAGTTTTAAATTATAGCATCTTTTGTAAGGAAAATGACTTCTTTTTTTTTAACAAGAGATTGTCTTTTAGATAAGAGAAAGCCAAACGTCTATTTTTATTCGTTCTCACTTCTCCAACCGAGCAGTCCTCATATGTGACAACGACTGAACCAATATACATGCTCGAGGGGGAAAAAAAAGCACAGGTAGTCGTGAACTCGCTAGATAGAAAACTTACATTTATGAAGCAAGGTTTGATCATTGCTTTGCCGCCTACTACGGTCACATAAGGACCCTTTTCCAGCTCTTAGTTAACAAATCGTATTTCACATGGTAGTCCATGTATCATGGGTCACCAGGATGCATCGATGCGGTGAGATGATGCCATAAGTTGATTTATACTTATGTAGCCCTATGTGGAGAAAATGGATGTAGAAAGACACAACTTACTTTGAAAGAGGGGGATAGTATGTCAATGGAGATATTGACATATTGCTAGAAGCCATGTGAAAGATGTATTTATAGGATTGTGTGGCAATTAGAGAAAGGGTGTGTATGTTCATTTGTGTTTCACGGTGATCATCAATTGTCAGACCTTCGAAATACAATTTCAATGAGATAAGATAGATCATTAAATCAAATATTGTGTTAAATAGTACTAACATCAAGAGAAAATGGGCGCAAACATGCAAATCATCCGTCGGCAGTGCAATCGAGATGCTCATGGAAGGACATTAAAGTGCAGTACATCGTAAGGAAGCACATCAGTGCAGCGGAAGGCAGTGCAAACATGCACTAAGAGCTTATCATGAAGGCAGTGCAAAATGATGCACTGAGAGCAGAACATGGAAGGCATTGCGAACATGCACTCGGGGCAGAACATCGAAGGTAGTGAAGAACACGGAAGGCATTGCAAAACATGCACCTAGGGCAGTACATGGAATGCAGTTTAAAACATGCACTCAGGGCAACATCGGTGGAATGAAAACGCAGTGCAAAAAAGACAATCAGGGTAGGACATCAAAGCACATCAAGGTAAGACATAAAATTCACTCAAGATAGTAAATAACATGCACTTTAGCGCAGCGTAATAAACAAGTGAGATAAATGGCCATTATACCGCAAATCCGAAGGCAATGCGCAGTGCAAAAAAAATAGTTCCTCGGCATATCAACGTGTAATCTACTTTGGAAGATCTCGGCGCGACAAACACGGGCTTGAAAACATGACAAGTGGTGCGCTATGGTTCACCCTTAGGTGAGATAACCTACCGCATCGAGCCATTTGTCGCGTTGGGAGGGGCTCAAAATCAACCTTCTAGCGAGAGCGTATTTTTTCTAGTAATTTTGGAAACAACCACGTAACAAGGACAGAGGTACCAATTGCACAAAGAACATCAAATCTCACATTTACACCTCTTATATTTTTGGATCAATAGGACAATAAGCACACACATTACATGAAGTGATATAAATAGAGACGGAGCCTGCAAGACTATTCAGTATAGTTTGATTATGTAGAAGCTATTGAGCATGATACCACTACAAGAAAGATCGGTCCCAACTCCCATTCCCACGATGATATTGGCATAAGAGGTATCAGAAGTTAAATCATGGTACACGAGTTAGAACACATTGTGTCTTACGACGGTCTTCTAAAACTAGAGATAGCCGCTGCGTTTTGTGCACTCTTGGGTTTACCAAAGGTCATCTCAGTTCTTCGGACATTGAAAAAGGCTGTTGTTGCGCTAGGCCTTGACACGGCTACTGGAGAGAGCAATCCTCCATATGTGAGAGTGGGAGAGAGATATCTCTAGGCTGGGACCAGCGTAGTGTTGTTTGGGTACCAACCATTGTAGCACTACTGCACTACTATAGATGCTTAAAACAACTTGGTAGTTTGCCAAATAAGAAACACATGAGAAAATATGTAATTTTCTATTTACAAATTAAAAAGGTACGACGACAAATATACGTATGCGTACGAGGATGCAAACTCGTTCATTACACTTTGGGTTCCATTTGTACGTTGCATGAATCCAGTGAGGCTTTCAGTCATCTCGCAGGTCGGACAATATCCCCTAGGCATAGGCTACCATATTCTACCTCGGTTAGGAAGGTTTCGACTTACGGGAATTTACATCGACTAGTATGAACAAGTATCCTGACAATGGTACGTTTGGTTGTCACCAGAAAATAAATAAAGTGAGTGGTACTTGTTTGATTATCAAATTACCCGTCCACTTGTTTTTTCAACTCGGCATGTGTGGAAATAAGCAATCTGGTGGTTCTTACAAGCGAAAGAGATTGTAGTAAAATAAACTCATAATTGAGATGCAATTTCAGCATATTCTTTATTTTTTCATTAACAAAATTTTGAACATATCAAACTGTCCAAACAGCAAGAGTAGGAGGTACGTCCTAGTTGAGATGTGTTATGGGCAGTTTCACCATAAAACTAGGATTTTTTATGTTGTTGTATCCCCAACGCCTTTTGAGCTCGCAAACACCCAATTTTATGATGTTGCACCGGTTGCAATAATTTGCCAAGACTTTTTTTGTACATGGTTGAATCTACAAAGCATGCATTGTGATACATCATCCGGGTCAATTTTGGGTTGGTTACTGGAACAACATTGCAAGCTTCTCAAGGCGCAAACAACCAAATTCTTGTGCCAGTGATTTATTTTTCAAACGTGCCAAGCTGTTTTTGCCACAAAATGTTATTTCTAAAAAGTGAGAATAGGTAGGATGAGCTATATATCTTCTTTTAAAGGAGAGTGGCAAGCTCCTAAATAACCACAACCGTGTGCTTTTACCTTTGGGCTAGATGGATGTGCCTGTAAATTATATTATAGAAGTGGTGATATATGGATGAAACTTTCTTCTTCATTTACTATGATGGCAGTGAAAGTTTCATGTCTTTGGTTCTTGTTGCAACAAAACAAAGTTTCACATGATTAATGCAAAAAAGTTTGGTATCAAAAGAAATAGCTCGCTCTAGGTATATCCATATAGTAGTTCTTCTGGATATGATGGAGATTTCACTCATGCATGTGTTGCATGTCCACAAAAATAGTGCGCGCAATAACTTCCAAGGACACATAGACACAATTTGAACAAGATACCACAATTCGCACACAGATCTGTTTGGGTTACAAAATTGGCTATTAGTACAGACAATAAGTACTATTTGATACTTGTGATCGCATAGAGCTAGCATAAACATGTCGAGTATCAGACGGAAAATTTAGAATGCGAATCAGCAATTTGCCAAATGTGTCCCGTTTTGGAAAGGACTTAGGCCACTCAACAATAAATAATTGCCTTCTTCTACTGCCAAAACATTTTTCTATTTAGGAACAAAGATTGTAGTTCAGAGGAAAACACCTCACTTTGAATCCCTAAGTGGGTGGTTGATCATTTTAACTTAAACCATTTTTATGGTACCCAATACTCCTTATAAGGGGAGGAAAGTACCTGTAAAAATCTAAACATTGACTCAATAGGGTACTACAATCTTTTTCCATTAATTAATCAATTTGGAATGAGAACATGTCAGGTGGTCGTTGTTTTCATAAGGATCGTTACCATTGCCGCCAGACGTACGTTATGAAATCTAGTCTTAGTAAAATATTTTATATCTCTTCTTGTCCAAGCAGAAGGAAAAGGATACAATTAGTTAAATTGTCATGTTAAAAATATTAAAGTAACATATTTTATACCGGAAAAAAATCATGTAATAAGGACAGAGGTACGAGTTGCACAAAGGACGTCAGATCTCACATTTGCACCTCATATATTTTTCAGATCAACAGGGCACAAATAAGCTCACACATTACATGTAAGTGATATAGATAGAGGTGGAGAGCCGGTGAAGATAACTCAGTATTTTGATTATTGAGAAGCTATTGAGCAGAATACCACTACAAGCGAAGAGCGGTTCGATGACCATTGGCATAAGAGGCATCAGAAACTTAGTCATGATAGTCTTGTGTCGGTCTTCCAGATGAAGACGTAACCATCGCACTTTGTGCGCTGATCTGTCTTTCAAAGAGGACGTTGTCATGCTAGGCTTAGCACGATTTAGCGCGACTACTATCTGAGAGTAATTCTCCCTATCTGAGAGTGGGAGAGTGACATCTCCACGCTGGGACCATTATAGTGTTGTTTGTGTACTAATAACGAGGTGAGCAGCACCACCGTAGTTAGTTAAAACAGCTTGAGTTTGCCACATAAGAAACACGGGATAGTGAACATGTAATGTTCTACTAGATCATTGATGGTGCGCGTTGCCGCACCCGTCTATTTCAGCACAATTTTTTTAGTTAATGATGGAAATAATATAAATGTTTAGTAATCCATGGGGAATTTAAGCGCATGCATAGCCTTGAACACTCGCTCAAATATTGAGTGAGTGTGACAAATTACATGGATTCCATAATGTAGTATGAGCATTCATGATCTATACATGGCACGCTTTGCCACGCCGGTGCTATGTACAAAAGAACTGTAAAGTTATAAGTCTGCACATACCTATATTTATAAATATTCAAATCTTATTCGGTTTCACAAAACAAAAAGCCGGGACATATACCTGATATACCTGATGCACTCACTTTTGTTTTTACAATTTATCAGGAGATTGTACAACATGATGCAAAAAAAATGAAGAGTAACAGTTATGAGCCCTCTCTAAAAGGCTGTGGCTCTCAATTTCTATAGACTTCCCTCTCTTCTCACAGACACACATATAGTCAGCTCCACAGGCTTAGCAATGTTTCACTTGGACCACATTTGTTGGAGACATGCGGGGTGGATTGGATTGGAAATTCACCCTTGCGTATTGGATTTGGCATGTGACCTGTGTCATCTTTGATGCAGTGCAATGAGACCAGAGATGTCCATGCAGATTGCAGAGACGGCATGTTAGCATTTTGCACTACTACTTTCGAATAACCTGCTCCAACCTGCAACAAAAACAATCGATGACAATCAAACCTGGTGGGCAGCACCGAAAGTCCATAAATTCTCAAACGAAAACGGAACAACCTACCAGACCAGCAGAGACTCAAACGAGTTTCAATTACAGATTCGCCTAAAATTAAAACACGCACGAGGAGAGGGCGGTATACCAGCAGAAGTGTAGAACAACAGATAACCAGAACAAGGAGCAGGGAGAGAGGCTGGTAGTCGCAGCTGGTTGCCGTAATGTGATACTGGTAGTGGCGCAGGAGGTCATCGTGGACCTTGAGGCAGGTGGGGTCGTCGTCGACGGTGAGCACGTGCATGCCCACGGGGAACTGGTCCCTGCCGCCGTCCCCTCACCCTCCCCTCCACGGTCATCTTCCTCCCCTCCTCCTCGCAGCAAGAAATCGATGAGGGGCTCCGCCCGGCCACGCCGGCTTCAAGCCCCTTCACGCTCGCCGCCCTTTGAGGCTCCGCTTTCCGGCATACTGCCCTCCGATGCCCCGCTTGCCGCCGCCATGGACGCGCTGCCCTCCTATGTTCCGCTTGCCGCGACCTACTCGAATTCGCTCTGACGTACTCCCTCCATTCGGAAAAAGATATCTTAGATATATCTAGATTTGGATGTATGTGTAAACTATGTGTAGTGTACACTACGTGTACACATCCTTTTCAGAATATTAGGTACCACGGAGGGAGTAGTAGACGGCTTGAGGCCGAAAAGATTATATAGGCGACATGAGGCCTTGATACAGTAACGTACCATCATCACTCGCCACCGGTGAGTTGCTATATACCAGGCATTATTGGCTTGAACAAACTGAAAATTATCTCTGCCTTGAAGGCTGGCGCATCAGTTTCAATCAAGAGCGAATCATGGCTTCTCGTTGTCGCATCAGCTAGGTAGGCGCTTGCTGCCGTATCACCTCCCTCCATAGCGGCAGACGATGGAGGACCTGTGCGGCATGGGTTCGGTCGCCCGGTCGCGTCGCATCTCACTACATGGGCCAGCGCAAAGGCCCAAATGAATCACATGACGCCAATTTGATGGGCTGAGTAGCATCCCTAGGGATTTTGAGCCCACTGCGGTAAACACTACAATTGACGGACAAGATTGACAAGGAGAGCAATCGGACGGTAAAAAATGGTGAAGTCGTGAGAGTGCTCCCTCTTGTCTCAGTTATAATATCCCTAATATACTAGAAACTCGACAGTACGACCTATGTGTAAGAGGATTGGGTGCAAAACCATATGTAAAGTACACACTTCTAGTTCCATTTGTTCGTTGAGACTCCTCGCATAACGGAGTCTCCTGGGCATAGGCTATCGTCTTTTTACTCAACAACTAGCACAGTGGCCCGCGCACATGCGCGGGCGATCTCTTCATTTTAATTTTTACATTTTAAATACTAATAAAAATTAACAAATTTCCATACAATTGTAAAATTTAATTTAGTAATTTAAATTATGATGATAATATTATTAAGAAAATTATTGTTTTATCTCTCAATGATTAAAATCAGATCATGGATAATCAAAAGAATGCAACTTGAAGTATATTATGCTATGTTTGAACATACTTATAGGTAGTAAAGTAATAGAAGTTTTGATTTTTAATATTTTTTGTTGATGAAATTCCTTGATTTAGACAGTGCATTATATATTCTTTAATCGAAAAATGAGTGTCAGTCTTCTTCTAATTTTTTAGTTGTGGTATGCAGATCCAATATCTCACATGCGCAGTGAGATCTAAAAAAGAAATCCTGATCAACAATTGCCTTGGTTGTTCAACGTTAACTCCAAACGCTCATCCAGTACTATCAGCATTTCGGTTATCTGCTCCCATCACTGATTTGTATGTTTCTTTCACTGCTTTTAATTTTAAAATTGCAGTGAGTTGAAAATTATTACAACCTTATACTGCATATTAACTCTTAGCGCCATTCAGTATAAATTATTCTTACCTAGCACATGCACTTTGATTATAAAATAGAAAAAATTCATACTAATGTATTTATTGGAACTCGTAAATGCATAAACCATAGTAAAACAAACTTTGAGAGCTCTGCGAACAGCTCGAGGAGCAACCATGTACTTTGTCCACCGATATTAGAGAGATCCGGCAGGAGTAGGAGTTTTACCTCCATCGGGAGGGCTCCGAATCTGGGTATATCGCGTCTCAGCGCTCCGGCGCAATCCCTGCGGGTGCCCGCGTTGCAGTACGCTGCTCCCACACCTATCTTAGCCACCCCGTGGTATATGCCGTGTTTGACACCACGTCACGCGGGCAACATCTTAACGGTCTATTGAAAATTACTATATGGTACATAAAAGGAAACTGACCGCTATAAAAAGTTGGCATAAAGATAAGGGATAACTAATTAATGGCCTTATAGGCATTCTTAGATTCGATAAATTTGAGAACATGATTTTTAGATGTGCTTGATCTAGATAACGAAAAAATTCATAGTTAATAGAAACATTCAGCACACCTCAACATCAACTAATAGACCTAAATGCGAGTTCATGCAAACAACATCCCCTACATCATATTTCCACCATAGAATGAGTCAAATAGCATTATGAAACGTACTATCGCGATACTGTAATGGCAGTACTTGAGTGAAAATATATTGGTCTTTTGGACATTGATCTTGTGGTAAATTAATGGCATACATTAATATTTACCCCTTATATTGAAAAGGGTGTCACTCTAGGTATTTATGCTTCCTGCAAACCTCTATTACAAATGGCAAGGTCCAGTCATGCGATCGCCGGATGTGGTACTCAAACTTCCTGGCGAACTGACCCCTCGGTGTACTCAAGAAATTTTAAATGGACATATGAGTGGTTTTCGGTCCATTCATCCATAAGTATTCACAGTACAGAAGTTGTAAACGTATATGCATGTACATCCATATCCCATTAGAACATGTAGAGAGAGACAAATTAGAAGTCGCAAACCTTTTCCGACGGTCTGACAAATCTCCATGATCATCTAAACTGAAGAGCACCAAACATGAATGCCAGTCTTTGTGCTGTTCAAAGAAGATCCTTCCTGATCCCGGAGCAGACAATTTCAGGATGTGAATGAATCCAAATGTAAAGTGAAGTGTACCAAACTATTACCAATTCTGTTTCCCTCAGTTTTTCTTACTTTTCGAATATAATAGATCCCAGGTACGGACTATCCAACTGCAGCATATATAAGTATCCACATTCTACATGAGGAGTAGGAGCTACAGTTTGCGAGAGAGAAGCTTTTCTTACATATGTGATAAACACCTAATCTGCTCCTTGATTATCATGTACCTCTCGCCCCAAGATAGGTGAGGGGAATACCTGAGAGGCATCGAGGAGGGTAGGTCACTGAATAGCCGCTCGGACGATGCATCCTGGTGACATTGTCGACCTGGAGCTTACCTGAGGCCATGTGGTAATTTTACTGCATAATCGTATTAGCTTTTGGGTGACCAAAGTTCAGATAATGCAAGAAAAATTATACACTATCTAGTGGTTTAAGCAGTGGTATTGTTACTCTCAAAATGTACACAAATCAAAAAATCGGCTGAGATTCCGTCTCTACTAATAATTGTAAGACCTGCTATCTTATAAATGTGAAGAAGACTATAATCAAGATTAGATCACATTGCCCGTCCATGTTTTGATTAAATTTCTTATACACGGTAAACAGTCCACTAATAGTACTATTTGGCAGAGATCTTGCCTGCGGGTTCTTCAAAAAAGTTTCATTAATATATAGCCGTTCGTAAATATTTAGTTGAGAATATCAATCTGGCACCATGTAAGGTGTGCTCTCGCTTGACAGAAATTAATGTATTAATGTCTGTTTGATGCCAGATATGTTTCCAACATACAGGAAGAATTTGCACCTGCTTGGTTTGCTACCAGAACTGGTATAGTCACTTAAAAAAATAGTCATTGAATTGGCCTCACTTGGTTTCCTACCAGAATGGGTAAAAGTTCTGTTTATTCTTAGCAACGGCTGCCACTTTTCTTGGACAAACCCAAACATTAACCTAATTTACACTACCAAAATTTGCCATCGACTAATGCCAAACCAAGCATGTATCCCTGAAACCGATTTGATTTTAGGGGAGGGAGCAAGATAACTGAAACCTGTAGACTATATATGCCATTGCAAAATAAGTATTCTGCGTAAATTTATAATGGAAGAGTAGATGCTGCCCAGCTGATCGCGCACCTGATCTTCTCCATGGCCATGCACATGGTGATCAGATCGTCCCTGAGCAGATGAGGAGGAGCGCAGGTCCACGGACTGCAGTTCGTGCAATTGCATCACGATTCGATTTTAGGCGAGGATACCAAGTTAACTGAAACCTTTAGACTATGCCATTGGAAATATAAAACCTTTAGCGGATCTGGAGGCCCAGGTCCATGGACCGCAGATCTTGCGATTGCATCACCGCGGCATTGAGGATCTCAACCTTCTGCAGCGGGTCATCGGAGGAAGAAGGCGTTTAGACTGCCGGGGTCGACAGATGAGGCGCTGTCGCTGCCGGGGTTGACCTAGGAGATCAAGGACGGCGAATGTTTTCCTTTAACAGCGATCATGGACGGGGACTGGACGTAGAGACGATCTTGGCTTGCATGCAACTTGATGGACTATCATCGCCGTTAGATAATTTTGAAGGCATATGGGAAATTCGAATCATGATCACGTAGAAAAATATTACCAGCAATTAAATTCGAAGATGGCTCAAGCTTTCAAGAAAGAAACTTACACTCGAGTATACAAAAACTGCATGCAAAATATCTTCAATGCGTATTGTTGTGCTACTCCTTTTCCTTCACGTACCTTACCTTGTTCGTAGGGATCCTAGTTAATTCATCCCTCATCATATGCATCCGCTCACCTAGAGGGATCTTGCTTTCCGGCCGCGGACGAACCCTGCCATGGTCAATCACGTACAAAGCTAAAATCTTGGTAGAATCTTATGTGGACCTAGCTAGCTGAAACTAATTAATAAATCCTTGTGATCAGCTTGCCTACGTACAGAACTCCTTCCGATCGCGTAGGCTTCTTTCTGAGATGGTAGCGAGCAGATTAGCCATACGTGCATGATTTGTGAGATTGCACTGAGAAAAGAGCGATCGAAGGTGCATGGAAAGATTGATAGACCAGATTTAGATCGATCGATTTTCTTACTTGTCGTTTGCCGCCGCACGACTGGCCTGTTTGCCATATGGATGGAGTCGGCCAGTAGCCGTGAGGCAGAGCTAGCAATTCAAGTACGGTGGTGGCGGCGGCGTGGTGATGATGTACGGTAGGTTGGGTTTTTCCAATGTATGATTAGGTAGCCTTTTAGCTGATTGTAACGAAGGGGTACTAAAAATAACTTATTAAGGGCATTGGTGGGTAATTTCTCATAACTTGAAAAGTCAATTAATTATTTCTAAGATCCATCGGCTGTCATTGATTAAATAGGTAAATTGATGGCCAGATGTTTCTGATTATTGTGAGATTTTCTAGCTAATTCTCTAATTTCTGGTTAGCCCATAATGCACTTTTAATATATAATAGATTAGACAGGTATGTGACTTACGGGAATTTCCTTCAAAAGGCATCGATGACGATTCTGACCTTGGTGCTCTCTCACCAGAAAAAAAATATCAAGCGAGTGGTACTTGTTAGACAACCAAATACCCACTTCAATTGTTAGTCTGAACTTCGTATTATGTGGAAATAAACAATCTAGCGACTCTTAGAAGCGAAAGAGAAGGCAATAAAAACCTCATGATTGAAATGTATATTTTCAGAATTTTTTATTTAAGATAAGGGGTGCGGATCCCCGGCCTCTGCATCAAAAAGATGCACACAGCCTTCCGCAATTATTTAAACTCCAAAATATCAAGTTTTACAATTCACGGATCACATAAGGTGGCTACAAAGATCAGCCACTCAAACAGAGATGTACTAAGCATCAATTCTTCTAGTATGAAGCCACCCAGCCCGACTGAAGATAGCCCGCACGACTGTCAACATACGGGTACATCCGGCATCCATAAGTCCACGTTGATCCACCGGTAACAGGAATGACCATGAATGGATCCAGTAGCACGCCTTGTGTATAACCTGCAAATAATGAGTAGAATTTGTTTTGTTAAAAACAATATCATTTCTACAATTCCAAATTGCCCATAAAATGGCCGCTACACCAATTCGAATGCGAGCCTTCGTCACTTTATCTATCCCATTCAACCAGCTACCAAATAAGTTCGCAATACTAGTAGGCGGGTATAGATTAAAAGTAAAGTGAACTAATCGCCAAATGTCTCTAGCAAAAGTGCATTTGATAAATAGATGCTCAACAGATTCATCCGCATCACAGAAAACACATTTCTTGCATCATATCCACCGCCGTTTAGCCAAATTATCTTTTGTCAACAATTCCTTTCTATTAAGAAACCATAGAAATATTTTAATTTTCAATGGTATCTTCAATTTCCATAGGTATTTACGCAAGTACCTAGTATGGCCATTTAAAAGATCTTCGTAGTAGGATTTTACCGTAAAAATTCCATTATTAGTAAGAGACCATTTAAATTTATCAGGTTCATCTGTTAGAGTTATTCGCATCAACCGCTCTACTAGATGAAACCATTCCGATCTCCTTTGTCCTAGTAATGCCCGTCGAAAAGGGAGATTAATAATAGGAACCACCCCAATAACATCAGCCACCGTACTGTGTTTATTCGAGGCAATGGCATACAACAATGGATACTCGGTTTGAAGTGACACCGGCCCTAACCAGCCGTCCTCCCAAAACTGAGCTTGCTCTCCGTTCCCAATTAGAAATTTACCACGCTGGATGAAATCATCTTTAACCTTCATAATCCCTTTCCAAAAAGGTGAGTCAAAAGGTTTAGCTTGCACTTGAGATAACGCTTTATCCCCCAAATATTTATTGACTAATATTTCTTTCCAGACTCCCTCTTCATTTAATAGTTTATAAAGCCACTTACTCAATAGGCATTTATTTTTAATCTCCAAAACCGCAATTCCCGAACCTCCTTGATCTTTCGGCCTGCATACTATATTCCACTTCGTGAGTCTATATTTTCTTTTAAGTTGATCACTTTGCCAAAAAAAAAACCGTGACCGGTAATAATCTAATCTTTTCCGAACCCCTTTAGGTATTTCAAAAAAAAAAGAGTAGAAACATTGGTAAGCTTGTTAGCACTGAATTGATCAACACAGGACGGTCCCCGTAAGACAACATCTTGGCTACCCAGGCCGCCAATTTCCTCTCAAACCGATCTTCTACTATTTTCCACTCTTTGTTCAGTAGTTTACGATGGTGAATCGGAATTCCCAAATAGCTAAATGGAAGCGATCCTAGTTCACAACTGAAAATACATCGGTACTCCTCTTGATCATCTTTAGCTTTTCCAAAGCAATACAATTCACTCTTATGAAAGTTGATTTTTAACCCTGATAGTTGTTCAAAAAAAGCCAATATCAATTTCATGTTCACGACCTTCGCAATGTCGTGCTCAAGAAATAAGATCGTATCATCTGCATATTGGAGGATTGAGACCCCACCTTCAACTAGATGCGGTACAAGTCCCCCTACTTGGCCATCCTCCTTTGCACGACAAATTAAGATAGCCAACATATCTACCACTAGGTTAAATAGTAGAGGGGACAACGGATCCCCTTGTTGCAGTCTTTTGAGGGTTTGGAAGTAATGACCGATATCATCATTAACACGAATCCCAACACTCCCTCCCTGGACAAACCGCGCCACCCAGTCACACCATTGCGGTGCAAACCCTTTCATTCTTAAAGTTTGTTGTAAGAAGGATCAATTGACCTTATCATACGCCTTCTCGAAATCAATTTTAAAAAGGACCCCATCCAATTTTTTTCTATGCATTTCGTGGATCGTTTCGTGTAAGACAACGACCCCCTCAAGAATATTACGTCCGGGGATAAACGCTGTTTGAGTTGGACGAATTACCCTACTCGCAATAGAGGTTACTCTGTTCGTACCAACTTTTGTGAATATTTTGAAACTCACATTCAATAAACAAATGGGCCGATATTGCTCAATTCGGCTAGCATCCTCCTTTTTAGGTAGCAAAGTGATTATACCAAAGTTTAGTTTGAAAAGAGGCAAATTTCCCGTACGCAATTGGGTAAACATTGCCATTAGATCAACTTTGATAATATGCCAGCATTTTTGATAAAACTCCGCAGGGAACCCATCCGGTCCTGGGGCTTTATTATGTTCCATTTGTTTAATCGTCTCAAACACTTCTTTCTCTGAAAACGTCTGTGTCAAAATTGTATTTTCCTCTTGGGATATTTGGGGCATATCATGTGTTACCGCCTCATCAAGGTCAAAATTGTTTTGGGCCGGCGCCCCAAACAATTTTTTGTAGTATTCAGAGATATAAGTCTTTAAGTTTTCATGTCCAACTATTGTACCTTCATCTTGTTCTAGTTGAAGTATTTTCTTTTTCCTATGTTTTCCATTTGCAATGATGTGAAAGTATCTCGTATTACTCCCACTTTCCTGAATATATTTTACTTTTGCTCTCTGTGTCCACTTAGATTCCTCGTCACGTCTTAATTTTGCTAGTCTATCATCGGCCTCCCTCTTGCCAACCCGCTCGGCTGCCGTCAACGGAGTGGTCTCAGCTTTAATGTCTAGCTCATTAATCAACAAGATTAATTTATCTCTCAATATTTTATATTCTCCACTCAAATTTTTTGCCCATCCCCTAAGAAATTGATGCAAATTTCTTATCTTGTTTTGCCATCGTTCGACAGGAGTGTTTCCGGTTTGGACCGCATTCCATTCCCGAGCAATCATGTCAGAATATTTTATATTGTAGTCATTGCCAAAATTAGGACATACAAAATTGTCCAAACTGCCAAAGTCTAGACGTACACCTCTGTTAGGATGTGGAATGAGTAGTTTCTCCATGAACAAGAATATTTTTGTGCGGTTGTGTTATCCTCGACGCTTTTGATCTCGCATAGACCAAATTTTTCGATGTTGTATCATGTTATGCATCAACACGGTAATTTGTCAAAACTCTTTTGCCAGATGGTTGAAACTATAACGCATGCGTTGTGATACATCATTCCGGTCAATTTTTGGCTGGGTCTAGCTATTTACACTTGTGCAAGGCAGTAATGCACCATGCTAATGCTAGCAAGGAAGTGCCACCAATATATAGCTAATGTACATTGGTTGCTACTCAGCTCCCGTGGAGAGGCTATGCTACACCATGTGGGTAGATCAATCTGGTTAGTGACAGTGTAAGAAATCAAGATTTCTGAATGAAAGACATCGATAAATTTTTGATCGCGTGGGGGAACTGTGTAGCAAAGAACCTACCAGCGCCGCGCCATGTAACATCGAGCCCTCGTGGATTGAGCATGCTATTTGCAAGCTCGGCCAACCTACATAGAGGTGTCCAAATATGTTAGGTGCTTGAGGGTCTAGTAGGGATGTTCACTGAATAGTGAATGAAGTGATTCACTGCAACGCATGATCGTGAGAGATGTCAACAATGCATTCCTTGTTCATCGTGGTAGCCGAAAATTGGGTACCTACACGAGAAAAGAAGAGGTCAATCTCTGACCAATAGGAAAATATTTTGCTTTCAGAAGAGCATGTGAATTTAGTTTTTACTAAATTCCAGTTGAATTAACGTAAGAAAAAAACCATCACTTCCTACGGACTCAAGCCAACCAGCATAGGTGTTCCTCAAAACTTAATCAACAAATTCCAACCGTATGGTCGCAACAACTAATATGCTCAGTTGGTGGCAGTGGCTCAATCCGGAGGCTACTTAGGATTTAATTTTCAGGGATTATTGGTACTCCCTTTGAACATTTGTACATTTGGTGACTGAAAAATTCAACAACAGAGTTTACTAATGAAATTAATAGCTAGCCCCCGCGAGTACATGGACTACTCCCACGTCGACATTCACTAGTGGAAACAGGAGCTTTGGTGGAGAGGGGTGTTGGGCTCTAGTCCCGGGCGTGGTTCGAACCCGGACTAGAGGAGGGAACTAGTACCGGGCCGGCTGCTCCGACGCTGCGCAGGTCGGGTCCCGGGTTGTAGGGCACCTCTAGTTCCGGGCCGTGATACCACCCGGGACCGAGGCAGTCAGCGGCAGGGTGGAGACAGGAGGGTGGACCTTTCGTCCCGGGCCGTGGTACAGCCCGGGACTAGAGGTCCCGCTATATCATCTCCCACCCCGGGCCAGCCACCATTTTTGAACTCTCAAGCTCATCTTCATTGTTTCCTCTCTCAAGCTCAAGTGTAGCCCCATTTTTTTCCAAGATTTGTCAAGATAGACGGCACCCATCTCTCCAAGGGTTAGCAACACTTGATCCTTTCACCCGGCGGCCGAATTTTAGCCATTTCCATACAAGTTTAGCTCATTTCATTTTTATAGTGCTACCTAGGTGTTTGATGAAATGCCTAAGCTAGGTAGTTCATTTTTTTATGTATTTTGAGCTCAAATTAATTTATTATTTGTGGATTTTAGTGTCGTCTCGGTCCTCACCGCCGTCGATAGCCCCCGCCATCCCGTGACCGGCACCACCTCGGTGAGCCTCTTCTTTTATCTGTTATTTTACAAAATTACTTGTATGATTTGAATGCATAATTATTTTTCTTGTATAATTTTCTTATGTTTTTTATGTATAGTGTCATGGTTTTGATATCCGTCCCCGTCGGCCCTCGTCCGGTCTATGATTCGGATGTGGTATATTTTTATCACTATTTATTTTGTTTCGTGTTTATAACAATCATGCCGACCAAATTGACATAGATATATTTTTATTTAGGAGGTAGTTGAACCGGAAATTCCAGCCGACCCTATTGTAGAGTTTTTTAAAAAGAAAACAACGATTTGAAAGCAAAATTGAAGATAAGTGAAGATCTTCGTCTCCAATGCCTAGAAGAGAAGATGGTATTGGACTTGAAGATTGCCGACATCGTTGATGCTCACGGGGTCGAGCTTACCGACGTCGTCGCTGTTCACGAGATGAAGATGGATGCAATGCGCTTGAAGCTTAGAAAGATTAGAAAATATGTCATTAGTCAAGAGGCTTGGTATCATTATGCTGTTGGTTCAATAGTTACCTTAGTTGCGATTCTGATCGCATTTGTTGTTGGATTTAAATTCTTTAGATAGTTGTATTCTAGTTTCAATTAATTTATGTTTTATGAGAACTATGTATTACATTTGGTCACTACTATACTTTGGTTTTAATGTGATGAACTTGTATTAATGAATATGATATGTTTCCTATTATGTTGGTTTATCGTAATGGGTTTTAGCGGTGATTTGCAGATGAGTCATCCGTGGATGTACGCTGACCGACGCTCTAAAGAGTACATGGATGGCGTGCAATCTTTTCTCAATGTGGCTAAGGATAACAAGGGGCCGAATGGTTTTATGTGTTGTCCATGCAAGAAATGTCGGAATGAGAAGGATTACCCTAACACAGACAGAATTCACCTCCACCTGATAACTTCTGGTTTCATGCCCGGCTATAATTGTTGGACCAAGCACGGAGAAAAAGGGGTTATGATGGAAGATAACGAAGAAGAAGAGAACGATGACAACTACATGTACCCTGAATATGTTGGTAACCCAACAGGGGAAGCTGATGATGAAGAGGTACCAGATGATCCCATCATACATGATGATTTACGTGGGGTCATCGTTGATGCACATACCCTAGCAGAAACTACACTTGAGAAGTTGAAGTTGGAGCGCATGTTAGAGGATCACAAAACAAAGTTGTACCCAACTTGCGAAGATGGCAACACAAAGCTCGGTACCACACTGGAATTATTGCAATGGAAGGCAGCGAATGGTTTATCTGACAAGGGATTTGGGAGTTTACTGAAAATAGTGAAGGACAAGCTGCCGGCTGGTAACGAATTGCCCGAGAGTGCGTATGAAGCAAAGAAGATTATCTGCCCTCTAGGATTAGATGTGCAGAAGATACATGCATGCATTAATGACTGCATCCTCTACCGCGGTGAGAAGTATGAGAATTTGAATGAATGCCCGGTATGCGGTGCATTGCGGTATAAGATCAGAGCAGATGACCCTGGCGATGTTGAGGGCCTGCCCGCCAGGAAGAAGGTTCCTGCCAAGGTGATGTGGTACGCTCCTATAATACCACGGTTGAAACGTTTGTTCAGAAACAAAGAGCATGCCAAGTTGTTGCGATGGCACAAAGAAGACCGCAAGAGCGACGAGATGTTGAGACACCCGGCTGATGGGTCGCAGTGGAGAAAAATCGATACAGAGTACAAGGAATTTGCACGTGACCCAAGGAACTTAAGGTTTGGTCTTAGCACGGATGGCTTTAATCCTTTTGGGGAGCAGAGCAGCAGTCATAGCACCTGGCCTGTGACTCTATGTATCTATAACCTTCCTCCTTGGTTGTGCATGAAGCGGAAGTTCATTATGATGCCAGTGCTCATCCAAGGCCCGAAGCAACCCGGTAACAACATTGATGTCTACCTGAGGCCATTAGTTGATGAACTTTTACAGTTGTGGCGTGATGAAGGGGTACCTGTGTGGGATGAGTACAAACAAGCGGAATTTAACCTACGAGGGTTGTTGTTTGTAACCATCAATGATTGGCCTGCTCTTAGTAACATTTCAGGACAGTCGAACAAGGGATACAATGCATGCACACACTGTTTAGATAGCACTGAAAGTATATATGTAGGTAACAAGAATGTGTACCCGGGTCATCGTCGATTTCTTACAACTCAGCATCCCCTAAGAAAGAAAAGCAAGCAGCAGCATTTCAAAGGTGAGGAAGATCGCCGGCCGAAGCCACCCCTCCAAAGTGGTGAAGATATATATGATGCGGTCAAGGATTTAGATGTAATCTTTGGAAAGGGTCCTGGCGGACAGTCTGTTCCGAAGGACGCTAACAACCACGTTCCCCTGTGGAAGAAGAAGTCTATATTTTGGGAACTACCCTATTGGAAAATCCTAAAGGTCCGCTCTGCAATCGACGTGATGCACGTGACGAAGAATGTTTGCGTGAACCTGCTAGGCTTCTTGGGCGTGTATGGGAAGGCAAAAGATACTCCGGAAGCACGAGAGGACCAGCAACTTTTGAAAGACCCAAAGAACCTGCATCCAATGAGGACGGATAAAGGACGTCTACGTCCTGCTAGCTACGTTCTTACCAAAGAAGAGAAGGAGATATTTTTTGAAGTCCTGAGCAGTATGAAGGTCCCGTCTGGCTTCTCGTCGAATATAAAGGGAATAATAAATATGGCAGAGAAAAAGTTCCAGAACCTAAAGTCTCATGACTGCCACGTGCTGATGACTCAACTGCTTCCGGTTGCATTGCGGGGGCTTCTACCGGAAAATGTTCGAGTATCCATTGTTCAGCTATGTGCGTTCCTCAATGCAATTTCGCAGAAGTCAATCAGCCCAACCACTCTATTAAGGTTACAGAAGGATGTGGCTCAATGTCTCGTTAGTTTTGAGTTGGTGTTCCCACCATCCTTCTTCACTATTATGACACATCTCCTAGTACACCTGGTCGACGAGATTCACATTCTGGGTCCTGTATTTCTACACAATATGTTCCCCTTTGAGAGGTTCATGGGAGTGTTGAAGAAGTATGTTCATAACCGTGCTAGGCCAGAAGGAAGCATCTCCAAAGGGTATGGAACAGAGGAGGTCATTGAGTTTTGTGTTGACTTTATTCCCGGCATTAAGTCGATTGGTCTTCCTGAATCGCGACATGAGGGGAGACTAAGTGGAGAAGGCACTCTAGGAAAGAAATCATACATATGCAGGGACGGGTATTCTTTCACAAAAGCACACTACACAGTTCTGCATAATTCCACTTTGGTGGCTCCGTATATCCAGATGCACAAGGATATTGTACGCTCTAACAACCCGGGGATGGATGACTCCGCCATTGCAAAGGAACACATGGAGAATTTTGGCGGTTGGTTGGAAACGCATCTGAACAACAACAACACAGTCTCAGATGAGCTGTTCTTGTTGTCTAAGGGGCCATCTTCGACTATTTGGACTTTCCAAGGGTATGAGATAAACGGGAATACATTTTACACGAACGCCCAAGATAAAAAGAGCACCAACCAAAATAGTGGTGTCCGCTTTGATGATAAGAGCACGAATGAGGCCACGGTCACATATTATGGTTGCATAGAGCAGATATGGGAACTTGACTATGGACCTTCTTTGAAGGTCCCTTTGTTCTGGTGCAAATGGTTCAACCTGAGAGGCGGCGGGGTAAAGGAAGACCCATTGTACGGAATGACTACAGTGGATCTCACGAATGTTGCGTACGACAACGAACCATTCGTTCTAGCCAAGGATGTGGCTCAGGTTTTCTATGTGAAGGACATGTCTACCAAGCCAAAAAAAAGAAAAGATAAGGAAGTGAATACATCAGCCGATGAGCCAAAGCGCCACATAGTTCTTTCAGGGAAAAGAACCATCGTGGGAGTGGAGGACAAGACAGACATGTCAGAAGATTACGACAAGTTTCATGAAATTCCGCCCTTCAAAGTGACCACTGACCCAAGTCTCAAGTTATATGCAGACCCTTGTCCATGGTTACGGAGCGATCAGAAGAAAGGGTCTCACAAAAAGAAAAAGCGAAGACTAAATAGGGATGTTGTTCATGATGTGTAATAATTTATTAAACTTTTATATAATTTATAGTATGGAGGACAAGACAGACATGTCAATGAAATCAAGCGTATGGCGGTGGCGGAATGTAGTACTTAATTTATAAATTTTTGATGTAGCATCAAACTTTGTGATGTGAAATGATCCACTGCGCATGTAGTACTTGATTTATAAATTTTTGAATTGATTTTAAATTAAGCGTATGTAGTACTTAATTTAAAACCAAGCGCATGTGATACTTCATTTTAAACCAAAACAGAAAACAGGAAAATGAAAGCAATTTTTACTTAATTTAGACAAGTAAATCAAAAGATATAAAAAAAGTAAGAAACCAGAAAATTAAAAAAAATTAACCTCTAGTACCGGGCCGTGCGACCACCCGGTACTACAGGTCCACTGGGCTTGGCGCGCAAATTTTCGCGGCCCTGAGGGACCTCTAGTACCGGGTGGTAACACGGCCCGGTACTAGAGGGTCTCTAGTACCGGGTGGAGCCACGGCCCGGTACTAGAGGCCTTTTTGGCGCTACTTCTAGTGGCTCGGGCCGAAAATTTGCCCAAGTCCAGCAAATCGACGCTCCGCCTCCGGGCTCCAGACGACGCCGCCCCCTGCGCCGCCAGGCTGCCGGATTTCGTCCCCGCGCCGCTGCCGCCCTCACCGTGGGTCGCCGTCCTGCTCCTGCTCCGGGCGCGGCCGTCCCCGCTCTTCCCCCGAGCAAGATCGTCGTCCCCGAGCAAGCAAAGCTCGCCCCCGACCCACGGTGAGCTCGTCCCCCCGACCAACTACTCTCTCCCTCTCTCAGATCTAGCGCGCGGCGGCGGCGGACCCTAACCACGGGGCCGGCGCCGGAGTTGGCAAACAAGAACAGATTTTTTAGGGCCGGGCCGATTTCATTATAATTAGGGGAGGCCACAAACGGCCGATTACATTGGGGGGGAGGCCATTAATAAGGCCATTACATTGGAGGGGGGAGGGGGGGTCGCGTCCCGGTGCCGCCTAGTCGTCGAGGACGATGAAGGGCGGCGGGGTCCAGAGATGCTCCGGTGGCGCCTGCTGCTGCGGTGGCGCCTCCTGCTGCTCCGGTGGCGCCTCCTGCTCCTGATCCGCCGACCAGCTCCCGCCGGTAAAGACCCAGGACTGGCCAACGAGGCCGGGAGGCAGAGGAGGCGGCGGCGGAAGGTCCTGCTCCTGCTCGCGTTCCATGGCGTAGTGCCACGGCTCGACCTCGTCCGGGTCGTAGTACTGCGGTGGCGGCGGCGGCATCAGGGCGGCCCTCACCTTCTCCCACCTCTTGATCTCGTCCTCGACGAGGCTGAGGTTGGAGGCCTCGAACGCGGCCACCATCTCCGGGTCGTCCTCATCCTCGGGGACCTCCTCCTCGAACCACAGCGCGTCGGGCAGCGCTGGGTAGGCGGATTGGACGGCGCGGGGCGCCGGGGCGAAGTAGGAGTGGCGGCGGTCCTCGTGCTCGTCCTTGAGCCACTGCTCCCAGTGTGGGGAGTCCGCCGCGTAGACGGGGTCGTCGCGGAGCTCCGCCGGGAGGAGGCGGCGCCGGCGCGCGATCTCCCTGTCCAGTTGCCTCCCAGGGAGCGGGACCGCCGGCACCGGAATCCTCTGCGGGTTCAGGTGCCAGCCCTCGGGGAGGTGGACGTCGCTCCACTCCAGCGTGGCGGCGTTGTCCCAGTGCCACTGGCACTCCGGCTCCGGCACGTAGCGCCGGCGCCGGATCCTCCTCCCTCCGGCGCTGGTGGTGGTGGTTCGTGACGGCGCGTCGGGTGCGTGGGCGACCGCACCGGTGGCGCGGTCCTCCGCACGCCCTGCGGAACGACGCCCAAGGCCGCCGGCGGTGGAGGCGGTGGAGAAGCGCGGCGACGGCTGGAGGACTCGCCGGTCTCGTTCTTCGGGGACTTCCCGAACCAGCGCGACATGGCGGCGAGGGCACTGGACGGGCGGAGGGGAACCGTGGGAGCGGAGCGGAGTGGAGTGTCCATATCCGCACGGGCGCGTCCCTTTTTAAAGACCAGGACCGTCGGGAGGGGAACCGTCGGGTGGGCCAGCGCCCGAGTCGCTGGCAAGTGGGCCAGGAGCATTGACTCTGGGTGGGCGGGGGCTGTTGGTGCTCCGCATTGACCACGGGGGGTGAAGGCGAGGCGGCCGGGTGGGAACACGAGGCGGGGAGGTGAAGACGAGGCGGGGCGGAAACACGAGGCAGGGCGGCGGGGTCAGAACTGGGTCGCTGGCAGGTGGGCCAGCATTGACCACGCGTGGCCAGTGGGCGGTCACACGTGGCGGTGGGGCGGGTAGGCGCTGGCAGGTGGGCCAGCGATGACCACGGTGGCCACCTTTGACCAGGTTCTGGCCCAAATTTGGGCTGGGTGATGACGTGAAACACACGTTCGTTGGAAGACCCCAAGAGGAAGGTATGATGTAGTCAGCAGCAAGTTTTCCCTCAGAAAGAAACCAAGGTTATCGAACCAGTAGGAGCAGCAACTCTTCAGAAGGTTGTCAATGGCGCCCGAAAAATAGTGTTGTTGACGGGAGTCTGGACTGTTGACGTGGAATCTGCACACAACACAATCAAACTACTTTGCCCCAATGAAACAGTGAGGTTGTCAATCTCACTGGCTTGCTGAAAACAAAGGATTAAACGTATGGTGTGGAAAATGAGTATTAAATTGCAGAGAATGAAAAAGGAACAGTTTGCAGTTTGTGGTTGTTTAATCAGTGTAAAAGAATGGACCGGGTCCACAGTTCACTAGTGGTGTCTCTCCATAAAAGATAACTAACATGTTGGGTGAACAAATTACAGCTGGGCAATTGACGAATAGTGAGCGCATGACAATGCATATACATGACATGTTGACTACTATGATATTTAACTGGGCATTACGACATAATACATAGATCGTTATCCAACAGCATCTATGACTAATAATCCACCGCCGGGTTGTCATCCGAGTCCCCCATTGGTATTAAGTTGCAAGCAACGGATAATTGCATTAAGTAAAGTGCGTAATGTAAACAAACACATATGTCCGTGGACATAGCATCGTTAGGTTATTCCTAGTGGCAACAGCACATCCACAACCTTAGAACTTTCTGTCACTGTCCCAGGTTAAACGGAGACATGAACCCACTATCTAGCATAAATACTCTCTCTTGGAGTTACAAGCATCTACTTGGCCAAAGCATCTACGAGTAACGGAAAGCATGCAAGATCTTAAATAACATATAAGATAGATTGATAATCAACTTGACATAATATTCAATATTCATCGGATCCCAGCAAACACAACATGTAGCATTACAATAATATGATCTTGATCATGTAGGGCAGCTCACAAGATCTAAACATGATGGCACAAAGTGGAGAGACAACCATCTAGCTACTGCTATGGACCCGTAGTCCAAGGATGAACTACTCACGCATCACTCCGGAGGCAGGCATGGCGATGTAGAAGCCTCCGGTGACGATTCCCTCTCCGGCAGGGTGCTGATGACCCACAAGTATAGGGGATCGCAACAGTCTTCGAGGGAAGTAAAACCCAAATTTATTGATTCGACACAAGGGGAGCCAAAGAATATTTATAAGCCTTGACAGATGATTTGTCAGTTCAGCTGCACCTGGAAGTAGACTTGCTCGACACAGTTTATCAGTAGCAACAGTTTTATGACAGTAGCAGTAGTGAAATAATAGCAGCAGTAAAATAAAAGCAGCAGTAATAATTGCAGTAGACAGCAGGATTAAAATACTGTAGGCATAGGGATGGATGAACGGGCGCTGCATGGATGAGATAATTCATGAAATAGTCATACATAGGGCAATTGCAGATAAATAATAATAAGGTATCCAAGTAATAATCAATCATAAGCATGTGTTCCGTATTTAGTCGTACGTGCTCGCAATGAGAAACTTGCACAACATCTTTTGTCCTACCAGCCCGTTTGCAGCGGGGCCTCAAGGGAAACTACTGGTAATTAAGGTGCTCCTTTTAATAAAGCACCGGAGCAAAGCATTAACACTCCGTGAACACATGTGATCCTCACGTCGCAACCATCCCCTCCGGTTATCCCAATTTCTGTCACTTTGGGGCCTCGGGTTCCGGACAGTGACGTGTGTATACAACTTATAGATATGATCCAAAACAATAATTATTCTCATGATTCAATAACATGTTCAGATCTGAGATCATGGCACTCGGGCCCTAAGTGACAAGCATTAAGCATAATAAGTTGCAACAATGACATAAAGTACTACCGATGGATACTAGGCACCAAGCCCTAACAAATCTCACAACTATTACATGAATGATCTCATCCAATCCCTACCATCCCCTCAGCCTACAGCGGGGAATTACTCACACATGGATGGGGGAGTCATGGATGGTCGATGGAGAGGTGGCGGTGATGATGATGGCGATGATCTCCTCCAATTCCCCGTCCCGGCAGGGTGCCAGAACGGAGTTTCTGATCCCCGAAATAGGGTTTTCGATGGCGGCGGAGCTCTGGAAGGTTTCTGGAAAAAGCGTCGATCCCCCGAAGTTTTTAGGTCAGAGGCTTTGTAGTCCGAAGGGGAGCGCTGGGGGCCACACAGGGGGGCCACACCACCCCTGGGCGCGGCAAGGGCCCACCCGCGCCCTGGGTGCGTGTGGTGCCCCTGTGCACCCTCCTCGCTTCGTCTTCTGGCTCCGTGGGTCTTCTGGAAAAATAGAATTTCTGGAATTTTTCTGGAATTTTCCTAAAACTTTGACTTTCTGCACAAAAACGAGACACCAAGGCAATTCTGCTGAAAACAGCGTTAGTCCGTGTTAGTTGCATTCAAATCACACAAATTAGAGGAAGAACAATAGCAAAAGTGTTCGGAAAAGTGGATACGTTTTGGACGTATCAACTCCCCCCAAGCTTAGCTTATTGCTTGTCCTCAAGCAATTCAGTTAACAACTGAGTGCGATAAAAGAAACTTTTACGAACACATTTGCTTCATATGATGTATACATGCCTACTATATGATCAATTACTTAGACAATTCATAATAGGAACCATGCAAATAATGACACCTAGTAGTTATGCAAATCATGAAAAGATACCAAAGTACTAAGAATGAATAACATAGCATATATCTATCCACAAGAATTGCAATGTTCGTAAAAAGATATGACAAAGTGGTATCTCGCTTGCCTTTGTTTGAAGGGCAAAACATAAATGCCAAGGCACCTCTGAAGTTCAAGTGAAGACTAGATATAAAAATATCAAAGATAAGAGTATCATAGTTATACCTCAATTAATCGTATCCTGGGACAAGCACATTACACTAAGAACGACAGTTATGCTCTCGAAGAGGTGCTCAAAGAAAGGATGGTGACTCAACATAAAAATAAAAGATTGGCCCTTCGCAGAGGGAAGCAGGGATTAACACGTGCTAGAGCTTTTTATTTTAAAAACAGAGGTAAAAATGTTTTGAGAGGTGTTTGTTAATTGTCAACGAATGGTAGCGGGTGAGAACAGTATTCTACCTGTCAAACGGACTTTTAAGAGCGGCTCCCATGAAGGACGTTATTTCTACCAGCAAGGCAGATCATCCCTCTTTCTCTTTGGTTTACACACATTCAGGTATTTCACTGTTTGTCATTGCTTACTGATGAATCAGGGCAAAAGTGTGAAGAGAATTAATTGGTTAAAGTTGTAATTAATTGGGACTGGGCACCCCGTTGCCAGCTCTTTTTGCAAGTTATTGGATAAGCGGATGTATATGCCACTAGTCCAGGTGTAAAAGTCCATTTGACAAATAGAATAAAGAATAACCACACTAATTCCTCATGAGCTAGTAAACATTGACACAAAAAGGGAAATATTTTGAAAGTTTTAAAGGTAGCACATGCAAATTTACTTGGAATGGCTTGAAATACCATGCATAGGAGTTTTTTGGTGGACTCTTTGGGATAACTTGGTTTAAAGGATTTGGATGCACGAGCAGCATTCCCGCTCAGTACAAGTGAAGGCTAGCAATAGACTGGGAAGCGACAACCACGAGAGCGATAACGGTCATAATCATGCTTGCGACAAAATAAAATTAACGGAGGCATAAAAATGATACTAAAACTCTGAGGCAAAATAGATCATCAAGGCTTAATTGACTTTATTTTTCAGTCATAACATGTGTGAGCATGTGCCAAGTCGAATCAAGTGAATTATTCAGAGGAGGATACCAGCCTGCCATACCGTTTTACGAATAGAACAATGCATGTAAATATCTATATGACATGTTATTCGCTATTAGCAATTTGGTACTGGTCATAAGAAGACATAAACTACTAAGTAATCATTAAATAACATAACCACTACCATGATAGCTAAGCATGTTCACATGAGTAGGCATATTTACAAAAATGAAAAACAAATAGAGTTCATACCAGCCTTTTACCACATCCGAATTGTCGTAAGTCGTCATTATTGCTTTTCACTTGTGTGGCTTGAATGATGTGAAATGATAACCAAGTCCAAGTGGAACCACGGAAATTTTTCGAACTCCTGAAACAACTATACAAAACGGCAGAAGAACAACAAATATTTTTGGGTTTTCGAATTTAAAGCAAGCATAGAAAGAAACAAGCAAACAAAGCAAAATCTTTTTGGATTTTTGAATAACAAGCCAAAACGAAAAATAAAGTAAACTAGCACTACAAATTCAAAAGCAAGAGAAATAAAGGAAATATTTTTGGTCTTTTGGTGTTTTGCGAAAATGAAATGGACACAAGAAACAAAAGAAAAGAAACAAACTAAAACATGGATATACAAAGTACCACATGATATGAATATGATAAAATGAGTGAACTTGTCGGCATACCTCCCCCCAAGCTTAGGCTTTTGGCCTAAGTGGGAGACTAATCATCCACATGGCCCAGAACTCCATCCAGGTGGATCATACCTAGCGTGATCATAATCAGGATCCTGGTATGAGGAGCTCGTCGTGTCAAAGGGCTGAATGAAGTCCTCCTCAGGACCTCCTCCCTCACTATCCGCATGAAGGCCATGCTCCTCCATATATGCATCCAGGTCTCCCTCCGAGAATGACCATCCTTGCCTGACATCAAGGTTAAACAAAAGAGGCGCAGGCAAACAGACTATGCGTTCATAGGTTTTAGTTCTCCACCTGGTCTTCTTAACAAAAACTAATTCATAAGATAGATTATCAATGGTGGACCAGCGGGAAATAAATTGGTGGCTAATCATAGAGTTAAGATCAAGTCTTTCAATGGGGAGCTGAATATCAAAGTGATGTGGTCCTAAACCATGCATGGCTAATAATCGAGAAGCAATGAGACCTCCACAAACCCCTCCTTTTTCACGGTTAGTGGAGAGACGAAATGCAATCATAGCTCCCAAGTTATAAGTTCTATCACGTTTTAAGGCAGCAGAAAGAAAAGCCAAGTCATAAACAGATAATTTACTTGCATTCTTCCTAGCTAAAACACATTTGCCAAGGTAGTGGGCAAAATATCGAATAGATGGGAGTTGGATGTTTCGAATTTTACCATCCTCGGTTGTAAAATCTTTCCCTTGGCAAATCTCTGAGTAAAGGTCTTGCAAATGCTTTGGTTGACCTCGAATCCTCCCATGAGATCCCCAGTGTGGTACCTTAATAGCTGCACAAAAATCATGAAGAGACAAATCTACAGCTTTATTGTAGATATTATAATGAACCATGGGAGTAGGCAAATTCCAACTAAATCTAAAACTTTGAACCACTGACATAGTCAGCTTTACATATTGATGTGGTTCATCTGCACAAAGTATTCCAACCCTGCATTAGAGATTAGAGTGTTGAAATCTTGCAAGATTCCTGCAGCATTCATAAACTCATGGCATGGATAAATAGAGGGAAACACAGAGTCTTCACGGTTGACTCCCATGACCTCTGATACTTCCAATTCTTCATAGTTAAGTTGGTTTCCATCCATCTTCCTTTTCTGAAATTTTTAAACAAACCTCATAAAAATAATTTTGGAGTGGTTAAATCAAAGGAAACACTAGGGAGACTTACTAGGGGACTAAACATGCATCAAAACTAGTTAATCTAAACAAGAACAAGCATGCAAGCTCTAATAACATGTCACCTACAGTACCAAAATGCTAAAGATATAAGCAACTAAACAAAATTCTATTTGGATAATCGGAGGAGTCACATACCGGAGAGCAATTGATCCAAATTTCAGCAGCAAAGATGGGCTGAGCAAGTAGATCGAAAAATTTCGAGCAAGAGCAGCAAGAACACGAGTTTGAGCAATGGTGGTGTGTATGGTCGGGAGAGAGAAAGGAGTGGGAGAGATGAGTGAGAGGAGGGCCAGGTGGACCCCACACCAGGGCAGGGCGCGGCCTGCCCTCCACCGCGCCGTGGGGGCGTGTGGTGGCCTGGTGGGTCCCCCTGGTCATCCTCTGGTACTCCCACGTTCCTCTTTAAAAACTAGGACTTACAGAATATTTTTCATAATTTTTTTGAAAACTTTTATTTCTGACATTTTCTGGGTACTTTAAACAATGAAAACTAGACAAAATGAATTTACATAAAGACCAAGCATTACTTAACTTTGCAAATTACAGTAGCAAAACAGTAGGTAAAACAAAAGTGAGAAAGAAAAATATGTTGTTTAGCAATTTTATGCATGTAAAACATATTTGTTAACAAGGTTGATCAAGTCTTGCCACCAAATACATTTTATATGACATAAAAGAATTAAACCACATTGAACAATCATGTTACCTTAAATGGTATAGCTATAGATCCAATCATAATATATCGAAGTTCTTCATGAGATTCATATATAGGGCAATCAATACTTCCCACTTTGATACTTTTAATATTGGTAATTGTATTAACTCCAAATATTTTGTCCAGCTTCTTGGGAAAATAAACAGTATGCTCTTTGTCATTAACATGGAAAGTCACTTTCCCTTTGTTGCAATCAATAACAGCCCCTGCAGTATTAAGAAAAGGTCTTCCAAGAATAATAGACATATTATCATCTTCAGGCATTTCAAGCACAACAAAATCAGTTAATATCAAGCAATTATTAGTTACTTGAACAGGAACATCTTCACATATACCAACAGGAACAGCAGTAGATTTATCAGCCATTTGCAAAGATATATCAGTTGGTATCAATTTTTCCAAGTAAAGTCTCTTGTAAAGAGAAAAAGGCATAACACTCACCCCTGCACCTAAATCACATAAGGCAGTTCTAACATAGTTATTTTTGATTGAGCAAGGAATAGTTGGTATACCTGGATCTCCAAGCTTCTTTGGAACCTTACCATTGAAAGAATAATTAGCAAGCATGGTAGAAATCTCTTCATTAGGAATCTTTCTCTTGTTAGAGACAATATCTTTCATGTACTTTGAATAGGGAGGTAACTTAATAGCATCAGTCAAAGGAATTTGCAAAAACAAAGGTTTCATCCATTCACAAAATTTGTTATAATGTTCTTCTTCCTTAGATTTAAGTTTCTTAGTAGGAAAAGGCATTTGTTTTTGCACCCAAGGTTCTCTTTCATTACCATGTTTCTTAGCAAGAAAATCTTCTTTAGTGTACTTTTTGTTTTTAGAATGCTTTTCAGGTTCCTCTTCACTTTCCTCTTTATCAGAAGCATCATTCTTATCTTTATCATTAGCATGTTCATTACCACTCTCAGTTTCAGCATCAGAGATAGATATACTATTTGGATTATTAACATGCTCATTGTCTTTAATAGGTTCAGGAGATTCCTCAACATGTTTATGTTTCTTCTTCTTCTTTTTCTTAGAAGGGGTAGTAGTTTCATTAACTAGTTGAGAATCTTGCTCAATTCTTTTAGGATGTCCCTCAGGATATAAAGGATCCTGAGTGGAAGCACCACCTCTAGTTGCTATACCAAAAGCATGTTTATCATTTTCTCTAGAAGCATTACCTAACAAATCTTTTTGCACTTTAGTCAATTGCTCAATTTGAGTTTGAACCATATGAAAATGTTTAATGAGTATTTTAACATCATTAGAAGTTCTTTCCAAAACATCATGCAAATGATTAATGACATGAGAATTCTTTATGAAGCTATTTTCTATTCTCCAATTGAAATTGTTTTGCTTAACAATGAAATTATCAAACTCATCTAAGCATTGATCAGGAGGTTTAGAATAAGGGATATCTCTATCATCAAAGCGTTGGAGAGAGTGTACCTCAACTGTAGATGAGTGAGGAATTGGCTTACACAATTCTTCTATAGGTGGAAGATTTTTCACATCCTCAGATTTAATACCTTTCTCCTTAAGAGATTTCTTGGCTTCTCTCATTTCTTCATCATTCAATTCAATCACTCCTCTTTTCCTCGGCGTAGGTACCGGAGTTGGTTCAGGCAGGGTCCAATCATCATGATTTTGGCTTATCTTAGCCAATAATTCCTCGGCTTCATCTGGAGTTCTTTTCCTGAAAACACAACCAGCACAACTATCCAGGTATGTCCTAGATTCAACAGTTAGTCCATTATAAAATATATCAAGAAGTTCATTTTTAGCTATTTGATGTCCAGGCCGAGCTCTAAGTAAAGAACAAAACCTTGCCCAAGATTCAGGCATTTTCTCTCCCTCATTTTGCTTAAAGTTAAAGATTTTCTGTAAAGCAACATGTTGAGCACTAGCAGGAAAATATTTCTGAAAGAAAGCATTGACTAAACCCATCGGGCTCTCAATAGATCCAGGAGATAAATCATTAAACCAAGTTTAGCTTCATCTTTCAATGAGAAAGGGAAAATTTTAGTAACAAAGTAACTGCGTTTCTTAATATCATCAGAAAACAAACTACTCAGAGTAGAGAGAGTGTTCATATGTTCTACAGCACTTTCATTTTCAGTTCCTCGAAAAGGTTCTTTCTCAGCAATAGTTATAAAAGACAAGTCCACAGAGAAATCATAATCTTTATCTTTTATATTTATGGGAGATGTAGCAAATTTAGCATCAGGAGAAAGTTTATAGTTGACAGCACGTCTTTGAAGAAGATTTTTAATAGCATTAACATCTTTAGAGGTATCACAATTCATGCATTCATCAATAAAGTCATCATCAAGTTCAACATAAGTTTCCTCAAGATCATCACTAGTAGTTTCTCTTGTTTCAGGTGAATAAGCAGGTGTAACAGGAGTTTCATTAGGTGTTTCAGTATTTTCAAGTTGTTTAGATTTAGCAATTGTAGCATCTAGAAAAGGACCTAGTGAACCTCTTTCATCAAGCACAGTAGAAGCATCATCAAATTCATCAGAAACATTCTCAGATTCAGCAGAAGTAGCAGCACGTGAAGCATGTGCATGTGGTGGTGTGACAAGTTGACTTATAACAGACGGTGAATCAAGAGCAGCAGAAGTGTTCAGAGTTGTACCTCTCCTTGTAGTGGATGGCAATATACGAACCTTATCATCACGAGGTTTACCCATGATGAATGAATTGCAGCGAGCAGTATGACTCCCTGGTGAGCTTATAAATAGAGCTATGCTCCCCGGCAACGGCGCCAGAAAATAGTCTTGATGACCCACAAGTATAGGGGATCGCAACAGTCTTCGAGGGAAGTAAAACCCAAATTTATTGATTCGACACAAGGGGAGCCAAAGAATATTTATAAGCCTTGACAGATGATTTGTCAGTTCAGCTGCACCTGGAAGTAGACTTGCTCGACACAGTTTATCAGTAGCAACAGTTTTATGACAGTAGCAGTAGTGAAATAATAGCAGCAGTAAAATAAAGACAGCAGTAATAATTGCAGTAGACAGCAGGATTAAAATACTGTAGGCATAGGGATGGATGAACGGGCGCTGCATGGATGAGATAATTCATGAAATAGTCATACATAGGGCAATTGCAGATAAATAATAATAAGGTATCCAAGTAATAATCAATCATAAGCATGTGTTCCGTATTTAGTCGTACGTGCTCGCAATGAGAAACTTGCACAACATCTTTTGTCCTACCAGCCCGTTTGCAGCGGGGCCTCAAGGGAAACTACTGGTAATTAAGGTGCTCCTTTTAATAAAGCACCGGAGCAAAGCATTAACACTCCGTGAACACATGTGATCCTCACGTCGCAACCATCCCCTCCGGTTATCCCAATTTCTGTCACTTTGGGGCCTCGGGTTCCGGACAGTGACGTGTGTATACAACTTATAGATATGATCCAAAACAATAATTATTCTCATGATTCAATAACATGTTCAGATCTGAGATCATGGCACTCGGGCCCTAAGTGACAAGCATTAAGCATAATAAGTTGCAACAATGACATAAAGTACTACCGATGGATACTAGGCACCAAGCCCTAACAAATCTCACAACTATTACATGAATGATCTCATCCAATCCCTACCATCCCCTCAGCCTACAGCGGGGAATTACTCACACATGGATGGGGGAGTCATGGATGGTCGATGGAGAGGTGGCGGTGATGATGATGGCGATGATCTCCTCCAATTCCCCGTCCCGGCAGGGTGCCAGAACGGAGTTTCTGATCCCCGAAATAGGGTTTTCGATGGCGGCGGAGCTCTGGAAGGTTTCTGGAAAAAGCGTCGATCCCCCGAAGTTTTTAGGTCAGAGGCTTTAAGTAGTCCGAAGGGGAGCGCTGGGGGCCACACAGGGGGGCCACACCACCCCTGGGCGCGGCAAGGGCCCACCCGCGCCCTGGGTGCGTGTGGTGCCCCTGTGCACCCTCCTCGCTTCGTCTTCTGGCTCCGTGGGTCTTCTGGAAAAATAGAATTTCTGGAATTTTTCTGGAATTTTCCTAAAACTTTGACTTTCTGCACAAAAACGAGACACCAAGGCAATTCTGCTGAAAACAGCGTTAGTCCGTGTTAGTTGCATTCAAATCACACAAATTAGAGGAAGAACAATAGCAAAAGTGTTCGGAAAAGTGGATACGTTTTGGACGTATCAGGTGCCGGGAAGAGGTTCTGAACCCTCCTGAGCTAGGGTTGACGACGGCGGCGTCTCTTGAACTTTTCGTGGATATTTGCTCAGGCACTTAGGGTTTTCGCGTCGGGGGGAATAAGTAGGCGAAAGGGCGGCGGCTGGAGAGGCCTGTGGGGCCCACACGCACCCTGGGCGCGCAGAGGGGGGCCCGCGCCCTGGCCACGTGTGGGGCCCACGTGGCTCCTCTCCGTCGCCTCTTTGGTCCGTCAGATGAGTTCTGGTAAAATAGGGACTCCCGTGTAGTTTCGTCCAATTCCGAGAATATTTCCAGACTAGCTTTTCTGGAATACAAAAACAGCAGAAAACAGGAACTGGCACTTCGGCATCTTGTTAATAGGTTAGTCCCAAAAAATGTATAAAAGTGATATAAAGTAGATGCAAAACATGTAGCAATTGGTATAAAACAAGCATGGAACATCAAAAATTATAGATACGTTTGAGACGTATCAGCATCCCCAAGCTTAGTTCCTACTCGTCCTCGAGTAGGTAAACGATAAAAACAAATAATTTTTGAGGTGACATGCTACTATCATAATCTTGATCATATAATATTGCAAGGCACATGTAAATGAATGAAGTGATCCAAGTCAATGGTCTATAATTTGCTATCAAATAGATAATGAGTAAACAATGAATCACACAAGCTAAACGTTTTCATGAATAGTACTTTCGAGACAAGCATCAAACAGTTTTGCATAAGTGTTAACTCATAAAGCAATAGTTTCTAACAAAAGGTATTTAATCAACACAAAGGAAGAATTTAGTTTCAGCATTTGCTTCAACTTTCAACATATTTATCTCATGGATATTGTCAACACAAAGTAGTATAACAAGTCCAATACATTGCATATAACGCATGTTGTAACAAAGTTGACACTAGTGTTTGCTTGTGGAAGACAGAAAGAATAGGAAAACTGACTCAACATAAAAGTAAAAGAAAGGCCCTTCGCAGAGGGAAGCAGGGATTAAATCATGTGCTAGAGCTTTTAGGTTTTTGAAAGCATATAGAGATTGCATAAAATATTTGATACTCCTCCCAACCTTGCTAACACAAGCCATGGCTAACCGAATCCTCGGGTGCCTTCCATCAATCACATACCATGGAGGAGTATCTATTTTTGAGAGGTGTTTGTTAATTGTCAACGAATGGTAGCGGGTGAGAACAGTATTCTACCTGTCGAACGGACTTTTAAGAGCGGCTCCCATGAAGGACGTTATTTCTACCAGCAAGGCAGATCATCCCTCTTTCTCTTTGGTTTACACACATTCAGGTATTTCACTGTTTGTCATTGCTTACTGATGAATCAGGGCAAAAGTGTGAAGAGAATTAATTGGTTAAAGTTGTAATTAATTGGGACTGGGCACCCCGTTGCCAGCTCTTTTTGCAAGTTATTGGATAAGCGGATGTATATGCCACTAGTCCAGGTGTAAAAGTCCACTCGACAAATAGAATAAAGAATAACCACACTAATTCCTCATGAGCTAGTAAACATTGACACAAAAAGGGAATAATAACATTTTGAATAATTTAAAGGTAGCACATGAAAAATTTACTTGGAGTGGCAAGGAAATACCACATATAGGTAGTTATGGTGGACACAAATGGCATGGATTTTGGCTCAAGGATTTGGATGCACGAGAAGCATTCCCTCTCAGTACAGAGTTTAGGCTAGCAAGGTTATGTAAGCAAACAAGAATATCAACCCGTACACCAAGTTTTATATGACAAACATATTGCAAACGTTATAAGACTTCATACCGTCTTCCTTGTTAACCAAACCCTGTTATTAGAAAATATCTAGACCTTAGAGGTACCACCGATGCAAACCAAATTTTCAACAAGCTTTACGGTAGTTCTTCACTAATAGGCTTAACTCATGTGATGCACAATTTAATCATGATCTACTTGTTAACTCAAAACAATTGACAAGCATCAAGTTATCCATTTTAGTGATCTACAAGATTAAGCAAGTTTTTCCTTATACCAATTACCACATGCAACATTTTCTGAACCAACCAAACACCAATCAATTTATTTCATCAACTCTCCAAACAAATATAAGTGAAGCAAGAGAGTACTTTCTACAAAAGAAAGCTAATAGCTCTGACAAGAGATACATGAAAACAAGAGCTAAAAGCTGAACAGCGCTAGATATGAATACTCAACAAATATAAGTGAAGAATAGGAGTATTCTCATGAAAAAGCGGAGCGTGTCTCTCTCCCAATCAAGAATGCTAGGGTCCAGTCAAGCTTTATTGAAAATAAAAATGCAATACTGAAAATAAAAAGCACACAGACGCTCCAAGAAAAGCACATATGATGTGAAAGAATTAAAATATAGTTTCACTAGAGATGACCTGATAATTTTGACGATGAAGAAGGGGATGCCTTGGGCATCCCCAAGCTTAGACGCTTGAGTCTTCTTGAAATATGCTGGGGAGATCCATGGGAGCCTCCCCAAGCTTAAGCTCTTCACTCTTCTTGATCCTATTATATCATCCTTCTCTCTTGACCCTTGAAAACTTCCGTCACACCAAACTCAAAGTAGATCTCATTAGAGGGTTAGTGCATAATCAAAAATTCACATGTTCTGTAAAGACGCAATATGATTTGTTACTTTAAACATTAGCTACAGCCACTGATGTTATGTGAAGCTCTTCCACCCAAAAAAGAATTTCACTCAACACTAGTAAAAGAGAGAATGCGAAAAATAAAAAGGCATAATCTGTCTAAAACAGAACAGTCCGCAAAGACGAATTTTTTCGAGGCACTTACGACGCTCAGATCGAGAAACTCTGAACTAATGAAAGTTTCAGACATTCATAAAGATTACGCACAAAAATTTCAGATTTTTAACAATCTGGTGATTTTAGGAATTTCGTACAGTGAACAGCAAAAATCTGTTTCTGCGCAGCAATCAAAATTAAGCATCATCTTATCATTAGAGGCTACTCTTGGCACAACAATGCGAGAAAATAAAGATACAAAGGAGTTGCTACAGAAGTAAACAAACTCCTTGACTCAATAAAAGAAAAATTGCAGAAAAATAAAATGGGTTGCCTCCCATAAGCGCTTTTCTTTAACGCCTTTTAGCTAGGCACAAAGCATGCATCAAGTATTACCAAGTGAAGAAGCATCAACATTGTAATTTGTTCGAACAATAGAATCATAAGGTGGCTTAATCTTCTTCCTAGGAAAGTGTTCCATACCTTTCTTGAGAGGAAATTGATATTTTATATTCCCTTCTTTCATATCAATAATAGCACCTACAGTCCTAAGAAAAGGTCTTCCCAACACAATAGGGCATGATGGATTGCACTCAATATCCAAGACAATAAAATCAACGGGGACATAATTGTTGTTAACCATGATAAGAACATCATCAATTCTTCCCAAAGGTTTTTTAATAGTAGAATCAACAAGGTGAACATCCAAGTAACAATTTTCCAAAGGTGCTAAATCAAGCATATCATATAATCTTTTAGGCATAACAGAAATACTAGCACCAAGGTCACACAAAGCATTGCAATCAAAGTCATTCAATTTCAATTTAATGATGGGCTCCCAACCATCTTCTAACTTCCTAGGGATAGAAGCTTCATGTTTTAATTTCTCTTCCCTAACTTGTATGAGAGCATTAGTAATATGTTTAGTAAAAGCCATGTTTATAGCACTAGCATTAGGACTTCTAGCTAGCTTTTGCAAGAACTTAATTACTTCAGAAATATTGCAACCATCAAAATCAAAGTCATTATCATCAAAAGTAATGGAATTATTCTCTTCCTTATTGCTAGAAATTTCAGCATCTTTATCAAGGACAGTTTCAGAGTTATCAGGCAATTTAGGACATTTTGCAATAGAAGTGGAAACATTACCAACACCAACTATCTTGCCATTAATGGTAGGAGGTTTGTTAACACTTGAGTTTGAAGCATTTTCAGAAGTAGTAATAGTATAAACTCTAGCAATATTGTTCTTTCTAGCAATTTCATCCTCTCTTTCCCATCTAGCATGCAATTCAGCTAACATCCTCACATTGTTATCAATTTTAACTTGTATAGCATTGAGAGTTTTGCTCTCTTTAACATCATGAGGCATGTTCTTTAGTTTCAATAAGTCAACATCAAGAGCAAGACTATCAACTTTAGAGGAAAGCACATCAATTTTCCCAAATTTCTCCTCAACAGTTTTATTGAAAGCAGTTTGTGTACTAATAAAATCCTTAAGCATAACTTCAAGATCAGAGGGTACACTCTTATTATTATTGTAGGAGTTACTATAGGAATTTCCATAACCATTGCCACTATTAGAAGGATAGGGCCTATAATTGCTATTACCAAAATTATTCCTATAAGCATTGTTGTTGAAATTATTATTTTTAATGAAGTTCACATCAACATGCTCTTCTTGAGCAACCAAAGAAGCTAAAGGAACATTATTTGGATCAACATGTGTTTGACCATTTGCAAGCATAGACATAATAGTATCAATTTTGGCACTCAAGGAGGAGGTTTCCTCAACAGAATTTACCTTCTTACCTGTTGGAGCTCTCTCGGTGTGCCACTCAGAATAATTAATCATCATATCATCAAGAAGCTTTGTTGCAGCACCCAAAGTGATGGACATAAAGGTACCTCCAGCGGCCGAATCCAATAAATTCCTCGAAGAAAAATTTAATCCTGCATAGAAGGTTTGGATGATCATCCAAGTAGTCAGTCCATGAGTGGGACAATTTTTAACCAATGATTTCATTCTCTCCCATGCTTGAGCAACATGTTCATTATCAAATTGCTTAAAATTCATTATGCTACTTCTCAAAGAAATAATCTTAGCAGGAGGATAATATTTTCCAATAAAAGCATCTTTGCATTTAGTCCATGAATCAATACTATTTCTAGGCAAAGATAGCAACCATTCTTTAGCACGTCCTCTCAAGGAGAAAGGAAAAAGTTTCAGTTTAATAATATCACCATCTACTTCCTTGAGCTTTTGCATTTCACAAAGTTCAACAAAGTTATTAAGGTGAACAGCAGCATCATCAGTACTAACACCAGAAAATTGCTCTTTCATAACAAGATTTAAAAGTGCAGGTTTAATTTCATAAAATTCTGCTGAAGCAGCAGGTGGAGCAATAGGTGTGCATATGAAATCATTGTTGTTCGTGCTAGTGAAATCACACAACTTAGTGTTCTCAGGAGTACTCATTTTAGCAGAAATAAAAACAGTACAGAAAATAACTTGAAAGTAAACTAGATGCAAGTAACTAATTTTTTTGTGTTTTTGATAATTGAAAGCAAACAAGATAAAATAAAATAAACTAAGCAAGACAAAAACAAAGTAAAGAGATTGGAAGCGTGAAACTCCCCTTGCAGAAGACTGCTGTCTCCCCGGCAACGGCGCCAGAAAAATAGCTTGATGACGTGAAACACACGTTCGTTGGGAGACCCCAAGAGGAAGGTATGATGTAGTCAGCAGCAAGTTTTCCCTCAGAAAGAAACCAAGGTTATCGAACCAGTAGGAGCAGCAACTCTTCAGAAGGTTGTCAACGGCGCCAGAAAAATAGTGTTGAGGGAGTCTGGACTGTTGACGTGGAATCTGCACACAACACAATCAAACTACTTTGCCCCAACGAAACAGTGAGGTTGTCAATCTCACTGGCTTGCTGAAAACAAAGGATTAAACGTATGGTGTGGAAAATGAGTATTAAATTGCAGAGAATGAAAAAGGAACAGTTTGCAGTTTGTGGTTGTTTAATCAGTGTAAAAGAATGGACCGGGGTCCACAGTTCACTAGTGGTGTCTCTCCATAAAAGATAACTAACATGTTGGGTGAACAAATTACAGCTGGGCAATTGACGAATAGTGAGCGCATGACAATGCATATACATGACATGTTGACTACTATGATATTTAATTGGGCATTACGACATAATACATAGATCGTTATCCAACAGCATCTATGACTAATAATCCACCGCCGGGTTGTCATCCGAGTCCCCCGTTGGTATTAAGTTGCAAGCAACGGATAATTGCATTAAGTAAAGTGCGTAATGTAAACAAACACATATGTCCGTGGACATAGCATCGTTAGGTTATCCCTAGTGGCAACAGCACATCCACAACCTTAGAACTTTCTGTCACTGTCCCAGGTTAAACGGAGACATGAACCCACTATCTAGCATAAATACTCTCTCTTGGAGTTACAAGCATCTACGAGTAACGGAAAGCATGCAAGATCTTAAATAACATATAAGATAGATTGATAATCAACTTGACATAATATTCAATATTCATCGGATCCCAGCAAACACAACATGTAGCATTACAATAATATGATCTTGATCATGTAGGGCAGCTCACAAGATCTAAACATGATGGCACAAAGTGGAGAGACAACCATCTAGCTACTGCTATGGACCCGTAGTCCAAGGATGAACTACTCACGCATCACTCCGGAGGCAGGCATGGCGATGTAGAAGCCTCCGGTGACGATTCCCCTCTCCGGCAGGGTGCCGGGAAGAGGTTCTGAACCCTCCCGAGCTAGGGTTGACGACGGCGGCGTCTCTGGAACTTTTCGTGGATATTTGCTCAGGTACTTAGGGTTTTCGCGTCGGGGGGAATAAGTAGGCGAAAGGGCGGCGGCTGGAGAGGGGGCCCACACCACCCAGGGCGCGCAGAGGGGGGCCCGCGCCCTGGCCACGTGTGGGGCCCACGTGGCTCCTCTCCGTCGCCTCTTTGGTCCGTCAGATGAGTTCTGGTAAAATAGGGACTCCCGTGTAGTTTCGTCCAATTCCGAGAATATTTCCAGACTAGCTTTTCTGGAATACAAAAACAGCAGAAAACAGGAACTGGCACTTCGGCATCTTGTTAATAGGTTAGTCCCAAAAAATGTATAAAAGTGATATAAAGTAGATGCAAAACATGTAGCAATTGGTATAAAACAAGCATGGAACATCAAAAATTATAGATACGTTTGAGACGTATCACTGGGCTGGGATTGGGACAGCCTATGTTTTTTTTGAAAGATTTTTTTCTTTAGATGCAATATTAAATTGTTTTTGTTGCATATTTGTATAGTTCCCTCCTTTGAATTATTGTACTAATGCTATTATTGTTTTATCTTTTTTTGTATTAGTTAAACAATGGTGTCGATGCTCCCTTCGCAATGAGAGAAGGGGAAGAAGAGATACTTTCCTACATTTTGGAACCCGGTGAATTTCGGCATCCCGTGGAAGGAGCTGAAGATGAGGACTCGGAAATTGGTGGACCCACGCCGTCTGGTGAGGTATATTAAGCCTATGTTGAGCAGATGCAATAACTGATTTGTGCATATATATGTATTCACACATGTTTCATATTAATAGACCTCCGCATCGAACCAATCCACTAAACGAGGCCATGCCCAAGGGATGGGCAAAGATGAGCATCTCACAATTGACGAGGTGAATGCAACTACTGGCCAACCACTAGCACCCGTGCCGAACGCAGTTTAAGTTTGTGCATCAATGCGGAGTCACTATCAGGGACAACGTTTATATCAGCACTCAGGAATGATTAAGCCAAAGTTAGAGGGAGTTAGTTACGTCGACAAGAGAACCAAAGATGTGCTTTGGAACAAGCTCATTGCACATTTCACCCCACCGGTCTTGGAAGATGAGGTGAAGACAAAAAAAATGACGGACAAAGTCAAGCATTTCGCTCTTAAGAAGATGGCTCAACATTCAATAACTACAAGAACAAATTATTCCGTGAGTGGGAAGAAGATGGGAAACTTCCGGATTTCACCGGCACACGAGAGAGGCAGCGGCCTCACTGGCCTGCATTTCTGGAGTACAAGAAATCAGAACGAGCTAAGAAAAGGTCGCAAACAAATAAGAATAATGCAGCGAAAAAGAAGTATCACCATAAGATGGGGCCAGGTGGCTACCGAGTTGCCGAGCCTAAGTGGGAAAAAATTGAGCCCGAGTTGCGTGCAAAAGGGCTCACCCCGGTCACAGAGGAATGGGACAGAAGGATAAGGAATTGGCTACTTGCGCATGGAGGGGAGTATGACATGGAAACAGGGGAGTTAATAATTGATGAAAGCAAAGTAGTCAACGGAGCCCAAAAAAAATTTATTGACTTAATTGCCAAGTCTAAAGAGGGAAAGTTTATTTCCGACAGAGAGAAGGACGAGCTGTCAGAGGCCCTCGGGACCAAAGAAAAAGGAGGATCAACACGAGGCTTAGGAGAAGTGCCGTGGATTGAAGGGTTTCCCCAGGACCGTGCCTCTTATAGAAGCCGATTGAGAGCAAAGAGGAGGAAGGAGCAGCAAGAATCAGACCGGTTGATGATCTTAGAAAGAAATCATGACCAGATGGTTGCTCTCTATAAGGAGCAGCAGAAGCAAATAGATCAAATGCGCGAGCAAGGGGCGCCAACTCTTCAGCTGGAACAAGCGAGTCAAGGCGGCCCATCGCATCGCAGAAGCAGCGTGGCTTCCTCGGTTATGGTCGGTGATGATGAGACAAGTTACCCCGTGGATTATATCACGGAGAAAACAACTTGTGAGCTGCATGTCCCAGTATTTAACTTATCCATGAAGGCGGCGGACGGCTATGCATTCTCCATTGACTCTACAGCATCGTGGCTTGGCAATGCCATTCCAGATGGATTTGCTCGTGTCGGCGTGGATCAAGTTGTACAAGGATATGAATCACTGAACCTTGAGTTCCCAAGAGCTGATGATGAGTCGGTGCTAGGGGACGTCGTGGGTGGTCTAATTCTATGGCGGAAGAAATACATCAAGTTTGCAGGCTGGGCGCCAAGGCCACCATCGTCTCCGCCAATTCACGATTCACCACCTGATGACGATGAAGGGGACGACAACCATCAGTCGCCTCCGCATCAGTCGTCTCCGCCGCCGCGTGCGCCGACTCCACCGCCGCGTGAGCCGACTCCACCGCCGCGTCAGCCCACTCCGTCGCCGCATGATCCGACTCCACCGCCGCATGAGCCGACTCGGCCGCCGCATGAGCCGACTCCTGAGCCCCGACATAGGAAGGGCGCCACTTCGTCGTCCATGGGATTCGGGCGAGACCCCCGACGTTCGCCCCTCCCAAAAGTACCCAAAAGCCTTGACGACCTCAGAGCTTGCGACATGACTAAAGAGCAATTGGATGCGTGGGTGGATGCAGACACAAAAAGACAGCTTGCACGGAAAAAGCCTGAGGTAAAGCAAACATTTACTGCAAAAGAAAACAAGTGGGCTATTGGATTCATCACGGAACCATCGCAATATGAGAAAAATAAGCCAGATAACTATTTACGAGCTCTGAGTAAAAGTAGTAGCTCTCCCAAGACGAGAAGTAGTAGTGCCAGAGGGAAAGAGACGTTGCCCAGCTCTCCCAGACGAGAAGTAGTAGCTCCTAATTCCTACTTTATCCTTGAAGAAGGACTTTGCTGCAGATGCTGGTATTACTCTTGCTCAACTGGACAACGAAAATCTCTTTCCGTCTGATGTAGATGATTCATGGAAATGGAAATGGGGGAGGTCCCTGCTGCGAGGTGATCAGATAAAGTTTCTACCGACATGTATGCGACAACTCCATAGTTGGTACATGAAAACCACAAAGGAATTTGATGACTTTTTGATCTGTGTGAAAGTTACAAAAAATCATTTCGCGGGTGAAGACATGTTCACAATTCAGCTCGAAGAACTCTGGTACTTATACAACCTTGACTCCCTCGACTTGGCTCTCGTCGGTGCCTACTGTCTGTAAGAGATTCAATTCATTTATTTCCAAAAAAGATAAAGTCTTTAGCTCTCAGCTCGTTCATTGCCATCGCTAATTATGCTCACTACGGTATTATGCAGAATGAAGAGTGATGAATGTGACAGAAAGGGCATCTATGGCTTTGGGTTCGTTAACCCAGTACGAGTTAATGCAAGGACACTAAAAAACCACGTGAAGGACACGGAGAAGAACTTGCTAAATGCCCTAATGAAGCAACATTTCAAGGTGCAGATAATGTTTCCTTACTTCTTCAGGTAAGAGAGTGTTACTCGCTTGTACAAATTAAGTGTAACTGATGAGTTACTGACGTGTATATAATCATGCGCAGCGATCATTACATTCTGCTAGTCATTGAAGTTGATAGATCAAGAGTTCAAGTCTACGACTCATTGGACTGGCCTAAGGAGAGGTACCAAAGCATTCTAGATACGCTCCAAAGGTAATTTCAAACATTATCGCACTATATCAGTCTCTCTTATTGATTTCAGAGATATCAAGCAACTAATAACTCATTTATTCTTTTTTTTTGGCCGGCAGGGTTTGGAAACAATTCAAAGCGAGGACAAAGGGTTCAGATTCATTTGAAGAACAGCTGACTTTTTTCACCCACAGGTAGGTAGTAGGTCTAGCTAGGTTCGCGCATCTCTTTATTTATAGTTTTCAATACCACTATATGTTGACTATGATTTGATTGAATTCTATTCCCGTAAAGTGGATCGAGAGGCAACCACAGGGGACCAATTTCTGTGGATATTTCGTTTGCGAGTGGATTCGTCGTTCGGTCACTGAGCGGGACCCAAAGAAATTTTTAGACGTACGTGAACAATCATATTCATCAATTGATCTCCAGTGTCATTCATAATTTTTGATAGTCATGATTAATATTTGTATTGATCTCCTTCTTTTATAGGCAGAGTCATTGCGCGAGAGTATGCCACTAAAGAAGCGCTTTCAAGCACTAGCAGAGGAACTTGCGGGATTTCTGCTTAGCGAAGTCATACCTACAAAAGGAACATACAATGGAGAATAGCGGTGAAGTCCCGGTTATGATCTCCCGTGTAACCGAATAGACGGGCTCTAGTCCCGGTTATGATCTCCGCACACGTGTAATCGAATAGACGGGCTCTAGTCCCGGTTATGAACACCTCCATGTAACCGGATAGACGTGAACATATTTTTATTTATGAACATTTTGATATGTTATATGTAGTTTATGTTTGTAATTAATTAAACGCATATTTTTTTGCACCATTTCAATATTAAATTGGGACGAAAAACAAAAAATTACAGGCTGCCACGTGTGAGGTCCTTGGTCCCGGGTCGTATGACCAATCGGGACTAGATGTCCTCCACCACGCCCGCGCCTCGGCGGCCACGTGGGAGCCTGTTGTTCCGGGTCGTAACGGACCCGGTACTAGAGGGGGGGGGGGGCTCTAGTGTCGTCTTGCTAGTCCCGGGTGGACACCCGGTACTAGAGGCCCTTACGACCCGGGACCAGTGGCCCTGTTTCCACTAGTGATTGGATGTTGCCGCAATCTGAAGATGGTATCGAAGCTTGCTGGCTGTTTTTGTCTCTGAGTTTGCCGATAACCCCCGCGTGGGTGTGGCCAAGGATTGTTAAACCTTTAGGTCTCTTGGGTGCAGTACCCCCCAGGAGTTCTAGCTTCTTTTATAGTAGTCTTCTGCTGTCCTTCGTGCCTTTTGCTGCATTTGGCTTAAAACTTGTTCTACAATTCTGCGCCTTGTTACCCTGCTCGGGTTTCGTTGAGCTTATCAATGGAACCGGGGATGAGTCCCTGTTAGTCTGAAAAAAATAGCTAGCTAGTAATCCATGTAATAGTTATTGTGGATTTTGATGGGCATCACACTCATGCATGTGACGTGTTCAAAAGAAAAGTGACGCAATAACTTCCAAGATCATATATAGAGGCACAGTCGGAACACAATATTATAATTCCAACATACATTTGTTTCAGTTAAACAATTAGCGATGAGTGGGACACTAATCATCATACATACTTGTGATTGTATACACCTAATGTAAACCTGTCAAAAATCTAGCTAAAATTTTAGAGTGGACCTCAAATTTCTATATTTGTCCACTTCGGAAAGTGCTGAGGTCACCCAACAATATATAATTCCCTACTTGCCATATGGTCCAGAAGAAAATCTCTTTAAATCCTAAGTGACTGGTTTATCTATTTAACCTAAGGACAAAATTATGTATCATACTTGGTGTCAAATACTATATTCGACATTTTTATAATTATACCATGTTCGATATGGGCCCTGCCCAGTGGCGTAGCCACACTAGAGCTGTGTAGTCAAATGACTACACAGGTTTTTTTTGGTTATACAAGCATATTTCATATAAAAAATAATAAAACAGTATAAATACATGTATTTAACTACATAGTTTTGCATTGACTACACTCTGGCTCCGCCACTGGCTCTACCTATGTTTTATTTTCTCGTGGGGAAACCACGGTGTTAGTTAAGAGCTACGGATAAATATATTTGATAGCATATATTCTATAATAACGAAAACACCTAACAAGGACGGAGGTACTAATTGCACAAAGGACGTCAAATCTCACATTTAAACTTCATATATGTGAAGATTAATGGACACAAATAAGCTCACATATTACGTGAAGTGATATAAATAGAGATAGACTCAATGAACATATTGCTTGTGGCAATGAATATCAAATTACTCAATGAACAAATACCACTACAAGCAAAGAGTGGTTCCATGCTGATATCGGCATAAGAGGCGTCAGGAATTAAGTCTCGGTACACTAGTAACAATACATCGTGGTCTTATGTCGTTGTTCCAGGTGGAGAGGAAATCTTAGTTTTTTGTGCACTGATCGACGCACTTGCTTGTTCTATCCATCGATCCGTCTCTGAAAGGGGTTGTGGTGGCTTGGCACTATTGTTGGCTAGAGGAATCCCTCAATGTGAGAGTGGGAATGGGCTACCTCTAGGATGGGACACCATAGTTTTGTTTGTGTGCCGGGAGCAACACCATAGTTGTTTGAATCAGCTAAGTAGTCTACCAAATAAGAAACACGAGATAGTGAACATGTGTAATACTTTATATGTACAAATTCAACAATACGAGAAATATATGTATATGTAAAGGCTTGGGTGCAAACTCGTACGGAACGTACACTTTGGGTATTTGACTACACACCACTTCTGTTTGACTACACAGAGTTTAACTCCTAGCTCCGACATTGGTTCCATATGTTCATTGTTTGAATCCCATGAAGGTATGATCCCCTTGTTGATCAAATGGTGTCTCCTCCTGGGCATATGCTATTTTTAACTCGGTTAGGAAAGTGTGCAACTTATGGGGATACCTTTCGCCGAGTATTCTGACCTCGTACTTAGTCGCTCACCAAAAAATATCAAGTGAGTTAGACAACCAAATACGAAAATTGTTTTTTATTTTGAACTCGGTATGTGTAAATAAACAAGCTAATGGTTCTTAAGAGCGAAAGAGAAATCAATATAAGCATCGTAATTGGTTTATATTTTGAAGAATATTCTATAGTGTCAAAATTTGTGCCAATGAACTTGTCCAAACAGCCAAAGTCTAGACTCACGTCTTAGTTAGGTTTGGAATGTGTAGTTTTGGCATGAAGCTAGGATTTTGTGTGTGTGGTTGTGTTAACTTCGACGCCTTTAATTTGAGCTCACAGACACCGAATTTTATGACATAACATTGATGCAGCAATGCAATAATATGTCAAAAGGTCTTTGCTAGATGCATGGTTGAATCTACAAAACATGCGTTGCGATACATCATCCTGGTCAATTTTAGGCTGGCTATAGGAACAATAAGGTGTTCATATTCCACAGAGACAGAATGGCGATTAGACTATTGCGTGTGTGCGTTGGTGCATCTCTCCGAGCTCACCTGATTTTGAACAACGCCTCAGACGCAAATCTATTGCTCTCCCTTCCTGTTATTGCCGTCGGGTGGGCTGGATCTCGCCAACGAGGAGCGAGGACGACGGGGTAGCGGCCACGGGCACGTGACGTACTGTGCACTGTGCAGAGGAGTGTTGCTGGGCCCGTGCGTGCGGCTCGAAGGCGTGACATATATAGGCCTAGATGCATACTTGCATTTTTTTCGTAGAGTTTAGCTACGTTTTTTATTAACAAGTAGTCATGTGAAAATTTCTCAAACAACAAGGTTCTGCAATAAAAAAGCAATCACCTAACAAGGACGTAGATACCAAATGGATAAAGGACTTTGCATCCCTCATCAGCACAACATAACTTGCGGACCAATAGGACACAAATAAAGTCACACGTTGCATGAAGTGATATAAATAGAGGGGAGCCGATGAAGACAATTCCAGAATTCGATTAGAGATATCCACTATTGATCGTGCTAACAGAATATCAATACATGCAAAGAGCGGTTCCATCACAATATTCGCATAGGAGGCATCTGAAATTCAATTGTGGTACACAAGTTACAACACATCGTGGGCTTACGTGGGTCATTCAGATCCAGAGATAGTTTTCGCGCTTTGTGCAATGCTTGGCACACCGCCGATCTCTGATTCTCTGGTGACCTCCAGCCCGAGAGATTGAAGGAGGCTATGATCGTGCTAGGCTTGGAGCAACCAACGCTAGCTAGAGCATTCCATCCGATGAGACAAGGAGCGGAGCATAACCACAGTAGGAAACAACATAGTGTTGTTTGTGTACCAAAAATGTATCAGTGCCCGATTTCCACCAGTGGCACACTTCGGGTTCCATCTGTTCGTTGCATGAATCCCATGAAATTTGATTCCCTCGCGGATCAGATGGTGTCTCCTCCTGGGAATATCCTATCATTTTTAACTCAGTTAGAAATGTGTGCGACTTATGGGGATAGATTTCTTTCGACTAGTATCAACGAGGATTCTGACCTAGCTACGTTAGGTAGCTCACCAAGAAAAAGAACAAGTGAGTGGTACTTGTTGGACAACCAAATACCAACTTGATTTTTTTATTTTGACCTCGGTATGTGGAAATAAACAAGCTAATGGTTCTTAAAAGCAAAAGAGAAATCAGTAAAACCATCTTAAGATACTTGTATTTATGCATAATGTTCTATATTGTCGTCATTGCCAACATTGGGCATATAAACTTGTCCAAATAGCCAAAACCTAGACTCACGTCTTAGTTAGGATTTTGGACGTGTAGTTTCGGCATGATTATAACCGAGCAAGATTGTTGCCAACAGTTTACTTTGCCTCTGTATTTTTTCTGGGATCCAACTTGTGGTAAATAAATCATGAGGAAAGTGGTTAATAAGGATTTGGTGGCAATCAAATTCCTTGATGGGTTAGTTCCACTAACACTAAGGGATTGGTACCCTACAACAAACAAGACTTTTCGAGGACCTATATATTTTTGGTTTTGCCTCGGTAGGCAATGAATAAAGTTATGGGATACCGAATTCATGATCCTTCAATTTGGTGTCTAAGGTCCAAAAGTCCAGACAATGTGCACTTCAAGTCTCATACAACAAATACAGGTACAACCACTCCACGGGCTAATGAATCACTGTAACTCAAGCCATGAGAACGAGATGTCAAAACCGAGAGCCAGGTTACGCTACCTATATAAAGGTATTGTACACTTTTTCAAGGCAATACCGGATGTTACTTAGCTCCGAGGGAGAGACTAGTTTGAGTATGGATATAGGTCGATTTGGTTGGTCACTCTGTAAGAAATCTAGATATATGAATGAGAGAAATCGAGAAATAGTTGGTAGCAAAGGGTGATGCTGGCTCTCGTATCCATCATGTAGCAAACAACGTACAACCCTCAGGGATCAAGCATGTTGTTGGCTAGCTTGACCACCCTACATGCATAGAGGTGACCGGGTATGTTGGGTTGTTCATGGTCTAGAAGTGATGTTCACCGATTGCTTGCTCCACGCATGACTAGGATGTCATCAAGACAATGTTGTTTCGTTATGGTAGCCCAAGATTTGCGATCAGTATGAAAGTAGAGACCAAACTCCGAGGAACCGTTGTTCTAGTCGACAGTATGTTGCTTTCAGAAGAGTACGTACGAATTTAGCTTGTGTCTACTTAATTCCAATTGAATTAAAGTAAGGAAAAACCATTCACTTCCTAACGACTCAAGCCAACCAGGTTAGGTGTTCGTCAAAAGCAAACGATTACCCTGGGATCTCTGCCGCATTGCGAGGAAGACGACAGATCAAATCGATCACACGCCGCCGCCAGCCCGCCATCGCTCTCTTGTGCCGCCGCCAGGGGAAGCCCTAGCCTGCCGAGCATCCACGTCGCTGAGACTCGCGACCTTCGTCCACCGCTGGATGAGATAAAACCATACACAGATTAAAATAACACAAACATCTCTCGGTGCGACAAGTAGCTACCAGACCACCGTAACTTTAGATTTCTCTGCCCTCAAAAAAAAAAAATTTCAGTAGTAGTTGTTGTGCTAGTTTCCCACGTGCCACGTAGTAGTTTCCCACGTGCCACGTACTAGTTGTTATGGTCTGATGGAAATTACGCCCATGCATGGGTTACATGTCCAACAGAAAATGATAGAATTCCCGCACATATATATTTCAGTAGAACATTAGCTACTAGTACGGACACTACTAATGACATTTACTCGACTGCAAACAACTCGAGTAATCCAACAAAAAATTGAAAATTGAAAATTGAATTTTGCTCCAATTTCCAGAATCTTGTTTTTTTTAATGTGATTAGGCCACCCAGTAATCCAATTCCCTACATGCCATAGGGATAGGAAGAAAACTTCACGAGTGAATCCCATGAGTGGTTTATCAGTTCACCCTAAGGACGAATTTGGAGTATTATATTTGGTGTCAAATCGTGTATATATATGACATTTTGATAACAGTTGTGTTCAGCCACAAAAGGGCTCGTGTCGCTCTGCCTGGTCGAACCATGGGTGGCATCCTCCCCGCAGAGCCTCAGACACAGATCGATTGCTCTCCCTTCCCGTTGTTGCCATCAGGTGGTCCGGATCTCGCCAACGAGGAGCGAGGATGCTGGGGTGGCGGCCCGGCCACGACGTACTATGCAGAGGAGTGTCTCCTCACTATATCCAGATTTGACAATCCCTCGAGCCGCTATTGCTGGAAGGTGGGACGTGCCTTTGGGGATGCCGGCTCCGTGTGATGGTCGATGTTCTTGCTCTGCAAGGAGGCCCTCGTGGAGCCGCGGACGTCTAGTTTTGAGATCGCGCACGTGAGACGGTGGTGGTTGTTGGTGCTAGTGACCGGTTTGCAACACTTGGCTAATATGGCTTTGGCAGATGATTGGGCTTGACATGAAGACGTTGGGTTCGGTGATCTCTAGAGTTCCTCACGTGTTACACAATAATTGAATCAAGACACAAGGCGCCTTTGGGGTTCATCCTGTGCTGCAGAGCATCGGTTTTGGTCGCTCAGGCGACAAAGTCCTCGACAAGGATGGTGCACGGTCTTGGGCCTGGTGTGCATGTGTGTGTGTTTGTTGTTTGAAATTTAGTACCCGAAGCGGCTGCTCCGTGTCATGTTGTAGGGTACAACTTTGTCTACCTGCATGATAGATTCGTCGACTCCTTAGGTCCACAGCCCCAGGGATTGTTTGGGTGTTTTGGATTTGTATCGTTTTTGGTCGATTTTATTATAAACGGTCAATTTTGTTCTTATATAAGAAAAGAAGGAGCTCTTGTCGGTTGCTTAACAAAAATATTTATTCAGAACATTAGTGTGACAGTGTTTTGCCTCCTGAACTCGCATGCTTCTGTTATGTTCAAGATAATTATAAAAATATTAAAATATATCTAAGAATTCTGAAATAAATTGGAGACAAACACGTATAAGTTGTCAATATACGTGCAAAGTTTCGGAATGAAATGACATTTTTTATGCGCTGTGCAAAAAAATCCATGCTTTCAAAAATGTATAGATCCCATTTTGTCCACTGATTTTGTTATTTTTTCACAGAACATACAAAATGACTTCATTCCAAAACTTTGCAAGTGTGTTGAAAACTTGTATAAATGTGTCTCCAGTTTTGTTAAGAATTTTTTAAATATGTTTTACTATTTTTATAAATTTTTATAATATAACAGGAGCATGTGAGCTTGGGAGTCAATGTGAATTTCTGGACATATATAGGCCTAGCTACATACTTACATTTTTTCCGTGGAGTTTAGCTATGTTTTTTATTAATAAGTAGTCATGTGAAAATTTCTCAAACACAACTAGGTTCTGTACTAAAAAAGCAATCACCTAACAGAGGACGTAGATACCAAAATGGATAAAGGTCTTCGGCTCTCACATCTGCACAACATAACCTGTGGACCAATAGGACACACATAAGCTCACACATTGCATGAAGTGTTATAAATAGAGAGGAGCGGATGCAGATAATTCCAGAATTCGATTATAGATATCCACAGTATGAAGCTAGAGATCATGCCAATGTTGGCATAGGAGGCATCTGAAATTCGATTGTAATACACAAGTTAGAACACATCATGGGCTTAAGTAGGTATATGAGTACCTAAGGTATTCATCGTGTTTTGTGAATTGCTCGGCACACCAGCGACCTCTGGTGTCCTCCAACTCGTCTTTGAATGAGGCTATATGGTCGTGCTAGACTTGGAGCAACCAATGGCTCGAGGCCTCCAGCATTCCTTCCGATAAGAGAGTAGGATAGGCGCATAACCACATTATGACCAACATAGTGTTGTTTGTGTACTAACGATGGGAGAAGTACCATATCTATTTAGAAGAACTTCAAAGATAATGAATCAGTGCCCGATTTGTTGCCAACAAACCACTAAGTAGAAGAAAAAAAAAAGTAAAACCTCGTATGTTAAATTCAACTGTACACTTCGGGTTCCATGGAAGCTTAGGGATCAATATGTATCACATCTAATTACATAAACTAAATACCCTTTCAAAGAAAAGGAGTTCTATCTGTACCGTTAATCCGAATGATCAGCAGTAACCTGCCTGAACCACATGTAACTTTTAAAGCTGGTAACAATAAAAACTAATAATAAATATTCAAATTTAGTTTCTTCTATCACCAAGTTATGTTCTCCAATTCTTAGAAAGTTGCTCAAAAGTAACAGAACCATTCAATTGACATACATTTGGTTCTGAACGTTACCAGGCCTGGAGCAAATTCAGATTTAATTTCCAGTCTAGTTTTTTCTATCTCTTCCATCCTTTTGAATACTAGTAATTCTATACATGCAATTCACACGTCGACTAACAAACAACAATATATCATATTCATGTTTTTAGTACACACTCAATAAAATTATTTTACCAAATGGTAAGGTGAAATTAATGTGTACAAATAATGTACATGTTGTTTCATCTTCATGTATATGGACATCTAATGCATATACAACCTTCCCTCCCAGGACTTGGTGCGCTGGTTTTGGATACACTAGTTGGAAAAGCTAATGTTTCGGCATTGCGTTGCTTTGTTGTTACCACTGCCCAAGGTTGATCCTTCTGGGCGCAATAATGCACGCCGTCGCCGTTGACTCCAAGGTGGTGTCTTTCTCCGGTTTGTCCAAGTCATGCCACCCACTTGTCTACTCCCTGGGCACTCAAGTTTGGAAGGTGATGTCTATCTTCGGAAGTGAAAGAAGTTCGTAGAGACGCGACTTTGTGGTTTAATTTGGCCGAGACCCTTGTGCGTCGTGGTTTTAGTGTGTGTGTTGTGGCCAGTTTTCGGACAAGTGTCGTAAGCCGAAAGGCATCGCCTAGCCACTTGCAAAATTGTTCTAGGAAAACAATACACACTACAAGTAATTCCCACGAGGTTTCTACTCCCCTAGGGATACACTACCAGTTTCCAACTTGGTTAGGCAAGTGCATGACTCACACAACTTCCTTGGACATGTATCGACGATGATTTTGGCCTCGGTAGGTTTGGTTGCCCACCAAAAAAAACAAGTGAGTGGAATGTTTTAGAGAACCAAATATCTCACTTAATTTTTTAAATTATGTTTGGAAATAACCAAGCTAACGGTTCACAGAGTCAAGGAGAGAAAGCAATAAAAAACTTCATAATTGCGAACTATTTTTGCAAATTTGGAGGATATTAATTTGTCCAAACGGCCAAAGTCTAGATGCACGGCTAGGTAGGATGTAAAATGGGTAATTTCGCAATGAAACTAGGATAATGTTTTTGGTGGTTGTGTTATCCTCTACTTTCATCTTGCACCAAACTTGATGTCATGTCAGAATGATCCACAAAAAGAAAAATTGTTAAAACGTTTCTGTTTGGTTGAACCGATAAAGTATGAGTTGTGATACATCATCCCAGCCAATTTTGGGTTGGGTAATATGTTTCTGTTATCGCATCCATAGATCCTGCCGCTAAGACTGAATGGGAATTCGATTACTATGTGTTTGTACTGGAGCATCTCACCAAGTTTTTTTTTTTTAGAAATGGGTGTCCCCGGCCTCTGCATTGTGATGATGCACACAGCCGATTTATATTAAAAATGAAAGTCGAAAGAGTTAAAAGTAGCATCTAGTTATTACATCAAGGATCAACTAAAGGGGCTACATGAATCAGCCACCGAAACAAAGCGCTAACATGAAGACTACACGTCCTGAAGTCTCTTAGTATGCTGCCATTCATTGTGGTTGAAAATAGCCCGAACAACCGCCATTAAACGGGTACACCCACAGTCCATGAGTGCTCGCTGGTCCTGTGGCAAGAGGAAGGACCACATATGAATCCAGTAGAGCCTTGTGTACCACTGCAAAAATTGAGCACCTCTAGTCTTGTTAAACACCACATCGTTTCTACAATTCCAAATAGCCCAAACAAAAACACAAGTACCAATGCGAATATGGGCCTTGGTTTTTTTATCTACCCCGTCTAACCAATGTCCAAACATATTACAAACACTAGTAGGTGGAGAGATGTTAAAAGTAAAATGAATCAATCTCCATATATGCCGAGCAAAAGGACAAGTGATAAACAAATGCTCAACGGACTCCTCCGATTGACAAAAAACACATTGTTTATTACCAGCCCAATTTCTTTTAATGAGGTTATCCTTAGTAAGAAGCACTTTCCGTTGGAGAAACCACATAATATTTTTATCTTTAACGGAACTTTGATTTTCGCAAAAAAGGAGTATGTCCGTTGATACGTCTCCAACGTATCTATAATTTCTTATGTTCCATGCTTATATTATGTCAATTGCTACATGTTTTATTCACACTTTATAGCATTTTTATGCATTTTCTGGGACTAACCTATTAACAAGATGACACAGTGCCAGTTCCTGTTTTCTGCTGTTTTTTATTCCAGAAAAGCTGTTCTGGAAATATTCTCGGAATTGGACCAAAAAAAAACCAAGGTCCTATTTTTCTGTCACGTACACGGAGTCCGAAGGAGAGACGAAGGGGGGCACCGAGGCGCCCTCACCATGTGGTGGCGCGGGTCCCACCCCTAGCGCGCCGCCACGTGGTGAGGAGCCCTCGGGCCTCCACCGACATCGCCCCTTCGCCTATAAATTGTCTTTCTCGGGAAAACCCTAAACACCCGAGCCTCCATCCACGAAAAGTTCCAGAGCCGCCGCCATCGTCAACCCTAGCTCGGGAGGGTTCTGAAGCTCTTCCCGGCACCCTGCCGAAGAGGGGAATCATCACCGGAGGGCTCTACATCGCCATGCCTTCCTCCGGAGTGATGTGTGAGTAGTCCACCCTGGACTATGGGTCCATAGCAGTAGCTAGATGGTTGTCTTCTCCTCTTGTGCCATCATGTTTAGATCTTGTGAGCTGCCTATCATGATCAAGATCATCTTATTGTAATGCTACATGTTGTGTTTGCTGGGATCCGATGAATATTGAATACTATGTCAAGTTGATTATTGATCTATCATGCCTTTGTTATTTATGATCTTACATGCTCTCCGTTATTAGTGTAGACTTTGGCCAAGTTTATGCTTGTAACTCCAAGAGGGAGTATTTATGCTAGATAGTGGGTTCATGCCTCCATTTAATCTGGGACAGTGACAGAAAGTTCTAAGGTTGTGGATGTGCTGTTGCTACTAGGGGTAAAACAGCAATGCTTTGTCTAAAGATATTTGTATTGTTTACATTATGCACCATACTTAATGCAATTGTCTGTTGCTTGCAACTTAATACTGGAAGGGGTGCAGATGCTAACCTGAAGGTGGACTATTTAGGCACAGATGCATGCTGGATAGCGGTCTGTGTACTTTGTCGTAATGCCCAAGTAAATCTCATAGTGATCATCATGACTTGTATATGCATTGTTATGCACTCTCTATTTTATCAATTGCCCAGCTGTAATTTGTTTACCCAGCATGTTAGTATTTTATTATGGAGAGACACCACTAGTGAACTGTGGACCCCGGTCCATTCTTTTACATCTGAAATACCACCAACTGCAATCATTGTTCTCTTTAATTCTCTGCAAGCAAACATCATTTTCCACACCACACTTTTAATCCTTTGTTTTTAGCAAGCCGGTGAGATTGACAACCTCACTGTTTCGTTGGGCAAAGTAGTTTGATTGTCTTGTGTGCAGGTTCCACGTTGCTGCTGATTCCCTGGTGTTGCGCCGTGCCACATTCAGCCACCAACAACCTTCAGAAGACCCTTGACTTCGTACTGGTTCGATTAAACCTTGGTTTCTTACCGAGGGAAAACTTGCTGCTGCACTCATCATACCTTCCTCTTGGGGTTCCCAACAGACGTGTAACTTAACACGCATCATCCGTGCATAAAATCAGCATACATAGAGCTAACCGTGAATTTCCTGGTAGTTGTCTGCTTCCATATAAAAGCATCATCATCTTCTGATAGATTAACCTTCATTAGTCCTTCTACCAGTTTTAACCATGAAATCCACTTATCCCCTGTCAAAGCTCTCCTATACTCAATGTTTAAAGGATTATTAGCTAGGACCTGCACCACCACAACATTCTTGTGGCGAGCAATGTTGAACAGTGAGGGATATTGTTCAGCTAGAGGTTTATTACCAAGCCAAGTATCCTCCCAAAAATGAGTATGAAGATCATTGCAAACATTAAAAGAACCTCGTTTGAAAAACTCATTTTTAACCGACATCAAGCCTTTCCAAAAGGGAGAGTCGGTAGGCTTGGCCTCCACCTGCGCAAGTGTTTTATTATTTAAGTATTTTTTACATAACAACTCCTGCCATATGCCTTCTTCATGAAGAATTTTGTATAGCCATTTGCTTAGTAAGCATTTGTTTTTTGTCTCTAAGACTTCAATTCCCAGCCCCCCTTGGTCTTTCGGTCTACAGATAATGTTCCATTTAGATAGTCTGTACTTTCTTTTGTGCTTGTCACCGAGTTTAATTAGCCATGGATTTATGTCTTAATGGATCGAGCACCAACTACGTGTTGAATATATAAGCAATTTAGCATATGAGTTAATTCGCGAAAACAGTGAACAAAACATGAGTAGATTAATAAGAATTAAACTAATCATGCGATCTACGAATACAGTAGATAAACAACTGCGATCTACCAATACCATAGGTAAACATATAAAATCTAGAGCAACTACTACAAGAAGAAACTCTAGTAAATTATGAAACAGAAAGATGAAGAAAGCATACAGTGCGGCAGCAGCGGAAGCGTTGGCGTTGACGTTGTCACCCATGTCGTCGATAAAGAGGCTGCCGATGTCGGGGAAGAAGTCGTCATTGGGGAAGAACTCGAAGCCAGTAGTCACGCGAGTGCGCTCCCCAAAATCCTGATCGCCCCACTCCCGTACAGGATTACAAGAGGCGGGGTTCCGGAGGCCTACTGTCCCTTCAACCGGTGCACGCCGGAAGACGGGATGGAGAAGACTTGGAATACGGCGGCGCAAGGTTCTGGAACTAGGACGGCGAGCGACCATGTGTTGTGTGTGTATGGCGGCTAGGGTTTTCGTATGCTTATATAGCGCGGGTCGGGTAGGACGTGGGCGCAGCCCATGATTGAGTCGGTAACGTCTCCACGATCCAAAAGAATCAGAAACGGTAAAACAATTAACGCGTCCGTTAATTATTAATCAATATCTCAATAAATTTTCCCGGACTGCAAAAATATAACTCGGCTCGACGAGATTCCCGCAACCCACGGCGCGACGCGTCGTATCGTGATGTGACGAGACGAGCGAGTGGCGGCGGAGGAGGAGGAGGAGTGCGCGGCGGAGAGCCTTCTGTTCTCACAAGCACACCAAGTAGCACAACACTCCACCTTATAAAGTGGTGCAACTCTCTCCCAACTAGCAATGTGGGACTAAACTTTAGTTCCCAAACCAGCCATATAAATGGGCCATGAGATTTTCGGAATTTAATTGGGCCCTGGGCTAAAGCAGGGCAAAAGCCCACAAAATTCCAACAATCCCCCACAAAGTCTCATTGGCACACATCTCATCATTCAGTTCCAAAACATTGTTTTATACCGGTGCTTAGTGGAGACTGTTAAGTTGAACTTTCACTTAAAAACTTATGCTACACTAGATCACAACTTGGATAGTGGACTATGCCTTGAACTACAAGTTTGCTGCGACCTAGTTTCACACAAGTCCTTGACCGATACTGGGCTGCCGCAAGGCTTCCCCGCGGGTGGAGCTTATGCGTCATACTCCAAGACCTTTCATGAGTTTATTAAAGAGCACCCAACTCTCATAGACTACGACGTTTAATAGTCAGACTCATATAGGTGTATTCCTCAAGAGATGCTCTGCAGGACAACATCTCCGCTTATAAAAGTAAGCCGCTTGGAACACATTAAGATAAATATCAACCTGCCATGCAGATCAGGAGAGTATTGCATCTTCACGGAGTGGGAAAAATAATGTAGGGATACTCTCCTCCCAGCTGACCAACAGCTTGTCTCCCACTTCTAATTCACGGGATCTCCGATCACATAGAGTGGTTTACCACTGTGGACAACTCATACCGTGGGTCTCAAACCCATCTCCTCGATGCACTATCTATCACATTACGTGATAAACCCTTTGTGAAGGGATCTGCCAAGTTCTTAGACGTTTGGATATAATCCAACGCAATAACTCCGGAGTTCTTCAATTTTCTGACAGATTTCAATCTCCTCTTCACATGCCTTGATGACTTCAAATTATCCTTAGAACTTTTAATCTTAACTATCACAGTTTGATTATCACAGTTCATAAGGATAGCGGTATTGGTTTTTCAACCACAGGTAAGTCCATCAAGAGCTCACGAAGCCACTCTGCTTCAACAGTGGCTGTGTCTAACGCTGTGAGTTCTGCTTCCATAGTTGACCTCGTTAAGATGGTCTGCTTGCAAGACTTTCAGGAAACAGCGCCACCACCGAGTGTAAACACGTAACCACTCGTGGCCTTAATCTCATCAGCATCAGATACCATTTGAATCACTATAACCTTCCAGTACCCTCGGATACCCGGAGTAGTGAATTCCATAGCTCGCAGTGCCTTTTAAATAACGCATAACTCTCTCAAGAGCATGCCAATGATCATCTCCCGGATTAGAAACAAACCGGCTCAACTTGCTCACAGCAAAAGAGATGTCAGGCCTCGTGGCACAAGCCAAATACATAAGCGAGCCAATAATCTGAGAATATCTCAACTGATCTCTAGCACTCTGTTGATTCTTCCGAAGCAACACACTAGGATCATATGGTGTCGGAGAAGGCTTACAGTCGTCATACCCAAAGCGACTCAAGACCTTTTCCACATAGTGAGACTGAAGCAGTGTAATCCCACCATTACCATCTCTCAGCAGCTTGATGTTCAAGATAACATCAGCCACTCCTGATCCTTCATCTCAAAACAGCGAGATAAGAAATCCTTAACCTCCTTAATCAATTCAAGGTTGGTTCCAAAGATCAGTATGTCATCGACATACAGACAGAGAATAACTCCCTCGCCCCCACCATGGCGATAGTACACACACTTGTCAGATTCGTTTACAACGAAACCTATAGCAGTTAAAGTTCTTTCAAACTTTTCATGCCATTGCTTAGGAGCTTGCTTCAGGCCATATAAAGACTTCAACAACTTGCACACCTTTGCTTCCTGACCAGGTACTACAAAACCATCGGGCTGATCCATGTAAATTTCCTCGTCTAACTCTCCATTTAGGAAAGCTGTCTTAACGTCCATTTGATGAACGAGAAGACCATGCGAGGCAGCCAACGAAAGTAGCACACGAATCGTGGTCAGTCTAGCCACAGGTGAGTAAGTATCAAAGAAGTCTTCACCTTCTTTCTGGGTATAACCCTTGGCCACAACCGCGCCTTGTACTTCTCAATAGTACCATCAGGCCTAAGCTTTTTCTTGAACACCCACTTACATCCTACAGGTTTACACCCATAAGGACGATCAGTGACTTCCCAGGTTCCGTTAGCCAAGATGGAATCCATCTCGCTATGGACAGCTTCCTTCCAGTTGTCAGCATCAAGAGATGCATAAGCTTCTGAAATGGTACTGGGTGTGTCATCCACAAGGTACACAATGAAATCATCACCAAAAGACTTTGCAGTCCTCTGTCTCTTGCTCCTAACAGGAACTTCATTGTCATCCTCCACAGGATTATCAGTGTATTCTATCGAAATGGTAGGATCAGGAATAACAGCCAATTCCTGACTAGATGTATTAGGTATCTCCTGATTTGATGAGCTAGGCATATCCTTCATGGAAAGATATCCTCAAAGAAAGTCGCATCCTTCAACTCCAAAATCGTATCAACATGAATGTCGGATACCTCAGATTTTACTATCAAAAATCTATAACCAATGCTATGAAAAGCATAGCCCAGAAGAACACAATCCACGGTTTTTGGTCCAAGCTTGCGCTTCTTGAGAATTGGTATATTGACTTTCGCCAAACAACCCCAAGTACGTAAGTAAGAAAGTCTCGTATTTTTCCTTTCCCATTCCTCAAATGGAGAAACGGTTTTCTTCTTTGTGGGAACTCGGTTTAGGACATGACAAACTGTCAATAGAGCCTCCCCCCACCATGCCTTGGAGAGACCCGAAGTGTCTAACATGGCGTTAACCAAATCAGTTAGAGTTCGGTTCTTTCTTTCGGCCACCACATGGCGTCCTCTCATGGATTATACCATGTTCCTCATAAAAAGAATCAAACTCATTGGAAAAATACTCTCCACCACGATCAGACCTTAGCCGTTTAATTTTCCGATCAAGTTGGTTCTCTGCTTCAGCTTTATAGATTTTGAAAAAGTTTAAAGCCTCATCTTTTGATTTCAGAAGATACACCTAACAATATCTAGTGGAGTCATCAATTAGCGTCAAGAAATATTTCTTTCCGCCTTTTGTCAACACGCCATTCATCTCACAGAGGTCCGAATGTATAAGTTCCAGTGGTGCCAAGTCTCTTGCCTCAGCAGTCTTATGTGATTTGCGAGGTTGTTTAGCTTGCACACACACTTGACACTTGAAACCTTTGACACTAGTGAATTTCGTAATTAAATCCACACTAGCTAGTCGCGTCATGCAACCAAAGTTAATATGACAAAGTCGTGAATGCCAAATATTGGACTCAACCTCATGACAAATATGATTAATAACTTTAGTACAAAAATGACAAAGATAGGCGGAACAAGCCTCCGCACTCATAGCCTTTACGAACATATTGTCCATACTTAGATATTACAACTTTATTGGATTTGAAAACCAACTTATAACCATCTCGACACATAAGAGATCCGCTGACGAGATTTTTATTGATGGAGGGCACATGATGCATGTTCTTCAAGCGCACGATCTTCCCCGAAGTAAACTTCAGATCGACCGTGCCAACACCACGAAAAAAAGCATGTGACCCGTTCCCCATCAGCACGGGAGAAGTCCCTGTGACCTGGTAAGAAAAAACATGGAGGCATCAGCACAAACATGTACATTGGCACCAGTGTCAATCAACCATTCAGGAGAGTGACAAACTGAAAGGATGGTAGGAAATATACCGTACCCAGAATCCTTTATCTCAGTGTCGCCAATGACAACATTGACAGTCTTGTCGTTGTTGTCTAGTCCGCGCAGCTCATAGCAGTTGGGACAACGAGGTGCCTAGTGAGTTGGATCACCACAAACATGGCATGATCCTTTCCTCGGCTTGTTGTTGTTCTTCTTGAAGTTGGTAGGCTGTTTTGGCTTGTGCCTATCATCAGAGTTGCCTTTACCCTTAGATTTGCCCTTGTTATATTTGGGCTTGTGGGACTGCTGGAAATTCTTCTTCTGTACCACGTGGGCACTAGAACCAGCCTCAGCAACTCGAGCACGAGTGTCCTTTGCTCTCGCCTTCTCTTCCACGTCAAGAGACCCAATGAGATCCAAAACGGAAAACTCTTGTCTCTTGTGTTTCAGAGCAGTAGCAAAGTTGCTCCACGAAGATGGAAGCTTAGCGATAATACCATCGGCAACAAACTTATCCGATAGATTACACTTGAAGTGCTCAAGTTCTTTTGCGAGTGACTGTATCTCATGAGCCTATTGTACAACAGAGCGCTCATCAGTCATCTTGTAGTCATAGAATTGCTCCATGACGTTGATGCATGTAAAATGCATACATGAACTTTGCATGTTATTACTAGATATTCCTACATATTTGCAACTTATATGATGTTATATTCATGTTTTATAATGATTTCGGAGATTTTCTAAACAATCCCCCCTCTTTTGGTTCTAACTCTGTTTTCCAGAAAACTTCTTTTTAGTGTTTCGACTTTCCGGGAGCTTCGGGACTCCAAAAAGGGCAAGGCTAAAGAGCACGGTTCAGAATTTTCGAGACGAACGCAATGGGCTGAAAATGAAGACCAGAAGCCCAACCAGCTGGAAACTAGAGGGCCACATGTGGTCAGATTCCCTAGCCGCGTGAGGACCCCTCTTTTCCCCCTCGTGGCTCCGATGCTGTCCGTTTTCGTCTCCGTGGCTTCGTCTTGACCTAAAACCGGCTATAAAAAATAGTCCCCCGGGGAGTTTCGGGAGGAGGCGGCGGAGAAACACAAAACCATGAAACAGAGAGTCAGAAGGCTACCGCCGGAGAAGATCGGAGGGGGGAAACACCGCCGGAATCACCTCCGGAGGGCTCCACCCCCCTCCGGCGTGTTCATCATCAACATCTACAGAAAGATCATCTCCATCTCTCCACTGTAAACTCTTGGCAAACATGATATATGATGCAATATACTATTCGCTTGATCTATTGTGTCTCCCCATCTATGTTTGAGAAGTGATTTGTTCATGGCAATAATGAAATAGTTCGTTGATTGGTTGCATACAAGTTTTGTTATCTTTTATGATTGTCTTTATATACAATATATGAGTGCACACATATGTTGGGGAATGCATGTAAGGTGATCACCGGTAATGTAATGGAGTGAGGGAGACTTGGGAGGACATGTAAACCTGATACCGAGTCATGAAGTTACTTTATTGGGGATATATAGGGGACTGATGACGTGAAACACACGTTCGTTGGGAGACCCCAAGAGGAAGGTATGATGTAGTCAGCAGCAAGTTTTCCCTCAGAAAGAAACCAAGGTTATCGAACAAGTAGGAGCAGCAACTCTTCAGAAGGTTGTCAACGGCGCCAGAAAAGTAGTGTTGTTGACGGGAGTCTGGACTGTTGACGTGGAATCTGCACACAACACAATCAAACTACTTTGTCCCAACGAAACAGTGAGGTTGTCAATCTCACTGGCTTGCTGAAAACAAAGGATTAAACGTATGGTGTGGAAAATGAGTATTAAATTGCAGAGAATGAAAGAGAGTGAAAGAGGCCCACACGCACCCAGGGCCGCCAGAGGGGGGCCCCGCGCCCTGGCCACGTGTGGGGCCCACGTGGCTCCTCTCCGTCGCCTCTTTAGTCCGTCAGATGAGTTCTGGTAAAATAGGGACTCCCGTGTAGTTTCGTCCAATTCCGAGAATATTTCCAGACTAGCTTTTCTAGAATACAAAAACAGCAGAAAACAGGAACTGGCACTTCGGCATCTTGTTAATAGGTTAGTCCCAAAAAATGTATAAAAGTGGTATAAAGTAGATGCAAAACATGTAGCAATTGGTATAAAACAAGCATGGAACATCAAAAATTATAGATACGTTTGAGACGTATCAATTATCAATCTATCTTATATGTTATTTAAGATCTTGCATGCTTTCCGTTACTCGTAGATGCTTTGGCCAAGTAGATGCTTGTAACTCCAAGAGAGAGTATTTATGCTAGATAGTGGGTTCATGTCTCCGTTTAACCTGGGACAGTGATAGAAAGTTCTAAGGTTGTGGATGTGCTGTTGCCACTAGGGATAACCCAACGATGCTATGTCCACGGACATATGTGTTTGTTTACATTACGCACTTTACTTAATGCAATTATCTGTTGCTTGCAACTTAATACCAATGGGGGACTCGGATGACAACCCGGCGGTGGATTATTAGTCATAGATGCTGTTGGATAACGATCTATGTATTATGTCGTAATGCCCAATTAAATATCATAGTAGTCAACATGTCATGTATATGCATTGTCATGCGCTCACTATTCGTCAATTGCCCAGCTGTAATTTGTTCACCCAACATGTTAGTTATCTTTTATGGAGAGACACCACTAGTGAACTGTGGACCCCGGTCCATTCTTTTACACTGATTAAACAACCACAAACTGCAAACTGTTCCTTTTTCATTCTCTGCAATTTAATACTCATTTTCCACACCATACGTTTAATCCTTTGTTTTCAGCAAGCCAGTGAGATTGACAACCTCACTGTTTTGTTGGGGCAAAATAGTTTGATTGTGTTGTGTGCAGATTCCACGTCAACAGTCCAGACTCCCGTCAACAACACTATTTTTCTGGCGCCATTGACAACCTTCTGAAGAGTTGCTGCTCCTACTGGTTCGATAACCTTGGTTTCTTTCTGAGGGAAAACTTGCTGCTGACTACATCATACCTTCCTCTTGGGGTCTCCCAACCAACGTGTGTTTCACGTCATCAAGCTATTTTTCTGACGCCGTTGCCGGGGAGTGGAAGCACTTCGGTTCAGCAGACTCCTATCTCCCCTTCGACGCCTATTTTTCTGGCGCCGTTGCCGGGGAGACAGCAGTCTTCTGCAAGGGGAGTTTCACACTTCCAATCTCTTTACTTTGTTTTGTCTTGCTTAGTTTATTTTATTTTATCTTGTTTGCTTTCAATTATCAAAAACACAAAAAAATTAGTTACTTGCATCTAGTTTATTTTCTGTTTAGTTTTTATTATTTCATCATGCTTCTCCCTAAGTACACTTTAAAATAAATATATGTGGGTAGTGGGTCTATCATTGGAAGAGATAACATTGAGGAATTCTTGAATTATGTTAGTATGGTTAAAGATTTTGAAGATAGATCCTTGGTAGAACTTGCTCCAAATTATGAAATTGCTACAGCTTCTCTAGTTCACATGTTGGAAGCTCGATTTGTCAACCTTAGTCCCATAATGCAGCACATGTTTCTAAAACTCCATGATACTGAAGATGGTGAAAAGAAAGATTTTGTTTTAGAAACCCTACTTAAAGAATTTGGTGATGTTGCTAGGGAAGCTAGAAAAGTTTTTATTAAATACAAGATGCTTGGTTATTGTATTGACGTTGTTAATACACTTGAAAAACTTGAAAAAGAGAGGCTCAAGTACACTAAGGAAACTAATGTGAGGGGGAAGTTAAAATACCTATACCTTTTAAGCTTATAGGAATGCAGGAGGCACTAGAAAAGAATTTTGATTGGATTGTTCCTGAGAACCCATTTGATGAAAATGATGAGCCTAGAGGTATTGAGAAAGGGAATTCCGAAACTTACATAGACAAGATAAATTGCATTGTTGAGAAAACTTCCGACCTCAATGTTGATGCTTCTTCACTTGGTAATACTTGATGCATGCTTTGTGCCTAGCTAAAAGGCGTTAAAGAAAAGCGCTTATGGGAGGCAACCCATTTTATTTTTCTGCAATTTTTCTTTTATTGAGTCAAGGAGTTTGTTTACTTCTGTAGCAACTCCTTTGTATCTTTATTTTCTCGCATTGTTGTGCCAAGAGTAGCCTCTAATGATAAGATGATGCTTAATTTTGATTGCTGCGCAGAAACAGATTTTTGCTGTTCACTGTACGAAATTCCTAAAATCACCAGATTGTTAAAAAATCTGAAATTTTTGTGCGTAATCTTTATGAATGTCTGAAACTTTCATTAGTTCAGAGTTTCTCGATCTGAGCGTCGTAAGTGCCTCGAAAAAATTCGTCTTTGCGGACTGTTCTGTTTTAGACAGATTATGCCTTTTTATTTTTCGCATTCTCTCTTTTACTAGTGTTGAGTGAAATTCTTTTTTGGGTGGAAGAGCTTCACATAACATCAGTGGCTGTAGCTAATGTTTAAAGTAACAAATCATATTGCGTCTTTACAGAACATGTGAATTTTTGATTATGCACTAACCCTCTAATGAGATCTACTTTGAGTTTGGTGTGACGGAAGTTTTCAAGGGTCAAGAGAGAAGGATGATATAATAGGATCAAGAAGAGTGAAGAGCTTAAGCTTGGGGAGGCTCCCATGGATCTCCCCAGCATATTTCAAGAAGACTCAAGCGTCTAAGCTTGGGGATGCCCAAGGCATCCCCTTCTTCATCGTCAAAATTATCAGGTCATCTCTAGTGAAACTATATTTTAATTCTTTCACATCATATGTGCTTTTCTTGGAGCGTCTGTGTGCTTTTTATTTTCAGTATTGCATTTTATTTTCAATAAAGCTTGACTGGACCCTAGCATTCTTGATTGGGAGAGAGACACGCTCCGCTTTTTCATGAGAATACTCCTATTCTTCACTTATATTTGTTGAGTATTCATATCTAGCGCTGTTCAGCTTTTAGCTCTTGTTTTCATGTATCTCTTGTCAGAGCTATTAGCTTTCTTTTGTAGAAAGTACTCTCTTGCTTCACTTATATTTGTTTGGAGAGTTGATGAAATAAATTGATTGGTGTTTGGTTGGTTCAGAAAATGTTGCATGTGGTAATTGGTATAAGGAAAAACTTGCTTAATCTTGTAGATCACTAAAATGGATAACTTGATGCTTGTCAATTGTTTTGAGTTAACAAGTAGATCATGATTAAATTGTGCATCACATGAGTTAAGCCTATTAGTGAAGAACTACCGTAAAGCTTGTTGAAAATTTGGTTTGCATCAGTGGTACTCTAAGGTCTAGATATTTTCTAATAACAGGGTTTGGTTAACAAGGAAGACGGTATGAAGTCTTATAACGTTTGCAATATGTTTGTCATATAAAACTTGGTGTACGGGTTGATATTCTTGTTTGCTTACATAACCTTGCTAGCCTAAACTCTGTACTGAGAGGGAATGCTTCTCGTGCATCCAAATCCTTGAGCCAAAATCCATGCCATTTGTGTCCACCATAACTACCTATATGTGGTATTTCCTTGCCACTCCAAGTAAATTTTTCATGTGCTACCTTTAAATTATTCAAAATGTTATTATTCCCTTTTTGTGTCAATGTTTACTAGCTCATGAGGAATTAGTGTGGTTATTCTTTATTCTATTTGTCGAGTGGACTTTTACACCTGGACTAGTGGCATATACATCCGCTTATCCAATAACTTGCAAAAAGAGCTGGCAACGGGGTGCCCAGTCCCAATTAATTACAACTTTAACCAATTAATTCTCTTCACACTTTTGCCCTGATTCATCAGTAAGCAATGACAAACAGTGAAATACCTGAATGTGTGTAAACCAAAGAGAAAGAGGGATGATCTGCCTTGCTGGTAGAAATAACGTCCTTCATGGGAGCCGCTCTTAAAAGTCCGTTCGACAGGTAGAATACTGTTCTCACCCGCTACCATTCGTTGACAATTAACAAACACCTCTCAAAAATAGATACTCCTCCATGGTATGTGATTGATGGAAGGCACCCGAGGATTCGGTTAGCCATGGCTTGTGTTAGCAAGGTTGGGAGGAGTATCAAATATTTTATGCAATCTCTATATGCTTTCAAAAACCTAAAAGCTCTAGCACATGATTTAATCCCTGCTTCCCTCTGCGAAGGGCCTTTCTTTTACTTTTATGTTGAGTCAGTTTTCCTATTCTTTCTGTCTTCCACAAGCAAACACTAGTGTCAACTTTGTTACAACATGCGTTATATGCAATGTATTGGACTTGTTATACTACTTTGTGTTGACAATATCCATGAGATAAATATGTTGAAAGTTGAAGCAAATGCTGAAACTAAATTCTTCCTTTGTGTTGATTAAATACCTTTTGTTAGAAACTATTGCTTTATGAGTTAACACTTATGCAAAACTGTTTGATGCTTGTCTCGAAAGTACTATTCATGAAAACGTTTAGCTTGTGTGATTCATTGTTTACTCATTATCTATTTGATAGCAAATTATAGACCATTGACTTGGATCACTTCATTCATTTACATGTGCCTTGCAATATTATATGATCAAGATTATGATAGTAGCATGTCACCTCAAAAATTATTTGTTTTTATCGTTTACCTACTCGAGGACGAGTAGGAACTAAGCTTGGGGATGCTGATACGTCTCAAACGTATCTATAATTTTTGATGTTCCATGCTTGTTTTATACCAATTGCTACATGTTTTGCATCTACTTTATATCACTTTTATACATTTTTTGGGACTAACCTATTAACAAGATGCCGAAGTGCCAGTTCCTGTTTTCTGCTGTTTTTGTATTCCAGAAAAGCTAGTCTGGAAATATTCTCGGAATTGGACGAAACTACACGGGAGTCCCTATTTTACCAGAACTCATCTGACGGACCAAAGAGCGACGGAGAGGAGCCACGTGGGCCCCACACGTGGCCAGGGCGCGGGCCCCCCTCTGGCGCCCTGGGTGGTGTGGGCCCCACGGGCCTCTCCAGCCGCCGCCCTTTCGCCTACTTATTCCCCCCGACGCGAAAACCCTAAGTACCTGAGCAAATATCCACGAAAAGTTCCAGAGACGCCGCCGTCGTCAACCCTAGCTCGGGAGGGTTCAGAACCTCTTCCCGGCACCCTGCCGGAGAGGGGAATCGTCACCGGAGGCTTCTACATCGCCATGCCTGCCTCCGGAGTGATGCGTGAGTAGTTCATCCTTGGACTACGGGTCCATAGCAGTAGCTAGATGGTTGTCTCTCCACTTTGTGCCATCATGTTTAGATCTTGTGAGCTGCCCTACATGATCAAGATCATATTATTGTAATGCTACATGTTGTGTTTGCTGGGATCCGATGAATATTGAATATTATGTCAAGTTGATTATCAATCTATCTTATATGTTATTTAAGATCTTGCATGCTTTCCGTTACTCGTAGATGCTTTGGCCAAGTAGATGCTTGTAACTCCAAGAGAGAGTATTTATGCTAGATAGTGGGTTCATGTCTCCGTTTAACCTGGGACAGTGACAGAAAGTTCTAAGGTTGTGGATGTGCTGTTGCCACTAGGGATAACCTAACGATGCTATGTCCACGGACATATGTGTTTGTTTACATTACGCACTTTACTTAATGCAATTATCCGTTGCTTGCAACTTAATACCAATGGGGACTCGGATGACAACCCGGCGGTGGATTATTAGTCATAGATGCTGTTGGATAACGATCTATGTATTATGTCGTAATGCCCAATTAAATATCATAGTAGTCAACATGTCATGTATATGCATTGTCATGCGCTCACTATTCGTCAATTGCCCAGCTGTAATTTGTTCACCCAACATGTTAGTTATCTTTTATGGAGAGACACCACTAGTGAACTGTGGACCCCGGTCCATTCTTTTACACTGATTAAACAACCACAAACTGCAAACTGTTCCTTTTCATTCTCTGCAATTTAATACTCATTTTCCACACCATACGTTTAATCCTTTGTTTTCAGCAAGCCAGTGAGATTGACAACCTCACTGTTTCGTTGGGGCAAAGTAGTTTGATTGTGTTGTGTGCAGATTCCACGTCAACACCAGACTCCCTCAACAACACTATTTTTTGGCGCCGTTGACAACCTTCTGAAGAGTTGCTGCTCCTACTGGTTCGATAACCTTGGTTTCTTTCTGAGGGAAAACTTGCTGCTGACTACATCATACCTTCCTCTTGGGGTCTCCCAACGAACGTGTTTCACGTCATCAATAATCAACTTGACATAATATTCAATATTTCGGATCCCAGCAAACACAACATGTAGCATTACAATAATATGATCTTGATCATGTAGGGCAGCTCACAAGATCCAAACATGATGGCACAAAGTGAAGAGACAACCATCTAGCTACTGCTATGGACCCGTAGTCCAAGGATGAACTACTCACGCATCACTCCGGAGGCAGGCATGGCGATGTAGAAGCCTCCGGTGACGATTCCCCTCTCCAGCAGCGTGCCGGGAAGAGGTTATGAACCCTCCCGACTAGGGTTGACGACGGCGGCGTCTCTGGAACTTTTCGTGGATATTTGCTCAGGCACTTAGGGTTTTCGCGTCGGGGGGAAAGTAGGCGAAAGGGCGCGGCTGGAGAGGCCTGTGGGGCCCACACGCACCTGGGCGCGCCAGAGGGGGGCCCCGCGCCCTGGCCACGTGTGGGGCCCACGTGGCTCCTCTCCGTCGCCTCTTTGGTCCGTCAGATGAGTTCTGGTAAAATAGGGACTCCCGTGTAGTTTCGTCCAATTCCGAGAATATTTCCAGACTAGCTTTTCTGGAATACAAAAACAACAGAAAACAGGAACTGGCACTTCGGCATCTTGTTAATAGGTTAGTCCCAAAAAATGTATAAAAGTGGTATAAAGTAGATGCAAAACATGTAGCAATTGGTATAAAACAAGCATGGAACATCAAAAATTATAGAACGTTTGAGACGTATCAGCATCCCCAACCTTAGTTCCTACTCGTCCTCGAGTAGGTAAACGATAAAAACAAGATAATTTTTGAGGTGACATGCTACTATCATAATCTTGATCATATAATATTGCAAGGCACATGTAAATGAATGAAGTGATCCAAGTCAATGGTCTATAATTTGCTATCAAATAGATAATGAGTAAACAATGAATCACACAAGCTAAACGTTTTCATGAATAGTACTTTCGAGACAAGCATCAAACAGTTTTGCATAAGTGTTAACTCATAAAGCAATAGTTTCTAACAAAAGGTATTTAATCGACACAAAGGAAGAATTTAGTTTCAGCATTTGCTTCAACTTTCAACATATTTATCTCATGGATATTGTCAACACAAAGTAGTATAACAAGTCCAATACATTGCATATAACGCATGTTGTAACAAAGTTGACACTAGTGTTTGCTTGTGGAAGACAGAAAGAATAGGAAAACTGACTCAACATAAAAGTAAAAGAAAAGGCCCTTCGCAGAGGGAAGCAGGGATTAAATCATGTGCTAGAGCTTTTAAGTTTTTGAAAGCATATAGAGATTGCATAAAATATTTGATACTCCTCCCAACCTTGCAACACAAGCCATGGCTAACCGAATCCTCGGGTGCCTTCCATCAATCACATACCATGGAGGAGTATCTATTTTTGAGAGGTGTTTGTTAATTGTCAACGAATGGTAGCGGGTGAGCTGATACGTCTCCAACGTATCCATAATTTCTGCTGTTCCATGCTTATATTATACCATTTGCTACATGTTTTATATACACTTCGTATCACTTTTATGCATTTTCTGGGACTAACCTATTAACAAGATGCCACAGTGCCAGTTCCCTGTTTTCTGCTGTTTTTGGTTTCAGAAAGTTACTTCTGGAAATATTCTCGGAATTGCACGAAACAAAAGGCCAGGTCCCTATTTTTCCAGCACGTACACGGAGTCCGAAGGAGAGACGAAGAGAGCCAGAGGTGCCAAACCACCAGGCGCGGCAGTGGGCCCAGCCGCGCCTGCCTGGTTTGGGCCCCTCGGGGGTCCGCCGACATCGCCCCTTCGCCTATTTATTCCCCGAGACGCGAAAACCCTAAAACACCGAGCCTTTCATCCAGAACATATTCGCTGCCGCCGCCGTCGTCAACCCTAACTCGGGGGGTTCTGAAGCTCTTCCCGGCACCCTGCCGGAGAGGGGAATCATCACCGGAGGGCTCTACATCGCCATGCCCGCCTCCGGAGTGATGCGTGAGTAGTTCATCCTTGGACTATGGGTCCATAGCAGTAGCTAGATGGTTGTCTTCTCCACTTGTGCCATCATGTTTAGATCTTGTGAGCTGCCTATCATGATCAAGATCATCTTATTGTAATGCTACATGTTGTGTTTGCTGGGATCTGACTTATATTGATACCTATGTGGAGCTGAATATTATATTATCATGTCTATGTCATTTGTGATCTTGCATGCTCTCCGTTACTTGTTGAAGCCTTGGCCACGTGAATACTTGTAACTCCAAGAGGGGGTATTTATGCATGATAGTTGGGTTCAACCTCTATTTAACCTGGGATAGTGACAGCAAGTTCTAAGGTTGTAGATGTGTTGTTGCCACTAGGGGTAAAACAGCAATGCTTTATTCAAGGATGAATGTATTGTTTACATTACGCACATTACTTAATGCAATTGTCTGTTGCTTGCAACTTAATACTGGAAGGGGTACGGATGTTAACCGGAAAGTGGACTATTTAGGCATAGATGCATGCTGGATAGCGGTCTATGTACTTTGTCGTAATGCCCAAATGAATCTCATAGTAGACACCACAGCTCACACATGCATGTTATATGCACTTATCAATTGTCAATTGCCCAGCTGTAATTTGTTTACCCAGCATGTTAGTTATCTTATTGGAGAGACACCACTAGTGAACTGTGGACCCCGGTCCATTCTTTTACATCTGAAATACAATCTACTGCAATCATTGTTCTCTACTGTTTTATGCAAACAAACATCATTTCCATTCGATACGTTTAACCCTTTGTTTTCAGCAAGCCGGTGAGATTGACAACCTCACTGTTAAGTTGGGGCAAAGTAGTTTGATTGTGTTGTGCAGGTTCCACGTTGGCACCGGAATCCCTGGTGTTGCGCCGCACTACACTCCTCCACCAACACCTTCGAAGCAAACCTCGTTTTCCTACTGGTCCGATTAAACCTTGGTTTCATACTGAGGGAAAACTTACTGCTGCACTCATCATACCTTCCTCTTGGGGTTCCCAACTGACGTGTGACGTACAAGCATTGTTTCTGGCACTATTAACCTAGAGCCACCAACAACGTTTTCTGGCGCCGTTGCCGGGGAAAACAGAATTGCTTCTGCAAGGGGAGTCTCTCACACCCAATCTCTTTACTTTGTTATTGTCTTGCTTGTCTTGCTTAGTTTATTTTTATTTTGTTTGTTTGCTTTCTCTATATCAAAAACACAAAAAAATTAGTTACTTGTTTAATTCAGTTTTTTTGTTTTTCAAAATGAGTACTCCTGAGAACACTAAGTTGTGTGACTTCACTAGCACAAACAACAATGATTTCATATGCACTCCTATTGCTCCACCTGCTTCTACAGCAGAATTTTATGAAATTAAACCTGCTCTATTAAATCTTGTTATGAAAGAGCAATTTTCTGGTGTTAGTACTGATGATGCTGCTGCCCATCTTAATAACTTTGTTGAACTTTGTGAAATGCAAAAGTATAAGGATATGGATGGGGATATTATAAAACTGAAACTTTTTCCTTTCTCCTTGAGAGGAAGAGCTAAAGAATGGTTGCTTTCTTTGCCTAGAAATAGTATTAATTCTTGGACAAAATGCAAAGATGCTTTCATAGGGAAATATTATCCTCCTGCTAAGATTATATCCTTGAGAAGTAGCATTATGAATTTTAAACAACTTGATAATGAACATGTTGCTCAAGCTTGGGAAAGAATGAAATCTTTGGTGAAGAATTGTCCCACTCATGGACTGACTACTTGGATGATCATCCAAACCTTTTATGCAGGATTAAATTTTTCCTCAAGGAACTTATTGGATTCAGCCTCTGGAGGAACCTTTATGTCCATCACTTTAGGTGCAGCAACAAAGCTACTTGATGATATGATGATCAACTATTCCGAATGGCACACCGAAAGAGCTCCTCAAGGTAAGAAGGTAAATTCTGTTGAAGAAACCTCCTCTTTGAGTGATAAGATGCTATTATGTCTATGCTTGTGAATGGTAGATCTCATGTTGATCCTAATAATATTCCTTTAGCTTCATTGGTTGCTCAAGAAGAGCATGTTGATGTAAACTTCATTAAAAACAACAACTTCAACAACAATGCTTATAGGAATAATTTTGGTAGCAACAATTATAAGCCTTATCCTTCAAATGGTTATGGTAATTCTTATGGTAATTCCTACAGCAACAATAGAAGTGTGTCCTCTGATCTTGAAGCTATGCTTAAAGAATTTATTAGCACACAAAAAGCTTTCAATAAAACTGTTGAGGAAAAGTTTGAAAAAATTGATGATCTTGTCTCTAAAGTTGATAGTCTTGCTCATGATGTTGAAATTCTAAAACTGAAAGTTATGCCTAATGAAGTTAAAGATATAAGTCATTTGCTACAGCAAATGCCATCCAAGTTCGAATTGATAATAATATTAGGATGTTGGCTGAATTGCATGCTAGGTGGGAAAAAGAGGAAGAACTTGAAAAAGAGAATAGTATAGTTAGAGTTTGTACTATCACCACCACTAGTAATGCTAATGTTTCACATGCTAGTAAACCTCCTACTATTGATGGTAATGTTATTGGTGTTGATAATGTCTCTACTACTTCTGCAAGCGTTTGAAATTGCCTAAAACTGCTGAAACTTTTTCTGATAAAAGTGCTGAAATTTTTCAAACTATTGGAGACAATGGTTCCACCACCATTGACAATAATGATTTTGATTTTGATGATTGTAACATCTCTGAAGTTATTATGTTCTTGCAAAAATTAGCTAGAAGTCCCAATGCTAGCACATTAATTTGGCTTTTACAAAGCATATTACAAATGCTCTTTTGCAAGCTAGGGAGGAGAAGTTGAAACTTAAAGCTTCTATTCCTAGGAAATTAGAAGATGGTTGGGAACCCATCATTAAGGTAAAGGTGAATGATTTTTATTGCAATGCCTTGTGTGATCTTGGTGCAAGTGTTTCAGTTTTGCCCAAGAAGCTTTATGATATTCTTGATTTGCCACCTTTGGAACATTGTTATTTGGATGTTTTTCTCGCTGATAATGCTATGAAGAAACCTTTGGGGCGAGTTAATGATGTTTTTATTACGGTAAAAGATAACCTTGTCCCCGTTGATTTTATTGTTATGGATATTGAATGCAATGCATCTTGTCCTATTGTTTTGGGAAGACCTTTTCTTCGAACTGTTGGTGCCATCATTGATATGAAAGAAGGTAATATAAGGTACCAATTTCCTCTCAAGAAAGGTATGGAACACTTCCCTAGGAAGAGAATGAAGTTACCTTTTGACTCTATTGTTAGAGCAAGTTATGATGTTGATGCTTCTTCTCTTGACAACACTTGATTTTCACTTTCTGCGCCTAGCTGAAAGGCGTTAAAGAAAAGCGCTTATGGGAGACAACCCATCGTTTTTATTTGCTGTTATTTTTGTTTTCTTTGAGTCAAGGATTTTTGTTACTTCTGTAGCAACTCCTTTGTATCTTTATTTTATCGCAATGTTGTGCCAAGTAAAGTTCTATATTGAAAGTTGATGCAAGATTTGGATTTCTGCGCAGTGACAGATTTTTAGCTGTCACGGATTTGAGCTTATCTCCCTGTAGAAAATTCAAAAATTCTGAGAAAAATCACGCATATTCCTGAGATATGTACGCAACTTTCATTATTTTAGGCCAGATCCATCTGAGCAACTTAAGTGCCTCGAAAAAATTCGTCATTCCAGACTGTTCTGTTTTTGACAGATTCTGCCTTTTGTTTTGCATTCGCTCTTTTACTGTGTTTGTGTGGATTTCTTTGCTCCACAAAGCATTGGTGGCTGTAGCTAATGTCCAGAAGCTTTGGGATTGATTGTATCATTACAGAATATGAGAATTTTTGATTATGCACTAACCCTCTAATGAGAACTGTCTTGAGTTTGGTGTGAAGGAAGTTTTCAAGGATCAAGCGAGAAGGGTGATATTATGTGATCAAGAAGAGTGAAAAGCCTAAGCTTGGGGATGCCCCCGTGGTTCATCCCAACTATTCAGAGAGACTCAAGCGTCTAAGCTTGGGGATGCCCAAGGCATCCCCTTCTTCATCAACAAACTTATCAGGTCATCTCTAGTGAAACTATATTTTAATTCTTTCACATCTTATGCGCTTTACTTGGAGCGTCTGTGTGTTTTTATTTTTTTTTTGTTTGAATAAATTCGGATCCTAGCAATCCTTGTGTGGGAGAGAGACACGCTCCGCTTTTTCATGTGAATACTCATGTTCTTCACTTATATTTGTTGAGTATTCTTAACTAGCTACTGCAGTGCTTTTAGCTCCTGTTTTTCATGCATCTCTTCGAGCTGTTAGCACTTGTTTATAAATACTCTCTTGCTGCATTATATTATCATTTGGAGAGTTTATGTTTAATAAATTATTGGTGTTTGTTTGGAAGAAAGAAAATGCTACATGTAGTAGTTGGTATTGGAAAAGACATATGCATTCTTGTAGATCATTGTCTTGTTTTGATTTGATGCTTTGCAATTGTTTTGAGCTCTCAAGTAGATCATGTTTAAGCTCTTGCATCATGTAGTTAAAGCCTAGTAGTGGAGAACTACCGTAGAGCTTGTTGAGACTTGGGATGCATATTTGTTCTCTCTAAGGTCTAGATATTTTCTGGTAAAATGTTTGAGCAACAAGGAAGACAGTGTAGAGTCTTATAATACTTGCAATATGTTTTTATGTGATTCTTGCTGTACCGGTTTATACTTGTGTTTGCTTCAAACAACCTTGCTAGCCTAAACTCTGTACTGAGAGGGAATGCTTCTCGTGCATCCAAAACTTGAGCCAAAACCCATGCCATTTGTGTCCACCATACCTACCTACTATGTGGTATTTCCTGCCATTCCAAGTAAATATTTCATGTGCTACCTTTAAACTATTCAAAACTTTATTACTCCTTATTTGTGTCAATGTTTTATAGCTCATGAGGAAGTATGTGGTGTTTTATCTTTCAATCTTGTCATTTACTTCTGACAGACTTTCAACCAATGGACTAGTGGCATATACAACCGCTTATCCAATAATTTGCAAAAA